>CM075487.1:21105000-22305000 GCA_037950665.1 Hypophthalmichthys nobilis
ATGTCCTCGCTTTAACTGTCGTTACCGCCAGGTGTTAATGTGTCATCCAGAAACTCGCTGTGTGCCGAGAATGCCACATTTCCAGTAAAACCGAACACCCAGAGACATTGGGAACATTTTTTGCTGAAAAAGCTTTTCCACTATTGTCTGTTGACATAGTTATTTTGTTTTTCTTTTCATGCTCTCTCGAAAAGGCATAAAATTGCAACATGTTGCGCTCTGTTGAAACTTCCCTTTTGACATGACAAGCATTAATATAACAATCCAGTTCTTTCTGTAATGAATGGGATCAGCGTTTGATGTGTGGTGGGAATCAGGAAAACCATCTGGAGCAAAATTCAGTCAAACTTCCATCCGTACATGTTTTCACGTGAACTTCTGTTCCGATTGTTGCCTGTTTTACCTCTCAGACTTCTCAAATTCTTCAGTTTTCCTGTTATATATACAGTAGTGATGGTTTTAATATGCATCAGCAACATAAGATAAACAGACTTGGCTGTCTTGTTCAAAGGTTGCTTCATAATCGTTATCAAGGTACTTAAAAAATTAAGCTGTAACCCCATTAGCGGTTATTGGTTTTAATAGGAGTCCCTGCAAGCATACAGGAATACAATTACTCCTAGATCTCCTCCCATACCCACCCAGAGCACTGATAAAGTCTGCTCTCGCTCCCACTAGTGTTCTCTTACGACTTATCTCAAATTAGATTGTGCGTAGAAAAGAGAGAGTGAATAGACAGAGAGAGAGATGTGTGCGTATGTGCGATCCATCATAAGAAAGACTGCCGCAGCTCACATTAACTCCCCTCATATGTCTCTCAGCAAAAAGTAATGAAGGACACAGGGCATTCTGGGATATCAAGTGTGGTGCCCTCCCCTCCCGTGGTCCTCTGAGGCATCGGAAGGGATGTGGGAGTCTGGCTATGGGGCAGGGCACTGGTGCCCTTGTCCCTGTGTTTTATTCCAGACTAGGCTGACTAATGGAGCCCCGGGCTTGTGTATGTTCACGCGGGCCTCTGCAGTTCAGCAAGCCCCTCTGATGGCCAGGCTAATTAGTTCTCATCTCACACCAGGCTTCAGTCTCATTCATCTTCATTTCGGCTCTGCCATCTGCTTTTAAATAAAACTCTAAAGTGTCTCGTGTTGCACACACTTTGTCCTCTTGGTGCCTCCCAGACTAAATGTAGCGCTTTATTTGCACTGAGGTGGATGATGAACTTGCCTGTCTCTGGAGAGTTTTGCCAGGTATTAGATATTGTGTTTGTGTGGTAGGACCTCTCATTTGTCTATGTAGTAAAACTTAGTCATTTGCCATTTGCACAATATTTTACTTTCGCTTTTCCCTATATTATTATTATTATTATTTTTTTATAAATAGGGCTTGATTTTATTCATTGAAAACTGATTGGATGGTGAAAAGTGGGCGTTAAAACTAGAGATGAACAATATATACATATGTTATCGGACTATTAGTGTTTTTTGTTATTATTATTTTTTTTTTTAATTATATTTATTTATTTATTTTTTATAATGTGCACACACTAACACCAGGAACACAAATTAAGAAAATAAAAAGGTCAGTTTTGGTTTAATGCTGCATTTAAATGTGTTTCTATTTAATTATTGGTTGGTTGGTTGATTGATTGATTATATATTTAATTTGTGCTCATTTTAATTATTTTTTTTATTTAGATTATCTTTGCGTTACCTTACATTCACTTAGTTAATCTTTAAAAACACTACTAATTTAATAACACCGTTAAATACAAAATCTTTAGCAAATCTCAAAATGAATATGGATTTTTTTTTATACTGTACATTACAGTGCTGTCATGCCTAAATTCACATGCAGTTTTTAAAATGATTGATTTTAGTTTAGTGTTTTACTCTCACACACTGATACATTTTCCACAATAAGATCAAGAATGTTCAATAAGGAAGTAAACAAGTTTTCATGTTGTTTTTAAGATGTTATTTGCACAGTATGAGTTTGAGTTCTAAAATCTTAAGAATCCTTAAAATTTGTATATTATTTAGTTGGTTCCCTTCCTTTCATTTGAAGTGTATATAAATCGGAATTAGATATTCTGTCTCTCTGCAATATGTTTTTGACTGTTAGCTGATTGACAGTGTAATGAGTGCAGTGGGAAAAGACCAGTGGCTGAGAGAGTGAACACATGCTGAAGTATGTCAGCCCTGTCCCTGTCCCCTCTGCCACTGTGTAGTGTAAATACCCCTCAGTAATTGATCTCCTGGGCTTTAGTGTTTCACACTCCAGCGGAGCAGCAAAGCGAATTAAAATCAGACACATCTGCAACAGAAGACACTGTAATTAACCACAAAAAATGAACTGGTCAGTCTGGTGTGTGTATCCATTAGAGCAGTGGGGAAAATGTGGATATGTGTGGAATGTGTGTGCGTCTGTGTATAAGCCAGTCGGAATTGGCAGATGCAGACCAGAGCAATAAGACTTGAGATTGCATTTTCCTGCAAGGCTTTTGGGAGATTCCCTTTACACAGGCGACAGCAGCTTTAAGAGTCCCGGTGTCTCAAATCGAGTAATCTATGGAGATTCAGTTCCCTAGACTTGTGCCTTTGGCCGTCTATTACTTTCTTAAACTCAGTCGACAGAGATATAAATTCTGAGGTCAGAACACAAACTCACAGATTCTTACATCACCTCTTTTTGTGCACTACACACATCCAGAATGTGTGTTGTGGTCAAGACTGAGTAAAAGCTCTCCGACCAATCCCTCTCTCATTTTTAGGAGCCCTTCGTCCCTCTTTCTCTCTCTCTTCATCTGAGCCTGAGGCAACACTTAAAGCCTTTAAGTGTGACCGGAACCCCACATCCCTCTACCTGCTTTTTGCTGCTGCTTTTTTTTCCCCCTCAGGATGAAGATAAAGATGCTTTATGACTTGAGTGTCCAGGGTTAGGATATGACTTTCGACAGAGAGAAGATGAGTGAATGGATTGAGGGAGCGGTCTGGCTCTTAAGGTGGCTTGGGCTTCAGAAATGATGGATTGATTGTATTTGACCACATGGAGTGCTTTAAATCCACATCAAAATTGATTCAAGAAACTCAGTTGTAGCTTTCACAGGTAACTCTTGCCTTTGCTGTTTAGCGCAGGTACAACTGTGATGTACTGGTTAGTAGGGGAGAGTGGGGTAATCTGTGCCACAGATGTCTGCCATCTAACAGTGGTATAATAACGCTGTAAAAATTTAAATTTTTACCATGTTAAGGGGTAAACTGAATCTATATCTCCCACTCTCCCCTACTATTTTTTTAGTTTTCATTTAAAAGTTTTAGCAATTTTGTTTTTTGAATAGGCATACAATCTGCATAATTTTACTTCTTTACTTTTTAATGATAATTTAGATTATATTTATTGCCTTTTTTTTTTTCCCCAACATGCAACAGTTATCATTATGAAGGTCATTTTTCTGATCTCTCAATCGCAGGAAGCTGTTTATGATGGACCCTTTGTACATATATGGTCATGACAAAATTACTAGATGAAGGGGGTGGCACATCTTACCCCACTCTCCCTGAAAAGTCACTAGTACAATTGTCACCCTTCTGCCTTAGATGCAGATAGAAAACTCTGCTTTTCAGTAAGCTATTAGGTCTGAGCTCTACCTACTGATTAATATTCCACCCAACAATGATCATGTAACATATTTCTGAATTAGAGCCTGAAATTGATTTTATAGCTGGCTGGGAAAGGTCACTCCGCACTTGGTAAATGAAACCAATGGAAGGTTTGTAGTCAGTGGGGTATGAACCACTGCTAAAGGTTTTATGAGCATGTTTGATAGACAAGATTGATTTTATGCATCATCCTGGACCCGATCTATTAATTAGGAAACATTGACAGCAAATTGTTGAATTATTGAAAAATAATGCACATCCGTGGTGGCAATGTAGATATAACACACAACACATACAGTATACCACAGATATAGATTATGTTTTTTTACATTCTTCAGGTTTTTGCCACTGAAACACTATTATACTCTACCAATTACTACTTTGAAAGTGACTATTTCTTCTATATAATGTTTAAAGCTTCTCTCTCTCTCTGTGTGAGAGAGAAAGAAAGGGAACAATTGTGTATAACAACTTTGTCTATGAGCAACACAGATATTTTGTTCCCTTTTGTTTTGTTTTGGAAGGAATCATTTGAGTGAATTGACTTGTTTATAACGACTTTCACCTGTTTCGTTCATGAATTAATTCATGTCTTTGAACAAACCGGTTCAGCATTTTTGAATGACATCAGTCACTTGTTTCCATCTATTGTTGGAATGATGTAACCTACAGAAAGAGTCCCTATCAGCTGTTCATTCATTCATTCATTCATCTGATTTTTTTTTTTGTGCATTGTCTCTTTTTTTACTTTTTTTTTCTTTCATGGTGGACTTTGTGGTAGAACATGGTAGAACGTGGTAGATCTACTCACCCTCAAGTTGTTCCAAACCTGTATGAATTTCTTTGTTCTGCTTAACACAAAAGAAGAAATTTTGAAGAATGTTAGAAACCAAACAGTTGATGGACCTCATTGGAATGAGAGTATAGTTCCTAGCCATATCGGCCTAGAAGATCGCAACTTTTCATTTTCCGTCGGTCTTAGTACACGATGTAACTACAGAAGAGTCAAGTTTTAAATAAGAAAAATATCGAAACTCTTTGGTCATTTTTTTTTTTTTGAGTGAGATGCTATTGGTCTCATCAGATTCAATGAACTATGCTAAGCTATGCTAAAAGTGGTACCGCCAGACCTGGAGATCGGCTGAATGGATTTGAAAACGGTAAAACTCAACTGTTTAACTCTAGGGGAGTTGGAAAATGAGCCTATTTTCAAAAAAAGTGGAGTGTTCCTTTAAGGTTCTTTAAATTTTTGTAAATTTGCAACTTTATAAAATTTGGAGAAATAACATGGTGTAATGATATGGAACTGTGGATAATTTTACAGTATGTAACAGTCTGAATTAAGAATTTGCTAGTGCCATGGTTTAAATAAAATGTAGTCTAATGATTTAGACAATCAAACACTTATAAACGGCTTCAGTAAAAAGATTGTAAATTACAGTACACCCCTTATAATCCAATTACATCTCCCTTATGAACCTTTCCGTATGCGCACACAAAATAAATGTCTGGAATGATTTTATTTTAGGTAATATGTCTATTATGAAATCCTTTTTATAGCATCAAATGGCTTATGCTCTCAGTCAGGCTGTACTGGAGAGCCACACTGCTGATGTGGAGAAAATTTGCTTCAGGCTAGAGGTTTAGTGATATATTCTCTCTCTCTCTCACTCTCATTTCTGCCTCATCTCATCTCTCAGGCCTGAGAGCCTACAGGGGAGGAGAGAAATAAAGTGTACGGATGAAAATGGAGATAATATACAAACTTATCCCAGTCTGTTCTGGATTTGAGGCATTCATCACCCCCCAATACAATACGCTCTTACTTGTTCAGAGAGCCTGCAAGCTGTTGCAGCACTTCCAAAATAGATTATGCAATATATATACTCAAGGCAGTTTGTAAACAGAACATACATTAAGGAATTTATGCCCTTTGAGCTCTTTTAATCATCTGCTTGCTAGCAGGACTCATACTGCACCCATTTAATATCTAGCATCTCAGAAAGTTCCATTACTTTGCTATCGAACACAAGTATTGTTGCAGAAGTACATAAATACGAAGGTCTTTTTTCACACCACCTGGTTTCTTAAATAAATTTATCAAGATGAATCAGGTCCACGCAGGGCGTACAAATGCAGGATTTTATTTAAAACTCCCATCAAAGCAATGAAGTGCACCATAGCGCACTCATTTTTCCTTCTTTTTCCTCCTGATGTGACAGAACCAAAGAAAGGAGAAGGAAAAGCAATATTTAATCAGCACGTCTGAGAGCATGTCGCGTTCTTCTCTTTCTTCTCTCTAATTGATGCCTTGTGTCATTGTTCTTAAAGTTGGACTGTCAGAACTCTTGATTTATCCTTGTTTTAGAGCCATACATCATTTGCACCTCACATACGGGGCCTCTGCGTTTCATTAGAGTGAAAGATTAATTCAAGAAGAGCCCGTTCAGGAACATTGACTGAACACAAACGCACACGCTCATCTTCTGCTACTTTTCGCATGGTAAAATATACAGTGTTTTGGCATCTCGCAAATAGCAAAAATGTCATACGGAGCGAGATCAAATCTCATCCCATTAAACTCCTCAGGGCCGGACAAACACAGCGTGTCCTCTGTCAGCTCTCTCTCTCTTTCTCAACCCTCATCCATCTCTCCAGGGCTGTTGTGCTGCTTTCTGAACACTAGCTGCATCTCTCAGCACTTCCTGTAAATCAAAGCCTTTCTCTCCTCACCAGACTCGTACAGTGTGTCTCTGTAAAGTGAGTTTGTACGCACCTTGCCGGCTGAAGATTTGTGTGTGTTTGTGAGGGAGAGTTTGCGAGCAAAGATGAAGTTTCTCAAACAAAAGAGGAGGCTATGAAAACTAGCATTGTGGAGGACTGGATTGAAGAATGATGGTGTTTAAATTAAATTACAACAAATATAGTTACAATGCTATTCATTTGTTTGAATATTTATTCTCAGAGTTACACTAGGATTTCAGATAATTCATCAAAAAACACAAATAGCACAGTAATTGCACGTATAATGTCGCTGTGCTCATATGATATTGACTTGCCGCACAAATAGCTATGCTATTATCAGTATTTATGACTAATTCATGTTTGTCAGATAATGCCTGTTTTCAAGCATGCGTAAAACAGCTCGATTTCATCTTTGCATAAGTGAGATTAGTAACAGTCTATTTTTAAAACAAGTCAAGCATGTTTTCATACTCATTGCCTGAGATGCACATAGTTTCATGCTTTATCAGTAGAAAAAAGACATTTTTAAAAAAGCAAAGTATTACTAGGAGAAAACGGTTGAAAATTTGTGCTGCTTGTTAAATTAAAGCAATTAAGCTGCAAGCATGCAGCAAGTCTTTGTAGAAAGCTGACTGTAGATAGATGTAAAGGGAAACCCTACTCTATTAGAGCACATATCTAATCACGTTTTTACATGTTCTTATTGAAATGTCACAGGATTGCAGTGATCATTTCTGTGGGGAGTGTCTAGATGTCAATCAGTAGATTTCGCTCTTTGTAGACAGACATGTTAGCTTGCCCCATTTTAGCTGGTTATAATCATTTACTCTCCATGATTTCAATCCAAACCCATGGAACTTGGCTTTCTGCTAGGGCACACAAGTCATGCTTTTTTCCATACAATGAAAGTGTGGGGTGAAGGATCAGAAGCACTTCTAAAAGCACCATCAAAGTTGTCTATACTACTTGTGTGATACATTCTGAAGTATATATACTTATACAAAGATTGTCAGTGAATGTTGAGTAAGATTCTGTAGATGAGTATTTTTTTTTTTTTTTTTTTTTTTTTTTTTTTGACTATCATGATGCTTTTTTCTTGTGCCTCATAGAAATGTCTCAGAGTTTGAGCTTTTTAAGATGATCTACTTTTTGGTACATTTTGGTTATGGTAAGTTTTTGAAATAAGTCTCTAATGCTCACCAAGGCTACTTTATTTTAAAGTACAGTAAAAACAGTAATATTATGAAATACTGTTGCAATTTTAATATATTTTAAAATGTAATCTATTCCTGTGATGGCAAAGCTAGACTGTCAGCATCATTATTCAACAACACTTCAGTGTCACATTATCCTTCAGAAATCATTCTAATGTGCTGATTGTATCCTCAAAAACATTTCATATTATTACCAATATTGAAAGCATTTAATATTCGTGCTACTTAATATTTTTGTGCAAACCATGATGCTTTTTCTCTCTCTCTCTCTCTCTCTCTCTCTCTCTCTCAGAATGCTTTAATGAATATAAGAATAGCATTTATTTGAAAGCATTTTTGGATCACATCTAAATATCTAAAGTATCATTACATTATCCTGAGAAAAAAGTGTTTGTATGTATGTATGTGTATATATATATATATATATATATATATATATATATATATATATATATATATATATATATATACACACACGGAACGTCAAACATCACCGCTGTATGGCCAGATGATATTAAAACTATGTTTCTTGGCTGAATAAAGCAAATCAGCTTCTTGCTTTGAAAGTTTTGATGGATGAGGATTGTATTCAAAGTAAAGACGATTGCGGTGACGTACAGGAGTCGTACATTAAGCACACGCAAGTCTGGTATATTGATGGGCAAACAAATCTATTTTTTTTAAAAAATGGGTGCTTTGGTGTACATAAATGTATGAATTATATGAGAATTTTTTTCATAGTTTTTTACTTTTCGGTTTTTTGGAGTCCTTTTTTGGAAAGACATCTAAATTTACCTTGAAAAAAGCTGAAAAATGCAGTTTTGTGAGGATCACACTTCAATCTGATGGTTTACCTTGCTGGATATAGGCAATGATGGCAAAATGGACGTGTTAAGCAAGAATAAATGGTGTATGCTTAATTTCACAATAAGTGTGCGATTGATCGCTATTAATCGCAATTAAAAAAATTATGTATTGCCAGCCCTAACATTTATACATACATATATATATATATATATACATATATATATATGATTGATTGTATCTGCTCAGTCCTGTGTTAATTGTGTGGAAAAGTGCAGCTTGGACCTTCTGCAAACTCTCTCCTTTTGGGTTTCTATGGGTTTGGAATGACATGAGTGTGAGTAAATGATAATCATTTAAGCCATATTTGACCATTATGACATCTTTCCTCACTCTCACAGCAAACAGTAGAAATTAATATAAGCAGGTGGTGCTGGAGCGCAGAGAGAGAGAGAGACACACAGGGAGGAAAAGAGCCCTAATCAGCCCACTGACAGAGGGCAGACTGAGCTGTGGGTGGCTGGCTAATCTCTGATTACTCTCCGTTCCTCCATACAAACCTCACAATGACTCAGCGTGTTACGCTGTAATGCAGGATGCACTGATAGACCCTCTGTCGGAGCCTCATGCTCCAACCAGGAGAGAGCGAGAGATAGAGAGGAGAGTACAGACGCAGATAAGAAAGAGAGATGGACACGATGAATACCTCTTGAGGAAGGGGCAGTGACTGGATTAGTGGGTGATGATGCTCAGATTGGTCAGTGGAGGAAAATAACTCAGATTGGGAATGGAGTAAAGACATTAAAGACTCAGGAATGATGCATGTAGAAGATCTAGTAGAAAAATGAGGATGGAGTAGTGTTGATATTGTTAACTGACATTAAATCTATTAAATTATTATTTGAATAAAGCTAAAATAATGTAAAATACAGATATTAGATGAAAAATGAAAATTAGAAATGTTGCCTTGCCTACAGTTAATTTGAAGTACTAAAACTGAAATAATGAAATAAAGCAAAATAGAATTTAAAAAAAGCACATAAAATTACTAAAAGCTAAATGAAAACTGAAATTATAACCAGGAAACGGACTGTGTTCGTGCATCGCTTATCAGTGACTTCATACCTGCGTTGGCTTCAATTTCCAGTTTTATTTTGTAGAAAGCATGGAAACACCAAAGACGTTTTAATATATTATACGTTTTATTAGGGGACAACTGTTTGGATACATTTTTAGACAGAAAACTAGTTATTGTTATATAGCTCAACACATTTATTCTTATTATTTGAATCTCGTTTTCTTGATTTCACGTGACTGCATGTTTTTCACCATGCCTCAGAGAAAAACACTATTTTGTCAAGTGGCTAACATAGTATAATCAGATGCAGCTTTATTTTTAGTAACAGTAATACAGCATTTTCTCCGTCATACAATATGTTTTAAATTTAATTGCATGCCATTTAGCAACACAAGCCATCCAGCATTTATTAATATGATATTCTAATATCGATCTAGCTTACTGCAGTGTGCAACAAGTGTCTCATAGCAGCCACCGAGTGAACGCACAGAGTAACATTATAACATCATCGAATGTATCTAATATGATAAAACAGTGCTGCGTTACCCCACATACGGTTGACCGAAAGAAGTGGAAGCAGCGACTGTGGCATAAGAAAAGTTCCGCTGCTCTCGAGGCGTGTGTTGCGCTCGTTTCTCATTAGCAATCGCTATAGCGGCCTCGTTCAGCTCCAGCATCACTCGGCCCTGCTCTGCTTCATACTACAGTAATGTTAATAATCTCATCCATGAATGTGATTTCTGCCCCATTCCCGTCTCGATTCTTTTCCACCGGCTGTGAGGTAAAGGCGACAACTTCCAAGATTTTGCGCTTAATCTTGGCGTCATCAAGCTACGCCTTTGTTTTAAATAGGCGACCTCTAGCAGCGAAACTTTACATATTGTGCCTTTAATAAATACTGTAATAGTCTGTAAGTAATACTGAAATAACACTGGAATGGAGGGGTACATTGTGGTATGTACCAGAGGATGTAGATGTGAGAAATTCATTGGACAGTACATGTTGGGTGCAGCAACCTTTTCAGAGCTCGCTCTCTCTCTCTCTCTCTCTCTCTCTCTCTTTTACACATTTACTTTGAATGGATTGGTCAAGAAGGCTGAGTTTGGTATGCAATCAAAACACATAGACAAAAAGGGAGAGAAGAAATAAAGGACTGGGGGGGGGGGGTGTCTCCCCCTTTTTTTCAGTTAATTGAATTTTACAGACCCCTTATCTTAGAGCAGCATGCAGACCAACCCTTCCCATAACCGCTCAACACAAGATATCTCTCTTCCTGCAATGGCGTGAGGGAGGGACGACTGGCACGTGTGCATACGTATTAAACAGACCTCCTCATGCCCGCATTCTCCAAATCCCTAGCATTGCACACGTAGATCATCCAAAGGACAGATGATTTTTAAACAATTAGGAATTATGTGCAAAATTACAGATAGCAGATGCTAAAAGAAGTAAAAATGTTTTGAAGCTCAGGGTGGAGAGAAAAGCATTTAGATTTGTTTAGGCAAATCAAACCCTGATTTGATTTGCTGAAGCGGTTGAGAAGGTACTAATCATGGCCCTTGTTTAATTATCCACTCTCTCTCACTCTTTTTCTCGTTCTTCCTCAGTAACAGAAGAGATTGATCTGAGGTAGGCTATGCAGAGCGGGTGCTCTGTCTGGCGCACGTCCTGCCGTAATGCCACAGAGGTTGCCATGGCAACAGAGTGGCTGACTGAGTGGATTGGTTGCGCGAGGAGACACATGTTGAATGCTGAACGAGGCTGTTTGTGCCAGAGAGAGGGAGAAAAGAGGGTGTGGATCTTTGTAGACGTGGATGATTGTTGCGGTATGTCCAACGCTGGAGTACGACTGTTGAGTTTAAGCTCCGATAAAGCTGTTAGGTGGTAAGCGTAGTAAAAATCCTCGAGACAGTTTTATGACATAATGTCAACCTGACTGGCATATCATCCTCAAGCTCTTCTCCAAATCCAGACCATGACATTCTGAATCAGAGGCTTTCAGAGGATCCGTGTTTTGGTGGCTCGCACGTAGAATTCTTCTTCCTCCTTATTGATCCGGCAGTCGGGCGCAGTCTAGCGATCTTCCACTTCAGTGAAATTATTCTGAGGATGTCTAGTGGGTAGTTTACCCCTCGGCACTTGGCTGTGGGGCAGATACCCCCCCCTTTCAATGGACCCCTAATCCCATCGCCAACCCCTTGTCGTGGCCCCAGGGCATAGTCCTAGTCGAGCTCCCCTCAGGCGGGTTGGGATCATTAGGGGAACTTGTTCTGTGATCACCTTCCTCTAAGGTATAAATTAAGCAGCCCTGACTCTCTGATCGGCTGCAGAATGATCCCCACCGGGACCTCTCATCTGCCAGGCTTTATTAACATCTTTTCATCCCACATCATGTATGGAACCTTTAAGGCAACTCTGTAGCATGTCCGTAGTGCTCAACCGGTAGAGTCACAGGTGGTTTTCACAGACCATTCTCAATGTTTCTATTTAGTTTTCGTGCAAGACTAGATTTCTTCCTGTTAAAAATGGTAGCCCTCAAGAAGCTTGCAATCTGAGATGTCTGTGCACTGATTTGCAGCAAAAAGGTGGTTGCTTGCTGATGTTTTGTTGCAGGTCTATGACTCTTCCCCCTGAACTTTCCCTTGCCCTGTATCTTGTTCTCTCATTGACTGTAGGTTGTCCAGACAGGCCCAAATATTTAGCATGTTAAAGGGTTAGTTCACCCAAAAAAGGAATTTCTGTCATTAATTACTCACCCTCATGTCGTTCCAAACCCATAAGACCTTCATTCATCTTCGGAACACAAATTAAGATATATTTGATGAAATCCGAGAGGTATCTGAACCACTCATAGGCAGCAAAGTCATTACACCTTTCAAGGCCCAGAAAGGTACTTGTGTGTCACTCACGTGAATGAGCACCGATTTGCCTCTGATTTCGGGCATTTGTCAGCGTTTTCCACAAAAACGTTGGTGAGTAAAAATCGGGGCTAAAATCGTGCAGTGTGTACCCCACATTAGGTTTCCTTCTCATACCAAAATCTCGTTCTAAGTGTGACACTTCTTAATCATATTAGAAATTGATAAATCAATTAGGAAGTCAACAATTAACTAAAAATAAATTATTCACACAGAATCATTTATTATTATATTTATACATAAAATTAAAACAGCATTAACAATTGTTAATCGACTTTACCTATTCCTCATATATTTTAAAAAAGAGTGTTTTAGAAAGTTGAGAAACGTTCTATATTTAGTACAGAATAATTTCTGTTTAATTTCCTGGTCAAGACAGTAACATTAAGAGCTGCATATTCACTCGCACACATTCATAAAGTGACAAGCGTCACAGCCCTTCACAGGAAACATCAGGTTATAATTAGAGAGCTTGACATTCCACTGTGTTGGACTTGATATTAACAAATCCATTTGATTTATTGCATTTGCTTGGCTTCTCTCTCTCTCTCTCTCTCTCTCTCTCTCTCTCTCTCTCTCTCTCTCTCTCTCTCTCTCTCTCTCTCTCTCTCTCTCTCTCTCTCTCTCTCTCTCTCTCTCTTATTCTCTGTCTATTTCACTTAGGCAGCAACTCCAAGTGAAGCATACAGGAAAACTCACAATTGAGTCCTGTAGACCTTAGCAGGATGCTAACTAACAACACAGTACTCAGTACTCACAGTATTAGACTAAACAATTTCATAGATATTTTTGTTCAACATTCAATATAATATACTGTATCATAATCAACATTTCTGTCCACTTTTCCACCTTTCATAATGCATTCTGGCTCTCAAGGTATACTTAATTTTTCCTTAGGCAGTGGCCAGCTTGCATCCTTGGCCTCAGAAGTACACCTAATTATACCTTAAATGCTGTCTAGGTCTGTTTTTTCCTTTGCTTTGAAATCCCAGCTCTAAACGCAATCATGTGCTAGATGCAGAAAAACAGCAGTTTTTACCCTTAACACGCAGTTAGTTTTGCATTCATCTAATGAAGATAAAAGGCAATTAGGTTGGTGTTCATTAGCTCCTATTTTCAAATTAAATTAGCCTTTTGTGAGGTAATGGGGTTTGTTTGTGTGTGCTAGTGCATGTGTCTTTGTCATTTGCATTTTTGCATTTTAGTGTTTGTTTGGCTGGGCTAATGAATGAGAAATTGCAGAAGTGAGACAGAGAAAGCTGTGTAAAATCTCCCCTAGCCATGAGATGCCCTGAGGAAATCACACACGTTCTGCTTAAACAGTGATATTAGAGTTGTATTTCTCATATGCCAGCTGTATCACTGCTCTTTTAGAAAAACACTCATGATTGCACTGTTGCCAATGACAGTTTCCCGCACCGCTTCTCTGTGAAGTATGCACCCATGAGTGCACATTTGCCATAGTATTCATTTATTCTATACACACAGATGCATGTCTGTCCGACTGTAACCCGCAGCATGTGTAAAGCTGTTGGATTACCATACCTTCCTTTTTTATTTATTAGGTAATTACTGGTTTAAACCCTCAGGAGTATGTTGCTGTTCTTGTTTAATGTTTAAATCACCGTTTTGCCCTCTCACTCAATTAATGGTCACATTAAAGCAAGTGCATACCACAAGATAAAAGATCATTACCCTTCGTACACTTAAGACCCATACTCTCTTTGGTGCGCACATAACAATAACAAAGTGAACAAAAAATGAGATGCCCTGATGAAATATCATTTGCATTAAATATTTAGATTATTTAGAGGCAAGTTTCTTTGTGGGCCTGGTGACTGGTTGACCTTCGCTGTGATTTGAATTCTAAAGAGATAATCAGCCTCCTCACGTGTGATTTCAGTACCTCCACACGGCTGGAATCACTCACTCTGTGCTTTTCTCATCCATTTCTACCTCATCCCATCTTCTCAGGATTATCACACCTTTAATGGCTTAAATCCGCTTTTGTTCAGGGAAGATGAGAGGATAGAGAACGAGGCAGAGGGGGGGAGAAGAGTAGAACAGGCGTTCTCGCGTCTAATCCTCTGAATCCCGCAGCCACTGGCGCCATAACAAGGAGGAACAATAGTAAAGGAGGGAGCGAGATGGAGGAATAGCATTAGAGGAAGAGAGGGACACGTGTAACCTATCCATCAAAGGAGTGCTAGATTGTCCAGACAGGAGATGAAAACATGATTTATCAGGGCAGCGTGCAATTAGGCCTCTTCCTACAGTGTGCCAGCATTTGCATGCATTCAGGCGTGTTTGTGCGCACGTTTATAGTGATTGAGAGCCATTGTTTTGTTATGAATATGTATTGAAATCTTGCTGACATTTGGCAAGATTTTGCTTAGGTAGTTACATTTTCAGTAAATCGAATTGATTGATCGTCTGTTCACAGTCTGATAGTTTCATAGATTTTTTTTTTTTTTTTTTTTTTTGCATGTTAATATAGTCAAGCTTTTATTACTCATGAGAGCTGGACATGTTTCAGAAGCACTTTTATTCCTGATGTGCACCTTCACACTGAAATCTTCACACACACAGTGATGCAAACCAGGACAAAAGCATCCCAACCCAGAGTCTCATCTTTAAAAGATAATTACCCATCTTCGAGCAGTCGGTGGAAAGATGAGGAACGTAAAAAATAGATCAGGAAGACGGCGGCATCTCTGATCACTCCTTTCGCAGACCTGCACGTCAAAATTATCAAACGCACGTATTCAACACCACCGTTTTCAAGTGCAAATTCCACTTTACGTGTTGACAGTTTGGATGAGTTTCACCCCTCTTGTCTTTTTCTCTCTATTTCCTGCCGCCTTTCTCCTTTACTTTTATTAGCGGCAAATGTAGTACCTCTAATCCTCTTAATTCCTGTGAAAGAAACCGCACTGGAGGAAAAACAATTGACATCTGTTTTTGTGGGTGTAATAGTTCTTTTAAAGATGCAAAGAGAGATTAGTAAACAACAACAACAAAACAGCTGTTGTAAACTGGCTTTGAACAGAAAGGAGCTCAAGCTGTGGGGCGTTCAACGCCAAACTGATTTAAAGATGTCAAGACAAGCAGCGCAATTACAGCGCTGTTTCTTTTGGTAACATACACGTTTATGGATACTTATTTTAGGTCATGTGGATCTGTAGTCTTTTATCTCGGTAAGTGAATTTCAACATATCAAATCACAAACACACCTCCTGTTGTTTTTGTCTACTGCCTGTCTGTTTATATCAGATCTGATCTGAACCCCAACATGCTTTATAAAACAGATAGTTCCATCGCTGGCTGCTGATTGGTCGCTACAGTGTTCCAGCCATGCTAAAATACACAATGGTAAAAATAGTGTTAATTTCCTTAACGAAATCTATGACACAAAATTTTCGTCAATGAAGTTTTTTCCCCTAAGATGAGACAATAATAAGGCCTTTAAATGATAACTGTGACTATATCAACATGCAATATTGTTGACGAAAAAAGACGAGAGTAAAATGTAGTTAAAAGAACAAAAACTTGACCAAAAACTGTTTTATTTGTTGAAGAAAGAGGAGGCAAAACATTTCAGACTGCTGTGCAAGACTCTATTAGGCGAGCGTTCATGTTTGCGGTTGCCAGATATCGGAGCTTTTCTGTTAAACAGATATTTGCCCAGCTTTATGCAATCTGGCAACCATTTACACGCGCTCTCTGTGGAGGTGCCATGATCTGAAAACACTGCCATACAGTACTGTAAAAGTAAGCTGGAGTTCAGCGATCTCCATTTGAGGTATTCTGCTTAAATGAAAGTGTCATTCAGTTAGTCTGTGTTCTGTTTTGTTTGTGATTGTGGTTGCTGATTGTACTTGCGCAACGCAACCTCTGTGGCAATAATTACAAAGTCTTTTTTTTTTTTATAGAGAAACATTAATGCTATTAGGAATTTCTCTGTTATAATATTTGAGGGTAGGTTTTTGTTTGACTAGTTTTCATAATGTAGACAGGGCGAGTGTATATCTAAAGTCTTTGGTGTTTATTTAGCTTATAATTGATAGCCTTTAATAAATCTGTACACTAGATAAGGTAAAATAAACCATGCATATGAATCAATATTCTGTTGATTTGTGCTTATTGATGAAAGAGCAACTTCTGATAAAATGTAAAAATAAATTTCCCAGACGACAACAATCATGGCAATTAAAATTGAGCAAAATAATATTTATCATTTTAACCATTATACAGTATGATGAAAATGTGTATGTTTCCATTGACTAAAACTAGGCTAAAATGCTCATACATTTAGTTGACAAAAACTTGACTAAACAAAAACAGGACAAGGTTGACTAAAACTAAAAGTTACTTTTGACACAGGACTAAGATTAAGACTAAATAATAAATAATAAAAAAAAACCATAGCTGACAAAATTAACACTAGGTAAAAACCATCTTTATTATCATTTATATTTCATAAAAGTAGTCTTGAGTACTTTATTGCTATATTGTTTATGTTGTCAGAATTTAAGAGCTTGAATGCAATGCCCTGACTATATTTACAATATTCCACAGCATTTTGTGCAAGTATAACTAAACATCTGTGCAAGGCAAGCTCTGATACAGGCTCAGGAAAGTGTGTTTGTGCTTTAAGAAAACTTTCTGTGGAGCAGCAGATGTGTTTATGCAGATGTGGCTCAGCCAGGTGTGTGTGTGGCTGAGGGGAACAGACAGACAGACAGACAGGAGTGATGGATGTGGCTTGGTTTCGGCCTGGTGCTTTCACCGGCTACACACTGTGAGTGAGCCGGTATGTGTTTAGATCATTTTTTTTGACCCTTACATCTCTCTCTCTCTCTCTCTCTCTCTCTTTCCACTCCATTGCATTTTGTGCCTGCTGCTGTTTGACACTCTTTCATGAAGCAGCTGATTAGTTCTGCATATCTGTAGAGAGAGATCTGGCCTTTACACTACAGGCTGCTCTCTTCATAGCCACTCAGGCTGTGACAGCAGAGTCAGGGTGCCTAAAAGGTCACACACAGGAGCGGGATCTTCACCTAAGTGCCTTAGAAAATAGCTTACCAGATGAGTTGCAGGTCTCCTGAAAAAGCGTAATGTAATTTGTCAGGCTGTCAGAGATGGTTAGGCCGTAGCAGCCTGTGAGATTTCTGTATTAGCGGGACAATGAGAACAAGACACAAGTTTGAGCTCTGTTGTATTGTCTGAGTTTGTTTTAGAGTCATAGTGTAACGTACTTTTGTAAGGTAAGGTAAATAGGATATTCAATTAGAGAACAAAATCTGTCATCATTTACATATACTACCTGTATAAATGGTTTGGAACGACACGAATAATGTATTATGCAGATATATTGAAGAATGTTGGTAACTAAACCAAACCACCTTTGTTTTGTATTAGTATGTGTGTATATATATATATATATATATATATATATATATATATATATATATATATATATATATATATATATATATATATATATATATATACACTGATATATAACTATATCAGTATTTATTTGCATCAGCTAAAATGAAAGTGGCTGAGCAAATTATTACGTTTCAATGAAGATTGCAAAAACTGATAAATTGTGCACAAAAAGACCTTAAATGTGTATTAAGAGAATAAATAGGGTCAATTTTGACTTGTTGTTGATTTTAAAGGAGGGGGAAACCGTAGCATCATGACCCACACCAACATCACGCAACATCTGCCAATGAACACATCAGTGCATTTGCTTCATATGCGTGTTTTTGAGTAGAGGAAGAGGAGGAGGATGGAGAGGGAAATGTGAAGTGTAGAGTGATAACAGATGGCTCGGATGACAGGCCCCTCTATCTCTCGTTTTCTCTCTCTCTGATGAAATTGTAGTTGATTTATGACAAATGTCAGTAAAAGCCTCTCCTGCTCTGTCGCTGTCAGTCAGCTACCAAAGGTAAGCAGGTTCAGCCATCAATCACCTCTCGTTTCCATGGAGATATGTTATGCCTCTGATGGCTCCTGCCCACTTCCCCGCCAGGAGCCCCAGTGGTCGGTACGGAGACGCTGAGACAAACAGGAAGTGACACGGATTCTCAGAGGCAATGGGCTGTTGACAGTAGCTAAGAGAATGGGAGGGAGTGGGCGGACCATCTGGGAATTAGGTGGAATTGTTTTTTGTTTGATAAGTGTGCGGCACAAGGTGAGTATTTGTATGTACATTAGAAACAGAGTGCGAGAGAGACAGTGAAAGTGTTTCGTCCCTCTGTAGGGACTCGGCCAAGCAGGTGTTTTGTGGATCAGTAATGTCATTCTGATATATTTGGCTAAACGCGGTGACAGGTCCTCAGGGAAAAACCCGGTTTGTTCCTGCCAGCTATATCAACAGCCCTGTCAGTTACACCGTCTCACAGGTTACACTGTCATTCCTGCTCTGCTCAGATATTATTATACTGTTGGCGTGTTTCACATTCCTTCTGAAGCTTTGCAAACACCTGTTCTCTGGTTGAGGGTGAGGGTTCAGTGTCCACATTGACCTCATTGACACTGACATGATCAGAGGAGCCACGGGTTGAATGTCTGTCCCTCGTTGCCATGGCAAAGGGCAAATCACTGTCCTAACCGTGTCAAAGGTCAGCTGTCACTGCCAGTGTTTTTACAGTGGGAAGCAGGATTTATCAGGATGCAGATGCATAACCAGGTTACTCTGCTAGTCTCTTTCCATTAATACAAATCGTGCAGAACAGTCTTTTACCCACAGTTATGTTTTGTCATTTAATCAATATGATGATAGCATTGTTCTGATCATGTGAAGAGAGAGTGTTATTGTGAAACAGCATTTGACCCCATTTACTTTCACTGTATGGGCAACAAGAATGAGGGTGAATGCATGGTGTAAGAATTTTTGTTTTTGAGTGAACTATCCCTTTGATCATGTGGTGTTCAGATTTTCACTTTTGTCTGTTCTTATGATGTTAAAGAATGTGAGGACTAAGTTCAGTTTTTAAGTAAGGGTGCACAACATCTAAAATATTGGCTGATATAAATTTTTTATTTTGACTTTATTTGTATCAGTATAGGATATTTAATTGTGCATGCTCATGTCCCATATTTTTACAGTTAGATTCACATTGCCACTCAGTTAGATTTTAAAAACACTAATTTAATAAGTTAAATGTAATCTTTAGTAAATTTCAAAATTAACACCTATTCATTTTTACTGAGCATTAAAGCAATGTCTAAATTTACTTATAGAATGTAAAACAGATGTTTTTATTTTTTAGTGTTTATCTTTAATTTACCTAGACATAATAGTATGGAATTTTTATATGAGCTATTAATTGATAATCTGCCATAACAAGAAAGTAATTATTGGCATCAGTGTCAATTTTAAGACCAGTGAATCCATTGTTTTCTGACTACACTGTATTTACACTACCGTTCAAAAGTTTGAGGTCTGTAAAAGAAAATTAATGGCAAAATTCAGAAAGGATGCTTTAAATTAATGAAAAGTTACAGTAAGAACATTTCTAATGTTTCAAAAGATTTCTATTACAAATAAATGCTATTTTTGTTATTCATAATCTGAAACCTAAAAAAAAGTTTCACAGTTTCCACAAAAATATTAAGCAGCACAACTGTTTTCAACATTAATAATAATGAATGTTTCTTGAGCAGCAAATTAGAAAGCATATTATACAAGTTTTGTTGTCTGCTACTTTAAAAGCTTGAGCTTTTTTAAAGTTGGAAGGATTCTGATTGGCTGTCAATGTTTTTATCGTTCATCAGATGAAAAAAAAAAAAAAGTTCTGAAAGTGATTCCAACAATTTCATTTATTGATGCAGTTATCTTTATAGCTGTGGTGTGGATTCTACTATTCTTTTATATTTAGAATGTTTTTTAGAACTATATCTTTATTGTTATCTTTATAGTTATCGTTCTTGGTGTGAACAGGCCTCTCAGTTCTCAAGGTTCTCACAGAGTTAAGAATCTCTGTCATGTTTTCTATTCACAACATATGTCATCTTACACAACAGATTAGATGTCCAGTCTGGCAGTGGCGTCTTCATGTGTATATTTGTTATTGCAGTTACTGTTGAGTGATATTGTAAGTGAACATTTACATCTCCTAATTGTGAAAGTTTGTATTTTCCATAGGCCTGAAAGAAGACAAAGGTTCCGTAGCCGCTAATTTGCGATCAGGCCACTAAAGCAAAACAAGTGACCCTGACTGGAGATGGCAGTGAACTCTCATTATAACCTAATCAAAGGCAGATTAATTGGCTGCCCTTGTTGTGTTTCCCTTAGTAAAAGTGAAGAATGAACTGCATCCTGTAACATAGTGTAAACAATTGCTTCAGACCACGACTACCACACCTGCTCCTTCATTTTTTCCATTCAATTTTAAACCACATTTGATCTGCCGTGCATTGTGTTTCTTAATAGTTTTCAGTTTGATATTCTGCGGTGTGTTTGTGTGACAGAGGCCCCACTGTGGTTAGTTTAATGAGAGGCTTACCGTGTTTAGTGAATGGAGCATGTAGTGGGGTCAGGCCCTCATGCTTAAGACTCTGTGTGCATCGAGGGAGCTGAAATCACTCCCGTGACTCTCAGCACACATTTCTTAATTGTAGGGGCTAATTTAGTTCTACCGGAAACCTCCCACAGGAACCGTACTCTCAACGCACACAAATACTTGTATGAAACCAAATTATTATACAAAATGGTATTAATGGAAGCCAGTCATGTTTTATTTTATTTTTTATTTTTTTATTTTTCTTGTGCAAAGACCAAAACCCATATTGTGTAGATCATTATTGTCCAGCGCAATGTACTTTACCTTTCTTCTATTGATCCATCTATTCATACACCTATCTACTCAGACATTCATCTATCCACCTGTAAAAATCCATTTGTTATGATCTGAAACCTTCCTACCTTTTATCCTTCCATCTGTTTTTCCATTTCTCCATTTTTCATATAATCGCGTTGGAATAGAGAGTACTGTAAAGTCCTAAATGCTCCTTTAAGTCTGAGGTTTGCCTCCATGAAAAAGCAAATATCCACACCCACAATCTCACTTTCTCCTCTGAGACAAAATATAATATTAATAATAATAATAATAAACGGTCCTGTCTTCTCTTTGCTCGTGTTAGAATTCAGCATGAGACCTGTAACCCCTCTCCAACGGTCTCTCGCTCCCAATTAACCACAGGAGAAATGAAGTTTTCTGGCTATACAGCTGCTGAATCTATTTCTATATTTCATATTTTACTATATCATTTCAGTTAAATGGGTCAGCAAAATACCAGATTAAATTGTCTTTGGTTGCATTCAAGAACATTCAGTACAGTGTGAACACTTCAGTCTAATTCATAGACAAATGACTCTTATGAACCAGTTTTTTTAATCTGTCAAATAGATTCACAGACTCTCAGTAATAATTTGTCAATTAATATACGACACTATATGACAAGTCCTGGGAAGAGATATGATCGCCTTATGATCATATAATCACATCTCTTCACAAGACTTGGATGAAACTGCTCAGTTCATATGGATTCATTTTAAAACACCTTTATGACCTTTTTGGTTACCTGGACTTTCAGAGGAGGGGCAGAAACCTCTCTGGGTTCATTAAAAATTGATTAATTTATGTTGGGTTTAGACCAACATGAGGGTAAATTATGACAGAATTGTCTTTTTAATGAACCGCAGATCATCTCTTTGATTTTGTTCCTGGCTCAAAATGAATCGAGAACCATTTCCATGTTGTGTACTGACAGTAAACCTCTATGGACCACATTTTGAGACTTCTCATTTTAATGAGCTCAAATGGGGTTTATCTGATTTTATTTTTATTTATTATTCATGTGTCACGTTTGTGTCTTTGTTTGTGTATACTGCATCTGGTTACAATGAACTGCATGAAGTCAGATATGTGAGACAAGACCCTCCTCACTGTTTATAGGATGTGTAAATGTCTCCAGCTGCGTGTGTATGTGTACATGCCCTGCTGACTACTGCAGACTTGATTGCATTTGCAGTATGTTTTCCCTCTCTCCTATGTTGGTGTTACTTGTAAGTACAACAACATAACGGTGCTGTGTGCGTGTGTGTGTGTGTGTGCACGTGTGTGTGTGTGTGTGCGCACACACTTGTATGTTTGCCTTCCACTGCTGTACATGGTTCTATTTTGTGCAAGCCTTACACTCTCTATGTGCTGGTTGTGTGTGTTTGTGGGTTGGTTGTGTGTTCATAACTCTCTCTCCGTCACACTAGTAAGTGTTGTGCAGTCTCCTGGGGAGTGATTATGAAGCCCAGAGTCAGTATACTTCTGCTCGTTGTCATCAAGCCAGCCTGAATTAGCTTATCCTTTCTTTATCTCCCTCTCTCTCTCTCAGCACAGCATAGTAGAGGTCCTTGTTGAAAGGGCACATGATTGTGTACAGTAAATGTGAGTTCATTATATGGATTCCTTTTAAAAGTTTTGGGTTGGTAAGTTTTTGTTTTTTTTATGTTTTTGCTCATCAAGGCTGCATTTATTTGATCAAAAATTTAGTAAAAACAGTAATATTGTGAAATATTACATGCCGAATTTTCAGCAGTCATTACTCAAGTCTTCAGTGTTACATGATCCTTCAGAAATCATTCTATCATGCTGAATTGGTGCTCAAGAAACATTCAAAAGAACCATATTTATTTGAAATGATGGTCTTTTATAACATTATGAATGCAACTTTTGATCAATTTAATGCATCCTTGCTGAATAAAAGTGTTAATTTCTTTTAGTAAAATTTATACGTGATCTTGCATAATTATATGTATACTGAACAATCTTGTAACTTTGTATTGCAGTACATCTCATGTTACCACGTCCTTATGATGAATCACTTAGTCCTCATTTGGATAGAAGCGTGTGCTAAATGAATAAATGTAAATGTAATCACTAAGCATCCAAGTTTAAATCCAAAGTACCTTGACTCAAGTTCACTTCACCTTTCACAGATATTTTGAAGATTAGACTTGGCTTGGATAAGCATAATGTACCTTTATCAAAGGTATTAAGGCCTTCCATTAAAATGTTTAAAACTGTAAGGGGAAGAGGAGAGAGAGCGCAATGGAAGGAGGATTGGAACCAGTGTGACTCACGCTGGCAATGCTAATGTGCTCGGCACTAATTGAAAGCGGTTATGCAGTAATCAGAAACCTGCCGAGCGACAGCTATGTTCATTAGAAACACACTGCTCCCTCACACAGAGAGCGAGAGAGAGGGCAGAGAGGGAAAAAAAGAGGGTCAAGATATGGCCCAAAGATGTTAAACACTCAAAAAATGTTGATAGTGTGCAGATTTACACGTTTCAGAGAGGTCCAGAAGAACATGACGCTCTGTAGGCTAGGTCGTCAGCTTGTTCATTTCACATGGCCGCTTTCTATCACGTGACTCCCATGTGCACATCTGTGATCTTAAGTCATTAACTCAGCCAGGGTTCAACTCTAGCCTCATGTAAATGCATTCAAATTAATTCTGCGCGTACATCGTGTTCCTCAGTCTTTTAAAGCACTGTGCTTTGTCTCACCAAACGCTCCGCGGACTCGCAATGAGAAACTGAACGCTTGCTTGACCCAGATGATTTGAATATCAAAGAGCTTTTGATCAGTGCAATCACTTACTTCTTTGTCAAGAAATATTCCCTTTGTACAAATTTGGCTGTGTTATAGGTTGAAGATTTTTAGCAGTCATAGACACCCAGTGGAACCTGAGCTTAAGATATGTATTTAAGGGGGCAATTTGTAATAGCCAGGGGGGAGGATGCAGGCCTTGAGTAAGGAAGTTAACCTCAGAGTGCTACAGGGAGACAGTTCAGTGTGATGTAATGTAAGTTGCTTTAGGGTTAAAAGTGTCTGCTAAATAACAGGAAAGCCTAACTACTAACACCTTTGCCTTGTATTTTGTATTTCATCAACTGCTCTTCATTATACTTTTGTGATCACAAGGATCAGAACTAGGGATGCACCGATACCAGTATTGGTATCGGGCCCGATACCAAGCTCATGTACTTGTACTCGTACTCGTAAAAATACCCCCGATACCAAAGACAGATACCTCACGTGACATTACTGACAGAATTTTCCATTCAGAGACACCGGCGACAGCAGCAGAAACATTGTCAGCCTCAGGGGTGTGGAAATACTTTTAAAATTATGACAACCCACACATTGCGAACTGCATGCTTTCAGTCATTCGTTATGGATTAGTGAAGGAGGGATAGGCGGAATTGCGCTGAATGACACAGACCAGAAGCGCTCTCTCTCTCTCTCTCTTTCTTGCGCACGATCCCAGTTCTCTCAGACAGCGCGCGATCAGTTCTCCTTGCGCCCGAATGGTCAAATGCACACACAGTTGTCAAAATGTCCATGGTATGGAGTATCTCACGTAAATACAGTCGGTTATGGGTTAAGTGGACGTAAACATTTGGGTGAAAACAGGATATGTGTCAGTATCCATGGATTCGGTCTTAAAGGGACCGTAGCCTATATTTGTCAATGTTAATAAAACAACAAAAGATGTTAAATAAATGTGTACATGGTAAATAATGACCACTGTATCTGAAAAACAAGTTTATTTAATTTGTATCTCTATAGTATTTGTTGCATTGCTTGTAAATTTCTTTTTATATAACAACAATTATATATATTGGTAATTATGCCCTTTGAAGGTTATTGGACAATTTTTGTGCTTTAAGTTTGTGACAGGCACATAAAAAATAAAACTTTTTTTCATTAGAGTAATAATAAAGAAGCTACATTAGTACATTAGTCTCACTGTGTTGTGCTTGGAAAACTGCAACATCAAAAAAAAAAAAAAAAGAGAGAGAGAGAGAAATTACTAAATTTATATAGGCATCGGTATCGGCAAGTACCAGTATCGGTACTCGTACTCGGTCCTTAAAAAATGGTATTGGTGCATCCCTAATCAGAACCAATACATTTTTCAGAAGTCATTATTCTATTGCCAATACAGTATTTAATGAATCAAAATACAACCAAAAAGTAACATATAGCTATTTGCTATTTTTAGATATTTTGAAATAAATACAGTTTAAAAACAGCCAAACAAACACATTTTTCTTTGATGGATATTTTGAATAATACAGAATTTCTTTGAAATAGAAATAATAATTTTAATCGATTTATTGCACTTTATTTGAATAAAAGTGTACATTTCTTTCAAAAAAAAAAAAAATCAAAACTTTTGAACAGAAGTGTACTTTATGCATTATTGTTATTGTGCTGTTAGTTCTCAAGGGGGCAATAGAGTTACCTTTATTAAATGCTTGTACCATAATCATTTCAACAGTTTCAAGATTCTCTTCTAAATGTTATTTGATCTCTAGAAGATAGTTCACACTTTAGCTCCCTGTGAGACATACTGAAAATACAGCACATACTTACTCTGCAAAAAGCAATAGATGCTATTTACACTAAAGCTGGGGACACACTTAACGCCTAGCTGAAACATTCTAAGACTGAACTCAACACACTATACGATTTTAAATGCTGACTATAAACACAGACTGAACACAACTGGCTCTGACTCAGCGCGTTTGGGCATGATCAGTCGTAAGTATCAAATTACATTCATAATCGGCCTTACAATTGTTAAATGTGTCCTCGGCTTAAGTGAAAATAGCAATATATTCTATTTACACTAAGTCACAATAGCAACATTTTCTTACCGATATGCTATTTACACTAGGTAAATAAAATAGCGATAGACTCTATTTACGCCATGTAAAAGTATCAGTTATCAGAGTAAATAGTAATTAGATGCTATCTATACTTTATATTGGCAGATCCTATTTGCACCTCAGTATTTTTGTACATTAACAGGATGCAATAATATCATAGAGTGTAAATGATTATATTTATTGAAATTATTAAATGGATGCTTGCCTTATTGCGAGAATAAAAACCCTCCCTTCACCTTCCCCTAACCCTACCCAATAAACACTTTTAATATTATTAAACAACTCGTTCGCAGTTTATTTCCACTTTTAGAAATTATTTTCATTTTTATTGAAAATAAATGCGAGCTTGGCAAAAGGCGGATCGAACCCGCATCAATCGCGTTAAAAGCCAGGTCTGCAAGCATTACTCACTACTGCTGTGACATTGAAGACGTTGATTTCCATGCGTCTTTTTTAAAACTTGAGTGGCCCAACCAGACATTAGTGGGTGGAGCTAGTGTAAATAGTGTTTGCCAATAAGGGATGCTATTTGCACTTAGTGTAATTAGAAACTCTGTGTTTTTTTTTTTTTGTTTTTTGTTTGTTTGTTTGTTTGTTTGTTTGTTTCTCTCCATACTATGGAAGTCAATGGGGTCCAGCAATTGTCTGGTTACACAAATTCTTCAAAATATCTTCTTTAGTGTTCAACAGAACAAAGAAACTCATACAGGTTTAGAACAACTACATTATGACAGAAGTTTCATTTTTGGGTGAACTATCCCTTTTTAACAAATGAAACCTTATTGTAAAGTGTTACTGATGTATTTGCTGTTCTTCTTTATGAGTGTTCACAGTGTACTCACGATCCCTTGCTGCAGGTCCTGTGGGATTGTGGCTGAGTAGAAATATGGCTGGCTGCTTTCATTACAGTACTGTAATGTAATGGTGACCACATTGTCTGTTCTTTGCATGCCTGCACTGCTGAATGGTTGCCCTGACAAGATCGCTCATGGCAACTGCACAGGTCTGTCTCTCTCACGGTTCAGGGAAAAACACGGCCAAGCCACCCTGGGGAATCTACACCCACATGCATTTGTTGTATAGCCCTCGGTCTATACCTCAGAGGAGACCACCTGCTATTCTTTTTACTACACTGTGATGAGAGGGAGGTCTCGTCCTCGTTTCTTTCTTTCTTTTCCTTTTCTGTTTCTCTGTCTCCCCCAGTGTACCGTATCCAGTGCGTTTTGTGCAGAAAACCCAGAGATTCTGACCTGGTTTTGCTGAGTTTAGTCCTTAGAGTGAAAATGAAAGTGTTCTTTAATTTTCAATTTTTACTGTTGCAATGACACGCTTGCCCCAGTTCTTTGTTTACTGATGTGAATTTTATTTTACTTTATGTTGTGTAGTTTTATATTATTTTATTTATTTCATTGCCCTGATTCATCGTCATCTTGTTTGAGATTTAATCAATTTAATAGTTTTATTTTTAATTTTATAAAAAACTTTTATTTTATTCAATTGTTTTTCAACTTTTATTTAATTTATTAAATATTAATTCTATTTTATTGTTATTAGCTTTAGTTTAGTTTTATTATATTTAATTTAGTTTTATTTTTAATTCTATAAAAAACTTTTATTTTATTCAGTTTTTCAACTTTTATTTAATTTATTAATTATTAATTATTTATTATTTATTTAATTCTATTTTATTGTTGTTATTAGTTTGTTTTTTAATTTTATTTTTTTCACCACTTTTATTTTAATGTTTGTTTCACTTTTAGAATAAAATAGTCGGTTTTTGCCATTGTGTCATTTAAGATTTTTGCATAAACACCCTTTTTGAATGTAAAATGAATAACACTTTTACCTACAAGCTTTTTTTTGCAGCTTAGTTAAATATTTTTTTTTTTTCCCCTAAAGTTTTGAGTTCTGAAAGATACCGTACCTTTTTATAGTACATTGAACTTTTGTATAAAAAATTAAGGACAATTTAAATGCTTTACAACACATGTTATTGCTATAGGACTTTTAGAAAGATTCCATTGCTGTGGTGTGGATAAATAATAAGAAAAACCTTTATGATACAAACCTTCACGCTGGTGATGATGGACAGATCGAAGCGTCCTTGCTGCATCCGAAAAGAAGGAATGTGGCAGAATATTCGGTGTCATAATATTCCAGGGTTTTTTAATGGGTTTGCGCTGTCTTTCTGACAAGGTGTCTTCTCTCCCGGTGACATTCGTGTTGTGCCATGTCTTTTGCTGGTGTTCTCGCAGTGACGTGGAAGACATTCCCATTGCTCGGCCTGCCAGGTAAAGCATCACCTCTCAAGTTAAACCTGTCAGTCACATCGCACCCCCTGCGTTCATTTGCCCTCTGTGTAGTCCAGGGTAGAGTCTGTAATGACTTATGCAAAGAGCTGAAATGTGGATAATTTAGTGAAACGTTCGCAGGTTCGTGTTTATATTTGACTGATTAAGTCAGCGTTAAAATTAGCATAATACATGTACAGCTTACATCTAAACTTTGTTAAGAGGCTCATTCAGCAGAATAAAAGATGAATCTCCATTTGAAAGCAACTCCTAAACTCTCCAAAATGATCTGGACTTTCACCCAGTGTAATTACAGCCTAATGGGATTTTAAATCAGGACTGGGAAACTGCATTCATCAGCACTGCCCAGACCATTTCTCCACTAAACAGCCACAAATAGCATTATGACAGCATAAGAAAGCACAGGACACAAACAGCAGAAATGTGTTGTGCTTTTTCTTTTCACTCACAGCCTTTCTCAATGAGGCAGCTCTGAGGTTTTAAAACAGCCCCAGTTGTGGTTATCCGATATAGCCCATATACTGTTCAGTAGAGTCCAAAAGTCTGAGACCACATTGAAAATAGGATAATAAAATATGTATTTTTTTTTTAGAAAGTTACAGTGTATACAAATAAGAGTAATACATCTTTTGAATCTGTGAAGAGTCTACTGTTATTTGTGTGCACTCACAATAACAACAAAACGTGCTTTTGTAAAATAATGAAAGCAAACGGGGTGTGCTTTCTGCCATCTCTCTCTGTGAACGTGACCGCCAAAAAAAAAGAAAACTATGTAAACTTGCCTCACAGACATATACAAATATATCACAGACATATACACATACAAATATATCTATAGAAAGCGAAATGTCTACTTTTAAATGAACCAATTCAAATGGAAAACAAAATATTCTCAGGTTATGTAATCCGTATGAAACACTACTGCGGAAATGACGAGTCAGCATCGTCAACTTCACTGCAGCCGAAAATACAGAAAACAATAGTTCAATTAATTATTAAAATGTTAAAGCAGTCATCTTTACATTACTTATGCCGGTGCGCTGATTAGGCTATGTAGGCATTAAAGGCTCATTATTATGATTTATATGGTTTATTAATAAATACGTGATTAGTCGACTAATCGCTTAAAATGAATGACTACTAGTCAACCAGAAAAATCTTTACTATAAATATAATTCCTAATTAAAAAAGTATATTAAATTAAAACAAAGCATTTTCACTAGTGGTTTGAACTTTTGGACCCCAGTGTACTTGCTCTACAACTTTACGAATTTATGATATGCAATGAATGTCACATTTATATGGTTACAAAATATTTATATTTCAGATAAATGCTGTTCTATTTAATGTACTGTTCTAAACCTTTTACAAAATTGATGATAATTAGAAATGTTTATTAAAGTCCCTGTAAAGCCATATTAAAGTATGTGTTCTGCGTTTGTCACACCACAAAAAAATGTGTTATTAACCACCCAGCCAAATTTGAATGATTAAAAAAATCGCCAAGTAAATGAAATGTTATCAAAATCGTGAAAAAAAATAAAAAAAATAATAAGCAGTATTCTATGCTCTCAAATGCTGGGGGCATGTCTGCTGTCGGCGCTGAAACCACACCCACTCGCGAGAGCTGCCGTCTCAACTTACTTGTGTAATGAGTCAAACATACTGATGCATATAAACAAAAGAATCACGTTAGTAATTTAGTAGAGTTACTGTAGACTACCTACTAATTATAACATAAGCACACAAGGCAACTTACACTCATTAGTGACTGTTGTCGACAGAGAGTGGAGGATGAAGCCGGGACAGGAGAGACTCTGTCCGGCCCCAGTTCATCGGTTGCTGGTGGGACGGGAGGATGAAGGCCGAGGCGGGAGATAGTCTGTTCAGCCCCATTCACCAATAACAGCGTATTATCAGTGATCATTGCAGAGACCAAATTAATCCACCTCTTTTTCATATCATCGTGTTTAGGAAATTTAAATAAGGAGACTGAGCTGTTTTGTATATTATCGCAACCAGGTAATATGCATTTGCTTGACGAAGGCATTACTAGCTAGCAAAATGTAATGACACTCGAGATTGAGCGGGGGAGCCGCTGTAGCGTTAGGGGCGGCGCCATGCTTGGTGGCTCTAGTGCATCATCGACAGTTATATAGTGTTTGGGGTGGGGCCATGCTCGGGGGCTCCAGTGCGTCATCAAGCCCCCGCTTTAGCTCCGCCAAAAAAATCCTGAACACAGAATTGGTGAAAAACTTCACAATTCAGTACTGCGTAGTTCAGTCTTTGTAATGTGTTTCAGCAATACATTTGTAACATTTATAATGTGTTTAGAAACAATTCTCAGAATTGACTTTACAGGGACTTTAAGCACCAAATCATTATATTAAATTAAAATCAATAATTTCTGTTGAAATCATAATGGCTGCAGAAAATTCAGCTTTGGAATTACAGAAATAAATTACATTTAAAATATATGGTAAATTGGCTAAAATATTTTACATTATTACTGTTTTTACTGTTTTTATTATCAAATAAATGCAGCCTTGGTGGGCATAAAATACTTCTTTTAAAAAAAACAAAAAACAAAAAAAAAACCATCATCTTACTGACCCCAAGCTTTTGAACTGTCTTCATTTTTTTTTTTTTGTGCCTCTTGCTCTTTTACTCCTCTTTCCACATTGTCTGAAACTAAATATTATCAGTCTGGCACTGAAGGCAGTTTGGCCTGGTGCCGTTGTGTGCATGTGTTTTATTTGATTGAGTTTAAAGGAAGCGCTGTGAGTTCATCTGCTCTGGAGTGACTGAATACAAGGTCAAGTATTCTGAAACGGATGCTTCTCCTCAGACTTGACCCCTCATCAGACAGTCATCAGTCTCAGTTACTTGATTTAATTATTATTAAGAGGATACACTCAACAGTTACTGTAAACGGTTATACATCTGAACCCACTGCATGAAAAGTGAAGTTAGTGTTTTTTTTGTTGTTGTTTTTTTTTTTTTTTTTAAATTAAACACTTTCGTTTATTTTGTTTAGCTCACCCAAACATGAAAATTCTTTCATTTGCTCGCCCTCATGTCGGGCGCCATCATGCCAGTTACTGTGTTCTACGGAACACAAAATATTATATTTTGAAGGTGTTAAACACTTGAACAAACACAAAAAAAAAACACACACACAAAAAAACTGACATTTTTTTTATATATAGTGTCCTGAAATAAATAAATAAGTAAATATTGTGGGTGCAGAAGTCAAGTCAGTTCAGAAATGCCAGTCAATGTTTCAGTGACTTCAAGTTAGCAGAACCAGAGGAAATTGTGGAGATTTTTGGAAAGAAGTGCACTTTGTGTGTCAGCTTTACTAGTTCTTTCCTTTCCAGTATCATGTGTTTGAGCCTCTGGAGTTTGAAACTTTCACCAGAGCAGTGGTTTCCCAGCTCATGCAAGTACTTTTTGATAAGCCTCTGTGTTTCTGTGAAAGTTTCTAAAAGAGAAGAGTCAGATGAACACGAGAGCATTTGTGGTCATACCAGCAGTTCTGTTATTCTGCAGTACATCTTGCTCTCTTCCAGCTAAAGTTTCTCTGGTTAAGCTTGTGTGCTAGCTTTCCTTCCCTCTAATGAAGAGTGTTCAGAACCCACTGTGTAAGTTTCAGTAATGGTTTGAAAGGCTCTACATGTCTTTATTGGACTGATTGCTCATTTGCTGAAAAGAGAGCGATTGTTCCTTCCAGAGATGAGCTCTTTGATGTTTGATTTCAAAATGCCTCATGTCTCATTTTAACATGGACAAGACATTCTTATTGACAAGACTGTTGCTTTTTTGCCAGTGATTTGCTCTACCGAAATGCTTCGATCTCTCCAGGAGGTCTGAAATATGTCTTCTCACATCTTTTCTTTATAAACACTCCTCTGTGTTTCATCTTTTTTTTTTTTCTTCTTCTTTTTTTTTTTTCCAAACAGGCCATCATGATCTGTTTAATGCCAATGAGATGCTTAAGCTTTGGGAAGGGGTTTATAACTCTTGCATGTGGACTTTTATCTCAGAGTGACCAGCAAGATATCACGCGTTCTGTTTCACTCGACTGTGATTCTAATATTTGCACACTAGCCAAAAGTAATAAAAACTACTATTAGCTGCAGGGGTTTAATTTTCAGCTTCTGTTCCAAATAGTCATTGTGAGACGTCCCTCCTCCTGTCCTCCACACCCGTCTCTTCTTTACTGGGCTTCTGCAGTGTTCACCATCACTTCAGACAAACATGCAGAAATTCGGTAGAAATAATGAAGCCAAATGAATCAAAAAGAATTTCAATCAAAAGAAATTGAAATATTAACTCAAAGATGTTTATTTTCTGTTAAGTAGACCGCGTACAAGCAAAACATTTTTAATAATAATAATTTAGATGTATTTGTATAGCACTTTTCACAACAAAGACATTGTTCCAAAGCAGCTTTACAGAAAATATTTTCTGACAAAACCCCCAGTAAACAATTACTGTGTTGAAGAGAAACTCTATTTGATTTGAAAAATACAAAACAATTGAACTATTGTTTGAACAAATCTATGAACAATTAATGAAGACTTCAAAAAATGCACATATATTGTACACACATTCTTGTACATCTATCTGTGAGGACATTCATTGACACAATGCAATCTCTAGCTCCTTACCCTAAATTTACCCATCACTACCCTACACACATTACCCATCACACCCTAAACCTACCCTTAACCCGATCACTAAAACCCTCAAACAGGCCTTTAAAGGGGTCTCAGAAATTGACCTGCCAAAATGTCCTAACTTTACTCTCTTTGTCCTCATTCCGATGGTCTAAAAGCTGTGGCGGTTTAGGGAAATGCCTGTAAACGGCACATCATACATGTGAAGTTAGCTGAGGGAGAGGTGCAAAGCAGTTAAGTGCACTACGAAGGGCATAATCAGGAATAAGGTATGATCAATACATCACTTCACTGAAAGTTGAGAGGGAAATTTACCCACCTGTCATGCGCATCACTGCATACTATAAGAAGTTTGACTAAAATAAACACAGTGAAAAGATGTTGAGGCTCCACCGTTATTGAGTTTCATTAGTCCTAGTTATGATTTATGTGTGGTTGTTCATGGGTATTAAGTGAGCAAGATACGACAGTTACTATATCATGATTATGGTTTAATAAGATAAAACACCTAATAACATCTAATATAACCAAATTGCATTTATTTTTATATTAATTATCACATGTATTTATCATTCAGTCTAGCACATTTATTATTCAGTCTTTTTGTTGTTGTTTATATTAAATTAATAAAACATTTATATTATATAAATATACATGTGTATAACAGGTATATTTATGTAATTCATGTGTTGTCTGTGTTTGGCGTTAAAGGGTGTTCCAAATAAACGCATTTTGTCCAGTGAAGTTTACTTCAACAGATATCCCATGCTCAGGGAGAAGTGAACACTGCATAAGGACCCTCAATTGTAGTGCAGCTTGTGTAGATTTGTGGAGTAAAAATGCTTGACTGCTTCATTTTGCCGTGTATTTTTTGGCCTATATTTTTACTATTACACATCTAATCAATCTCAACATGATTTAAGTTGTTGTCCCTATGCTTGCATCACTAAGCCTAAATTAAAATGTCTTGCTTTGGTCTGCACTCTAAGTTTTCTGTTAATTAGGCACTTTAATTACTAAAACTGAAACTAAAATATATAAATCTAAATAGAAATGTGTTCACAAAATAAAAGCTAAACTAAAAATGACAAAATTATTAATGAAACTAGTAAAAACGAAACTGAAATTTATAGCAAATTTGAAAATATTAAGATAAAAACTAACTGAAAAGGGCAAAACTTTAATAACCTTGATGCCTTGACGCGAGTCACAGTGTCTTTAGATGCCGTGATCTAGTGGTTCGAGCAGGAGACGCAGTTTTGATTATGATCCGTTATGGCCCAGTATATTTTCTGTCCCCTCTGTGGTGTTATATCGATCAAAAGTAGCAAAAGCCCTAAGAAATGAGATGCTTTTAGTGCACACTGGTTTTTTTCCTTCATCCAGTCAATTTTAATCAGAGGCCAAGTATTCAGTACTCATGGGAAGTCAGAGATGTGCTGACTCACTGAAGAAAATTAGCAAGACGATGGATCTAAATCGGCTTTTCAACTTTGACAGTGCACAAACTCTCTTCATCTCTCCCTTGCTCTCTGTCTCTTTTTTTTAAGCGTTTGCATGGGTATGTTGTGTGTCCCCTTTTCTGGTTACTGGTGGTGTGTGTGTCACTTTCCTTGTCAGTCCTGACAGATAAAGGCCCCTATATACTAATGGCAAAGTTATTTTTCATTCTTTGCTTTGAGGTAAAAAGAAGTTTGAAATACGTGAGCAATGATATACTGTTAGCAAACATCCTGACGTTGCCTGTGCTGCTGAGAGTGGCGCTTAAATGAATATGCTAACATGTGCTGCAAGCTTTCCTTTCAATAACAAAATAAACGCACAACAAAAATGACAGCGATTAAGAAAGCATTTGATCATAGCAATGTGGATGTTTGCAGCTTTGCAATTTGGCACGGTAAAGTCACGTCACGTTTTTTTTATTAGTGGATGTCCGACCTTGAGGGACTGAACAGAAGAAATTAACCAGAGAAGATTTCCACATCAAAGAAGGCGGAGCCTCAGAGCCTATTACGCAGTCGCCACTGACCAATGGTAGTTCGAAGGTGTTTACCAGCCAGAGCAAACTTTTCCGGAAAGTTCTCTTTGGCAAGCTGTTTCAAACTCCCGAGAACAAACACAAAACAAACTTCATTTTGGCCAGATTTTGTTCAAAATGACACCACACCAGATAGTTCTTCATTTTCACTTGAAGTATATCGTGGCCTTAACAGTCTCTCTCCCTCCTTGACTGCACCATTTTACAGACAGTCAAAAGACCTCTGGGGCGTCATTCTAAATACCCTTCTTAGAGGAGAAGGAAAATGAGGGAGGAAGGGGAGAGAGGGAGGTGTCACTGTCAGACTGTTGGGCGTCTCATAGCCTCTGGACTCTCCAAAGGATGTTTAAGCGTAGTTCACCTGCTCACTGAATCTACAGATGCTTCTAGTCTCAGTTAGCCTGGTTTGAATGGCACAAATTAAGAATTGATGTTCTGAAATATTATACAATACATCTATATTTCCTGAATTAAAAAATAGTATATACGGTCGTTGTAATTCAAATTATTAAATGATTATCTTTATCTGTAGAAGTAATTGAAATCATGTAATATCAAACTATTGTTGCATATTTAATTACCATCTTTGGGTTAACATTTTTTAAATATTTTGTAAAAGCCTAGTTCCTTTGGTCATACAAGATAGTTTCCTGTCAGACTGATATAAATGTGCATTTTAACTTTCTGAAATTGCATAGAATCCTTTGGAACTGGTGATTTCAATACTCGCTTGCCATTTTTCTGTGCAATATGCATCAGGCAGCTTGTTCTCCACTGTGACTTCTCCACACAGGCTCCCACCGACAGACCAGCGACAGCTATTAGAGAGCAAAGAATAAGCGTATTCTATCACATTACTGTAAGCCCTCACTCTTTCTGTCTTTGTCTGTCAGTCTCTCTCTCTCTCTCTGACTCCCTCCATCTCTCTGTGCTGTGGAAGACAGAGGCAGTCCTAACAGCAGAGGGTTCACACACACTGGTGACAGACAGAAACCCAAATCTTAGGCTAAACCTCATGGGGAGGGTTGTCACGGCTTGTTATTGCGCTCATGCTCCAAACTGAAACCGCGTGGTGTTTACGAGCGCACCACAGTCAGGGGAGATGGAAAGAAGAAAGCTTGTAGAAATTCTTAACCCCAATTCTTCCATTATATATTTTAACTCTGTGAAACCTATTCCTGTATGCTAGCATTTCAGACACAAAAATATAAAAATTACTGATATTGTTGCAATAATTTCCTGATAAACAGATTTTGTAAAGCTAAACAAAAAACCTACAGTTTTCCTTTTTCCTTAATCTTTCTTTAATCTGTGCACAGGCTCTCCAAAACAGAAATCTCTGTGCTGTTCATACCTCGGTAGGCTTAGGAATACCCTTTTGTCAAATCTCTGACCATTCAAACACTCGACTTATCAATGTCAGCCCACCACCAGGACCACTACATCTATGACTCATTTTACTTCTCAGCTCTTTTCCATCTCCCTTCTCAACCATTTTCCTTCTCCTTTGAGTATATCTTTGTTTGCTATCTCTAATGCCACTTGACCACTGACAGGATGCCGATGTTGAAGCACTTTTCCCCCAAAGGAAAGATTTTCCAGCTTGGTTCCTGAGTTTGAATTTGAATTGAGGTAATAAACAGGATATAGAATTGCAATTTGAATTTGAATTTAATGAAGTAGAATTAAAATGAATTTGAAATCAAAGAAATTCATATGATTGTAATTTTTAAAATGTTTTGAAGGTAGATAAGATAGATAGGCGGACGGATGGACGGACAGATTTATAGATAGACAACAGATAGAACTATGGATGGACAGACAGACGGATGGATAGATAGATGGATAGGCAGATGGATAGAACGATGAACAGATTGAAAGATAGACTAAAGACAGATAGAATGATGGATGGATGGACAGACAGATAGATGGGTGGATGGATAGAAAGAATGCATTACCTGTTGGAGTTTTTTTTTATTTTAATTCAGTAAAATCCTCTTTCTGTCAAATCAAATTCATAAAATTCAAGTTCTAACTCATGAACTGAAAGGGAGCTAAGTCAAAGACTTTATATGTAGAAAGACGGTGCACTCATATTACTTATTAATTTGGAGAATGTGTAACGCGCAATAGTGGAATAAGTCCCGTCTTCTAAAGCAGGGGACACACTTAACGTTTATGAATGTAATTTGATACTTATGACTGATCATGCCCAAACGCGCCGAGTCAGAGCCAGTTGACGCCGTTCAGTCGCTGTTTGTTTAAATTCCGTGTGTAAGTATTTAAATCTGCCTCAGTCTTTGTGTGTTGAGCTCAGTCTTAGAATGTTTTAGCTAGTCGTTAAGTATGTCCCCGGCTTAAATAAAATAGCCAATCGCTGATTGAGGAAGTCAGTGTCTGCAGCTGCCGTTAGAAACTCTGCTTGCTATAGAAACAGTCAGTGTTCTGAGACACGCACTTAAAAGCCAGTTCACACTGCACCGACAGACGCAGACCAACGTCGACAGTCAGATTGCAGAATGTCCAGTCGGCGAAACCAAGCTCGGACAGGAGTAACATAGTGATCTGACAAAACATGACATTTTTGAGATTTCAGGATTCCCCCATTCAAATAGTTTTGGATGCCTGAAATAGCTTCCCAGAGACATTGCAAATATGGCCGCCGAGTGAACAGACTTTCCTTGAAAGGAACTTTGGCTAGGTCTTCCATTCTGAATGCCCAACTCTTGTTGTACCTCCTTCATACATGTTGCTCTAGAACTCATCTGTGTCTTTTTTGCATTGGAGTGTGTAAAAGCCTCCATCAAAGCCTGTTTAGTCCACACAAACAACAGCCCTGTGCTGTAGTGGATCTTCTTTCTACTCAAGGGCTTGAAACACATCTGTCTTTTTCTGATCTCCCACTCTCTCTCTCTCTCGTTAAAGTGGATATTTAAATGTGGCTGCGGGTTCAATCAGTTTTCCACCATACATAGGATGTTAATTTGACATGGCTAGCATTCATCAAAACCCTCTGTAATGACCATACAAACTTAATTACGCTAATAATCATGAGGCCCACTCAGACCTCTACCCCCCCCATGAATTGCGGTGGTCTGCTCCAGGCTGCTTCTCCTCATCTCCTGATGAAGGCACTGAGGCCAATTGACCTCTGTGAACATTCAGATTAATTGCCTCTCTCTTTCTCACTTCACTCTCCTCCTCTTCTTGCCCTTTCAGCCATTTTAGATATTTGGAGAAAGAAGCCTTTCTGTAGCAGTGGACTCACAGTATTGTGTTTGTGTGAATGTGTGTGTGTTGTACTTTCTGCTCTTGTTCAGATTCTATCACTGCGATTTTAATGAATGAGAGAGGTTGTTCAGGGTGTGTTTGGGTTGAATATAGGGGTTTGCTGAGTAAACAACATGGGCACAGAGTTTGGAATAGAAGCCTGACACCTTAGTGTTATGTGAATTTTAAACCTAGTTCTCACTTCAGCACTTCAGAAGCGCTGAGCAAATCTTTAATGCTTAAAAAGAAAACATACTAAAACACTTACACAGTCACACATTTATAGAAACACCAGCACTGTGTATCACATAATTGTACTGTAACTCAGGGGTTTTCAATTGTTTAGATGCCATGGTCTCCCAAATACATGCCCCCATCCAAAAACTTTAAAGGCAGCTATATATTTTCACAGGGAAAGGGCAAATATGTTTACTTGCTATCGTCATCTTTTGTTTGTGCAAGTCTTTCAGAATGTGTTAGTGGGCTGGTAATTGCAGGTAGAGCACTGCAGGGGGCCGTGCAGCTCGCTGTGAGGCACCAAAACCCTGTTGCTCTACAGCAAATTGTGTACAAAGTGATCTCTGGACATGTGTGAATCAACACTTTTATGTGTATCAACCTACCTACCTACCATTTTCATTCTCTCTCTAGCCAGTTTTAACCTTCCTTTGGAAATGGATTATGGTACTTTAAAATCATGTAGACTTATCCCCATAGACATGCACACACACACACACACATCCTTACACTGAGAGCTTTTGTCTTCTTAGCCCTGATCATTGGATCTGCTCTCTGTTAAGTCAATAGTCCTTCAGGGCCACCAGGCGAGTCTCCAAATGACTGTACCTGAACACACCCAATATACACTGATGCAATTAAATTACTCCCGTTTCCCTGTTCTATGAGGTCAAGGGAAATGTTCACTCTCTCAATTGATTCAAATCAATAATTTCAATCTAATCTGCAGCCTGTCCTTGCCACCACATGCCACTGTACTATGTCTTTATGGATTATTGGTTCGTCAGATACAAGCTTCGCCGTGTGTCCCGTACATCATTAGCCTCCAGAGGACTTTTGAATATTTCTATTGTGTGTTCAGGTGGGGTTTTAGAGAGCTGTGGGAACAAAGATCTCTTTGGTCTTTGGTGCTTGTTGTTCTTCGACCTGTTTTGATCAGGCTTTGTTTCATTGATGAAAAGCTAGTCAGAGGTCAACCGCATTAGTCTAAGGTCACTGATTTGTGTTCATGCATCTCTCTGATGATGCTTTATTCATTAGAAGAGAGAGGGACATTTGTTCTGGTTCTCATTTAGATATGTGAGAAAATCTTTTCCTTTGTCACAGCTCTCATGTTTGACTTGCTTGTATTTAAATATTCCTCTTAAAGATGTATCACACAGGGTATCACGCTATATAGCACATCTCAGCTACTTGATTGTTATATCGTCAAAGAATGTGAACTAAATTATCGCCCAGCAATATATCAAAAGTTTACATTTAATTTTGATTGTCCAGACATTCTTCTAACCCTCATTATAGTGTTAGTAGACTGTAAGGTCCAAGCGCACACCTCAATATGTGGCCTTGTTAGAGGATGATCAACGATATTCACTTCACCTGTGACTGGACATAATGTTTTAGCTCATCAGTGTATTACTGTATATTCAACTATATTTTAGATATATATTCAACTCTATCTGCATATATACAATACACTCTCATAAGTGATATATACTATATAGTATTTATACAGATATGTCTAACTTTATCCACATACATACAGTATTCTTGAGTATTTGTGTACTTGTGACTTGACTCATGGTCAGTGGTCTGACACGTACAGTAGTATGCTTGTGCTTCAGCTGACCAAAGTTTGGTAAAAAAATAAAATTGTATGGCTTTAGAACAGTTAAAATTAAAAAGTTAAGTTATAGACTATTATATAGTGCTTTTTTTTTTGTCTTTTTTTTGGGGAGGGGGGGTATTTTTGTTTAGAAAGGAGCAGTTTCTTCAAAACATCTTTTTATCCCCTTAAATGTGCTGTGTATGACCCCTCCTCAGATCTGATATAGAAATATACTCCATCTCTCTCTGTCTTCAATGGAGGTTGTCGTGACGTTCTACAGAAGAACACAGGAGGGGCTTATTGGTGCATGTCTTTTTAATTGCTCTGTCTTTGGCCAGGGGGGAGTGTAAAAATACGCACATATATTCTCAAACCCACTCAATGCACGTGTACAAAAAACAGGCACGTCTCACCGGACAGTCATGCTTCAGTTAATTTGCGTTGTCTTTTTTTTTTTTTTTTTTTCTCTCCTCGTAACGGATCATCTGTGACCTTCAGCAAGGTCTTGCATTAAGTCTAATTGTGATGAGATGCCTGCCACAGTGGACCAGGAGCTAAATTAACCATTAGTATTGCCCAGAAGACTCCCACTGCTGAACTGTTGTCTAGTATAATGATGTGTTGCTTACCTCTATACCACTGCTACACATGAAACTTTACCACTCACTCATTACCTTCCCTTGATACGAGCTATGTAAGTGTTGGCAAATGCATTAAAGGGTTTTTTTCTTTTTGTTTGTGTGTGTTTTGCAGTGAAAATGCGATTCAAACTGCTATAAATCGGTGCCTTTGTTTCAAATGTCAGGCTGCTTCATTATTAATCTCAGCATGAGGCGGACAGAAACGCAGCAGTAGGTAGTTTTTTGTTTGTTTATGAAGAATGTGCGAATAATGCTTTTGCATATTTTATTAAAGTCTTTTTTTCTACAGGCAGTCCACTTCAGAATTCACCAAACGTAACATCTTAAAAATCGTTTTTTTATCAGAAGCATCATTGCGATCTAATTAAATAAGAAGGAATGTTTTCTGTGTGCTGTTTACAGCTTCACGCATGGGCAGAACCTCTTGCTGATTTTTTTCCCCTGTTTGAGAGGGAACCGGGCGTGTGCCGGGCGAGGGAAGAGGCGAGAGAGGCTATGTCAGAATGGCAATGAGAGTTGACCTTTCACGAATGCACAAGGCATCTGCTCTTATCGCCTACGCCAAAAGTCTCATTAGAGATTATGAGCTGAAACAATTTGCCTTCTTTTGCCTCCGTAGCCATTTGTTTAAGTTTAATTAAAAACATGTGACCTTCAACCTGCTTTTATACTGTCTGAATCTAGCTTCATTTGTTTCTACTTGGGTTCTGTTGACCGGAGCAGGATTAGGCAGGCTGATTTGATTAAATGTACCACAGCTGTTGACATTAGTGCCGTTATTATTGTTGTATTAGAGATACAAAAGGCAGCGCCGCAGTCGACCCGAATTCATAGCAGAACATTTAGTGCCCAAGGGTTAACACACCGGTCAGAAAGGAGAAAAATGAATCTTTGCATTGTGTAAATGTCAATCTCATAAAGAAAATAAAGCCAGAAGCAGACAGCAAAATTGTTCCTTGTCTTACCTTGTGTGATTGGCAGATGTATTTTAATGACCATTCACTGTAGAACTTCATAATTACTGAATGGACAGTTGCTGCTTTAGACTCGGTGAGGTAAGGGACTGAGGTTAGCCATCATATTAATTCTTCAGAAGAGGTGTCAGTTAGTTGGAAATTATACAAATTTGAAATACAATTATTTGTAATAGTTAAATTGTTAATTTCCAAGGATCAGCATTCTCCCCTAAAAGTGATAAACCGTAAGTCACAGAGACTTGAAACTTTGTGGACAGGTAGTAGTCACACCGTGTACAACATCACCAAGGATCGGCCTGAGGGGGCGCTACAGCGGTGAAAAGTAAGTAATAACTCCTAAACCAGCGTAGGTTCAAGTGTCTTATATCATTGGAATCCTTGGCTCCAGACGGACAAAATGAAAATTTTCAGGTATTTTGGATTTTTTTAAAAAATCTACTTTTGCGAACTAGTTCTAGGTTTTTGTTCCAATCAGACACAAACCAGTGCAGCAAGATTCCCTGGAGTCTGATTGTCAGTAGTTATCAAAAAAAGTTGAAATTTCGATTCACGTTCTCTAAGGGCCGTCAAAATGTTTGAAGTGGGCGGGGCCATCGAATTGTTCATTAAAAATTGGAAATTATTTTAAAAACCTACTTTTGCGAACTAGTCCTAGGTTTTTGGCTCAACCTCGATAAATGTTAAAAAGCATATATTTCCTATGGTGCATTGGCTGAAAATGGTCTTTTCCATCTTTGATCGAGATGGTTACAGGCTTGCTAATTAAAACATAATACCTTTTTACACGTGCTCAAAGGCCTAAAAGCGCTTGAACCCCATTAATTGCTGCTCACAGCTATTTTATATAATTATAATTACTTAAAATCACTTAGTATGGCTGCAGTGTCAGTTATAAACAGCAAAATCATGGGAAAAAAGGAAGAACTGCAGTGCATTTGCTAAAAGATTACTGTTAACAAAACACCACAAAATAGTGTTTGTGTATAACTTCTCAAATAGTAGAGTGTGATGCTAGCAATGTTTTATCATTGGTTTGATTCTCACACAATGCAAGAACTGATTAAAAAAAAAAGTGCCTTGATTTTAATGCAAGTCCCTTTGGATAAAAGTGTATTTTATTTATTGTATAGATTTTGCAGATATTGGTCAGAATCTATTGGAGGTGCACGGATTGGCCTGATCTGTTTTGAGAGCAGGCAAAGACAGAGAAAGTGTGTTCGGGTAGGGAGGAGACCGGGAGAGGAACATACGTTTTGTAGATGTGGACAGCCTGTTTACCAGAATGGCCCTGTCTGTTTGTTAAAGGAAGCTCGAGAGCCTGATGGAGCCGCCTGTAATATGATATGGCATATGAGATTTTATTTTTAGGACAGAGAAGCCTCCGTAAGAAAGGTTTATGGGGTTTTGAGTGGGTTGATCTTTTTAAATATTCAACTTCAATGAAATATGGAGCATGACTTGAGGCTGTTTTGAATTCATAAGTACGTTTCACAAGGCTGGATGTGCATATTGAGAGCTGTCGAAGGCAGCCGAGTGAGAACTTGAGGAGAAGCACCCAGCCCAACTCAAAGTCCGTGGTGGAGCGGAGTGAACTTCAAAAAAAAAAAAAAAGAAAAATCTTAAAAAAAAACCGATATAGTTCTGTTTGATCTGATGATGTAACATCACACCTGATCAGAATGTGATTTTTCTGCAATGAATCTGATTATTGATTTCTAAAACACAATTAAGACACAAATGAACCTCGACAGAAATATCTTTGCGACGTTAATAAGCAACCGGCTGAGACTTATGGAAAACTAGTGTATAGTCTGTAATGAGAAGGGAAGTTAATAGCAAACATCAGCTATCAATGAAGTGTTGGTCGTTGCCAGCAGTCATTAGACAGCGTTAGCCATTATCCGCATGCGAAGGTGGTAATACATTACTGCAGAATCTGATCAATTACGGCCACCTCTCCCATAAGTCCCATCTCGGGTAACTGACAGTTCACTGTCTGCACCCCTCCACTCGATCCCCCTCTTCCTCCTTCCTCACTCCATCTGCAGCTCATCAGTCAGTCTACTCATTAACCTAAAGGACTTTGATGGGAGAAAAAGGGAGAGATAGAGAAAATAATGGAGAGAGGAAGCGTCTAGGGAGAGAGAGCACACAGACTGGACTAGGCCTGAAATCAATAGCGCTTCATGACGATGGACAGGAAAAAGAGGAAGCCAGTGTGGAAGTGAGAGGAAGAGAAATAAGGAGGAGGAATTTTTTTGAATGAAAATAAAAGATTTTTTATACTTATTTAACAATATTACATTTTGTTGTAGAAACAGCTGATTAATGTAATATATATTTATATTACATTATTTTAAATGTAATTTGACTATTTTGATTAATTCTTCTAAAAACAGCAGGTTTATTTTAATTGCATATATATATATATATAAATATAAATTTAGTGATAATTACTACAGTTCAAAGGTTTGGGGTTGGTAAGATTTTTAAAATGTTTTAAAATAAGTCTCATGCTCACCAAGGCTGCATTTATTAGATCAAAAATACAGTAAAAACAGTAATATTGTGAAATATTTCAATTTAAAAATAACTCTTTTCTATTTTAATGTTGTATAATGTAATTTCAGCAGTCATTACTCCAGTCTTCATGGTCACATAATCCTTCTGAAATCATTCTAATGTCCTGATTTGGTGCTCAAGAAACTTTCTTTCTGTGATACATCTTTTTTTTTTTTTTTAGGATTCTATGATGAATAGAAGTTTAAAATTAAAGCATTTATTTGAAATAGAAAGTTTTGTAACATAAGTTTCTTTACTCACTTTTGATCAATTTAATGCGTCCATGCTAATGAAAAGTATTAATTTGCTTCACAAAAAAGTTTACTGATGACAAACTTTTGAACAGTAGTGCATATGTGTAATTTATTGAGTCTCCAAAATACTAGTAGTAAATACAACAGGCAATTATCAGCTGTGTATACATGTATACATGTTTAAATTTTACAAAATGTTTTTAATTTGATCTGGTACACTTTGGTCTGGTTGACTGAAATTATATGCCTTTTTCATTGAGAGTAAACTACAGTAAAGTGAATATGGCTTAACAAAATAGTCACTAAATTTAAAGCATATTTTCTTTTGAAGACAAAAACTATGACTAAAAAAACAAAACAGAAAAACTGTAGAAATCACTGAAAGGGTCTTTGGGAATTGTAAGAAAGATGGAGTGAGACAGCCGCAGACAGCGATATAAATGAGAGTGGGCTGGATTGAATAATTACCCATCCCTGCAACATCGAACAGACAGATGTCCCGTAGCAGAAAATATTCAGGAAACTCATCAGGTTTGGCATTCAGATGAAGATTCCTTCTCTCTAATTACTTTAAACCCCAGCCCAACTTCCTGTTCTGAGGAGCTTCACAGAGACTGCCAGTGTGATTTCATTTGAATCTTGGCTAATTGTGCAGCTCTCCAGCCGTTCGCCCTAGTTGCAGCGAGCAGATTCACAATGACAGATATACGTTACTTCCAATTAGAGGTATGTTTTCACCCACATGCCTGTATCTGCACAAAAATGTTCATGAACTTTGCATTGCAGTACAGCAGCTCGTGAAGAGGGCCTAGACGACCTGATCTCAGCAAACTGTCTGTCTCACTTAGCAACTGTCAGGAGACACTCTGCTGTGTCTCATCTGTCACAAAATCTGTTTCACACTGTCTTTCTAGCTCTGTCCCAAAGCTTATGGTCTGATAGTTTGCATCTGTGATGCCAACAGAACATTTGACCGGGTTGACCAGACAATGCTGGGTCTTCCTTTTGAGCTTTTGTTTTTGAAGATGAATTCCATCAACATATAAGACAGTCATTTAGCAGGCACTTTAATCCTAAAATGATTCCCAGTGCGCTTATTACTGGGACAGTAGCTCTGGAGCAACATGGGATTGTTTATTTCCCAAAGGTACAATGGGGATAGCTAATGGATTGCTCTTTGTTGGGTTTGAACCTTTTAGTTACCAGCCCAGATCTTTAATCACTATGCAACAACCCTATGTTGGTTGGGTTTTTTTTATGTTCCACAGAAGAAGGTAATACAGGTTTGGAACGACATGAGAGTGAGTAAATGATGACATCGTTTGCAATTTGGGGTGGACTATTCCTTTAAGGCAGTTGATGAATCATAATCAAATCAAATTACTGCATGAATGTCCAGCTAAAGCATAGGTGACAAGAGGTATGTTGTAGCCATATTTAGCAATAAAATGGTGGTGGTAATCTCAGGTCATTAGCTAGCATGTAGCAGTCATTATATACCACTTGATTGGTCAACACTTCTCTTGGATCTGATCCTTCCGATTACCCCCAGACGCTTGTCATGGAGGATCTACAGTATACATCAAGCCATGTGCTGTCCAACCTATTTCTGTTATCATGAGAACGTTTTGTTTCGGTAAGACACGGTAACATTCAACTGGTCACATGACTGTGTCAGACTCAGTTTTCCAGATACATCCCCCTCTCTTTTTGCAGAGTGAAATGTTCTTAGATTTATTTACTTGTTCATTTGTTCTTCATCTTTGAGGCTGAGTTTGTCTGTGTATTATTGGTCTTGTCCTGGTTTGCGTGAGCTGCTAGTTAGAGCATGCATGTTAAATTAAGTTACTTAAGAGCATATGTGTGAACACTTAAGTATGTCAGTCACACATTGTGCCCTTCGTGTAACCTGAAATAGTTGTATCACTCCCTCATGGGCGTACATACTGTATGTATGTGAAGTGTTTACCTCCTTTAACTGCTAATGTTGTTCAAAATGGCATACTGATTATTTTGTCAACATCAAAGATCTCTCTAGAGTCTCTCTGATGCTGAGATACAGATGTTTCATCTCAAAATCATGAAACAGCACAACATGCATCTCCCTCTCTCACTCTCACTCTTTCTCTCTCCCCCCTTATCCCCTAAACAAATATAATTTGGTGACATTCTCTTCTCTCCCCGGGATCAAGTAAGCATTAAGCCGTTTTCATTTGTAATTAATTTTTGTGAGGCGCTGAATGCTGTGGGATTACAACTCCCCACTGCTGCTCTTTGTTAAAGACTCTGATTATTCAATACAACTGCCACACAGACAGGAAGAGAGTTTATACAGGTACACACACCAGAGTTGGAGTACAGATTGGACCAAGACCAAGACTAGACCCCTTCAAGTCTCAGATCAGTTGGTCCAAGAATCAGGCTGGGAAAATTCAGAATTAATGAGCAATGCAATCAAAGACTTTGATTAAACTGCTGTTTTTCTATATTTTGCCATCCAGGGACACCATATCAGGCATATTCAGACAGATTCATCAGACAGATTGCTGGAGACTGAAGATACTACACTCACAATCAATTTCTATGATGCACAAGTTAAATTTAAACAGGTTGACTTTCAAATCAAAACATTGCTCGTTGTATTCACACACAGACTACATCAAATATTCCAACACAAACCCGTCCTCAAATATCATGACATTTGGTGTCAAGTTTTAGTTGGCACTGAAGTTAGTTGATGTTTGAGGTTTGTGTCCCATTGACTTTTATTTTATGGACAAAAACAGCTGAAACATTCTTCAAAATATCTTCTTTAAAAGTCATACAAGTTTAGAAAAATATGAGTTTGAATAAATAACACATTTGTAATTTTTGAGTGGTTATTTTTATATTTTTCCAAAAGTGGTTGAGGTGATTGCTACTTTGGCATGTTGGAAATAAAACATGGTCTTGTCTGAGACCATAGCCCAAAACCCAAACCCAGACCCAAGTCACATTTGTGTGATCTCAATACCACAAGATCTCTGATACACAAATACATGCAAATGCACACACACACAGAGGCACATAAACCACAAAGAGATGCACATGCAACATAAGACAATGTCTTTGGAGAAGAAAAGGAAACCTCTGAATTATGCCGTTTAAACATGAATCATTACTTATTCTCTTTCACACTTGCCGATCCCAGAACAACACATGGACCAGCTTTGATATGCATGACTCTTGCTTGGGTTCAGGGGTTATGCTACTTCTTCAGCTTGGTAATTAGAGAGTTACAGCCTTTCTGGAACCTCCTCTCTTCCTCCTTTTTATCTTTTTAATATTAATTGCCTTCCCTGTCATAAATGTCAGTCGAAGAGCATAGAAACCCATAAAAACATGCTTTACCTGTGGCACCAGTGGGCGGCTCTTGGGTGCCCGGTGGATGAGGCATGTCTCTACTGATATGCTTAATTACTGCTTAACTCATGTAGGCATAGGGGATAATGTGCAGGTCATTGCTCTCCGAGTCCTTCAGTCAGACAAAGAGGGACATTAGTGCATCATGGGCTCTGAATTACAGCCCTCTTTATCAGTCAGGGCTCCCCTCTCGCACTGGTCTCATCATATGAAAGCCGCCACATCAAATACGCGCACACAGTCTCTCGCAGTCTGACATTGTTTGCCATTTGTGCAGAACCTAACCCATATTCTGTCGCCCAGGGTTCCCTGTTATTCATGTGGCAGCCCTTAATCACGTCTCTGTGCACCGTAAGGCATCAATTAAGGCATTATTTATTACCAGTAGTTCTGGTCTAATTCACCCGCTCAGAATTAGCTCTGATTTCCCTTGACCTTGTCCGCATGTGCCATCTCCCCTTTTCTGCCTAAATGTAGATAAACGAGTGCGCACAGAGTCCAAACGAGAGAGGGCCAGTAGGACAGCCTGATCATTAAGCTAAATTTAGTCATCAAACCGTAGTGTTACATCAGCTCACTTTGGCTTACGTTACTGCTATAACTCACAGCAGGCGAACTTAATAACAAATGCATTGTCCTGAAAAAACTTTAAAACTAAAAATTTTATTTATGCATGCACCAATATTTGGCCAATAAGAAATTATTACGTTATAGGTGATAATCAGTATTAGTATCGGTATTATAAATACAGTATATACAATATAGAGTGATGCTGAAAAAAAGAAAAAAAAAATTGATATTAAAGCAATAAGCCCCAAGAAGATGTGGTTTGCAGTGAATTTATAACAGCTAAAGGGCGTTGTTAGGCACAACGTGGAGTGCCTAAAACCCCCTTAGCTGTTATAAATTCACTGTAAACCACGGCTTCACGGGGCTTATTGCTTTTATAAAATGGTTCAACTTTCATGAAGTAAAATCATTAAAAGGCTTCCTTCCGCTGGAAAAAATAGTCCCTGCCTGTGAACCGCAACAGAAGTTACATTATTGCGCCATTAGATGGCGGGAAAGATTGTCTTTATGAGTGAGTCACTCAGTCGCAAAGACTTTTATATAGAAAATTGTTGTGAACACGGAACAAGACGCAAATGACAAATGCTTTGACTAGCGCTGTCAGTGTCAGCAGGGCACGGGAAAACCCGAACATAGGACTGACCTGAAGGAAAATGCTAAATTTGAATGTAGGTAATAAACTCGCTCACTCCATATCTCTCTCACAATACTCTTCTACATAATGTAGTAAGCTTCAATGAACAAAATCAATAAAGAAATGTTTACGTTGCTAAGAGTGGTTGCTAAGACAGACGCAGCAACATACACACTCAGTGGCGCAGCGATACTTATGTAATGCGGTCAGCTGTATGTTTTCGGGAATTTTACAACTGCTTCGAACGCGGCTCAACCAATCAGAATCAAGGGCCGGAACTATCCGTTTTATAATGATATATTGTGCACCCTTATTGTTTCACATATCATAAATGCATTTTATAGTTTTAAAGTTTTATATGTATGACCCTGAAACGCCCTGACAATGCAAAGTCCTGTCATAGGAGTATCAGTAGCATGAATTGCTGCTACCCTGTTCCTCCCACTGAGCACAGTCATGTTAATTTCCATGCAAATGTGACTTCAGCCATTTGCCAGGTGCCATTTCCAGGCTTAGAGCGCTAGATTGCAGTCAGACGGATGGTATAATCATTCCTAATACTTCTATAGATTATATGGCGAGCCATACGACGTGCAGAGGGGGAAATTATGTGTCACCGATTGCATTGTGCGGAGCTCCTAAAGTCCCGAATGGTGTGAGACAGGCTCCATTGCAACTAATCGGACGCCTGTCTGCGTGCGAGCTCGTTAGCTTGATCAAGTGCCCTCATCTGCTGTCACGTTCCGTCGAGTCTCCTGCCAAAACTTCTGCCGAAGAGTGGGGAAAGAAAGGAGGAGAGCATAGAGATGAAAAGAAAGTGAGCTTCTCAGCGGCCCCCAGTGCAAATGCAAATTGAGCAAATGATCTCTAAAGTCAGAAACTGGTATTTCAGCCCTGTTCTATTTGAAGAGAGGAATGAGAGTGTCTTTCTCAGATGGCACAGTCTGGACGTGAACAAGTTTTTATGAGCCTAACTGAGGAGGTACGTACTGATGAAAGGAACGTGGCATTCAGATTTCTACCACAGTGTGTGCTTGCTTCATAGACGCTTGAGGGAATCTCAAAGGATGGACACATTTGAATGTTTTAGAATATTAATTCAAAGTTATTGGCCAGAGAGAAAAACATTAGATTGGAGGTTTAAAAGATTTTTATTTAATTGACTGTTGCAATTTAAGCCTGGCCTACAATAAAGTACAAGTTCTACCATATTAAAGGAATAGTTCACCCAAAAATGTCATAATTTACTCACCCTCATATTCTTCACTGAAACACAAAATGGCACTTTTTATATCAGTATGTCCATGCTGCTTTTTTCCTTAGAATGAAAGTGAATAGTGCCCAAAACTGTCAAGCAAGATTGTCTCTTTATAATTAATTTCAGTCTGTTGTGCATACCAAGCTATTGAATGGTTTTAAAAGATTTGGGATACAGCATACAATCTCTCACTGCTTGTAAAAAGTTTAGAAAAAACGTGGCATCTGCTACTTCTTGGTGGATGCTGAAAAGCACAAATCAGAAGTCATGTAGTCGTGCAGTGTCTCCATCGTAGCTTGTGTTTGACAACTCATTAAGACACACAAACCTCAACCTCACGCTAATGAGAGACACGCAGCCTCTCCATATCAACAGGGTCAGTCTGTGGCACTCGAGAAATCGAAAAAGTAGTAGAGGATAAAGAAATTAAGCAGTATGAAGCCAAACAAAGTCATGTGTAGAAAAAGAAAGATTATTTTAAGAACGGGAAACAGCAAATGGGACGAGCAGGAAATGAAGGCGAAAGAGGAAGAGGCAAAGAGACTAATGAAAGTGGCCTGAAGCATAGGGCAGAGAGCAGCACACAGAGACAAACGAGTGCACATTCTCACAAAGCAGTAATGAGAGCGCAGAGAACTCACTACCACACACACACACGACCATACTGTACATTACAGCCACCATTCATCTCTACCTCTCATTTACTTTGTATGACATAATGGACTGCATTCTGTCCCATTTACTGTATGTTTCGCCATTGAGAGCATGCACAAAATTATAGACACATCATTTTTTAATTCTATGCACATTGCTTAAATAAGCCATGGGATTGTTTACTATATGCTACATTTTAAAAAGGTCAACACATGATAGCATAATTATGCATAACCTATAGGGTCTAAATATAAGATAAATAAATGGTGCTTGTTAAGGCTAATGATACTGTTGTTATTGTACATAGACTAGTTTAAAGAATTAAGTTTTTTTTTTGTTTTTTTAAATATATTTTTCATTCAGCAAGGTTGCATTAAATGACATTAAATGCTTAAATGACATTAAAATTATGTTTACAAAAGTTTACCATTTAAAAAGTACTATTTATAAAGTTATAAACTTTCTTTTAATTAAAGAATGCTGAAAAACATTGCTGATGTATTAGAATGAATTCTGAAGGATCATGTGACACTGACGACTGGAGTAATGGCTGCTAAAAATTCAGCTTTCCCATCACAGGAATAAATGACACTTTAAAATGTATTAAAATAGAAAACAGTTGTAATAATATTTCACAATAATACTGTTTTTACTGTATTTTTGATCAAATAAATGCAGCCTGGGTGATCATGAGGTTTATTTCATAAACATTAAAAGAATCTTACCAACCTCAAACTTTTGAATGGTAGTGTACTTTTTTGTTTACGAAACCCTCTTAAACTTTGGCTAATGATACCTCTGATTGAGCATTTTGGTTAGAAGAGTGTTATCAGTTATTTTTTTAAATAATCAGAATCATCCGATCCACCTGGTGGACATTAAAAGGGACCAAAGTATCCCTTAGACTTGCACTGAAGAGCACACAATATCTAGAGACTTTTTTGACTTTGGCCAGATAACCCTTTACAACCTTAAAGAAATGTTCTGGAAACCACTCACAACACTCTAGCATCATAGACAAGCAGGCACTTCCCTTGAGACAATGTAGTTTCTTTTGCTATCATGGTCTTATAGCTTGATGAAGATCTTTTTTGTGTGTGTTGGAGGTCTGCATCTGTGACTAAATCTGCAGCTTAGACCTTTATAAACTGTTATGTGGAGAAACCAAATCAGCTGCAGTTGAGCATTTTCAGTGTGAAATTTGTTGGAGGATGAAGAAAACATCATGTCTGTATGTGCCTTCATTGCAGTGTTTTTGCTTTGCTGTGGAAGTTTATCGCTGGCTCTTTTCTTCTCTCTCTCTCGTTCTCCATCTTTTCTTGTTTGTAGAGATTGTCCTTGTTTAAAGCACTCATACATCACTCTGTCCCTCGCTCCTGCACTGAAGTGTGCTTTGCACATTGGTGAGGCTCTGTTTGTAATGCTGGAGCGTTTTTTTTCTTTCTTTCTTTTTCTTTTTTCTCTCCTCTCGCCGTGGCTGTAATATATGCTGTCATCAGAGAGCCGAGCCCGGCACAGTAATCGCCGCTGATGTGATGATAAAACCGCTCAGTCTAGAACCAACCAGGATAACTTATAGTAGTTTGTCAGGCGCACCTTTCCATACAACATCCACACAGGTCAATGAAAGGTCTTATTTATTCATTTGCTTTGTTTGTTTGTTTTTTTCCTGCATAAAAATGTATACATACATAAACCCTCTTTTCCTGGGTTTATAATGTAAATATGCAGTGGGTTCAAAACACTTAAGACCAGACTTGTAACTTGCGCACGTATCTCTCACAGTCTGGAATAGATGGTGGTAAGAGTGAGTAAGAGAAGGATGGTGAGAGGTTGCGTCAGTCTGATGGCTTTAAGGTTGTTCAGGTAGATGTGCTGGGTTAGTGAAGCAGTGCAGAGCGTTAAGTCAGTGAGACGGCTTCCCACCAGCCCCTGCGCCACATCACATATCAGAGATTTAATGCTGGAAGGGCTAGAAGAACAGCGGCGGCAATAAAAAGTGCAATAGGTGACGGTACTGAGGTGAGCGAGTGTCTGCACCTCTTTAATTTTTATTGTGTTGTCATGCTGTCGGCTGCATCGCTCTCCGTCTTCCTCTCTCATTTCTTTGATGACTTCAATGTCTTCACAACCCGTTCTCAAAAAGCTGCTAACTTCTATAAATGTTTTCATGAGAAACTGTTTTTTTTTTCTCTTCCTATCTCTCTCTCATCCCTCCTGCAGAAAACATGAAGGCACCTCTGCAAAGGTCACGGTCGCGGCAGAATATCAATTCCAACTCGACACGAGCACCCACTGCCAAGGAGCCTCATTACGAGAGCGAACCCCATCCGTCTGCAGCCCACAGGCCGACCCACCGGCCCGAGAGGGAGAAAGAAAAAGCGAGAGAGCGAGAGAAGGAAAAAGAGCAAACTCCGACGCTTTGCTCATCCAATGGTGACACGGACGTGGAGGCCTTGCTCGCCCGCCTGCGTGCCCTATGATGACATCACCGCCTCCCCGGACCTCTTGGGTTTGACCTCTGTATTCACTACAGTGACACAGACACAAAAAAGAAACGCAAAGCTCGCAGTCACCTTTTGCTAATAAATGCCGGGCGGGTTGCGCACATAGGCGCATAGGAAAAGTCTTAACAATTAACCTTTCCCATCCGTCTCCTCTGCCCTTTTACCTTCAACAACAGACTTCTTGTCCACAGAAGTGCGAGTTATTGTGCTGGTTGGGTCCAGGATGAAAACTCATCGCTGTTTTTTATTAAGCAGCTAATTACTGGACGGTTTAGAGTGACCTTTGGGCCAAGCACTTGTCTCTTTTTTTTTATGTCATAAACAGACCAATTATTACTCTTTAAAAGGCTTCACACTGCTCTTTAAGGCACTCTGACATGCGTCTCTTCACATATGTAGATGCTTTGAACAATAACAGTTCAAATTTGTCAAATCACATTTACCCTTTCTGCTTTCAAACTCATTTTAGCCCTGCTGTACGTTCTGTATTCATATGAAAAATATATATTTTAGCATCTTTGATAAAGTAGATATATCATAAAATGTTTATTATAAATATAAATTACCTTTTTCAGTGTGATTGACCCTCGTTTGTATTCATGTTAATGCCAAATTAATCACAAAAATGTATTATGCATGGAAATACTTACTGATGTACTTTTTTTTTTTTTTTTAAGTCTATTTTCGATTAGTTAAGTTTCGTCCCCCTCAAGAGAGATGGTACTATGCAAGAACAGCGGTTCTGTATTACGAGAGCCGCTGACAGCAGATCCCTGAGTGTCAGGAGTATTTGTACTACTTAGCAAACCTCACTGATATAATACAGACTACTTCTCTGCAGATTTGTTCTTGGATCTGCTGCTTTTCCAAATAGCGTTTCTTTTTTTTTGTTAGACATTCGATTTCTTTTGTTTCCTTTAGTGTTTGTCTGTCTCATTGTGTGTGCGTGCACGTGTTTGATGTTTTTTCATTGTATAATTGTATAAAAGTTTTCACATTCCTCCTCATGATGTTTTCTGTTCTGCTATTCCTGATGTGATTTTCTCCTTTACTGCTCTCAATCAGGCGTGACATCAGAATGAGATTACCTGTGAAATCACATCTCTCTCTCTCTCTCTCTCTCTCTCTCTCTGTTGTCCTCCCTGGACTTAGTGCACTCGTATCACCTTTTTTGATTCTTTGAAACAACATTCCTGTTATTGGATAGACATTATTGCGGTGACATCGTTTGGTGAAATGCTTCAAATAAAAAGAAAAACGATGCAAAGAACTCTTTTGTTTGCCTTTAAAACAGACGAATGTCACTTCTTTTTTTTCCCGTTCCACTAACTCATTCAGTTTCCCTCATTAATAGGGCGCATATGTTCTCGTGCATCTTCTCGTTCATTGAGAAATCTCATTTTATGCACGGTTACCTGAGAGTCGGGGTGAGGACAGGGAGGGAGGGTGGAACCTCCTGGAGAGATGAAAGCCTCTTCTACCCACAATCACACCATTCATTGTATTGTAAATAATAATTAATGCTGTATTCAAAGGTGTACGTTCCAATTTAATTAATCCAGTGGAAATGTGGGGGGCGGTTTTGGCCGTGGAGTTGTGCACTAGTGTTATTTAGATTTTGGGAATTTTGGTAGCTTAAAATAAAGGAATGATAATGCATAACTTGCTGTCTAACACATACTTGGCAAGTATTATAAGTGAATGACTGACATTGGCAGCAACTGCACATGCCTTTTAAATAGTGTTTGACATATGAAGCACATGAGAGACTCAACCAGTTGTTGATTGTTGCTAAGATATCCAAGAATAAAAAATAGATGACCTTGACAAATGGGTGATTTGTGTGTGTGTAGTGGTGGTGGTGGTTGTTGTTTTCCACAGAGCTTCGAATTGCCATCTCGGTGAAGATACATGGGTAATTGACATGACATGTCAAGCAGTGACAGCAGCTGGCAACAGTGTGACATGGTATACTCCTTTTTTATTTTATTTGTTTTTATGTCAAAAGCTTAAAGGGTTAGTTCACCCAAAAATTACATTTCTGTCATTAAGTACTCACCCTTGTGTCGTTCCAAACCCGCAAGACCTTCATTCATCTTCAGAACACAAATTAACATATTTTTGATGAAATCCAAGAGGTTTTATATCCTGCAACATAATTACCATCATTCAAGGCCCAAAAAAGTAGTAAAGACATTGTTAAAATAGTCCATGTGACTACAGTGGTTCAACCTAATGTTATGAAGCAATGAAAAAAAAAAAAAACTATACCAAAATCTATTTAAAATACATTTATTTCATACTAAGCATACTTCAAGTCCATTAACATATTAACTTACTGATATAAACTTATAATTAAACTTTATTTGGACTAGGGAAGACATGTATAATGTAAATCAAAAGATTTATATTTCAAATAAAAGTTCTTTTGAACTCAAATAATCCTGGTAAAAAAACATATTACTGTTTCCACAAAAATATTAAGCAGCACAACTCTTTTCAACGTTGATAATAGGTTAAAAATTGTTTCTTTTGACCAAATCAGCATATTAGAATGATTTCTGAAGGATCATGTGACACTGAAGATTGGAGTAATGATGCTGAAAATTCAGCTTTGACAACACAGGGATGAATTAACATTTTAAAATATATTAACATAGCAAGCAGTTATTGTAAATTGCAATGTTATTTCAAGATGTTACTGTTTTTACTGTATTCTGCCACTGCCTTAGAATCTGAGTTACCGCTTAGAGAAAGTTCTCTTAGCAGTCTGCATAACGTTTTTACCTACATTTTGACTTAAAATGCTTTCCAGGTTGTTAGCTTCACTAGGTTTTGCAACTGAGCTCACGTATTTGTGAATTGCACTAAGCCACAGGGTGGTTTCACAAAATAGATCACATAAAAGATAACATTGCCCAGCAGACGAATTGAATGAGTCTAAAAAGAGACCATATAGGTATTCTTTGAAACCAATAACCCAGAAAACAACATAATTGACAATAATCCTCTCAAATATATCTCCATTTACATACCCTGTGTGCATGCAGCGCACTTCCTGTGGCCTAAATGGACCCCACTGTTACCAGAGGATAAAAGCCCATCACAACAACAGGCCATGACAGTGCAGTCGAATAGCCCTTTAAACAGAAATGAAATCATATCCGTTCGCATCCGTGTCCAAAGCAGCACCTGTCACGCGTCCACTTTCCAAGGCACCAGCGATTCCTCTCCTCCATGCTTTTTATTTGCGTTTAGTCTTCTGAAACGTCAGCCTCTCTGCGGGTGGTGTGTGTAGTGCTGCCCTTAGTGGGATCGCAGCTCCGTTCAGCACTACGGACAGCTCCAGCAAAAGCAATGCTAATGAAGCACGGCCTTCCTTGTTCTCCTCTGTAGTAGCATCAGACAGGTGCTCACTCTCACCATCTCCTCTAAATGATCCACTGCCGCCGCGAGCGTAACCCCAAGAGAGGATGTTCTGTGCTTCTGTGTCCCGTGTTCTTTGCTCTCTGCCTCCTTATTTTTTTATGAACTGCCTCTTTCTCTCTTGCTCGTCTGTTCTCGCCCTGCTCCAAAAAGACAGGAACACAAGAAATCACCCACTCCCGTTGCCTTTTTCTCATCCTAATAAGACAAACTGGAAAGGCAGAGGATGTGAAATTCTGTCGAGTAGCGGCAAAGACTGTCGTCCGTGAGGCAACCAAGATCTCACCCTTTCTATTTAATTCCTGCTGTCAGCCGGCCTTCGTCAGGACGACAAGGAGAGCGGAAGGGGTGAAAGGGTCATGGCTGAGACATTGCTTCTATTTCTGTGGATCTCCTGAAGACATGCTGTGTCCCGGTGTCAGGTCAACTAAGAACAAAGGTCAAGTGGTAGAGGTTAAAGTTGCCTGCAAGCGGACATGCTTGTTTGTGTAAACTACTACTATGTTATTTATGCTTCAAATGACTTAAAATAGCTTTTTTATTGTTGTTTACTACATTGTGTCCTTTTTCCCAAAATGTATGTGTGCTTTTTACAATGACTGTGTCTGTTTTTTTATTCTCTCCACTGTCTCGGCTGTTGGATGTGAATCTACTTGACAGACGGTCCTCAATAACAATGTGAAGGTCTGGCTGTTCTCTAACTGTAGCAACCAAGACGAACACAGACTCTCCAACTAGAGAAAGAGAAACAGACATCTGTTGGTTTTTGAACATGCATTGATGCTTCTCAAGCTGCCATCGCAAAGCCTTTCCTCCAGGCAACAACAAAAACGAGATCAAGGGAGGGGGGGAAAAAGATGCATTTTCTTTATTGAACAGTTGTGTGGTTGTGTGTATAATTTAAAGGGAAACAAAGCATATTGTGTAGCAGATTGCAGTCTGCTCTGGCTTAATTGGAGATGGGGAGAGTGAGGCAGATGTGAGTTAAGACTGTTAAACTCTGATTACTAGGATGTATCTTCACCCCACACTCTCTTCTAGCATACAGAGGCTGGTCGAAATTATTGATCAAAACCAAATCAAAAATGGTAGCAAAGGTTTAAATGCAGAATATATATGCAGATTTTTGCTTACTCTGGGTAAGTTGACATCTATCTATCTATCATCTGTCTGTCCTTCTGTCTGTCTGTCTAATAAGGCCAATGAATCTCAAGAATTTTAAACTTTTTTTCAAAACTTTCAATCAAAGCTTTGTCATTGAAAAATGACAAAAAATAATATAGTTATTTGAATTTCATATACCTAGACACAAGCTACACATTCAGCATAAACATTAATATATATATATATTAATATATCAATTGAATTAATTATATAAATTGAAACAAGTCTTTCCATTCCCATGAATCTAGTAGATTGACATACAAATGTTTTTATCAGTCCATCTGGAAACAAAGTTAATAACCCCTGAAGTTTCCAAGGTTAGTGACATCAAATCTTTTAAAGGGTTAGTTCACCCAAAAATGAAAATTTTGCCATTAATTACTCACCCTCATGTCGTTCCACACCCGTAAGACCTTCGTTCATCTTCGGAACACAAATTAAGATATTTTTGATAAAATCCGATGGCTCAGTGAGGCCTCCATTGACAGCAAGACAATTGACACTTTCAGATGACCAGAAAGTACAGTGGTTCAACCTTAATGTTATAAATTCGACGAGAATTCTATCAAACTGCCAAAGTCACGTGATTTCAGTAAACGAGGCTTCGTTACGTCATAAGTGTTTCGAAACGTTTCGAAATTTCAATGGTTTGCGTGATTTTGGCAGTTTTTGGCACAAAAAGTATTCTTGTCGCTTCATAACATTAAAGTTAAACCACTGTAGTCACATGAACTGTTTTAAATATGTCTTTAGTAGCTTTCTGAGCATTTGAAAGTGTTAATTTTATTGCTGTCAATGCAGGCCTCACTGAGCCGTCGGATTATATAAAAAATATCTTAATTTGTGTTCCGAAGATGAACGAAGGTCTTACGGGTGTGGAACAATATGAGGGTGAGTAATTAAAGACAGAATTTTCATTTTTGGGTGAACTAATCCCTTAAAGATATTTTATATATTTAAGTTGTATAAAGTTATGCTATTTTTCCATTGCCAACAGGTTTAATATTGTCTGTACTTTTCTTTCCGTACCAGGTGACAAACTGTGTGTGTGTGTGTGTTTTAATTACAGCAGGGTTTAGTGTGGTCGCCTCCTCATCCGTTACTCTAACAGGGACTTCAGTCCAGGAAAACTGTGGAAATTACTCCTGACAAAACTAAGTAGCTCACCTCTCTAGATTCACAAGATTAAGAGAGACTGCCCTCCTAGTGGAGACTCCCTCCTCTGCTTCTATCTCTCTCACACACACACACACACACTTTCTCTTCTCATCCTAATCGTGAAGCTCCCATCGAGTACATGTCCCTGGAAACAAAACTCAGTTACTAATAATACTCAGAGTCCTTCTTGGTTTGGAGGAGGTCTTTTGTCGGGTATGGTAACAAGTCTGCAGGGAGTTTTGCTCTTGTGGGAGCCAAAAGCAGACAGAAGGCTTGGCACTTTTTGCCATATCTCTATCTCCACGCTCTGCCAGACATCCTGAGCTAAAGTGTGCTGCACTGATCTTCTTCCTCTCACAGCGAGTCTCCTTTTTCTCTATTTGCGTCTGTTGTCCCAAATCCTTTCTCACAAATCATTTTCCACTCTAGAATTGATCAGCACTTTGACCTTCTCTCTTCCCGGGGTTTTCGTCTCACTTGTCTCTTTCACATCAAGCCTTGCGGATCCTTTTCACCAAAAATGGAAAGAGCTTGCACCTTCTCTTGTTCCTTCTCACTCTTTTTCTTTTTTCCACAATCTCCTTGCTTGACTCCAAAAGGGTTTTTCACCTTGAAATGGCACTTCTGTCCGTTCAGCCTTACTGTAAGGGGCAGCCGAATCCATCGGAGGCTTTAGCCATGCGGAGCAGCTGAGTCACCTGCTCGAACGTGAATGCTTTGGATTCAGGATAATCCAGCACCTTCACTACTCTCAACTGTTCCTGGTCTATTTTTTAACTCAAGGACAGGCCCTTTGAGAGAAGATGGCCTCAATCACTGATAGAGGCCGTGGTGTTCTTTAAGAAAAAGCTTTTTTTGGGTTTCAAGTAATGAACGAAGTTTAAGGAAGTCTCAGGCAAGCAAGCAAACTCTAAGCTCCTTTTTAACCTGAATGCCCATTACTGGTTCATGCAAATGCAGAGTGAAAATCCCCAGCCTTGATGCTGGCAACATCTCTCCAGTTGTTGCTTTGCCTGAAAACAAGGGTAAATTAGACCTTACAAAGTGTCCTCAAAGGATAGGCTTCTTCGAATTTGTTTAAAAGAACCTCAGAGGTGAGAATAAGTGCAAATAGAGTGAATTCTAGAAAGTGTTGCACCGTCATCTATGAACTGTTAAAACCTCCTCACAGACCGCAGCATATAAATAGACTTGACTGTGGCCGCTGTGTGAGTCAGTGGCTGTCAGCAAAGCTTAAGTTCGAGGGTGGATGTTGGGGGAGGAGGGTGGATGTCCTTTTCTGTGCTTTTCCAGACAAAAAGATAATCATTTCCCCCCCAGGATAAGAACTCCGAGAAGGGGATTCTGTCCAGTTGGGGGTGCTGGCAGGGAATTCAGGGTGTTTTTGGCCCGAAAGCCTTGACTCTGCAAGGTCACCTCACCATGAGTGAGTCTGTGATGTGCATGAAGGACAATGCCCGGAGCGCATGTGATGGAACCAGGCCAGAGTGCCGACACGTGCTGCCAGCATGACAGACAGGGCACAACACCACCAACCAACGAGGTCCTGAAACAAACTGACAGTTAACAGCATTACATGCTAATGCTCTTGGTCTTTTTGTATAATTTATGTGCTTTTTTGCCTTTATTTATAGGATGCAGAGAAGCAGGAATGCTGAAAGAAAGATACAAGATGATCCAGGCCGGACTCAAACCTGGATCGGCTTGATAATTGCTCTTATTTGCATGAGCACATGCGATACAAATTAAAATATTTTTGATAAAATCCAATGGCTCTTGAGGCCTGCATTGACAGCAAGTTAATTTTGACATTCAAATGGCCAGAAAGCTACTAAAGACATATTTAAAACAGTTCATTTGACTACAGTGGTTCAACCTTAATGTTATGTAGCGACAAGAACTTTTTGTGCGCCAAAAAAAAACGAAATATTGACTTTATTCAACAATATCTAGTGATGGGCGATTTCAAAACGCTGCTTCATGAAGCTTCGAAGCTTTATGAATCTTTTGTTTCGAATCAGTGGTTTGGAGCGTGTATCAAACTGCCAAAGTCACGTGAACCATTGAAATTTCGAAACACTTATGACGTAGCGAAGCCTCGTTTCCTGAAGTCACATGACGTTGGCAGTTTGAGATCGTTTGATACACGCTGATTCGAAACAAAAGATTTGTAAAGTTTCGAAGCTTCATGAAGCAGTGTTTTGAAATCGCCCATCACTAGATATTGTTGAATAAAGTCGTTATTTATACAGAATTTTTATTTTAGGGTGAACTAACCCTTTAATGTTAATCAAACAATTGTGATATCATGGAAACAAAGTTGAATATATACATTTTCCTAAAGATATTTGGTTTTGACTTGGTGTGTGCCAAATATGGTGTTAAGATCAGGCATTTTAAGGTATGGTTGCTCTGTGATTTTGTGTTGAAACCTTCAGAATACTTTAACTCGATTTTTCTCAAAATTGACTTTGCTGTCAAACAGGTGTAGCTCTTTCATTTTTTTGTCTGATTCCAGCAAATCATACATCATTTTGAAGGTTTTTTTAATAGAGAATGTGAAAATAGCAACGTTTGAAAATGTGCTCATTGCGACTCATTTTGCCAGCATGGGTCACATATATATTCTTCTCAAACAATTTTATAGAAATGTAATTATTTAGCACATTAGTTTTCAGATGCTGTTTATTTTATATAAATATTACATTATATACCCTAACAAAAACTCTTTATGATGTTGGTTCAGAAAGCTCAGACTGAGAGAGAATAACTCAAAGATTGTGTTTGGAGCAGAGTGCAAGTACAAAGTGGCAGTCTTTGATCTCCATGGCAGCAGTGACAGCGACTGGGCGGGCGGAACCACGCGGAGGGTCTTCCGGGATTCATTATCCTGTTTGTGAGCTTTTTAATGATGGGGGAGGTCCCTGCCCTCACGAAGAGTCACAACAGAGAGCCGTTTATGCACACGTCTGAACAGACAAGCTGTGAGCATTCTCTAATTATGGTTTAAGATCCATTAAAACAGTTTCCTTCATTTAGACTTTTCATGGCAATTACGTTCGACTATGAAGGTAATATGCAAACAATCACTCGTGAAGCAACAACAACAAAAAAGCTTGATAAACTCCAGAGACAACAACAATTGACTGTTCAGCTCAAGCATACTGTCATTGTATTCTTCAGTTAGTGCTGTAAGGAGACAGTTCCACATTATTATATTGTATTTTAATTAAACTGTCCAGAGATCACATTCCAGGCCAAAGAATGAAAGTGGCAGATCATCTGCAATGATAAATACTTTACATCAGTTGTAAAGTGATTAATCAATCAATGTTGGCAAATGCCTTGTTTAATTCTGGAGCTTGTTCATTTAAATGCTACACAATAGGGAAATATAATTATCTCTTTTAAGCCAGGGGCATTTCTTTTATTATTATTTTGGCCAGTTGAGACAAATTTCAGGAATAAGATTTCTTTCATCATAGGACAAAACCGGCAGTCTTTGATCACTTAGTACAGGGATTCCCTTCTGACCTAAAATATTAAAATATAAAATAATTCTATTCGATAATTTAACACCACATTTGCATGTTCACAGTTCCCTTATGTTAGTTAATGGTCATATGACATGAAAAAATTTTAAATCTTTTTATCAGTGGAAAACACTTCCATTGATGTCTGGTAAACACTTTCTTGGTGTAACACAGAGAAATAGAGACATTTGGTTTAGAGACAAGTATGTTTATACTAGCTTGTCCATACTGTATATATGCAATAAACATTTTTAAATTAGCGTTCAGATTATTGCCTAGGTTACTTTGACTCTATTTTTGCTTGTCAATGTTAGAATGATACGTTTGATTATATAAAATGTGCTGTCAATCGCAACCAGGATACAGGTTGACATAAGAGCATTGATGTTGCACCGTTTTGGCTTTTCCCCATGATCTCACAGGAGTCATATCACACAATCTGGCAAGCAACGAATGTAAAGGACTGAAAAAAAAAAAAATCACACTGTCTGCATCTGGCTTCAGCCGATCAGGATATTCCTTCTGATGATTTAAGCAAGTCTGAACATGTCTCAGAACTTGATGTCAAATATAGATATGTGTCTCTTTCTCTGTCACACTGTCTCACTCTTCCCTCCCTCATTTATTTCAGTTCTCTCTTCCCTCATGTCCTCTGAGACAGTGGTGTGATGTAATGTGAAGTAGAAATGGTGTTGACTCTTTGACCTTGCTCTAAATCCTCAGATGGCACATAAGAGAGGTTATAAAAACAATGTTGTATTACCTCACTCTGTCTCTTTCTGCACTTTGTAGGAGGGGTTGAGAAGGAGTGCGGTGTAAATCTACTTATCATATTAAACTCCTAGAACACCTGAGTCTCTGAGTCCTGACTGATGCCTCAAAGTTACTCCTCCTGCCGTATTCTGTTTTGTCATTTTATAATGAACACAACATATTGCTTCTTGTTTTAAAGAAATAATTACATATAAACACATTACAATTCAGTCATTATTTACTCCAAACTTGTATACTATTTTTGGAAAAGGAGACATTTTGAAGAATCTTGACCAAAAGACAGCAAAATAAACCTCTATAATAGTGTAGTCCATACCAGTGGTTTTCAAACTGAGTTCTGGGGACCCAAGGGGGCTGCAAAGGAGTATTAGGGCGTCCATGGAAACATTTTAAGGAAAAACTAAGAAAAAATAATAATAAAAATAAAGATATATTTTTAAAAAAAAAACATTTATTTGACTAAATTTGACATTGGTTACAGTTTTGTTCTGCTTTCTAAAGACTGGAAATCATGGAAATAATCACTATTATTTTATTCTATTGATTTATTCTATTTACTACTGTCAAATTAGACACTAAATATTTTCCAGATAATTTTTAACACACATTTATAATATTTATATAATATTTTTGTCACAGTGAGGCTCTGTGGCTAGAGACTCGTATTATGAAAAGGACTCTTACTTTGACACGGGATGTGAACATACATACATGCATACACTTCCCTTTGTAACACCATACACACAGTATCTGTTTTGCGCAAATTGATCACCAGTTAACACAGATATGTTTGTATCACGGATCATGTGTTGCGTTGTTCCTGTCCTCATCATGCCATTTTGTCATCATTTTAACATTTAATGGTTTATAAATTGTACTATGTTGATTTATGTATTGTGTTAAGAAGTAAAACAAAACCGGTAATCATGTTAAATGTTTATTGTTTTCATATAACCACCTACATAATATAAATAGTCATACTTACGTACTGGAACATTTTTCCATCCCAAACAGACAAAACCCAGACACAGTAAATGCCACCATTTTGAAGATCTCAGTCCCGCCAATAGAAGGCACAGTTCATCGTTCTCATGTGCGAGGGGGAGATTGGTGATCTGGTTGAGCATTGTTAAACATTAATAATTAATTGTATTTGTTTTTTTCCAAATGTATTTTTGTAATATTATAACAGTTTACCTCTTTGTTACTGTTAAATCACATTTATTTGTCTTTCTTAAATTTCTTTATTACCTTTCATTTCTAAATGGTTTAGTCCAAGTAGGAGGGGCCTGGCCTTTTTAAGATGGCCTCTGAGTTGTCTGGAAGCTTGTAGAGTGAGTTTTGGAGTGAAATTGCTGTCTTTTGGGTCAATTTATTGGCTAGCCAAAAGTTTGTTTGTGTATAACTTTTGAACAGTTTTTATTTATTTATTTATTTTTTTTGTATATATTTTTGGACTTTCACTAAATGCTACTGGTGCACCATTGGAAAACCTTTATTTTTTTTGTTCTTTTTTTTTAGATTGCAAGTCATGGTCACTATGAATTGTCATTGTATGGAAAAGAGCTGCAGATTCTTTAAAATGTAATCATTTTGTGTTTTACAGAACTACTCCAAGGTCGAATTCAACAATTTCTTTATTTTTAGTCTAAACTTAGATTGTGCATGTGTCTTTAATCAGCAGTGGTTTAGTCTCTCTGATTCATTTCCAAGCGACATTCTGTCACAGGGCATTGAGGTGTTTTTGTTTACACCCTGCGAAAAAAAACATGTCACTGCTGTTAGCGTCCCACAAATCTGAAGAGTTTTGAAATATCTTGGTGCTTGTGTATCCGCACTATTATTTTTTTTATTAAACGACTGAAAACTCAGCAAACTGACATAAAAAACAGTGAGGAGGAACTTCTCATTAGCTGAGCGTGGAGAAGAAAGCCACACTGTTTTCTTTGCTGCAAGCAGGCATGAAGAAATTGAGCAACAGATCAGAGAATGGAAAAAAAAAAAGCTGCTGTTATTCACCGGTGTGGCAACCCCAACATCTGAATAACAGTCACTTTGACAAACTGCAAATCAAATCACCGCACCACCTACTCCACTTGCCCCTAAAGTTGATAGATACTCTTTTATTATTTAACAGACATAATTTGCCAAGAGCTCTCTGGATTAGTGGAAAAACGCACAGAGAGTGGAGTGTTTCGCGACTCAAAAGGAGTAGCGGCATAAAATCAAAACCCACATTGCAGACGTGTCGATGAGTGTTTTTTTTTTTTTTTTTAAACATGCAGAGAAACAGTTGCTATGGAAGGAGCTTAATGAGGGGGAATTAAGATGGAGAGGAAGGAGCAGGCCACGGGCTAGTTTTAGAAAAACAAGTCGAAGAGATGTCTGATCTAATTTATAAACCCCAAGTGTCATTTCCAAATCCTCTCTCTCTCTCTCTCTCTCTCTCTCTTAGCTGCTATGTAAAACAAGAGATGAATAAACAAATCTGCCTCATTAATATGTATAACCATACATGTCTACGGCAGTACCGGGATGTCAACAATGCTTTGTAACAGGAGAATATATTCAGCTATCGGTGTTAAATGCACTATCAGCAGTACAGCATATTTGATGCTTTTGAAATATTACTTGCTGCAACAAGGTTATTACGAGGATTTCGTTCAGCATTATAACATGCAAAACATGTTGCATTTACTACAGCACATAATCTCTCTGTTTGAGGCTATAATATTCACATTTTCTCATTTTAAATAGATACATTACAGCCTGGAATTCTCATTTTGGGTTTGTTTTAACAGGTTGTATACGTCTGATACGCACACATGCACATTCACGCTCCAGTAGAGGATAGCTGGTGAGGAATTAATGGTACAATGAGCTTCTAATTACCCCTGGATCATGATGCTAAGGTGAGGTAGAAAAACAAGAGAAAGAAACTTGTATGCTAATTATATTCCAAGTAATGCAAAGCGCTTGCATTGACAGTGAATCAAAGATTGTTTTTTTGTTCAGGCTTTAATGGGTGGCTAATTGCTCCTCTCTCGTTAGTCATAGACTATTCATGTGCAATTAGCCTGTGATTCAGTCTCTGTACAAGCGCAAGGGCACAGCTTAGATGTGCTACCTGTGTCCCATGTTACTTCCTGTTGCTCCTACAGTTTAACATGGCTTTATGCTAATGACTCAATCATTATGAAGTTAAAAACATTGTGAATAAACTGAGAGTAATATATATGCTTTTTAACTGTGTGTGTGTGTATATATGTACACACACACAAAAAGCAACATGCCATTTCTCAGTAGTGATGTAGTAACATTGCTGTTTTTGATGCAGTTAAACTTAGCTTAGCGAGTTGCTAATTAGCAACGGAGGATTCGAATGAGATGCTTAAGAAATTAGTTCTACACACAAGAGCATTTAAAGGACAAAAATATCTGAACAATGTCTTGAGGTGTGGTAACCGTAGTACAAGTAAGGAATGATTGACAATGGAACATTGAATTATTAAAAAAAATACACAGTTGACACTGTCTATCTGCAACATGCAATAAAGTGGTGCAGGGATGACATCAGAACCCGAAGTCTAATTCGCGGAAGGTTCCTTCAAGATTTTCCTGTGGGGTTTTATAATGGAGTTTTTCAATTTATGACTTAAATAAAACCTTCTACAACGTACACTGCACACACTCACACCTCAAGCTGTCTTATCTAGTTACTTTTTAAAAAAAATGTTTTTTTGTTTTTTTTTAAATGAACATAACTGCTTCAAAATTTGTTTTTTTGCTATGGGAGTGTGTAATTTACGTTGTAGAACAAAATGTCAAAGTATGGTCAAGTTATGTTTACCATGGGCTTTATTTTGCACGTAAATCGAAAAATCCAATTATACCACCTCGTAGGAAAATCTCGAAGGAACCAGCGGCGAATTAGTCTTCCAGGTTCTGATGTCATACCTGCACCACTATTCGTGGCAATATCTCACAAAAAAAGGCAATTTTGCAAGTTAAGTGCAACATAATAAAATAACGACAAAGAATTAAATTTATCTTGAGCAGCGTTGTCCTTTAGCATTTAAATTACAAGCAGACTTTTTGATGAAATATCGTTGAACGCAGTGTTAATTTCGTTGACGAATAATTTTTGTCATTATTTTTGTCAACATCATTTTTTCACAGACGAAAATGAGATGACTAAATAAACTGTTTTGAATGACAAAAACTATGATGGAAATCTGTTGACATTTTCTTTAATGAATAAAAACAAGACAAAAATATCAGCGTATGAGTACTGAATTAAGCTCTCTTTCACGTCTTTTTGTGCCTGAACGGAGAAATACACACGACGTTATGTCAAAATGTCAGTTTTGGAAAGTATTCACATAAACCGAGTCGGTTATGTCATAAACATAAACAGTTTGGTGAATATCGGATCCCAGCATTCGGTCTTAAAGTGACAGCAGCCTAATAAACCTGTTGCCATCTGGGCCCTTAATATTAATCAAACAACAAAAGACAGAGAAAATCACTCACTGCTCTTCAATCACTTTCTGTAGGAAAATGAGGACTTGTGTTGAAAATGCCCCACCCCCACATGCTGCTTTTTATAGCTCAAGACCTTTTTTCCAGGTTTACATAAATTCTATACATTTGCTGCAAGCGCTTAATTTATGGATCATCGGCTATATTTTTGTATAGTTTAACTGTTTATTGAAACGACAGTATTGTACTGTATGAAATTGGCTATATTTGTCCAATGTTCCTCCCTCTCTCCCTCCCTCTTTCTCTCAGCTCCTGTATCGTGAGTCTGATTCATTTCAACAAATTGGTTAGTTCAGATGGTGTATTGTAGCAAGTAATTTCAAAGAACTGGCTCAAAAACTAGATTTGAAGATTAATATGAGTCACCAGTCAGTAGAATCTTTTTTCTTGTTCTTTTTGTAGCAAAATGTTCATATGGTTAAGTAATGTTTTTTCAGTTAGTTTTTTAATCATATTAAATTCACTTTTAATAGATGTTAAAGTTTGATATGCTCTCAGAAAATTGTACATCTAGGAGTGTCACTGAAGCAGTCCTTTCCAAAGGTACTAATACTGTAAGTACAGTTTAGTACTTTTTTGCAAATATTTTGTATGTTTTTGCTAACAGTGTGCTGTCACCCATAGGCAGATTACAGAGAATACAACAGTGTTTGAAATCTTGAAAGGTTAGTTTTGTATCTTGTTAATTGTAGATTTATTTCCATATTTGTATGTTTATGGGTAAAACATTCACCATCGAGGACTAAATAGATGTACTTTGGAATGCATTAAATCACATTTCCACAATCTTCCCAATTCTAAATTTAATAAATAGTTAAATAGTTTTTCATATTTTTTTTTATAAAATTGTGACAAGAAAATAACACCATAAATATTTCACAAATAATAATGTTGTCGCACGCAAGATGTTGTATACTTGAAGTAAATTATTGAGCTAGTTCAGCTGACAAAAACAGTTGGGAAACCCAGCGTTCCCTAAATGCTTCTCCATCTACATTAATAATGATAAAAGACTCTGTATGAATCCTCTTGACAGGCAGATTTAAGATCCAGTCTCATACAGAATCTCATTCAAGACCACTTAATTTCTAACGGACCATCTTTAACATTTCAACCAGAAGTTTCTTAGCTAAAATTTTTATGTTTGAATTTGGATTCAAATGATTGTGAATTTAATCAATGTGATTGTCCTGATCATAATATGATGTTGGTCAGCTTGTGTTCCGAGAAGATTCTTAATGGTGTTTTTTTAAACACAAACAACTCTGAAGATCAGTCACCCGAGAAAGAAGAAAAATCACATTGCCTTTGTTAAGACCACTAAAGAGCCCGTCATGTGAAATAAAAGAAATGATAAGGGCTGGTTACTTTCATTTCCATGAGATACCCATTTTGAGAGAATCTTTTGTCTCAGAGAAGTTAATAAAAAGCCACTAATTTTCTGCGACGATGATGATGGTGACACGGAGAGGATGAATGCTGTCAGGAAATGTGGAGCAAGTGATTGGTGAGAATAGAAAAGGAAGTCAAAACAAACTTAATATAGTAGGCGCTAATGGGGGTGGAATTCAGCACAGACTAATGAACGATTCATTTCAGCAGCGCTAGGAAAAAGAACAAAGCTGCTCCAGTTTGGAAGGAAGTGTCTTCCATGAGCCGTTGACAATTTTATGTCGTTTTGTATTACAAGTGTTCTTTTATTTTGAGCAGTGCGGCAATAGTGACTAATTGTCATTCTGTCACTCACTAAGTTTCTTTTTGTCCCCATAAAAATGGTTTTACGATCCTTTTACAACACCACAAAGTGTAATGAGCGTGAGCGTGCGACCACATAGAGCAAAATTGAGCTTCAATAGACTCCCTGTTTTAACAGAGCATCATGCACCTGTATTTTTATAGGGAGCATCAGTGGCAGTCCAGGATTACTTGGTGCCCTTGTTGAGATTTAACACATGACCAAAAAAAACAATCAAAGTCTATGTATGTTGAGAACTCTGTGAAGTTCTGCAATAATCATTTAATCAATGTTATTTAATCAAACTAAACATGTGATACGGCTATGACCGCTTCACCCAATGGTCCTGTGAATCACTACACAACACTCTTAGCAACGTAAACTGTATGTTCTCAATTGATATTGTTCATTGAAGCTTACTGTATTATATAGAAGAGTATTGTGAGAAAGAGATCGAGTGAGTGAGTTTATTGCCTGCATTCAGATTTAGCATTTTCCTTCAGGTCAGTCCTATGTTCATAATAAAAAATCTGTTTAAATGTCCGATGTATTATCTTGTCCTTTTAACAGTTAAGGGGTTTTCCCGTGACTGACAGCGCTAGTCAAAGCATTTGTCAGCTGCGTCTTGTTCCGTGTTCACAACAATTCAGTCTTTTCAATATAAAAGTCTCCGCTACTTAATGACTCACTCGTAAAAACAGTTTTTGCCGCCATCTAATGGCGTAATAATGTAACTTCTGTTGCTGTTCACGGTCAGGGGCTATTTTTTTTTCAACGGAAGGAAGGCTTTTAGTGATTTTATTTCATGAAAGTTGCATTGATACATATTCTTTGGCTTTAATGTTTGTATTGTGTGGTAACCTTTTTATAAAAGCAATAAGGTACTCGAGGTTAGTGCTGTATCGTGAATAAGTCACGGCTGAAGGGTGGCCAACTGATTTTCATACATTCATATATGGCCTAAAATTAACATTCGCCAAATGCGAGTAAAAGTAAAAATTGGTAAAAATCAGTGTTGGTGAGGATATGTAATCTGCGATATGAAATCAGTTGGCCGGTAATATTTTTATGAATTCTAACAACGCAATGTTGTGAGAACATGAATGTAAACAAACGTGAACGACTCTCGGGACAGTTAACAGGCCAGTGCTGCATCGTCTGAGTTTAAGCCTTAGCAATTTAAATATTCAAGCGCAAGAAGACACAAAGGAAACTTAATTCATTACTCGCCCCAAAAGCTGCGTCTCAGACAGCACGCAAATACTAAATTGAGCTCTTTCACAACTTGCGCTTGAACGCATAAATTCACAAAAAAAATTTAAAAAATGCCAGTCTCAGTGAGTATCCTAGTAAACATAGTCAGTTATGGCTAAAGTGAACTTGAACACTAGAGAAAGATGTGTACCAGTGTATTGGATCCGTGCATTAGATCTTAAAGCGACAGCAGCCTAATATTTCTGCTGCTGTCTGTTTTTAATTTTAATCAAACAGCAAAGGATAAAGAAAAAAATCAGTCACTGCACTTGACTGAGTAACTTTTGTAGCTTTAATAAGGATTATTCTATGTTTATTTTATACAGTGAAGACTATCCAGTGTTATTTTACATTTGATTACTTTATTCAATGTCTCTAAAACTGCTGTTACTACTGTTGTCTTTAATGATGTTTTAAATTTATATTAGTTAGGCTAGTAGTTTTAGCTGTGTTATAGAAATTAGAATAGAGAATTGTGAATTTTCACTAGTATTTAAAATGTTGGTGTCATAACTGCCCATTTTTGCAAAAACATGGCCAGTAAAAAATATGGGTGGTAAATTTTCTTAAGTCACCGGCCATTGGCAGGTTTGGCATGGGTTTATTATTATATATAATGTTTTGCAGTACTGTCACACTTATGTAATTTTTCACATGGAAATATAAACACATTGTATTGTGAGATGCATTATCCTGTGCCAATGCATTGGCATTAGAATAGTAGGTCATCCAGATATTCCATGCATACAGAAAATGGGCATACTGCACACAGTATACATGTAGAAAATAGTAGTGTGTGCTGCTCAAACTGTAGCCTCTTTCTGTCTTTCTTATAGTTGTTATTTGGATGTCCATCTTAATGATATTCCTGTTTTTCTACTTCTAATGTTATTCAACCTCACTGCACGGTCTATATGGGGTCCCATGCATGTTTGTGTGCTCTCACAGGAAAAGAAGAGAAGTTGTTTACAACTGTCTCAACCTAAATGAGCGAGGGTTGACCGCCCCTTATCTGCCCACTAACAGATCTTGTCGAGCGACATTACTGTACATATGGTCAGCCTGTCCTGAGGCTAGGCATGGTTTATGTGTGTGTGGAGGCAGACAAGCATATCTAGAGCTGTCATCTTACTGTGGAAGTCAAGATGGAGACTCGCACATGCTCAAACATACATTCACATACACACACGCAAAGCTCATATAAGATGATTTCCACTGACAGGAATAGACGCATCCCAGCTGGCATTGGGATGCGTCCTGAGTAAAGGTGCAGAGATGCCAAACAGTCCTGCGTTCCGTCTCACAAAAGGCTGTAGGAACACCAAACACTGGCGTCCTCAGCTTCAGAGAGCAGACACATGTAAACGCATACTTACTATTCAGATTGAAGTCTGAAAGGGAAGCTGAGGTTGTTTACTATTGCTTTCTGTCTTAATTCGCTGAAATGAGAGATGGGTAAACATATGTACAACAGAGATTTGAGCAACTGGGTCATTTGGTAAATGTTAGACTACGGCAATGAACTGCAGGGAGTATAAGAGCGTTGATTATTATCACTATGAATTTGTCATATCACTATTATAAGGTGCCATTAATATTTATATGGTATGCATGTAAGCTAAATGTCCTTGACATTATTTATGAATCATATAGATTTTTTATTTATTTAATATGCCTTTGCTTAGGTAAATGAGCAGTTCTTTATGTAAAATAATATATCATCATATGACAGATCTACATTATTCATGTCTGTTTTAAATGGCTACATTAAATCTATATGTGGTACCATCCAGTGAAATTATGATTGAACTGCTAATATTCACTGTTAAGGTCTGTTATGTTCCTTTTGTCATTTAACTGCAGTCTGATATCACTGTATACTTTACACTGTGCACTCAGAATATATATTTTATTTTATTTTTTTATTAGTAGTATTTGAAGCATAGAAAGATGAAGCACTGAAGGATAAATGTACCGATTCCAAACTTTTGACCGGTAGTGTGTGTGTGTGTGTGTGTGTATATATATATATATATATATATATATATATATAAAGAAACATTTCTAATTATTATCAATGTTGAAAATAGTTGTGTTGCTTGATATTTTTGTGGAAACTATTTTTTCAGGATACGAACATAAGATTTTTTTAATATATATATATTAGGGCATTTCCTCCGAGGAGGCAAGGGAGGCAGTGCCTCCTCAATAAAAGCTGGATGAGAAAATAATCGATATTACAAAAATAAAACGCAAAATATTACAAAATTTGACATTAAAAAGTGTAAAAGTCACTCGCTTTTCTGTCAAACAGCGACACCCGCAGGTAAAGTTACAGCTTGGTTCATGATTGGTTAGATGCGATAAATCCCGCCTCTTATTTTCGTGTGCGTTCGTCGAATCGGCCTGAATGAAGACTAATTAAAAAGTAAGTAATCAACTATCACTTAGATATTACTGCTTTTTGTCATGTCAAAATCAAACTTGAAATGGCCTGAACACATGATGACTTCAGTGAGCAATCAGCGTGGTATTAAAGGTACAGCTTCGTGTCTGTGACCACTGACCAGTGTGTACAAGCTTGATGACTGCTGAAAATAAGTTGACTAATATTAAAAAGAAAAGCTGAATATTAGTTCACAAATAATATATGTTATTTAAATTGTTACTGCCTTTAATTGTTATTTTGGAATGTAAAAATGCGTAAAAACACTAAGTTGATTAAATTATGTCTTGGTTTTAATAAATAGAAAATACAAAATAGAATTGTATTTGGTCTCTCTTTTTATGTAATGTTAACTTAACCAGGAAAATTGTGTAACAGGGACATAAATGAGGACTTTGCCTCCTCATTTTAAAACACCACCGCACACATATATATATACAGTATAGCCTGTACCTGTCTTGTAAAAGAAAATCTTTTTTGGCTTTTTTTTAAAAAAAAAAAAAAAATGAATTAAGTGTTTGAGATGTTTATTAGAAATAATTTTAAAGTATCTTTTAAAAAAGCATCAGAATTGACTTTTAAATACATATATGTGGAAAATTTCAGATGAAACAGATTGAGCACAAACATGAGCGCCTGGGTCCTGCGAGTATCTGTTGTTCCAGAGAAGTTTGTCTCCAAACACCCTTAGGAATCAGTTGAACTTGTCCCAACTTCTCTCAGAACTTGGTATTACTTTCTGTCTGTTACTTGTCCAAAACCAAAAGAAAAAAAGAGCAGACACACTCTCTCGAATGGAGTGGTGCTGGGTATGTTCGGGTCTTGGGGGAATAAAGTGTGTTTTGTATTTTATTTTTGCTTGCAGTTGGAGGGCTTCTATCTCAGACAAATCACTAAACCTACAGATAGGAGAGAGTGGAGAGAATCAGATCCTGTTGGAGAACTGTAACCCCCCTGAACCGACACTACCAGATAACGTAAGGTGCAATAACAGAAATATGTAGCCTGCCATATGTGTGTGTGAGAGAGTATGCGCATGCATGCTCTATCTTAACTGAAATCAATGCTGTAGCCAGGATCCATCCTCTTGCTGAGGCTGTTTTTGATGGTGGGGTGGATAGCTCTAGGGTACAATGTGTATGCATTTGTGTCTCTATCTCGCAGCCCAGAGAAGCAGAGGAAAGAGCAGATAGCAGACGCACAGATAGCACAGATGCGTCAGTTTGTCTGGACATACACAGCAGGTCAACAGCAGCTGAATTTGAGTAGACCTCAGATCTGCACCGCAAGAAGAGGTTGGATCTTGATTAGCTCTAGATTCAGACGGCATACCTACTATCTGTCTGCTTACTGTTTAGCAGTTCTCCCTTGGTTTTTAATTTAGGACTTAGATTTTTTCATTAGACATCAAGAGGCAACGATATTGTTTATATTGTACAAGATTTTTTTTTTTTTTTTTTTAATTGGTTTTACGTTCTCTGCAGCCACATATAGCACATTGTGCTCATGGCAACCCAAGTTTATCCACTTTGCAAGTGAAATTATTTTTAATAGAGTCTGTGTTTAATTTTCTTTAACCCTGTGTAGATTTATTCATAGCTTTTGAAGAGGAGTGTGTGTCTCGCAACCTGTCCATAATGACATTCGTCTAATTTAACTAGCTTTAATGAAGTGACAGATGAAATTGTACAAAATTACCATAGATTTGATTGGATGCACGGCCTTTGATGTCAATATCAGGTAACAGGAACCACTTCCTCTGTTTTAATAGTTAATAATTCTATTAAATAACTGATTAATAATATTAGTAATTGTTATTAAATGTTCAGTATTAATAATCTGATATTTAAATAAATAAACATTATATAACATTATATACATTATATAAAATAACAGTAAATGTAATAAAATATTTTATTTTCCTAACTGTGAATATTGTTACTTGAATTTGAGTATTAGCATTTAGTGGGTTTTTTTTTTTTTTTTTTTTTCACCCTATGCACAAGTAAAGGTCACAAGACTTCAAATGCCATTTGGGACATTTTAACCAGTTCACCAACAAAGTCATGATTGTAAGGCAGCTATAATGAACACTTCTGAGGAAGAACTAGCTGCTAGATTTGCTGTAGTTTGCATGCCTTGGAACTCTGAAAGATATTAAAGATAATGCCACTTTTACAAGATGTAAAAATAAGTCTCCGATGTCCCTAGATTGTGTATGTGAAGTTTTAGCTCAAAATACCCCACAGATAATTTTTTATAGCATGTTAAATTTGTCACTTTTTGAGGGTGAGCAAAAACGCTCCATTTTTGTGTGTGTCCCTTTAAATGCAAATGAGCTGCTGCTCTCAAGAAGAGGGCGGAGTTTCAAGAGCTTGTGTTAACAGCACCGATTACTTCATGCAGACTTAATTAAAATGTCAGAAACTGTTCAGCCTTTTATGTTCAAACCGGAGTCGGACAATGATGGAGAGACTCAAGAAGAAGTGACAACATGCAGAATGCAACAGGATGTTTCTGAATGGTTAGTTGATGAATTTATGTAGCTGATGTGGAGTTAACTATCTTAAAGTCATTGATTAGCATATTCTGTCATGATAATCTATAAATCAGTCATGTGGGAACTGTTGTAAGATGCCTACAGAGCCAGAGAATATATGCTGCATGAAGATAGAACAAGTATAGACTGTTATAACTTGTCATGTTGTCATCTTGCTTTTATGACATGCTATTACATTTGTGTTATGTACTGTATTGCAATAACATGGCCTCACCCCCTTTGTTGCATGTTCTCGGGGGCAGGGTTTATGTAAATTTTAGGGTTTGTGATGTCACCAACCTGTGAAGAAACTCATTGTAGTCCCTACCAGCTGTTTGTTGTAGTCCTTAAACAGAGAATTCTTTAAAAGAAAATATCTCCCTTTGCATTGAACTTTGAGCGTCGTAACTTTGCAGATGTTGTTTATGCTCAAACAGCAACATCACACACTAACTAAAGTTAAAAAAAGTGAAATCATTATCAACCACCTCTTTAAGTTAGGGATATAGAAAGCAAAATGCTTAGTAGTCTTTTTGAGGGGTAGCGGTTTGTGGGTTTGCCTTTCTTATTTACTTTCTTTGTTCTCCACAGTTTGTGCTTTCAGCTGTCAACCTTGCTCTCTCTCCCCCTCTCTCTCTGAGTTACATGTCGTCAGTGTGTTTATCAGTGTTTGTACAGACCTATGGCCTCTCGCTTCTCAAACCCAGGAGCAGCACACACAGTGCCGCAGTCTTTTCTGACTGCTGTGAAATGCAGAGATGGCTCAGGAATACTAATCCCACTCCCATGTCAACTGGACGGACCAGAGGAGAAGCTAATGGGGCGGGCGGGGATGAGGAGAAGGACACCCTCCTCCATCCCCACCACTGCATCAGTGAGTGGCAGAGTCCTCCCGGCCACAGAGATAAAGATTAGCAGAGGCCGAGCTGAACACAGTGGTAAGTGTCTGCCGCAATAGCCCGAATCACATTGTGAAAGGCTCTTCACTCAAAAGCACTTTGTCCTTCACATTTACAGCACGTGACACTGCACATTAACCTTCTACTGCTGCCGTTGAAAACAGGTAATTCTTCACTACCTTTTATTATAAATTCACTACCTTGCATTATAAATGCATTCAAGTCCCCACAAAAATGCTCATCCTCAATTTGCAATTGCTGTTAAAATGAACATGTTAATGCATGCAGTTAATTTGAAATCCTTATTTGCTTAATTTTCCCACATGACCTACAAAACTCCATTCTCCAAAGACATCTGAATGTGCAAAATCATCGACAGGCAGAAAGTGTTGTTATAAAGCAAGCTTTTTTAGCACTAATGTATTTCAGTGATATCTGTCAGGTAGAAGGGTTGCTTTATTTGTCATATTAAAAGTATTTTTTTTATAGCACATTTAATTATCTTCAAAGTTCAACAAGTCTGGAATAACTGTGAGAAAAACACGCTGTAATTTGTACAAACATTTGAGAAAGGCATCAGATCACTGTGGTGACAACTTTTTTCTCTATAATTAAGGTCATAAAATTATTATGAAATGATTACACACACAAACACACACAAATATATATATAGAGAGAGAGAGAGAGAGATCAGTGAGTATAAACAATCAAACTCTTTATTGAACAATAAGGTGAAACAGGCAGAGTAAAAGCAACAGGCAGCGATGATGATGAATGTACACGGGGACAAGCAGGTGAGGTATAAGGTCCTTATGCTGTATCTGGTGCTGGGGTGATGAGGCGATTGAAGACAGCTGGTGATGATTGTGGAATGTGGGCCAAGAAGGATTCTGGGAGATGTAGTGCAGAAGGTGACAGGCATTGTGAGTGGAGATCTTGACAATATATATATTACTATACATTGTAAAACTTTAGTTTAGGGTCCAATTCTCACTATTAACTAGTTGCTTATTAGCATGCATATTACTAGGATATTGGCTGTTTTTTTTAGTACTTATAAAACCCATATTAAAGGGTTAGTTCACTCAAAAATGACAATTCTGTTATTAATTACTCTCCCTCATGTCGTTCCAAACCAGTAACCAGTAAGTTGTTCATCTTCGGAACACGAATTAAGACATTTTTGATGAAATCTGAGAGGCATCTGACTCCTCCATAGACAGCAATTTAACCACCACTTTCAAGGTCCAGAAAGGTAATAAAGACATCGTTAAAATAGTACAAATGACTGCAGTGGTACGACCTTAATTTTATGAAGCAACGAGAATACTATGTAGCTTTTGTAATGACTTTATTCAACAGTATCTTCTCCTCTGTCTTTTTCCTACGCTGTTTACGTTCAGCGCTTTCAGGTTCTACATCAGAACGCCGGCTCAGTATTGGCCGACGCTGTTCACGTGAGCTGCATGATGAATGCGTATGATGCTGACGCAGGAGCCGGCCAATAATAAGTCTGCGTTCTTACGTAGAACCTGTAAGCATTATTTTTGTTCCGTTTTTGCGCACAAAAAATATTCTCGTCGCTTCATAAAATGAAGGTTGAACCACTGTAGTCACGTGGACTATTTTAACGATGTCTTTAATACCTTTCTGGACCTTGAAAGTGGTGGTTATATTGCTGTCTATGGAGGAGTCAGATGCATCTCGGATTTCATCAAAAATATCTTAATTTGCGTTCTGAAGTTCGTAAGTAATTAATGACATTTTATTTTTGGGGTGAACTAACCCTTTAATGCCTTATTCTGCATGACCATATTCTACATCCCTTAATCCTACCCAATACCTAAACTTAATAACTGCTTTACTAACTATTAATAAGCAGTAATTAGGAGTTTATTGAGGCAAAAGTCATAGTGAATTGTTAGTTAATAGTGAAAATTGGGCCCTAATCTAAAGTGTGACCATAAAAATAAATTATATTACTGTTAATAAGTATATATTTTATTTTTTCCCTTAAGATGGCTCAGAATGTATTAACATAATTATGAGACTAATTGTGATTAAATATTTGAATCAAATATGCACAGTGTCGTAACAAATGCATCGTAGGCCTCTAAAGCAGGTTGAGAATTTGGCAAACATGCTACATTCTTTGTGTACGGCACACAGACATGTATATCGGTGTGTTTTCCATGCGGCAGCTGATTTTGCAGAGATTTGGATGTGTGCTGGCCATCTGTTTACTGGTAATTAAGCATTTAACTTTTGGCAGGAAATACATGAATATCATCATTGTGTTGTCTTTTCTGGGGTTGAATAAGTAGACTTGTTTGGAGGTAATGATACTTCCCAGTTCATTGTGTGCATGTGTACTGGTGAGTTGCTTCATTTGACTCAGCTGTTTTGTGTGTGTGTGTGTGTGTGTGTGTGTGTGTGTGTGTTCGTTCATTCTTCTATAATAGTTTTCCGGCCAAGTGGAACCATTCCCCATTGGGAGGGCTTCCAGAGAAGGTAGAATCCAACCCCTTAATCTGCCATATTATTGAATTAAAGGCTTACCAGCGCAGTGTAACCATGTCAATTATTCTTTTTTTCAATGGTGTGTTCATTCCCATTTTCAATTAAGGTAGATCGGTTGCTCAAAACGAAAGAAGCTGATAGAAGTGCGGAGGCGCTCAAGGGACAAAAGAGAAAGAAAGATAGACGTAAAAGACGAGGCAGCCACACGCATGTGTGAATGGAGGGATTACACAGTTCAGTGTCCTCTTTCTTTTTCTCAGTGGTTCTTCTGGTTGAGAACAGAATGATTCTGTTTCCTTCACCTTAAAGGAGTCTGGAGATGGAAGTCTGTAAGCAGAAAGCTTTGACTTCGATCTTCTGGTGGTTGCATTCTTTACTTTTTTCTGAGCTAAACGCCAGTGTCAGATTACTGTGATAAGTTTGCGAAAAGTATGTTTCCCTTTTCCTACAATCTCCCTTGTAGCAATGTCAGTGCTTTGATTATTTTCCATGCAGAGACCTTTAGATGCATCTTATGATCTAAAAATCATTGTCACATCAAAGCCATGTGTATTAAGATTGACATGCGTGCAGCGCATCTGCATCTGACAGCTATTTACAGCTCTTAAATATCACTGACAAGAGATGAGGTTTTCATCAATCAAAGTGTTCAAGAGAAAATCAGTGTAAACATCCAGTGGTGCTTGATGGGAGAACGAGAAAGTATATATTTGTTCTCGACTTCCTGCAAACACTTCAGCTCGTATACATTATCCATATCTCATTCATCATAATGTATAGTTTTCAGCAGTCCTCATTAGCGTGGGACTCATGGCTGCAGGCCTTGATAAATTCACAGCACTCTGCATTTGTTATTTCAACATTTGTTTTGACCCAATACTGAAAATGCATGATCATGAATATTTGTGGTCACTGACTGCTCAAAGTGTCTCTTGGGAGAGATTACGGCACTTAATTGCTTTTGTTTCCAGAACAGTGTTGTCTGTGTACTGTATATTCAGCACATATTTTTGCATGAATAGAATCTGCACATTTTAAGTCCAGAAACATGCACTACTTCACAAGATGTAATAGAAGTGTCCCCAGAATGTGTCTATGAAGTTTCAGCTCAAAATACCCCACAGATCATTTTTTATAGCTTGTCAAATTTCCCCCTATTTGGGTGTGATCAAAAACGCTCCATTTTTGTATGTGTCCCTTTAAATGCAAATGAGCTGCTGCTCCCGGCCCCCTTTCCAGAAGAGGGCGGAGCTTTAAGAGCTCGCACTTCGGTTGCTCAACAACAACAACACTGGAGAATCTCACGCAGCCAAAATGACGATTGTCAGTAACGATGTTCAGCCTTACATTGTTCAAACCGGAGTCGGACACCGATGAAGAGACTCAGGAAGAAGTTACAACTTTTAGAATGCAACTGGACGTTTATGAATGGTTAGTGGATAAATTTATGTAGTTGTTGTGGAGTTGTTATCAACTAGCATGTACCGTCATGTTAATCATTTGTGCAAATCCAGCATTGACATGACCCTCGTTTCTGAAGCAGTCCAACATAAAATGATTTGTGCAAATATATATATATAACACTTTACCGACTCTCTTCGGCACATTTCCTTCATAATTGAAATTCAACCATGGTGTCCTCAGTGGCTCAGATGCCGAGTGTCTATTGTGACTCTTGTGTTCGTGGGTACATCCAATAACAGAACATTTGTAATGTATGGGGTTTTTTTTGGCGCAGACGTATATCTCCAGCAAGTAAACAGAAATGGCGGACTGCTCCGGCTCTCTCAGGGCGGTATCTATGCTAACAGGGCAGATCATCACCAATCATGGATGGGGCTGGTAGGGGGAAACCTAGAACCATACATTCGGAGAGACTGTTTATGATTTATGGGGATTATAAAAAAAAGAGTGGGTGGATTTTTACCATTATAGGCTGGTTGTTTACACACACTGTGGACACATCTGTGTTCAAATACTTTATAAAAGTTAATTTTGCATAATAGGTCCCCTTTAATATTCTTGAAAAGAAGTCTTGTGCTTACCAAAGCTGCATTTATTGGATCAAAAAATTTCATTACAATTTTGTTGTAGTGTTTTCTATTTTAGTATATTTTAAAATGTATTTTATTCCTGTGATGGCAAAGCTGAATTTTCAGCATCATTACTCCAGTCTTCAGTGTCACATGATCCTTCAGAAATTATTATAATACGCTGATTTGCTGCTCAAAAACACTTATTATCGTCAGTGTTGAAAACAGTTGTGCTGCTTAAATGTTCAAAAGATCAGCATTTATTTGAAATTGAACTTTTAAAATTGAACTTGTAGCATTAGATATGTCTTTTTAATGCATCATTGCTCAATAAAAGTATTAATTTCCTAATAAAAATACTGACTCCAAACTTTTGAACGGTGGTGTAGCAATACACGTCACAGCAATAGTGAAATGCTACACAATAGTATAAAAACATGCTCCATTGTTAGCATCACAGTAGGTGCACACAATGGTTGAAATTCTACATTGTGAGGAAAACCCTTCATTTGACTGCCGTTTTATTCGGCTGACTACAGTAACTAAGCAATTTAGCAAGACTGAGAAGTCTGTTATTTCACACCTTGCGCTGCAGTTCTTCAGACTCTGAGATTTCTGTGGTAATGCTAGTTAGCACATGTAAGCAGCAGAGACCCAGAGGTCATCAATGCATTTTCACTGAGATCTTCACTTTGATGATAACAATTCGATTCAATTTTTTAAAGCCAGAAGAACTAAAAGTGTGAAGTAGTATTTCCAAAGACAACCTCAACCATTTATAGTCAGCCTTGAAAACATTGCAAAGCATAGCTCAAGTACTTCCCTTTTGGTATATATTTTATAACATGTAGAGAATTATGTTATTAATGTTTTGTACCTTTGTGTACTTTGTATTAATGTGTTTTCCTTTTGCAGGTATTTAATGAGTCATAAAGAATTGTGATCACAGGAAGTTCTCCAGGTCAAGTTTTTGTGCTCTCTCCCTTGGTTTTTCTAATCAAACTTGCTTAAACGCTGCCTAGACCTCAATATCAACCTCATCTTTTCCTACAGCTGCTGCTGCCCCAGCAAGTTTACAGCAGAGAGTGTTAAATCAACTTTCTGATTTTTCTTTTTTTCTTCCCTCCTTTCTCTTGAAGCCCTCAGAAGAATGAAAGCAAGAAAGATGTTAATAGAAAGTCACGGTTTGGAGGGGGTAGTGAGTGAGAGAGAGCGGGTGATTTGAGTTGATTCATGTCTCGCTGGAAGACTGAGGTCTTTTGCTGGGCTGTTCTTTCTGTGGCAGTGACTGATTTAGATTGCTTCCGCTCTCTTCGGGGCTTCCACTTTAGGCCGAGCGAGACCTCAATGGCATGATCAGGGGATGGAGAGTGGAAGTGTGATGAGGGAGGAGGAATAAGAGAGAGAAAGATAGCCGGACATATAAGTGTCGGACTGTCATGAATGGCGATGAGTGGAGTCATGCCAGGTATTTTTTATATCCAGTTCTTTCTCTTGTGTTTTCTTATTTGTTCCCTATTTCTTTCTTTCTCTTTTCTTTTCATTCGAATATGCGGATTTGGTGCTCAAGAAACATTTCTTATTATTATCAATATTGCTGCTTAAAAATAAATGTTGCTGCTTAATTAAAAAAATGTGCTGCTTTAATTTTTTTTTAGGATTTAAAGAATAGATGAAAACTGAATAAAATAGACAGAAGAAATAGAAATATTTTGCTACATTATAATTTTCTTAACTGTTTGTGATCAATTTTAATGCACATTGTTGAATAAAACTTTTGTTTAAACATTACTGTATTGCTTGCTTAAAATGAACCCAAAATATGTTGGAAATTAACATTTATTCATATTTTTTAATAAATTAACATATATTAATACGTTTGATGAATATTAATTAAACATTTATTACATTTCTTATTAATAAATGTTCACCTTTTGATTATTATTGTTGCCTCTAGTAATTGTCTGATTTTTAATTTCCAACCTATTTAGGGTTCATTTTAAGCCAGCAATATAGTAATTTTTAATCAATAGTTGGGTTAAATAAAACTGTCCAGCATGTTGGTTTGTCCATTTTCAACCCAACTTGGGTTGTTTTTTAAACCAGCTTTTTTTTAGAGTATAGTTTAACACTAACTACCCTACTCAACCAAGAAAAAAAAATAATAAAAAAATCCAGGCCCCACTGCATGTGCTCTTTTTTTTCTCTACAGCAGGACTATCCCACCTTTTCCCCTTTGTTCTTCTCTCTATCTCAGTGTCACTCATTCCATCCCCTCTGAATGATCTCTGACCTGTCCTTGACTGGAATTGAATCCTTGCTCCAGTAGGTGATGATTCTTCCACCAGCCACAATTTACTGAGGCATCTGACACTATGTCCCCTACACAAATAAAAAGCTGCATTAAAGCCTCATTTCTCGGCCGTGCGCACACTCACCCTGACCCTCGGCTCCACTCATTCTCCCGTTTCTCTCTTATAGCCTTCAGCTACGAGGACGAGAGATCACTCCATCATATAGGAAGACCTGAAAGGGCACACTTGGGGCACACAGAAAATGCGTTTGGGATACTGAAGAACTAAAGAGGGCTTTATTTGTAGTCATATATAGGGCATAGTGCACAGAAGACCAGACACTAGAGTCTCCATAGAAATTACATTGCGCATACTTGTGTATACTTATGTATATTGATATTCTGAAGTGTAACCAAAATAACAGTGCTCTAGAGATGATTGTTTATGCAGTGAAAGTCATACACACACAGTTCTCTCATTAAACAGATAGAAGTCTATAGGGTGCCGGATTACCATAAATGCCAATGGGCAGATTCATACCAGGTGTTTAATCTTTTTTTAGTTGGTTCCTTATTTCTTATGTTTCTTTCTCTTAACCCAATCTCATTGTTTATTCCCTTCTCTCTTTTCTTCCTGTCTCTTCTTGAACTGTCCACTGGCAGCAAATCCTTTTGGCTAATAATGGTTTCTAGTTATTTCTAATGATTTGAAACCATGTTTCCAGTAGTGCATTTACAATAAAAGTCTATAGGATAGCAAGGCATTGCATCAGGATAAACATTAAAATTCACATTCTTTTGAAATCTATGCGGTAAATCATTATCAATAAGCATTTTAACTTGAACTAGTAGTAAAGTAAAAGAGTAAATTACTATAGATTTTTGTATTTTTCCAACTGAAGGACAAAATTATTGTCTGCGTTAAGCACAGAGCTCAGCGTGTAAACCTTTAAACAGCATTTTAGCGGCGCTAGCAATGCCAAGGTCGTGAGCATTGATTCACGCTTGCAAGGCAAAATGTACAGTTTACCTTGAATACACTGTAAGTCACTTTCGATAAGAGCTACTCGATAAGAGCTAATGCGTAAATGTAATATATGTTTTAGTATAGTCATGTAGTCTTTGAAAGCAATCTCTCGCCTTTAGGAGAGGATCTTCTGACTCTAAAGCACTCTATTCTGAACATTCATAACTGGCCAATGGGCCGTTGATTTCGCTGAGTGCCAGTGTTATTGCTTTACAGTGACATCTGGTGCTGCCGCATGCTTCGCGCTCTATCTCCACCTCACCAGCGCTCCGTCCTGGCATGTTCTATTAGGTTGCTATGGTGATTAATGAGGTACTGCAGGGGCCGGTGTTGCTTCTGTAACAGTGGTGGTGCTCTGTCCACGGGACCGAGAGCTGTAATTCTGCCTTCTCTATAGCGGATGGCAGAGCTTCTCCATGTCCTCTCCTTCCCAACAGACGTTCTGCTGACCGTTAAACCAGCTTGAGCCATGCCAAATACCACCTCTGATTCTTCAGAGGAGTGATGGACTATGAGTAAAAACAATTACAGAGATCTGCACCCTGGGGGACTGTAGGTAATATCCAGGCGGTGTTGGGCGAAGAGGTGAAAGTGATTGGTTGAGTTCAGGTTTGATATGATGAAGTCATCATGGCTTTCTGTCGGGGTCAGCACTCTTGTGTAGAGTGATGACACCAACAAAAAAACATAAATGAAACACATAAACAGCAGTTTAAAGCTCACTGAAAAAGAATTCTTTGCAACTTTTTTGCACTTTTTTTTTTACAGAGCCCCGGAGTGGAAAAAATATGAGATAGGAGGAAGAATAAGAAGTCAATGCTTTTGCATTCTCTCGCAAAAGTTTTGCATTCCCCAAGAAACTTTACGTTCGCTCGCAAAGAACTCAAAAGGTTTTTGAGCAACGCAATGTTTCTCGGGAAACGCAAACATTTGCGAGAGAAAGCAAAAGCATTGACATTATTTTTCCTCCCATTTCATATTCGCATTTTTTCCCCATATTTATATATATAAAAGTATATATATATATTTTTATAAGTTAAACGCTCGTGTCGCGTTTACTCTACACGTGTTAGATACTCAGTTGCTCACTCTCCTTGACACATATAGTACCACAGTATAAAGTATCTCTAATATAGTGTTAATATTAATTAGCGAGTCCACAAATGGCTCGGGTATGCAGAGCATTCGCAGCTTATATGGACTGCACGCAACTGATATTTATATAATTTCAGAGGCTGCGTCCTTTGGAGGTCACATTTGAAGGCTGTATACGTCATCAAGGATGTCTTATTTAAGAAAAGTAACTGTAATAAAACTATTATTCCTCGTGAGGTGTAAAATACTGTAATTTCTTTCTTACCTTGCAATCTAACGGTTACTTTTCTCAAATGAGACCACCTCAATGACGGATGCAGCCTTCATATGCGACCTCCAGACAGTGTTGCCAAGTCTGCGGTTTTCCCGCGGAATTGGGCTACTTTTACACTGTTGCCACTTGTTGTTTTTCATGTCCGCGGGTTGAAACAAACCCAAATAACGATATTTAGCCCCTGGAATGTGAATTTTACCATGGGAACCCTGCCAAAAACGCAGATTTTACACCCTGGAACACGATTTTTTTTTTTTTTTTTTCTCACCAAGGCTGCATTTATTTGATAAAAGACATGTATAAATGTCTTTACTGTCATTTTTGGTTCATAATGCACCATTGCTGAATAATAGTAATTTATTTTTATTTAGCAATTTATTTAAATAAAAGCATGAGTAAATTATTTGTATTACATTTAATACCATCCTAGTTTATTATTATTATTATTACTTAATTGTCAATGCTTTATCATTACCTTTATGTATGCGAGTGCTATTTTTTTTGTCTTGAGATTGTTGTTCCACAACCTTTCTCTTTTTTGTGATCAGTTGTAGGTACTCAGCAGTGAGTGATTAGTCAACAGTAAATGCCCTACCGCAGAAAATGACCTTTCATGAGTCCACAACAAGGGGAGTCACTGTTTATTATTTCATATTCATTAACATTTGGAAGAAACTGTGATTTAATAGGGGGTAAATCCAAGTTTGAGATTCTTTGGCAAATGTTAAAATGGTCCAGGATTAAGCAGCTGTTAATTATTTATGAACATGAATTGCACGATTATGGGTCTGACTGACGCACCGCATTGACTAGCTTCAATCAGTGGATTTGAAATATGTCTCTCTTTCTCTCAGCTAAGTGTTAAGGCATGAATCATTAAATATTTGTTGCATTAATTATTCAGATATGCCGAGGCTTACTAGAAAATAAAGTGAAGAAACAAAGAGTGTGTTAAACTAAGACAAAAACAGCATCTATTTGTCTGAGGGTCAGAATGAAGTTATTTGCTCTGGGTATGATGATGTTTAGACAGTTTTGCTCCATGTGCAGTGCTGAATCACAGTGTTCTGGAAAGTGTGACCTGCTGCAGGGTGTGATGACTTCCTCTTGTTTTGTCTTTAATTTTCTCAGCTTCCTTCCGTCTAAAAGCTTCTAATGACTGAACTTTGTGAACTTGCAGCCATTAAATGTTGTTTTAGATAGATTAATGTTAACAAAAAACAGAATCACCATAATAAGGTACTGTAAAGTAATAAAAAAAGACTAATGTATAACAGCAACAAATTTCAATTTTTTTTTAACTATTTTAAACTTTGACACAAGGCTTTGCAAAGACATCAAATTTAAATCTGTCCCGTTATTATGATTTTTCACATCCTGTCTAAAACCTCTTCTGACTAATTTATGATTCCCTAAAATGACATTGCTTAAACTTATGATTTCCGCATCCTGCAGCTTAAATGTTGTGCTCATTTCTGACAGGAAGTCTTTTTGTGTAAGCATGATATTAGTCAGAGATGAACTGGGCTGACCTCACCCTATAAAATCCCCCTCATTACCATCATTACAAGCACCGGGCCATTTACCAAAGTTTAGAGGGTCATAATGATCTGTCTCTATGTTTGCCACTGATTGTTAAGGTTTTGATTGAGTGATTAAAAGCTTTCCTGTGGTTCTCTCTCCTGCTGACCTCTTGCTGTAGCGCTCTTGCTCAGAAATCATTTAAGTTTTCTCTCTCTGTCTCTAACTGTCAAGAGAGGCCCACTCATTTTGTCAAGCCTCTTGCCTGAATGGCACCGCACATTAGCATAGCACGGCTGGTAATAGCGCGTATAACGAGCACTCTGACCCGAGATAAACCCGAAAGGGGCTTTTAACGGTTAAGGCTTCACCTTTTATCCATAGAGAGGCTTGTAGTGCCAAACTAAACCACCCTGACCACTTTACCAGTTAAGTCACTCTGAAGTGGCGATAAGGGCCAGGCATTACATAAATTGTTAAAAAGCACTCAGGGTAAAGCAGGAATATTTGTGTCTCTGTGGGAAAAAAAATGGGTGGATCAGGTGGTGTAAATGATAAAAAAAAAATTACTGAGGTGAAATTGCATTTTATGGCAAACAGCGTCTCCACGCAGGTTCTCATAACACTGTCACAGATGTGTAACATAGGGGCAGATTTTGTGAGTTTCTGATGCATTGTGGTGTAAACAAAGACATCTGCTTGGTGTTTAGATTTGTATTCTGGAAAAGGCCTGGAAGAGCAGGTTGTTAATACAGGAACAACAGTACAGTTTATTCATTTATCCATGACACTTGATGAATGTGTCACTGGATGTGCTTCTGTTGTGTTATGCAAACTGTTATATTTTAGGACACTATAGCTGAATTTAATGAGGCTGTAAAGTGAAATTAACACTGTGTACTAACCAGATGTGAACAAGTTTTCATGTCCACAGAACAAATTATTAAAGGATTAGTTCACTTTTTAAACGAAAATTACCCCAAGATTAGTAAGCGTTACCAGTAAGCGTTACCAAACGAGTATGAGCTGAAGAAAGTGTCTCCATCCGCATCCATCCATCATAAACATACTCCACACGGCTCCAGGGGGTTAATAAAGGCCTTCTGAAGCAAAGCGATGCGTTTGTGTAAAAAAATATCCATATTTAACAAGTTATGACGTAAAATATCTAGCTTCCGCCAGAGTGCCTTTTGTATTCTACTTACAAAGAAAGTGTTAAACTCTCGCAGTTCAAAATGCTTACGCTACCTCCTGCGACTTCCCTATTCAACGTACAGAAAAAGCTTAACTGACAGGTTTTTTTTTTTTACGTAATTTAAATATGGTAGAGTAAATTACATTTTAGACTCAATTGCTGCATCTGCAACCTGTATACAGTGTACTGTATTCTGTACTGTATGCTAGGTACGACATTTGTTTTGAAACCGTTGAAACGGTATGTTCTATATAGTATGAATAAAATTTGTACTACATCCACCATGTTGTCATTGTCATGTAACCTATGGCGTCAGTTGCGTCACTTCACTGCCATTCACTAATATCTCCCTTGGCCTCATGGGATAGTAAAGTCGGATGCGCACTTATTAAGTAGTAAGTCATCTGGGCACTTTTCGCTTACTGTTTTATGAATACTGTGAATTTGGACATAATATTGGATGCACATACAGTTTTTACTTAATATATAGTATGGAAGTTCGCATATTTGTCAGTTGCGTCAATCAACGCCATTCACAAATCTCTTGTGGCCTCATGGGATAGTAAAGTTGGATGCGCACTTATTAAGTAGTAAGTCATCTGGGCACTTTTCGCTTACTGTTTTATGAATACTGTGAATTTGGACATAATATTGGATGTTTTTACCTACTATATAGTATGGAAGTTGGCATACTTGGATGCAGGAATTATTGCCAGTTAAAATTCTAAAAGTAAGGTCACATTAGCAAACTTTGAGGGCAAAAAATGGTCCAATGTCTATTGTCAATAGTAACAAATAAAAATAGCAACAAATGAAGCACAGCTCACCAAGACAAGACATTTTCAGCCAATCTGGCAAATTTGTATGATTAACAGAACCCAATGTGAAATCTGTGTGGGAAAATATTTCATATTCACTCAAAATTGGATTCTAATTGAAATCATAGGATTTTGCTGACATTTCTTCAGCAGATTTCCATGACCGAAATCCAGTCATTTCAATAAAAATCCACTATATACACAACTCATTTATTCCTTGTTGCATCACTGTTGCAAATAATATTTTGCTTTTACATATTTACATTAATGTAACTCGTGGGCATACAAGCATGTGAAAGATCTCATGTACCTCTAAAGTCTAATTTACCCTGCATTGAACCCACAGGCAGCGGATAACATGCTCTTCCTCTGCTCTCTTGTCTTTTGACTGAATTGTAATATAATGTGTGACTATGAAGCAGTGTGGTGATGGTCTGTGGATATGAATTACAAACGTTTGACATTGTAGTACACGCACTGTCGGTCACCTTCCGTGCATATTAAAATGCACCTGCAGCCTACACTGCAGTCCTTAACCATGTGAATAATAATTATGAAAGTTATGTAAGCTGAAATTAAGGAGATAACATCTGTATTCTTTTACTTAGAACAGTATGTAAATATATGCAGTTTTTGTGATGTTGCACCAATCCTTCTTATCATGTCTTGATCATACCTGTTTAGGATCTACAGTAAATTTCTGATGGATTGTTTTATTGGATCCAGAATGCATGGGCTAATCAGGCTGGTATATTTGCATCTCTATTTCTTTCTTTGTGTGTGGATTTACTGAGGGCATGTGAGAGGTCAGAGTAAGACACCATAATAAAGGAAATGAATAATAGAACTGATGGCTGCCGGTCAGAAGGGCAGGCCTGGATTTTTTTCTCACCTCTCATTGTCCGTCTCTCGAGTCGACGTGTGACCAGGGTGGTGCCGAAGTTATATATTAGATGATTTATTCATTCTATGAATAATTGACTCACTTTTTCTCATCTGTCTTTCTTTTGCGAGGTGCCAGAGGTTATGCTAACGACCTTTAAGTGTTGATACTCTCACTCCAGAGAAGCGGTCGCCCCTGCAGACATCAGATGTGTGGAACAGTGGTTCAGCCTATTAGGATGTGTTCCAGCAGACTGTGGTCAGATAAATAGTTCTCAGGGCAAAAATTCTAGTAGATAAACCAGATAAAATTAGATAAGCAAACAGTTCTAATAACCACTCAGCAACATTTAAAAAACAACTAAAAAGAATAGTTTACCTCAAAATTAAAATTCTGTCATTGTTATTGGCGTCAGACCTGGTGTGATGCATCTTTACACAGTTTAATTGAATGTATGCAAATGAGATTTGATGCATGCAGTATTACACGTTTATGCAGAAACGTGCAAATAAGTTTAATGTTTATACGTTTAATCAAGAATTATGTTGTATTGGGTTATTTTAAATTGAACAAGCAGTAAACTTCTAACTGCTAAAAAAAATGTAAAATTTGTTTTTGGGTGAAAGGATGAGTTGAGATCACACAAGCAATAAATGTATGTGAGAACTGCAAGCTTTATTTATGACCTGAGAACAGACTGCAGTTTTTAATTTTTTAAGTTTGGTGTGAAAACATTGAATTGTGGTGTGAAAAAAATATAGAAAAACCATTATCATGATTATTTTGGTTAGTACTGTAATTGGGAGGTTTAACCAAAATCTTACATGACTTTTTCACAATAGCAATATGTTTGAAATAGATTTTGTTGCATATAAAAATTGTAGATACCGTCTAAATTACACAATTTTGATACCACAACAGAAACTAATGCTAAGCTAACTAATGTTAGTCCTCAAACAGTTGAAGGCAAGTAAGTTTAAGAGAGGCCAGCTAGTAAGAGCTGTTAGAGTAACCCTCTCTGGCCTCAAGAGGTGCACTAGAGGCCGCGGTCTTTAGTGTCCTTGTTATCGTGTCTGCCTCCCATGCATGGAAACGCTGGTTCGAATCCCGCTCGGAGAAGTACAAGTAGAACCGGAGGGTTACATTGGTGCCGTGACCCAGATGGGAGTGATGTTTAGGGGGGGTGAGTGTAATAAAGGCCAGCTAGTTAGAGCTGTGCGAGTAAACCTCACTCCACTGGCTTCAAAAGGGGGTGTTAGCGACTGACGTTAGAGGCTGCGGACTTTAGCGTCCTTGTTAGCGTGCCCGTCTCCCATGCCGGAAACGCCAGTTTGAATCCTGCTCGGAGTGAGGTTTATTATTAAAGCTATAAAAGTGATTTAGTCAAGAGCAGTGAGTTTTTTTTTTCTTGTTTGATTAACATTAATGATAGTGACAGAGGAAGTTTTATTTGGCTGCTGTCACTCTTTCACTGCTTAATATGCTCTTAATAACTATTAATATCAATCCCCCAGTAGAGACTGAATTTTATGACAGTCATTTGTCTGATCTGAACATTACGTTTGGCCTTTTAAGGAGGAGCTTAAGTGCACCACTGTAAAAGAAAGGAATGTAATGTGGCACAATAATCGTTTCTTCGCAATCATTGCGTTTTCATAATCATTGGAAGCTGAAATCGAGACTTAAATTTTGATTCATTGCACAGCCCTATACCCTTTACCATAAAGTTCTGTCTGACTCCGTCTGACTGAGTATTTTGAAGTGGTTTTTACGTTTTGTATCGAAGGCCTGTGTAGACACTTCAGTCACTTTTACCCTCTCTCTCGAAGAGAGAAAAGAGACAAGAGAGACTGAGTTACTGCTTACACCTCCCAGTATGGAGGCTGTTCTCTCAGTGTCCATCCCAGCATTGTTTTCAATTTAGTTGTCTCCCTCTATTCCTCAATGCAGCAGATGGGCACACTTTCTAGGGCAAGTAAGCTCACGTTTCATCTTGCTTTTAAAGGTCTTCCCCTGGTTTCATGTTCTGTTAATCCACAGGTAAATGCTCGACACACCGGTGGGGTCCTCAGAAGAATAGCTGACCAGAGGAAGAGCGCCATAGCAATTAAACAGAGGGATTCACACTTGTCTGGTTCTGAACTTACTTCCAATCTGGGTTTTGGACACAAGTCAAAGATAACAGCTGTACACGTTGAGGGATCAGTGAACCCAGCTGACTCCCTGGCAGCCGGAACACCGGCAGGAACCAGCTCATAATTAGAAACGTTTTGGGTCATCTCGAGGAGAAACAGAGAGAAGAGAGACATGCAGGGAGAATAAGAAGCAAGTACGGATATAACAATAGATGCTCAGCCTCATAGTATGAAGAGCACAACCTGTCCTATTTGTGAAATTGCTGCCATTGTCAACAAAGATCAACTTTAAGGTCGGAAACATAGTATACACATATGCAGGTGTGAATGTTGGTCAATGCATTGCAAGTGCGCTCTCTCAACTTAAAATCGGTGTGGAATGGAAATTTACCCAATCTTTTTTCTGAGTGCATCTTGTTGTGTATGTTTCATTTATGAATGTTCAATAAAAAAATAAAATGTTGAGCTTGTAATTTTTAGTCAAAATGTCATAACTTTATCCTCTAGTGAAATGACTGACTTCTCTCTGAAATATTCTGTACTTGTCCAATCATTTAGTCCACTTAATCCACCCCTTTCTTACACTTGACTTCAAGCTCACACTCAGATGTCAACAGCCGACTAATCAACAACCGTTGGATAAAACCAAGTCCCTGCCATACATTTTTTACTTTTTCACGTAATTACTTGGAGGTACGTCACAATATAAAAGAAAAGACTTCTGTTACATCAAGACTTTAATCTTATTTCACTATCTAATAAGATTTGCTTTAAACTGTCACTCGACATGACGAAAGTTATGTAATACTGGAGAAAAACTAAAATTGAAATGGAAACCATCTACTACAGTCTACTAACACTCTAATGATTGTTATGCCTGGTTCAGACTACACAATTTTAGCCCGATTTGCTTGACGTAGGGTGTCGTGGGGATTCATAAAGGCAGGAACGCACCAAGCCGACGGTCGGCCATCGGGCAGTTTTTGTTTGTCGGCCGACTAAACTTTCTCAGTGTGTTCCGCACCGTTGGCTGAAGCTGGTCCTCGTCGGATTTTTTCGGCCGATGTTGAATCGGCGTCGGATCTCGTCGGGCCATCTGATCATTCTGATTGGCTGTTCAGCTACTGCCGCCTGCTGGTACGGAAAGGCATATCATCTTACGCAGGCGCAGAACAGACGTGCTACTTGGCTGTCAGCTGTCGAGCGTCGGTTTGGTGTGTCAGGGACCCAGACACTGTCGACGTGAGCCAACCCCGCAGTCTGCTTTCGTCGGCACTAGTTTGTCGGAGTTGGCTTGGTGTGTTCCTGCCTTTAACGACAATGGGTGTTGGGACGCAAGATTCGATCGTTTCAGTTTGTGTAGTGTGTCATAGTGGATGGCAACCGATGCCACGTCTGCAATGGTTCAGGACATCACGACAGAAAGACTAACATGTTTCATTTTTTTCTCGGCCGTCCACGACAAGTTCTGTCACATGTGTGACACTGGCCAATAGAAGCACAGAAGCACCTTCCTACATGCTTTCAAATATGCCGAATGAAAGAGAGACAATGGCATCGTTCCTGCCAGCTGGAATTTACAATAGAGGAAACGTTTGTGGATCTATGGCAACAATACTCCTGCATCTATGATGTTTCCTCGAGGGACTAAGTTACCGCGACAGAGTGAAAAAGGGTAAATAAAACACGTTACCTCAGATCTTTTTGGAGGAATTCCAAATATCCATGCAATCCAGATATGTCCACTTTTGGGCTTTTCTGATGACAAAACATGCTGCTAGCCATTGTTTGTTTATGCTCACGGCACCTTCTGTCAGTCGATAGTCCCGCCTTCTCGATGACAGCACGTGTAGTCTGACATATTTCTTGTCCACGACAAGATTTTAGGAGTCAAAATGTATAATCTGACAGTGACTATCGTGACCGACAAAAATATTGTGTAGTCTGAACCCGGCATTAGTTGATGTAGTTTTAAAGTTACTTATATTTAGTGGATATCTACAGTTGACCATTGAAATAAAGTGTTACCATGATTTTTAATAGTTGTAGTGTTAGTTACAATACTTACGCTACGTTACGACCAATTTGTACATATTTTACGAGGTGGCTAATTCTTACGAATTTGTGCGATTTGCCTGAACCCTAGTGACTGGTAGGTTTAGGGGCAGGGTTAGGGCTAGGTCATTCGTACGAATTCATACGAATTTGGCAACTCGTAAAATATGTGCGATTCAGCAAAAATCATACAGATTCATACAACCTCTCTCTCACACACAACTGTCCATTAAAAACCACTGTACCCCCGTACGAGTGAGGTTGTACGAATTAGCCACCTCATAAAATACGTACGAATTTCCATGAGATTGGGTTGCTATACTGACAAACACAGGTCACATTAATTATGAATATAATGTACTGCCATTGGTCCATCAGAGTGCAAATACCTTTTCTTCTCCTTTCTTTTCATGCGCGCACACACACACAACTGTCCACTAAAAACCTGTACAATACTTTGACATTTCAGGCCTTAGGCAGAACGGCACCAAGACAACAGTGTATATTTTTTACTTTTGCTTTACATTTTCTCCCTCTGCTCTCTTGTCCTCTCTCTTTCTCTTGTTCTCTGTATGGCCTCAGGTAGAATAGATGCTCTAGTGACCTGTTTGAACAGTTCACCACAGCACTGTCTGTGCAGTAACTCAAAGTCACCAAACCCCTGAAGCTAAAAGAACAACATAACAGGAACAACGGTGGAACAAGAACAGGGGGATTGATGAAATATGAGGCTGGGGGTCTTTGTAAATTCAAAAACATGTGTCAGAGAGAATGCTTTTACCATAACATCCTCAGGCCAAAGTACTTACAATAATGGCTTTACATTGCATTATACATGCAAATGTAGCGGATTAAAATAGTCTGGGACTATAAATAGAACTATAGACGTCATTGTTTTGATTGTTAACAGAACTAGCAATCAGCTTTGACTAGTGAGAACAAAATTAAATGTAATGGGTGGTTGCCAGGGCATTGCTAAGCAGTTGTTAAGGTCTTCTGAGTGGTTTTTAGCACATTATGTGGTTGCTAAGGTGTTCTGGATGGTTGCTATGCAGGTGATTGCTTAATGACTAAAAAGGCAAAAGATTCCCTATAACATTATGATTACTGGAAATGGCTTTCCAGTTTTTTTTGTTTTTTTCACTTAGTTTTTCATCCACCGGGTTAAAAATAGTAAGTTTGATCACTTAGAAAGCAATAAGCTGCATGAATTGAGCTATTATATTATCGTAGCCCAGCTATTCACACACCAAAGTTTAATACTTTGTGTTTTTTATTGTCTGGGTTGTAAATTAGTGCCAAAGAGAATACTGCTCAAAAGAGCTACATTAATGGCTTTGCATTATGTTATATATGCAAATAGTGAATCTATTTACTCTGGGGCTATGAAAAGAATTATGTACTTCATTGTTTTGATTGTTCAGACACAATTAGCAATCAGCTCTGATCAGCGGGAGAAACCTTAACTGTAAAAGTACCAACTGACATTGCAATATTTCTTGTAATGATGCCTAAGAAGATATAACATGATGCATTTAATCGAATAATATTAGCAGGGAGAGGAAATACAGTCCTGCTAATTTGTGAGCTCATGCTTAATTAGTTTTTTTTCCATTGTGGAGGGATCGGCAGTGACCTTTCTCCTCCTCCTCTTCTTCAAAGCAGCTCTTTTTAAATTATGCAGGCAGACTGGTGCGGGCTAACCTGCCCTGAGGAGCAGCAATATTTCATACAAGAGGAAGCGTGTCAACAGCAGCAGGTTACAAGAAAGCCGTTGCGCAACTCTGATGGGGAAAAAATAAATAGAAAGAGCAGATGTTAATGAAAGAAGGCGACATTTGCTCCTTCACTCATTCCGTGTGCATACTCGAGTTATAGGACTTCATTGGTTTTAAAATAGGAACCTTGTAGAGTTTTATCATTCGTTCAGACATATATGCTCTGAATGCATGTACTTATCCTCGCTTTCACAATTACATGACAGTTTTCTCTCATTCTCTCTCTCTCTCTATATATACACAGTATATCTTGTGCATTAATTATTACTTTATACTTTACAAACACACCTCATCACACATTAGTGGTGTTTGCAAAAGCAAGCATCACTATTACTGTTGTTGATACTTGGGTAAGGGATATGAAAAAAGACAGTGTTTCTTTGAAGCGTAACTTGTCGCAATGGCGTAACCGACTGCAATGAGACTGTAAAAATCCAATAGGTCTGACACTGAAGAAAGGACCATATCTAGAGACTAGATTATTATAGAGACTTGAAGATGGGCTCTTATGGGCCAGTAAGAAACCACCCAGAACACACTAGCAAACATGCATTACTATTAATTTTTAATTCTATTATAAAATTTTACATTTAAATTTATCAGTTAAAGGCACAATATGTAAGATTTTTGGATTTAAAAATATCTAAAAACCACTAGAACAGTGTTATATATTTTGTTGACTTGTGTACCTACATTATCCCAGATGTTTCCAAGAATGTTTAAATCCAGAGAAATAAGCAATTTTAAGCAGGACACGGACTGTGTCTGTGTGTCACCTATCACTGACATCACACCGTGTTACCCTCTGAAACCATGGAAACACCAAAGACACTTTACTATATTATGTGTTTTATTAGACAGGTGAGCAACTGTTTGGGTACATTCATTGACAGAAAACTAATCATGTTATATAGCTCAACACAGTAAGTCTCATTGTTTAAATCCCGTTTTCTTGATTTACAGTGAGTACCATGGTTTATCATGCCTAATATCGATCTAGCTTACTGCAGTGTGCATTAACTCTCTCACAGTAGCCGGCGAGCGAACGCAGAGTAATACTATAACAACTTTCAACACACAAATGTATCTAGTATGATAAAACAGCACTGTTTTACCCCACATTCGCTTGACCGGAAGAAGTGGAAGCGGCGACTGCGGCATAATAAAACTTCCGCTGCTCTCGAGGCGTGTTGCGCCCGTCTCTCATTAGCAATCATGTTAATAATTAGCAATATTAGCATAATGTTAATAACCTCATCCATGAACATGATTTCTGCCCGAGTTCCATCCCGATTCTTTCCCACCGGCTGTAGACGTGAAGACAACACCTCCCATGATTCTGCGAAGTCAAGGCATCATCAAGCTATGCCTTTGTTTTGAATAAGTGACCTCTAGTGGCGAAAATATACATATTGTGCCTTTAATGAATGATTTTATTTCATTTTGTTAACAATCCTGCCATAGAAAAACATTCTAAAAAACAACCACAGCACCCTTTTGTGGCTTCTTTCTTTCTTTCTTTCTTTCTTTCTTTCTTTCTTTCTTTCGTTTTATAGTTAAATGTATTGTGTTCCACACAAACTCCATCCTTTGGACTAATGTCACTTCATGTCCTGTCATGTCACCCTGGCAGCCTGCATCACTCCATTCTACACTACATTTAAATTTCACCCACAGGACTGAATCTTTCTCTTTGTGTCTGTCTGTCTGTCTCTATCTGAACCCCTCATTGCTTTGTGCTCTCTCAGCCTAGTTTTATGTTGTATTTTGTGCTGCTTCTTCTGAATTGCCGTGTGTGGAAGACAGATGTATGTGAGTAGATTGAAGTTTACATAGCTATTGAATAAAGTCAGCTGTAACATCTGGCCATGCGTGAAGACACGTGTATGTGTGTGTGTTAGGCGTTGCACAGACTAGTCGACTTTTAATGCTCTGCCAAGACGCTTTAAGCTTGACTTCGACTAGTCGCTGATCATGGCCTATAGAGGGCGCAACAGGATAAGAAATCTTTGACGTCTACTTTTACGCTCCATTTCCAACAATTAAAATGACAAATAAATGCATAACCCGAGAGAACACCACAAGATATGTTTGATTATACCATCCAGATACTCAGTGTTAATGAGGTGAATGCACGTTTTTTTGTACATGTAAGTTAATCGCTGTTTTAAATTAATTGTAACACACACATACAGACAGTAGCTATGTTTCCATCCACCTGTTTTTATGCGCATTTTGGGATATCGCATAAAAAATTGCTGGATGGAAACGTTAAGATGCGCATAAATTCTAAAAATATGTATTAAAAACTTCCTTGATGCACATCAAAAAAGTCATGTGACTTTGCAATGGGAGGGCATAACTGGACCAACCAGCGGACCGATCTCGTTGCACAGCATCTGAAATGGTGTTTTCAGTTTTGCCAAGTCCGCGCTACTTTTACATTGTTGCTGCGGGTTGTTTTTCATGTCCGTGGGTTGAAGCGACCCCAAATAACATGATATTTAGTCCCTGGAATGCAAAGTTTACCAGAGGAACCCCGCCAAATACGCAGAGTTTACCCCCCGGAGCGCGAATTTTACTGTGGGACCCCCCACGAAATGTGAATGGACTAGTTTTGAATAGCAATTGGGTGGGTTTTGTTGTGAAAACCTGGCAACCCTGGCTGTTTTGGTCATTCTGTAATGCCTGAGCAAAGTCTGCCATTAATGAGGTTCGGTATAATTCCCTCCCAGAAGCACCTCACATGGCTGCGTTCACAAGCACCAGGTATCTGAATGCAAGATAACATGACAGTGTTCATTGCGTTTCATCTTCATCTGAAGCTCAAGTAATTTATTATATACGAAAATTATTATATACATTGGCTTCAACTGCAGCAACTTCTATTTTTCTTAGTGATATTTAACACCAGTTTATCAGAAGGTGACGATTTTGTTCCCTTCGACTCACTAAATGGAAACGCTGCTTTATTCGCAAATGTTTTATGCGATATTCCAAATTTGCACACAAGTTAAATTCACAACTTTGGATGAAAACATAGCTAGTAGCTTACATATCATGTGTAGATCGCGTGCACATACATTCAGTAGCTCAGAAATGTACTGGTTTTTTCAGCACTGTTCTGTGATTTATCAATAAAATAGCTAAGAGATTGAAAAGTTCTAGCATATATTTCCTAGTAACTAAAATCTACAGCTTCACCATTAGTAGAGAGATGCTGCCAGATAGAATTAATTCACATGCAGTCGCTCTCTCACTAATGCATTCATATAAATGTAATCTTTACTGTGCGACTTTATCTGATATAGAACAAGCAGAAATCTGTGAGAAATATAAAAACCCAAAGACAAAAGAATTAATAAAAATATGCTGTTATGTAAAAGCAATAGCCTTGTGGGCAGCGCTGTCTCGTATACCATAGCTGTGCACAAGGCAACCCGCGTTCGTGTCTCAGCTAGAGGACGGTTCAGGCTTATTTGTTCATTAATGACATCATTGGCTCGATCACATAAATGTCTACTTAAAAACATCTGAGGTCGTTCAACCTCTTGTGTGTGTGCGTGGGAGAAAGTTATATTCTCTTTGTTAAATTCCTTTGCTGAAGCACACAATCTTTCTCTATTCATTAGTGAATGAGTGGACAGAGAAGAACAAGCTCTGCACATACATGGCTACACACTTCCCAGGATTCATTCCACACTTAATGAAACACTTGGCGACAGCTCTAGCGTACAGCTATCTCTCAGCAGGATCCTGCTGTAACAAACCAAGTCACTTCCTGAACTAAATGTCTATTGATTTGCACTCATGATGTTTCAAAATGCCTTATCTACTCCAAAGATATTTCTCAGGGAAATGTGATCAGTTGCGGTTTGTTTACTTTTTGGATAAATTTCCTTTGTCGTTTTTCAAAATCAGTATTCTAAAGGTCAAGAAAAGAAGTGAAAGGTTGGTTAAATATTTCTTTACGGATTAGTCTCCCCAGAATGGAGGTACTGTCCTGGCCCAAAGCTACATCCCATTTCGTACCTGCTGCTTGCCCTGTACTAAAGAGAGGCAGTGTTCAAATAATCCATCAGGGATTAAATAGGATCACCAGTGGGTACGGTAATCACATCCTACATGGCTAAATAGTAATCAATACCTCCGACCTCTTCTCGGCTCGATCAGTGTGGAGCAAAGGCCTAGCAAAAGGCTCTTCTCTAATTCAGCCCTTTATTGTTTTCGATGTAAGACAATAGATTCAGTGTGGCGGATAAAGGACAGGACACCTTTTCAAGTGGTGCTAGAAAAGGAATGGGAATATGAAAGGAAGTGGAAAGTTCTGGAGAAAATTACCAGGCAGACACTAATGGGGAAGAAGTTGCTTTTGGTGTAAGATAGATTTGAAATGCATTTTTCATGCTGGCACTGCATGTGAATTACTGTCCTCCGTGCATCTGATGTGAACTGCTCCCGGTGGTGTTTGAAAGGTCAGATAAGTGTAAAAGCATATGCAGACTCAGGGGAGATTACTGTGAAAGAGGTTTTGTTGTGCTGTTGTAAATTACATTTCTTAATAGCGCTTTAAATATACAGCGGCTCTGATGAAGGGCAGTGGCCGTTAAGTACATGCTAACTAGAACTTGTTTGTACTTTCAAACATTCATTATTCCAGCACAATAGAATACCTTAATCGAATTGCTGCTGCTGTATTAGCATTTAGATTCACTGCTTCACAGCATGAGTTTGTTGTCCTGAATACAAGCTTTATTTTCGCATATATTCATTACCAATCATGATATTTAAACATTTAAACATTTAAAGCTTCCGGCGTGACAGCCATATGCTATACGCTATAACGCATAGTACGTCATGTCATGTACTACGTTGCGGAAGTTATTTTACTTTAAGCTCGTTATTTTACTTTATAAAGGTTTAAATGATATTTGTCTTACATAAACGCATCTATTTGCTTCAGAAGGCCTTTATTAACGCCTTGGAGTCGTATTTTCATTTTTTATGGATGGGTGCATTTTTTTTGTCTTCAAAATTTGGGCTTCCATTCACAAACAATATAAACCTTGGAGGACTAAGGATATTTTTAAATATATCTCTGATTGTGTTCATCTGAAAGAAGATGGTCATATACCTAGGATGGCTTGAGGGTGACTAAATCATGTGATAATTTTAATTTTTGGGTGAACTATCCCTTTAATGCATGTAGTAATATTATATTGTAATTTTATTCATATGTGCAGTGAAAAAAGGACATTAAATTATATGAAAAGACATTGCTTTGCATGGGGAATTCAATTAGTTTGGTTTCATTTTATATATATATATATATATATATATATATAATATTATTAATGTTTTATTTATATTAATTTATTTTTATTGAATGACTGGCATTTTTTATTTGTTGCTACAGTAGGAAAAAGGAATGAAATGCTGACAGGAAGAACAAGACTATGACATGAGCCAGATGTTGCTTTGGGTAATTTAATTAATTTTGTTTAATAATATTTCATATTTTATTGAATTTTATTTATTATTTTATTTATTTTATAAATAGTTCATATTTTATTTATATTAATTTATACGTTATACAGTGCTTTTTATTTATGGCTACAGTGGAAAGGAGGCATGAAATGATGGCAGGAAAGCGGAAGGCGGGATCAGCAAATGGCGCAAGTCATATTTACAAATCGCCCACATGGTTCAACTTGTTGGAGCCTGTGTGCTTTCGGTTAGCCCATGGCTGTGTATATCTACTTCCATAGTTCAGGTAACACATGTCTACATTACCCAGACCAAGACTAGTTCCCTCGAGCCCAGGTTCAGACCAAGACCTAACCTCAAGGCTCAGACCCACACCAAGACCTATCGATCCAAGATCCAGGCTGCCCACTTTAATAAACTCCAATGTAGAAAAAATGGTGTATATATTGCATTCGCTTTCCATTCAGATCCAAGGAAGTCTTGTGAATTCTCTGCATGAGAGATACTGGGTCAAGCTGCGGTTAAGGTAATTATCACCTTTAGTATGGTAGAAGTAGACTGCAGCTTTGTCTGAGGCCATAAAGTGAAATCCAGATCCTCCGGACCAAGACAAGGTCAAGACTCGGATACTGACCTGTAGTATAACAAATCAGAAAAGTAAACCTGATCACCTTGGGTTGCATATCTACTTGTTTCACCCTTATGTAGGTCAAGGTGTCCATGCAGGCAGCCCTTTCTCAGAAACATCCAACAGAGAGACAGATGAACGTTCAATGCAATATGAGCACATTATAAGTTTGCCAGTTTACCCCAGGGTGTCTGTCTCTGTATGCTGAGCGTTTTTGGATGTCCTCTGCATTTCATATATCTTTGGCTGGAAGTCCAGAGACGTTGCTGAAAGGGGTTCATTTGGCCGTAACCGTTATCCCCCATCAAAAATCAATAGGTTATTTTAAGGCCAACTCTGATCTGAAATGAACTGGGAAAGTTGCATTCGGTGAGCTGCACTCTTCAAAGTGAATTGTCCCAGATCGATAGCGTCATGAATTATGCAAGTACATCTCATACAGTACAACCCAACTCCTTCCGCAAAGATTCCACCAAAACAGGGCTTTCCTTTCTTCAGGTTGCAGCACCTAACAGCTGGTGTATAAATAGCCTGAACTTAAAAGAATGATCTCAAAGGATGCTTCAATCCTCTTTGCAGAGTGACTTATGACCTTGTTTGCAGTCAGCTTGGACCTTACAATAGGAGCTTATTGATGAGGAAGGATGTTGACAGCATCCACTTCCTGTTGTCTGCTTGCTGCTCTATTGTCAGTCCTCCTTGACTTTGTGTGGTCTTCCGATGAGGAAATGGTAATTTCAGATATCCTTTACAGTGCGTCTTATGATTGCCTTGATCTTTTCATCTGATGACATTATTCAGCTTTATTTAGATGGCTTTGTTCATAGTACAATTCATGACTTTAACGTGATGCAGGGGATCTATATTTCATTTCATAAAGCTCTTCATTTTCATATAACTAGCAGTATTATGTTGACAGGTAGTCTATAGGAATCATATTTCTGTTGATGCACATAGACATTGCATAGGTATTTTATTTTGTACTCTACTGGTTTGGGGTCTGTAAGATTTTTTTTGGAAAGATGTCACTATATATGCTCAAAAATGCTGCATTAATTTGATCAAAAATACAGTAAAACACTAATATTGTGATATATTATTACAATTTAAAATAACCGTTTTCTATTTAATATATTCCTGTGAATTTTCAGCATCATTACTCCAGTCTTCAGTATCACATGATCCTTCAGAAATCATTTGAATATTCTGATTTAATCTGGTGCTCAATTAACAGATTTTTATCATTTAGGTTATACATTTAGTTTAATGCTTTTTATTTAATGTAATCTCTTAGAAACAACATATGGATATCTTTTGTTGATCACAGTCATGCCTAAAGGTTTAATACTTTATACCTGCTTAAAACTCTGCTTATAACCTGCTATAGTCATTCTTGTGCTTTAATCCAGTTCAAACTTAATATTATGCTGCCGGGTCCTCTTGATGAAAGCTAGGTATCGTTATCGATGCCGGCCAGCCTGAAAGAAGACTTTTGATAGAGCGCATAGACCTTTTTAAGATGCAGGACACACAAAGCCGTCTTTTTAAGATGCAAGACACACCTGTATCTTTTAAACATGCACTGCACATGCACCTCTTTTAAAGATTCAAGGCACACAGGTGTCTTTTGAAATATTTTCTGGAATCACAGATGGGCCGGTCAGCTTGTGTCTCCTTCACTCGTCTGCCTTTGCTCCATGACTTCATCGGACCATGCAAAAGCTGTTCAGTCTACTGCCTCGCTTCATTTTAGGGCACACACTCAACAGAGAGCAATGTTACACAGCACTGCGTCTGAAATGATGTCTCAAGTATCTGATTGCTTCATTCCCCTGCTTCCATCACAACTTTCAAGCTTGCTCAAATTGATTGAACTTCCAAATTTGTCACTGTGAAATAGGTTAGCAAGTAGAATCACAGAAGTCTTAATTAAAGATAGGATGCAAATGTATTCATAATTGTGTTGCTTTCTTATCTAGTCTGCACTTGACAGTCCTTTACAGTAAATGCGGAAAATGACATGGAGCTTCAGAGACGGAGGAAAGGAATAAAGAGAAGTGGGATAGAGGAGTTCTGGTGTGCATTAATTAGGTGTCTGCTGAAGACGACAATGCAATCTTTTTTACACATGCTCTGTTCCAAGAGGCATCATTCTAAGAACATCGTACAACACAAAGGCTGTTTCAAAAGGTATAGGCAACTTAATTATAACTTGTTTTAGCCAAAAATACAGGGAGCATTGAATAAATCCTGAATTTGGTGGGAAAATAGGTTACACTTTAATTTGATAGTACACTTTAGACATTCTACCAACTAGAAGAAACTGCAACTACATGTCAACTAACTCTCAGAGTATTAGTAGACTGTTAGGTTAGGTTTAGTACAATAAGTTGACATGTAGTTGCAAAGCGACATATAATTAGTAGAATGTCTAAAGTGGACAATTGATATAAAGTGTTACATATGGCAAATGAAGTGAGAGAAATGGGGTTTACAAACACTTTTAGGTGTTTTAGTATTATTTGTATACTATATTTTGTTTGTTTTGAATTTGCTTTCATTTTTATGTTTTCAATATTCATTTGATTTTCAGTAATTTTATGTGCTTTTGACATGATTATTCAGTTTTAGTAATTTTAGTACTTTAACATTTTATTTCAGCTTTAAACTTATTTTATTTCACTTAGCTGCCAATGCAACATTCCTACATTCATTTTAATTTAATTTAAGTTTTATTTTATTTCAGCTTTATTTTAATTAACAAATTTTTTAATAGTTTTCATTTTAATTAACACACCACTGATAAGTATCAATAAAAAAGTGTAGCATAATAAAAAAATGGGCTGTTGTTTGCCAAATAGGGCTTTTCATGCCTGAACTAGTTAACCCTGGGTCATTCTAGCACGGAATCCTGGGTTATCTTGCTTCACACTGCTCATAATTTACCCGGGGTTAACAATTAATCCTGGGTATTCATAAAATGACGTTTCACATTGTACATTCCTAAACCCTGGGTTAACGTTCTTATTTGCATATTTGCGGTGTCAGTGTCATGATTGGATAAACGCAGCACGCGACCTGTTTCAGCTCTAGCCTTGCGCGTCTTTGTATTGCAGACTGTACTTACTATTGAGTTTATACTGAATGGACATTTTGGACTATAAAGGTAAGAATTAAATTGTCTCTTCTTCATTCAAATTGTCTCGTTTTCTGTCAGCATTTGACACTTTTCCTCTCAAACGCTGAATATACTGTTAATATACAATGCGTAGTGTTTTCGTGACTGTCCAAATCAGGCAAATATAAGCAAACGATTGGTTCTCTGTTGCTAAGCGTCTACATTCTAACTCCTCATCGTTTAACACTGTACAAGTTTGGCACCTCAATGCGGGGTTAACACAGCAAAAACGGTGCTAATCTTGCTCCGGAGCAGGGTTTTATAACCCCTGGTAAAAAGAGGTGCTAACTCCACTTGTAAATTACAAGTGTGAAACGTTTCTTTACCCGCGGTTAAAAGCGGTGTTTAGAACGACGATAACCCGGGGTTAAGCGCAGTGTGAAAAGCGTGTCACATCCTCATCCTTGTGAGTGAAGTCTGAATGATGAGCATTATTTGTATGCCGCCTATATTTGCGGCCTATGTAGAGCGTTTCAGATCAGACATCCGTGCCTAAAAAGGTAGCTCACTAGGTTTTAAAACAGAGCTACAGCTCCAACACCGCCAGGCAACAAGATAAATGAGAGATTTTCCTTGTTCCTCATCTCCTCCATCAGTTTTTTCCCTTCCTTTTTATTCTCTTCATTATAATTGGTTTGTGTCCAGTGGAAAGGGTCGATTATCTTCATATTGCACAAAACACCTTATTTCTTTTCTGTTTTTATTCTTCCGCATCCATTGTTTCAGAGACTGTCTCTCTAAATGTTTAAATGTATCTCTCACAGTCTGTTTCTCTCTGGTCTCCTGTGCTGGTTTAAATTCTGAACACATGCGCACAAACAAACACAAACGTTCAGAGATTCTCAATTTCCTGATAAAGGCGATAAATGCTAAACATTGTTGCCCTAGAAACCTCTTTTACCAACCCCTTCATCTGTCGCCCCCCTCTTTTCTTCACCTCTACACATCACTGTGTATTAATATTTAACACACTTATCTAATCAACAGGAGTGTATGTATGTGCATGTATCCGGAGAGGGAGAGAGCGAACAAATGTGTTTGTGTGTGTGTGTGTCTGTCCACTACAGATAATCCTGCAAATGAGTCCAATGCCAGTGTCACACTGCGCAGAGCTCTGTTGGCAGGCAGCTTGGACAGCAGTGTGGATAGAGAGACAGAGAGAGAGAGAAGGAAAGAGAGTGGGGTGCTGTGTTGTGAACACAGCTGTGGTGAGGTACAGAGATGTTAATGTTAATCCATTTTCAAGGCAGACGTCAAACAGAGTCTAACTGAGCTAAGCTCTCCTTCTCCCAAAACGTACAAACGGACTCACACACAGAAATTGATCTGCTGGATTCTGTTTGTTTTTTAAAAGGAATGTTTTCCTGAGGTGCTTTAGTGAGCTGCATGGGAAATGAATACATATTTATGCCCCAGTCCAGCTTCTAGCTCTCCGTTGTCCTCCACTGAGCGCCGACCTGCAGGCCTGTGTCAAATATTGCACAAGAAATTAAAGGAATAAAATTAGAGGCCATTTACACGACATGTTTTCAACTAAAATTCGAAAACTTTTTATGCGTTTTGGCCGTTCGTTTTGGGGGCCTGAAAACACAAACTTTTGAATTAAAAGTGCAAGTTTCTGAAAATGATACTGTTATCGTCTCCGTGTAAACTACAAAAACGCAAATTTGTGTTAACGGTGACATCATTCGCATGCATATAAAGTGTTCAGTCAATAGGTGCATAGTGTTTCTTTACAAAGTGACATCGCCAACTACTGGCCTGGCAGCATAATACAGCGGTTTTAGTTGTTTCGCGGATTTGTGTGAACGGGAATCATGGAAAAACTTTTCCATTTTTAGCACATTGTTGTTGTGTAAACATACGCTTAGTAGGAATACTACCATTTACAGCATGATAAGGGAAGTACAGGGAGAGAAAAGGGAAACAGGACTGGGACGAGATCCAAGACAGATTCATACCCACTTCCTTAAGAGTGCAAAATATCTTTATATGTTGGAAAAGTGCAGTATAAATTTGCTTTTTTTTTTTTAACCCAGTTTTCTGTAAAATGGTCACAAAGATGGTTATAAATGTTCTAGATATTGGCTTGACAAACTGAAGACTGCATTATGGGTATTCCATTAAATATTGTATGCACATTTCAGAGTAGTTAGTATTCCATTCCATGCATGTGGAAAAGCCTGCATACTATACTCTGTGAAACTACTGTTTGAGCAGTTTAGTATGCTGTTTCTGAGCATAGAACAAGTAACATTTGGTCTTCAACTGCATACTATGTACCAAAAATGAGATGTTTGACAAGCAGAATATAATATATTTACCTAATTCTTGTTGCTGATTCGGCAAAGAATCTATTCCTCTAACTGGAGCAGGCTTATAACTCAGTGGCAGTTTTCACATGTGTTTTAACCTGACAAGACCGCAAGAACTACTGTAGGTGAAAGAGTGTCATCCCACACACTGCTCCAGGCAGCTTTCCAGTGAGAAATGTGTGTGACTTGGTATCAAATATGAGTTCAGTGTGCAGGTGTGTTCGGGGCACAGGTGTGTGTGTGTCTCAGTTTAAAGAGACAGCTGTTGCTGCAAAGGAATTAGTCTTTGGTGTGTGTGTGTTTGTGGGAGGGTTTGTGTTCCACAGAGCATAACCAGGCGTTGTTAATGAATTAATGACACAGAGACACACACAGGGGGGTTTTGATTAGATAATAATACCGTGACTTGTGGCTTCTTGGGAGAGAGTTGAGAGACAGGCGGTGAGACGGGCACTCTTGGGAGGTGCAGTTTGCTCGAGATGTTCACCAGGCCGATCTGCTGGAACTGCCCGGTAAATCTCTACTGACAGCTTCCACAGAATGGAAATTTTTAAATATGATTGAAATTGTAATGTATTGAGGTATGCACTTAAAATAGAAGTATATGAGGCAACCATACAACCATTGTAAAGGCTCGTTCACACCAAGAACGATAACTATAACGATAACTATATTTGCGTCCACACCAATGAATGATAAAGGTCTGTTTATTCTAAGCTCACGCGTTTTTTTCTATTTTTGTTGCATTTACACGGCTTTAACCAGCAGATGTCCTCGCATGCTATGTTTCGAGTGAATAGTTAGTGTAATCCATCTAATCTAACAGTGAATTTAGCTGACGAAGTCAATATAGTGGAATAAAAACAACGACCTAGTCTTTTTCACTGCAACTTCAAAGGAAGCAAGATGATATTGTCGAAACTATAGCGCTAGATACCTGATGAAATTTTATTTTACACTGTTTGCTATCCTGACATAATTATCTCATCGTTGATACTTCTCACCATTTAATCTGAGGGTATGACCGATTGTTTTCCATATATCCATATTCTTTAAAGTATCCTTGAAAAGGGGGGTTTGACTTTTGTCAAACAGTGGTGGCTTTTTCTGGACCTCGGCGATTAACTTCTCCGCAGTGTCTTCTGCGATTTTAAATGTGCAAGCCCTTAAATTAGAATGGATTCTGATTGGCTGTCAGTGTTTTATCATTCCAAAGCTGGAAAAAAAATCGTTATGAAAGTGATCCCAACGATATCGTTTCTCTATATTGTTATCGTCATAGTGTGCATTTATTTAAAACATATGTGAAACATAGCCTAGCTGTTTTCTATTGTAATGTATTTTTGAAATGTAATTGGTTCCTAGAAATAAAATTTTCAGCATCATTACTGCAGTCTTCAGTGTCATAATCCTTCACACTGATTTGCTGCTCAAGAAACATTTATTTTTGTCAATGTTGAAATCAGCTGTGCTGCTTTAAAGGGTTAGTTCACCCAAAAATTAAAATTTTGTCATTTATTACTCACCCTCATGCCGTTCCACACCCGTAAGACCTTCGTTAATCTTCGGAATGCAAATTAAGATATTTTTGTTGAAATCCAATGGCTCCATGAGGCCTGCATAGGGAGCAATGACATTTCCTCTCTCAAGATCCATAAAGGTACTAAAAACATATTTAAATCAGTTCATGTGAGTACAGTGGTTCAATATTAATATTATAAAGTGACAAGAATATTTTTGGTGCGCCAAAAAAACAAAATAACGACTTATATTGTGATGGCCGATTTCAAAACACTGCTTCAGGAAGCTTCAGAGCATTATGAATCAGCGTGTCAAATCAGTGGTTCGGAGCGCCAAAGTCACGTGATTTCAGCAGTTTGGCGGTTTGACACGCGATCCGAATCATGATTCGATACGCTGATTCATAACACTCCGAAGCGTCCTGAAGCAGTGTTTTGAAATCGGCCATCACTAAATAAGTCATTATTTTGTTTTTTTGGCGCACCAAAAATATTCTTGTCGCTTTATAATATGAACTGATTGTCACATGAACTGATTTAAATATGTTTTTAGTACATTAATGGATCTTGAGAGAGGAAATGTCATTGCTCCCTATGCAGGCCTCACGGAGCCATCGGATTTCAACAAAAATATCTTAATTTGCGTTCCGAAGATTAACGAAGGTCTTACGGGTGTAGAACGGCATGAGGGTGAGTAATAAATTACATTATTTAAATTTTTGGGTGAACTAACCCTTTACATTTTTTTATGGAAACAAAAAAAAATGTATGTGATACATTTTTTTTTTTTAAAGATTCTTAGATAAATAAAATGTTCAAAAGAACAGCATTTATTTGAAATAGAAATCATTTGTAACATTGTAAAAGTCTTTACTGTCACATATATATATATATATATATATATTTGTATACACATACTGTACATACAATAACATTCTCTTAGAATGGCTAAATGGTTGCTCCATAGACTTATTTTGTAACTGAGTAGAAGCATGTGTAGAGAGGCGAAGCAAAACATCTTGTGCTATGCTATTTCAGAATGTTGTTGTAAAATTGTCAATGGCGAAAGATAATGCAAGTGATGGTTTATTTAGAAGTGTAAAGCTATTAAATTCTGAAACACTTGAGGAGGTTTTGAGAAATTTGAGATAGCATTTGTTAAACACTGTGGTAGATGAGTGATACAAGTGATACAAATCCACCACCAGTAAAAGCTCTTCCTGAGTCAGTGTAAGTAAATTTCAAGTTTAGTAATTGGTTTAGATGAGACGTTTTATGACCGAGTGTCATAATCACTTCAAATCTGACTTTGCTTATACACTTAACGCACATTCTCCCCCACACACACTTTGTTTGGATGGAACTAGTCTTCCATAAGGAGATCAGGTCAATTTGTGTTTGTTAGATGTACTTTAATCCCTTCTGAATCAAACATGTCTGTGTTTTTCTCACACAACCTCTGTAAAAATGAAGGAGCTAATTACCTACTGTTATTTGGCTAGTCAGGGGTCCTATGAGAAATCTAATCATGGTATCATATTTTTCCACAACTTTTCTCCTCGTTTATTTTGACCTTCATCGAATGCCATTACTGAAGCTAATTTTCTTGTTCCTTTCCGGGAATTCAGAACATTCCAGGTAATATAAGTTGCTGAATCAAAAGTGACAGTCAAAATATTTATAATGTTATCAAAGATTTCAAATATATACTGTTCTTTTTGAACTGTCTATTCATTACAGGATCCTGAAAAATATTTTGACAAAAAAAATATTAAGCAGCACAATTGTTTTCAACATTAATAATAAGAACAAAAATCACCAAATCAGCTTATCAGAGTGATTTCTGAAGGATCATGTGACACTGGAGACTGGACTAATGGCTGCTATAAATGTAACTTTGCCATCACAGGAAGAAATTACATTTTAAAATATATTAAACTAGAAAACAGTTATTTTAAATTGTAATGATGTTTCACAATATTACTGTTTTCACTATTTTTGATCAAATAAATGCACCCTGGGTGAGCATGAGAGACTTAAAATTACAGAGACCAGACTTTTGAACGGTAGTGTACAATACGCATCCCCAACAACACACATTTCCTCTTTAGTAATTATACATATACTGTAAAATTTAACGAATCCCATCTGAATAGCACTTTTTCATTGTTATTTACATGTCTTGATGATATACAGGCTCACCAATCATCCTCACATCTGTTACATTAACTTCCACTGGTTCTCTGCGGGATCACAAACTCCTGTGTGTATGTATGTGTGTGAAAAACATCCCCAAGGTCGGTGTGTGTGTGTGCCTGAAATGGGAACAGGAACCTCTCGGTGGCCTTCGTACAGTAAACACGGCTCCTGTGGGACTCTGTTCAACTGTTGTCCTTAACCCCAGGAGAGCTTACTTCACACATCTCATCTGTAATCATGTAAAGCAAGGTTTACTAGGGGTCAGACTGAATGACCCCTCACAGTACGCAACAACATCAGCAAATCCCACTGCTGAGGAGAGAAAAATGGCTAAACTGGAGAAGCATTAGGTGGGGTTCGGCACTTTCATTTAATCAGGAACGGTTCTGAACTGCTATCTTACACTGCAGTTAGCACTTGTTTGATTTTAATTAGGTCACAGAAATTGAGCATAGGTTAAAAATTCAGATGATGTGCAATGATATTTGATTCCCTTTGATTGCTTTTTCCTCCAGGTCTTTCTAGCTGTGAAAAGGGAACTAATCAGCTTATTTAACACAGCTCCTCACTCTATATTGACACAGTAAATGGAAAAAGAAGAACCATGGGTCCTGCAGATTAGGGTAAGATTGAGTTACAGGAAAGATCAACTTTAGACCTGAACTAAATGACACAGTTAACCCTCTGGGGTCTGAGGGGTGGGGTTTAGTGTACACAAATAAAAATAGTCCCTTTACAGTTTCGAATGATGTCTTGCTCTTATCTGTAGGACCAATAATGATGGAGTATTTTAAGTTCTTTTCACTGTTATCAGGAAACAAATGCTCCAGAACGCACCTGTGCATTCGTCGACCCCAGAGGGTTAATATGCATTTAATTTACAAACATGATTAGATCTGGAGAAAACTTAATAAATTCTGTCATTACTCTTTTTCATGCAATTATGATGAACAGGAACTGAATCTTTTAAGCTTCAAAAAAAGACTCAAATGTATTACAAAAGACTCATAAAAATGGTTCAAATGACTGCATTATATTAAGTCTTATGAAGTCATACGATAACTTTATATGCAAAAACAGACCAAATTAAGTTGTAAATTACTAAATCTGCTCTATCTCACCTTGGTGAGTTTAGTAGCTATGCCCCCTTTCTGAACGAATCATACTTTTGAAATGGTTATTTTCCTTTGATATGGTTCACCAAACTGGTCTGAAAGATTGATTCGGTTCTCACACAGGTTAACAGCCAAGGTGAACATTAACACTGACACGCTAAGCTATCATTTTGCCTCAAAAGATTTATCTTGATGACTCTATAATACTTTAGGGTGCATTTTTTTAAGCTTAAAAGCTTTACTTTATGTTAATTGTAATTGTATAGAAAATGAAGACCAGAACAGTCTTCAAAAAAATCATCTTTTGTGTTGATGGAATAAAGGTTTCTCATACAGGTTTGGAACTACGTGAGGGTGAGTAAATAGTCACAGAATTGTTATTTTTTGATGATCTAATTAAACATTATCTAGAAAAATTTACCGTTTTGCCTTTCAAATGTGTCAGAAATTCAAATGTGGTACAATATTGTGTTATTCACATAGTGCCACAACTCAAAATTTCCAGCACAATTTGGTAACCACTACAATTTGTTGACCAAAGGGGGATTTTATCAGTGAATAATTGTGTATTTGTTGGTTGTTGCACTACATTTCAGATCAGACTGCTGTAAGTGCAAATAGGCTACCAAAGGGATTTTTTGCTGATTAAGATGTATAAGGTACTTCGGACCATTGGTATTACAGTAAGAAAGTGATCATAAATATAATGCAAGCACATAGATCTCTTTTACAGGGGAAATGAAGGGAAGTTTATTAAGTGCAAGGTCAGGACTGCTTTAGTCAACATTTGTCATTTATTAAACATGCTTTGGGAACAGGCCTACTTGCTCATGTATCTCTATGTGTATGGGAATGTTAGTGTGATTACTTCAGTAGCTGTGTGCATTAAGTTTATTCATAGTTGGGTTAAATTAGCTATTTGTTGCTCTGGTTATGGGGCTAAGCACGAGTTTGCATGCGTGCCAGTTTTCAGTTTCAGCATCCGGTTGGGTTTGTTACTCCCTAGAGTGGGTTACAGCAGGTCTGTTTCATAATTCATATGTCACTGTGTTTAACGTCGGCTCATGTTAGAATTAGCAAAGCTGTGTGTCAGACTGAAACAGCTCTGTTAACACCTCTGTTTTATCGCAAGTATGTAATACTAACTCCGTTCTCAACAGGAAGCGCTATGTTAACATTGACTAAATCCCAGTTTGCACACTAATGTGTATAAGGATATTTTTATATATGTAACCCCTCTGGGTCTTCTCGTACCGCAAGATGTGAACCAGTGTTTCTGCAGTCTCTAGCATCAGTCGCCAGTGCACCTCTTGAGGCCAAGGGAAGTGAACTCTTACTAGCTGGCCTCAGTTACAATTATATGGTCAAGCTTAAGTTCAAACTGAGCATCAGAATAGGAAAGAAAGGTGATTTAAGTGACTTTGAACGTGCCAGGGTTGTTGGTGCCAGTATTTCAGAAACTGCTGATCTACTGTGATTTTCATACAAAACCATATCTAGGGTTTACAGAGAATGGTCTGAAAAAGAGAAAATATCCAGTGAGTGGCAGTTCTATGTTCAAAAATGCCTTGTTGATGCCAATCAGAGGAGAATGACCAGACTGGTTCGAGCTGATAGAAAGGCAACAGTAACTCAAATTAACCACTCGTTACAACCGAGGTCTGCAGAAGAGCATCTCTAAACGCTAAACGCAACATGTCCAACCTTGAAGCAGATGAACTACAGCAGCAGCAGACCCACCGGATACAACTCCTGTCAGCTAAGAACAGGAAACTGAGGCTATAATTAGCACAGGCTCACCAAAATTGGACATCAGAAGATTGGGAAAACAATGCCTGGTCTGAGTCGTCTCGATTTCTGCTGCGACATTCAGATGGTAGGACCAGAATTTGGCGTAAAAAACATGAAAGCCTGGATCCATCCTGCCTCGTGTCAACGGTTCAGGCTGTTGATGGTGGTGTAATGGTGTGGGAGAAAAAGGGAGAGAGAGGAAGAGGTTTTCTTCACAAGTGTATGAAGCTACTGGTCTAGTGTGGTACATACTTTTTTGTTGATGTATGCAAACAAGAGCTGAGGCATTATCTTCCCCAATGTGCTAAGCTACCTATATGCTTTATCCTTGAGCCTGCTGTCACATATTTGAGATTATCTTCCCTTCATTCCAGGGGTTGAATGGGAGTCACACATTTATGTAATTGAAAAGAATTTGTTCAAGCCTGACCGTGCAATTATGTGGTTACATCCAAGCTATCTTTCACACACATAAAAGCTTCTAGCGGTTATTAACCAAATATTGCTGTACAAACAAACAGCCATCCACTGGGGTGCATTTTAAAAATAAAACTGGAATAAAGTGTCATTATACGGTGGTCTGAGCATAGTGAGACATATCATCTGGAAAATGAGTATTCATCAAAACTTTAAAAAATAAAGAAGGGGAAAGTGTTTTGGATTGCATCCAGTGAGCCCCAAAGCCTAAGAAAACATTTGGAGACAACTGCTGTCTGATGATTAATTATACATTCATAGCTTCATAATTAATCATATTCTACAGATTCAACTAATTCCTACATCAATTTTGTTAGCGTTTTCAGTTATTTGCACTATTTAAATTTAATTTGTTTCTCTCAAATGACCACATTCATTTTATTACCCCAAATATACATAATAGTAACAATATTGCAATGTGTTATTCAATCTATACTAATATGCATTGTACATTGAAGTGTATCTCATGAACCAGCTGAGATGTATCAGATCTTCACCTCCACCATTGCAGTAACATTAATGTTAATAGTTCATAGTTAATATGCTTTTAGACATGTACCACGGTAATGCACTGAAAATGGAATGAATGAATAAATGAAATGATTATTAATGATTTTTTTTTCCAGTATGGTATTTTTTGAAGTTTCATGTAAATACCATGGAACATGAATATGATAATACATGTTTCTGAGGAATCTATAGAAGGACTTTAGATATAATATGTAAAATAATACGCTGTGCTTTTGACTCGCATATGAACGCCAACAGTAATGAAAATGTACAGAGCGTTACTGATAATATGTGGTTTTCTCCTACAGGAATGAAAATGTTTGAAAATGCAACACAGTCTATGATTTAAGAGCACAGGGAGACTGGAGACACACAACACCTGCTCCGCCTCTTCAGATGATGGCTGGCTCTGCTGATGGGTCTTGGACAGAGAGCGGTTGTGGTCATCATTACCATATCACACACACACTGACGCATATACACTCACATACAGGTCTCTGGCTACAATCCAATCAGCAGAAGAGGTTGTGGGTAGAGGCAATCTTGAGATGTTTTAGGGGAAGTAGGACTATAATCATGGCTATCCATACATACAAATTCTATCTGTCTCTCGTTCTGTTGCACATGCATACACTCTCCTTCTCAATCCTGTAAAGTGGGCCTAAGATCACAGGAATACAAATGTGACAGAGATTCGAAAAAGCATTTCCTGGTAATAGTCATTCTTACATGAATAGTGCATGACAAGCAAAGAGCGATGAGAAGAAATAGGGGAAAAGAAATTAAATGAATGCTTTGTTCGATTAGGATGGATGTTTTCGGTGCAAAGGTTTATAGCCTTGCACTTTCAAGTACTTGCAGAGAATTTTGGGAGATTTGGGGGGAACAAATCAGCTGCGTGTGTAGGAGAGATGTGCAATGTTTTGTGGTCCTCTGCTCAAAGAGAAATGAGGTAAAACTAATACTCATAATTATATTTCAGGCTGTCTACTGAAATGAGATGAAAGGATCTACATCATAGGGCCATTGAAACATGACAGAAAAAAGTTGGGAAATTCGGGATCATGTCAGTGGGTAAGTTGAATTATTATATGGATGATATGATGGTTTTATATTTCAAATAAGAATATGAACATAAATTAAAACTCATAAATTGGTCAAGAGAAGGTTTAATATTCAGAATAGGGTTGTCGAAAACACCAAGTTGGTACTGAAATTTTAAAAATGAAGCGTTGATCATTGTAGCCAATCACAGACATATCTGTTGTGTGCGTGAACACAATGGCCAATCAGAGGTGTTTAAGAATCCGCTTAACAGCACTCAAAATTCTAGGGGGCAAATTTTGGTTTTGTCACATTTTTAAAATTTCAGCATCGACTTGGTACCATAGTTGGTACTGTTGACAGCCCTAATTCAGAATATTTAAATGCAATAAAACAATATTTCAGCATTATATTTTTTTCATACATAATTCTTCTCATATTTTTGTGTATTTGTGATGTTAATTGTATTTAAAATCGTTTTTCATGCATTTTAAGGCAAAGATTACTGGCACACTTTACCCCACAGCTTCCATTTTGGTAGGGAAAATTATTTTGAAATATTATTATTTAATAATTCATGGCTAATCTTTAGCTAAATAATTGCTTTATAGATTGGCAGTTCACCAATATGATTTATATATTTTATAATTGTAAGTTTAAGTTTGATTTGGCATAAAATAATTTACTCTTCATGTAGAAACTTGTGTTGATGTGCAAAAAAAGTTTCTGCATTAAAATAATAAATTTTCTCATGTGGATCTCTCAGGTACAGGTGATAAGATGGGCCTTACTAAATACGTATATGGCCATGTAGCATTGAAGGACAGCAGGCCTCATGTGTGCTGAGAGCGAGTCTTTTACTGTATTTTGCTTTAAGGTAATTTATGTTATTTTTTTCAGTGTTAATATTGTTTTCATGTGGAATCAAACAATTTGTAGATGGAGAACCTGCTTGCATTTCCATGCAGAACATTACCCCTTCACTGCCATCCAGCAGTTGATTGATTGACATGTCCATCATAAACAGGAAATGAAGCTGTGTTAGGTCATGTGACAGAGGTGGTTCAGGAGTACGAGCTCTTGCCTAGTCTCATCTCCCTCCTCCTCTCTGGCCCTCTCAGTCAATTCTCCCGATTGCATGTTGATTTATTAATTTATTTATTTTGCCTACCTTTGTTCTAGTGCTCTCTATGAGATTAGATGAGTTCAGTTGGCACTGCTTTCGCCATCCGTCTAATCTGTGCGCTGTCATACTGACGGAGTGAAAGGGGGTCATTGCTCATACAAGGTTAATCAAGCATTTTCACAGAGCTGTTGTTTCTTCCCTGTAAACTCTAAGAGAGTTAGGCCTATGAAGCTGAGCCGTTGATGTCTAAACTGTCACGTTAACGGTATAAGTCTCAGCCTAAAGTGGTGGCACGCCTCTTTCAACAAATCAGGGCTGTCCACCCTGTTGCCCAACAGAAAATACTCAATCTATGTATGCAATCTGAGAAAGATAATAAATCAGATCACCAATCGGGCTTGACAGTTTGCAAAGTCGCTCTAGGATCAAGGAAAGTTTCCTTTAAGATAGAGGATCGAAAGACTGAAAGATAGAGCAATGGTTTAGGGCAGCCTTTGTAATGAGAGGTCAAATGACAAGTACCTATTTTCTCAAAGCAATATTATTCTGGGAAAAGAGGAGGACAGAGGCCAAGATTGAAGTAAATTAGACTTTATATGGACTGACATATTTTGATTTAACAGCCTTTTTCAGCATGTCAGGCTCATTCTTTCTTTTTGACTTCTCTTTATCTCGAACGCCCCGCAATGAAGTTTGTTATTATCTGTAATGCGTTTTTCACTAATACATTGGGATGTTTAATTCGAGCACTGCACAAATTTCAGTGCCCCCCAAGATCTGAAAACAAATTTGTTTCTTAATGGAATGTACCAGCGCATCTAAATAAAGTGTAATTAATGTAATGTTTGTGGCGCTTGACTTAATAGGAAGACACGGGTGGAGAGAGAGCAGCTAAGCAGTCTGAGAGTGGAGTGATGGAACACAGAGCTAAATTTTTCCATTTACTGTGGTAGCCATGGGGTGATTTCTAAATGCCATTTCTGTGTACTTGAAAGACACTTGTGGAAGGAGACAAGATTCATAGGGTTGTTTCAAATTAAAGTGAGCAGCTTTAAAGCTTCAGTCCATAACTTTTTTTGGTTAAAAATTATGCAAAATAAATTTCTGAGCAAGTAAATAACCAGCCAGTGTTCAAAAACTATCTCCTTACCTTAGCCCAATTCACAACGGTAAGATTGTAATAATGTGTTCTAATCCAAGTGGTACTGGTGGGTTTCCGCTGGAAATTCGAGCATGCCGCCTTTTGTCTTTACGTCATTACGTCATTACGTCATGTCTGTTTACATAAAGAACGAGTCTCAGCTAGTAGGCTATATGGCATGTGAGGATGCTGCAGGTAGCGGATCATTTATAGCCTTTTCTTACAGCAGCTGGAATAATTTAACTTGTCATTTTGATGGCGAATTGTATGGTATGACAAATTAACGTTAGAGATTAGACTGTACAGAAATTGAAACCTACAGGTAACGCTAATACATTCTAAATACACATAGTTACACAATGCTGATGTTGTTAACATTAACAATTCGAGAACAAAGTATAACAATAATAATAATTTGCATGGTTTGATGTGATTTGAACTAAGTGATCATTAGATTTAATCACCATTGGCAGACGATTTATTGATTTACTGTAATGCTTTTTTTCTCAGTTGGTCAGAACAAAAGTGGCAGATATAGTAGTATATACATAGTATAGAGCTGTTTATTCATATATGATGAGGTATTTGCTTCAGTGTAATTTTGCTGTTTGTAGTCTTGTGATCCTGAGTGGTGTGTCCTCATAATTCATTTTTAAAACATGATTTTTGCTCATGTGTGACATGCCATTAAAGTAGATTTGCTGACATTCTAGTAGTTCAAACAGTAGTGCATGGTGCTAGCAATGCCAGGGTTATGAGTTCAATTACCAGAGAAGGCATGATAAAAACGTGCATTGAATGCGCTGTCGCTTTGAATAAAAGCATCTGGCAAATGCACAAATGTAACTGTAAATGTGAATAAAGTGGCTGACGCATTGCTTCAGGTAGGGTTGTACTAGACCCTCCGCATATGAGAGGGTCAAATGAAAAACAAATATTTTGCTCTTTATGTATTTTTAAAATATATTTTATGTATTTTTTATTTATCTATATATATATTTATTTAAATCTCTTATATTTACTGAAAGTATTATTCGTTTTTTTAATATTTAAATATTTTATTTATTTATTTGTTTGTTGATGGGGTAAAATGTGAACTCAAGCTGCCAGTTTGTTAAACCATATTAATAAGGGGAAAGTATGAAGTTATTTATTTATTAATTTGTTTGATGTCAGATCACTAATAAAATTAGTAACCCAGTTTTGGCGGGAACCATGGCAGATGTTGTCAAGCGTCTCTAACGGTGGTAAAAGTTTGAGTGCTCTCTTCTCTTTTAGTTTATATCTGCTCTATCATTCTTTCTTTGCTCTCTTCCTCACTCACTCCTTGTTTGTAATTTTTGTCACTTCCTCTGTCTCTTTCTCATACTGTACAGGTGTCCTGTGTTCTGAATATGGGGCTGGAGAGAGCAAAACTGGATCAGTCTCTCGTCTGAATGAGGCTGTTAATTAAAAAAATCACTATCAGAATCTCTGCTGGGTTTCCAGCCTCTTTCATTCCCACATTCGATTTCTAGCATTACTGCGTCTGCTTTCATCTTTCCCGGTGCCATCTCTATCCTCTGCTCTTTCTTTGCTCCTTTATATTTTGTTATTCTCATCTCTCCTTTTTTCAGTCCCTCCCTTCTTGTGTGTATAGCAAAAAAGCAAAAGGGCAACAAAAAGTTAAAGTGAGGAAAAAACAAAACTCTTTAATATAACACTCTCTCTCTGAATTGTATTTCTCTGGGACTGATAATCTGACAGTCTCAATTACATTTCCTCCGTTCTTTTGAGAGAGTGAGTCATGGCAAAACCGGAGAAGCGGCACGTTGTTCCTCGCCTGCTCTTTAACAGGCTCTCAAAGGGCTTCTAGCCGAGGCTATTTTACAAGAACATTTTGCATTTAGCAGTAATGGTCAGATGTACTGAATACATGTGCTTGCGTAGGTCAGCTATTGGACTGAGGATAAAAGAGCACCCTCGGTTTTTCCAACAGTGTCGATGCGGATCTTTACCTGAACAACAAAGGCGACAGGGACAAAAACAACATTATCTCCTGTGAAAGCGCCAGTCTTAAATGAGCCATTGACCGTTTCGTTGTATAACTTTGTGTTGAGGTGGTCTATCTTGAGGACACTGAGGTTCATAAATGCTCTGTTTGTCAGACGCCTCCCACCCCTCTGCTCACCCTGGAGCACACAGCCACTTATCGGCCTCTTTTTCCCCCACTGCTCACTCAATCTTTTTCTTGTTTGACTGTTGAGGGGGTCAGTGCAAAATTGAACAAAAATGACCACTTCGTCCACGCTACAGTGAGTACACAACTGTCCGTGTTAGAATGTCACAGCAAAGGAGTTCTTGTAGCGCGATGAGTCACACTCACAAATCCAGTCCTGAGTGCCGCCTCGTTTTACTCGTGTGGCTTGGCCTGTGCGTCGGGCAGAAAACGGACCCGAAAATGTCTAGGAACGGGCAAGGGTCGGGTCATTAAAACAATAAGAGTTCTCGGCTGAAGAGTGTCGACTCCACGGCCACTCTGATGGTCTTCTCATACCTCAGAGCGCAACATATCTGCACGTTTCCTGAGGCGTGTGAGTGGAGGTTGAACTAGCCATCATTTAGATGAAAGATCCACTCAGTCACTGTAACCCACGCTTGGCCCTCCTCCTCATCTTCATCATATCAACCAAGGCTAAAGTCCTCATTTACCATGTTGATGTAGATTAGTCCCATCTGAGCGCCTTGCGTGGCGTCGACTGCACATGAGCTTTTAAAATCTTAAGTTACAGGGAGTGAATATTAGCGGCGTCCTTATCTGTCAGATTAATCTGGCAGAATCATATCTGATGTGCCATAATGGTGTATTTATACCGCAGTGTTCCTTGACCTATTGATGCGAGGATCTTTCTCCGGTTGAATTTTCTTTTGCTCAAAGGGGATTGGTTTGTCTCTTTGAGAGTCCCGTTATTGTGCTCAGGCAAAGATCTATCAGTTTAAATCCTGTAAAGAGTGTTTATATTAGACCGGAGTTAATACAACAGTCTACTGAAATTTAGGCCAGTGGTGGTTCAATGATCTTTTGACTAGATGGGGGCCGTTTTGTTTATGAAGTAATTATTCAACTAATATGACATTTCCATTAGTTTCTGCATGGGTTTATTTATGTGCATGCTAACTCTTGCTAGCGGCTAAAGCAATTAAATGCACATCTTTGTAGATAAAGACAAGCAGAGTACGTAGAGGGGCTTGCAAACAGAATCCATTTATGTACAGGGCAATAATTCATGCACTTATCATGTCTGATTGTTATTTTTTAATCTGCATTTTATTTACATAATTCCAGGCTTGTTTCCCCGGCACACAGTCACATATGATAAAAATAATTGCCTCAGTTTTTGGCTACACACTTCTTAAGATTTAATGTCAAAACCATAAACTGCTCATCTCTCTGTGTTTTTATTGTTTCATCAGCTGCTATTTTGTGTTTGTTGCGTGTTGGGTCTCTCTGACATGCCGCTGTTGGGGTTTGTTCAGATAACCGTATCACTCGCTTGTCACAGTGAGAGAGGGGTACATGGAAAAAAGAAAGAGAAAAAGGGTCTCTGTGAGGGGCAAAATGTTCTTTCTCGCTAAATAAGATTTTTATTTATGAGAAAAGCAACAGGAAATACTAGACAGTTGCACAATAAAAGCTAACCGAATTTGATCACAACCAATTTTCAAGACAGAGGTTGGGTTTCATTACACTGCCTAGTGCAGTATGATGCCAATCGGTATATTATGAACACAAATATGTGCACTAGAAAGGGCCTTGATCCACTAAATGTTGGAACACTGATTATTCAGTTACTTATTATATGGTCACACTTTAAAATGTAGCTGTATAAGACAACATATAAGATCGATATCTGACTAGTGAGATTTTTTTGTTTGTTTGTTTTATTGTCCAACTTCATTATTGCTGTTAAAGACCTGGCTGGATTCAGAGTAGCATACTTCTCTTACTATTTGTGCCATAACATATGAAGAAATAGTAAGAGTAGTGCTGTGCTATTCTGAATTCAGCCTCTTTGAAATTGCTTGATGAGCACAGTTTCGTCTTTTTGCCTGTGTTTACATATTTCTGGCTATAACAACATTACCACCATTACCATGTCAATCAGAATTGTTGTTTTCATCTGGAAGATGTTTTTTCCTGTCAGATGTTAAATAGACATTTAGAATATGTGCTTGATTAAAAATATATGTGAAACTGCTTCTTAAAATGTTTGAGATGTTTGTACAAAAAAATTTGCAGCGCAAAGACGAGTCATAAATATTTTTGTGCTAGAAGAGAATCTTTTGGTTTCATCTGGTAAGAATAATTGAGTTTTAATCCAGCGTAAATTACTAAATCAGCTGCCATGTGACTATATATGTCTGCTAAAGATAATTTTTGTCAATGTTTAGGACTATACTAGGATATTGATCATGTCAAAGCTAATTAGCATGGACAAAAAGCCACAGGATATATTAAATAATTAAGACATTACTGAGAGGTAAATATATAAGCTAATATAGAGTATATATTTAGTGAAATGCTCCCCTCTAGAGTTCATTTCTCTAGTGAACTAACATGCTGTGGACACTAAATGACTTGCCTGAGGTAAATGTAATGCTATGTGAGATATTATTCTCAAGCTGTTTTATTGATGTCTTTCTGCAGTTGAAACACTGGTTGAGAGATTACACATAAACATATCTATGCATAGATCATCTGTTCTTCTTCTTCTGCTTAGCAAACAGTGATGCATTACTGCGCGTGCCCCCTTCTAGATTGGAGTGTGGATCGCTTGTGACCGATTGTATTTGTCGTCTGTTTGCACTGAACCATGACGTCCGTACCGTGATGGTTCGGGACGAATACATGTACTGTTACACCCCAAGGAAAGGAAAGGAAAGGAAAGGAAGATAAGTCATCAATTGTTTTGCACTAGAAGAGAATACATTTTAAATATCTATGTCTGCTAAAGATAATTTTTGTCAATGTTTAGGACTTACACTAGCATACTGATCATGTCAAAGCTAATCTGCATGGACGAAAAGCCACAGGATATATTAAATAATTAAGACATTACTGAGAGGTAAATATATAAGCTAATATAGAGTATATATTTAGTGAAATGCTCCCCTCTAGAGTTCATTTCTCTAGTGAACTAACATGCTGTGGACACTAAATGACTTGCCTGAGGTAAATGTAATGCTATGTGAGATATTATTCTCAAGCTGTTTTATTGATGTCTTTCTGTGGTTGAAACACTGGTTGAGAGATTACACGTAAACATATCTATGCATAGGTCGTCTGTTGTTCTTCTTCTGCTTAGCAAACAGTGTTGCATTACTGCGCGCGCCCCCTTCTAGATTGGAGTGTGAATCGCCCGTGACCGATTGTATTTGTCGTCTGTTTGCACTGAACCGTGATGTCCGTACTGTGATGGTTCAAAAAAAAAGAAAAAAGAAAAATCAGGCTGCAGTTTTCTTGTGCAACTTTGAAGTATGATGCAGTGTGTATGTGTGAAATGGATGCTGCATCCTGTGCTTAAATGTGTGTTATGTGGTAGTGGGTGCTTTAATCTGGAGGCTCCTGAGAGCCTGGTCTCCAATCTCAACAGCATCCGAGAGTGTGTGAATCATACACACCCTCACACACATCACCATTACCATTAGAGAGCTCTCTCTCACACACACACCCACACACTCACACACACACACACCACACACAGACAGAGTATGAATCCTGCCGTGTGTGGCTGTTGAAGATGGATGGAGTTAGAGGGAATGATCCCTGTGTTACCTGTTACCACGGTGACTGCTGATGCTTTTCTTTCCTCTTTGTGTTTTCCTCTTGAAACACCATTTTCTCTGACAGCATGATTACGTATGGGTCTGTAAAACATTTGCACTATTATTAGACACATGTATTGTGTAACTAAGAGAGATGTGGGAGAAAAGGGGGTGCATATATGTGAAAGAGAAAAGGAGGGCATGTAAGTTGGAGGAAAAATAAGTTATACATGAATGAGAGAGAAAAAATAAATTTGAGATTCAGATATTAAAGTGAGCATGAAATCAAATTTACCCATGCACATTCCTTGTGTGGTGAGGAATGAGCAGGTTAACCAATAGTTGTGTAGCTATTTGTTTTTAAATAGGTAATATTTTAAATAGGTAGTGTTTTGTTGGCGAAGCTATTTGCTGATCTGTTTGGTTACTATTCTTAAAAAATATCTTCCTTTGTGTTCAGCAGATCAAAGAAATTCATACAGGTTTGGAACTACTTGAGGGTGAGTAAATGATGACAATTTTCATTTTTGGGTGAACTATCCCTTTAATTTTTAAGTGTGTATGTAAAACTACTTTAAAATATGTTCATCAGATGTTTGTACACAACAACTGAAGTAAAAAAGACATACATGTGCTGTCTATCCCTCTTAAAAATCATTAAATCGAAACAAATACCCTGCATGTAGGACAAAAAGGAACACCATGAGAGAGAGATTCATAGAACTATAATTCTCTGAAAGCGCACTGCAGCGAGACAGAGAGAGATGAGACATGCGTTGCATCCATGAATACCCATCATGCAAAGATCACAGCATGCGTTTATAAACATGTGGCTTCCTCCTGCTGATGTGCGCAATACTGTTCATCCAGCACGCCTCGCGAAACCACGCTGTTAACACGAAATAGGAAAATGCATATCATTTTTCATGACGAACGCTTAAATGAAACATTTGTCAAATTGAGAATAGAGGCAATAGTTTTACAGTAATGAATTATACACTGTTTACTGTATCCCATTAGATGGTCGTTAGTGCACATCTATAATCTCCAAACATTACGTTGTGGTAGATCAGCAGCATACAATTATGCCACTAGATTCCAGTCTTGGTACGATTTAACAGCAGTGCCAAGCTTCTTAAATCCCAGTGGAATTCATCATGTGCAGGGTTTTCACATCTCATGACAACATGTGTTGCAAAAAGGCCTCCAAACACTGTCAGCTGAGGTCTTGAGATCAACACACATCAGCTTTAACTGCAGTTGGAAATATAATGGTTAGAGTAAAACTCAAGCATGTACATTTGACAGGCTCCTCGCTGAGGATTCGGGTTATGTAAAGGCTGGCTATTGAATGAGACCATACAGAGACTTCATCCATCAAACTGATGTGAGAGCTGGACTTGTCTAATCACAGTGTTGCACAGCAAATGTCGCATTTTCTGTGACGCCGTGACAGTGGTTTATGCGTCAGTTATCAAGCTCTGCTAAAGGCAGGCTCTTTAAGATCCTCGTTCAGTACCTTCTTGTCGGCTTCAAAGCGTGCTAACGTGGTAATGGAGGGAAAAAGTCAAGCAAATGTGAAATTCCAATGCAAAGAAATACGAAATACAAAAAGCAATGTTCTTGAACATGCATATACAGTACAAAAAAACAATGCTTCTGTGAGCAATGATTTTTCTGCACATAGCCAGTTGTTCTTTCTGCTGGCTGTGGACTTATGCTAGGACATGGAGACAGGCAGAAAAACAGACGGTAAGACATATGATCATAGTTGCTTTCAATATTGTTATTATAAATATAGTACTATAACACTTGGAGAAACTTAGTAAAATGCTGTTAAATATGGTTTTAAATAAAGTTTAGCATGGAAATATGTAAACATTTGTTCACTGTATATGTAAGCCTATTTTGGTGAGATACAATGGTGAGATACAAAATTATAATTACAAGAAATAAACAGCCTTTATATATTCTTTTATTTTATATATATTTTATTATTTACCTATATTTCATTATTTTATTTCTAATATATGTATGTGTGTATATATATATATATATATCTTTTTTTTTTTTCTCAATACAGTTACAATACAGATTTCTCTAATAATGGACCTTAATGTACTAGTCAGTAGACTGATACTGACAACTGCAGACCAGAGATAAAACTTAATTTAAAATAATGCTGTTAGACATGTTAAATACATGTTTAGAATTGAAATTCCATGACTAGGTGACACTAGTCTCAGGCCCCGTTTACACTTGTGCGTTTTCGTTTTAAAACGCATAAGTTTTGCTACGGTTACGCGTGTCGTTTACACTACGCCGGTGTTTTCGAACTTCGAAAATGGAGACTTTCGAAAACGGTGCAGACCCCGTTTTAGTTTGAAAACGTCGGGGTTGCGTTTCAGTATAAATGGACCAAAACGGAGACTTTTGAAAACGATGGTGTTGCTGCCCACGCTCTCTCTGCGTATCCTTGACGACCGTGTAAACAATAACATGGAGACTGAACTGCAACATAGACTATAGAATAACACGTGTCACTCGTATTATTATGAATGGGAGAAAGCGCAACGCGCAATATGGCGGAATAAGTCCCGCCTTCTAAATAAGAGCCAATCGGCAACTGGTAAAGTCATCGCGTCACTGCAGCGGCCGTTAGAAGCTCTGGTTTCTATAGAAACGGTCAGAAGCGCGCCTCAGAAATGAGACACGAGAGACTCGCATTTAGGTCTGCGCATTAGCTTGATCCAGCCTGAAAAAATACCGTTTTTTTGTCATGATTCGAGCGTTTAGAAAAAAAATTTATGAGACCGTTGTTGTCAGATTTCATTGGTGATTACAAATATGAAATTTTATCAAAAGTTTGGCAAACAGCTTTGGAGAATTTAGGAGCTGCACTTGGATGCCCGAGAGGCGTTTCAAAGATGGCCGCCGAGTGAAATGACTTGTCTTAAAGGGACTTTGCAATCTTTGCTGGCTTTGTTGTCATTTTTAGCAGCCATTGTGCTGTTAAACTCAGCATTTAGCTACCTACGTGCGCACAGTCCTACAACTGTTTACACTTGTACTCGCATGCCCAGTGTGCATGAACGGTCATGTAGTATAGACGGAGATCGTTTCTGAAATGCTGTGGAAATGCCAGTGTAAATGAGGATCGTTTTCATTTTAAAACGGCGTTTTAAAACAAAAACGCACTAGTGTAAACGGGGCCTGTGATGTCTGAGGCTGAACGTCGTTGGCTGAACGTCTGATGCATATGGCACACTTAACTGGAAACACTTCAGGATTTTCGAAGTCATCATCTGGTTGGTTGAATTCTACAGGATGTCCGGGAGACATATGTGCCGGGTTCTTTAATGGCCCGCCTGAAAACAAATTCCGTGACACCAATTCCCTCACGGAAGAAGAATGCCGTCTTGTTTACAACTGTGACAACGAGCGCTTACCAGGATCAACTAAACGCTGGATTTTCAAAAGTATGTGAAGTAAACTTGCTCATGTCAGTCAAGCATCCTCTTGGGCAGTCCTTGGCCAATGAAAGCTGAAAAACAGTCCAGACCATCTGCCGTCAGTCTGAAGGTCTGGCTACGCGAGACTAAGGTGACACCAACTTTATCACCATTAAGTTCCGAATGTTTAAACGTAATTTCGTCGCAGCAGAGCTCGAGCACAATATGTTGGTGTGAACCCACCTGCTCAGATGACAGCGTATATAAATCAGAGTTTACACCGCAGACTGACTCTCCACCTTTCCAACTCTGACTTTATTGCATCTTTGGCTTCGTGACGCTAGTTTCCAAACACGTTTATCTCAATTCAAAATCGTCTGGAACTGTTTGTTGGTGTGACAAAACTTGCTGAACTAGCCATTGAAGGATCATCAGGGAAAGATTATAAACTGTTTAAATAAAAATGATTGGCACACATCGTTTTTTTTCCCTGTTACCCGGCGTTCTGTTCGCTTATATAGTGTACAAATGTTGTGTGCATATCTGATTACATCCAGTGTATTTTAATATTATTTATATACTATATATATTTTGATTAGTGTGATTTATTACTTTCTTAAAGGGTTAGTTCACCCAAAAATGAAAATTCAGTCATTAATTACTCACCCTCATGTCGTTCCACACACGTAAGACCTTTGTTCATCTTCGGAACACAACTTAAGATATTTTTGATAAAATCCGATGGCTCAGTGAGGCCTCCATTGCCAGCAAGATAATTAACACTTTCAGATGCCCAGAAAGCGACTAAAAACATATTTAAAACAGTTCATGTGAGTACAGTGGTTCAACCTTAATGTTATAAAGTGACAAGAATACTTTTTTGCGCCAAAAAAAACAGGTGATTTCAAAACACTGCTTCATGAAGCTTCGAAGCTTTACGAATCTTTTGTTTCTAATCAGTGGTTCGGAGCGTGTATCAAACTGCCAAAGTCATGTGATTTCAGTAAACAGGGCTTCATTACATCATAAGTGTTTTGAAATTTCAATGGTTAATGACTTTGGCAGTTTGATATACGCTCCGAACCACTGATTCGAAACAAAAGATTCGTAAAGCTTCGAAGCTTCATGAAGCAGTGTTTTGAAATCGCCCATCACTAGATATTGTTGAATAAAGTCATTATTTAGTTTTTTTGGTGCACAAAAGTATTCTCGTTGCTTCATAACATTAAGGTTGAACCGCTGTAGTCACATGAACTGTTTGTCTTTAGTCGCTTTCTGGGCATCTGAAAGTGTTAATTATCTTGCTGGCAATGGAGGCCTCACTGAACCATCGGATTTTATCAAAAATATCTTAATTTGTGTTCCGAAGATGAACAAGGTGTTACGGGTGTGGAATTTTTGTTTCATATTTCATTTTTAGTAAGGTAGAAATATATTGGTTATGAGTTAACATTTGGTATGTTCTTAGGGTTATGCATGTCTAACAAACTCATGAAATACTGTGTCCTTCAAACGATGACAATTTCCCACTAGCACTTGATTTAGCAGCATTACATTTAACAAGGTTAAGTGACAAACATGAGCCTTTCTGAAATTTCAAATGCCCCCTTAAGTAACTCATCCTTTCCCTGACTGTGAATATGATCAAACTGTTTTGTTAGAAAAAATGTCCAATTGAGAATACTAACCATTAGAAGTGTAATTTAGTCAATGACAAGACCTAAAATATATACAGGAAACGATTAAAATACAGACTATCACACCATCCGTCTACTACAGAGTCCCGTCGCACCAGGTGAATTTATTTTTATTTTGGTTTTTGTTTGGCTGTCGACATTTTCTAATTTATATCACTCCTCTGATGTATAGCTTCATTCAGCATTCAGAGAAAAATGGATGTTGTGGGCTTTCATGCATACAACTTTCAATTATTCATGCATTTTGCATAACACGCACTTTACTGTCATTGGCTGAACTTGACACTTTTTTGATTGGTGTTTTTGTGCAGGCTTTCACAGTGAATGACAATACGCTAGCAGGCTGACTTGCTCATCTGTGTGTATTGCTATTATGAGGCAGTCTGTAATATACATACATTATATGCTACATTACTTTGAATGCAGGTTGGTTTTTATCTAATTTTCCCTCCCGTAATGGCTTCTGTGGCCACTAATAAGAAAACATAATACTTATTAGTGCAATTTAAAGTTTCAAAGTTGAAAGGCACACAAAGACTGTACGTGTGTGTATTTGAAATTTCAATGCTAACACTGTCTCTTATTGTCTTTTGCACATAATTACAGACTAATATTTGCCTGACTTGCCCTAAGAATCGGCAGACAGCGCCGGAATTGCAATGTGCCTGAATAGCGACGCTTTACACTTCAGGGGAATCGCATTATGAGAGCAGCCAGTGTCCTCAGGTGGGCATCAGCGGTTTAAATTCAACCATCAATCATGTGTGAAAGGCAAACCCACTCAACACATACCTGAAAGACAAGTTCACAAAAACATTTCTCAGAAAAGTTAAATAAAATCCCATTCTTAAACAAAAAAGGCATATGTAATTGTTAAGCTTCTGTTATCTGAGGTCAAACAAGATATGTATCTCTCAGAGAAAAAAGTTATCAATTAATGTGAGTCTCGCAGTGGGTGTAACTACACTCATTGCTTTGATAAATCTTTGCTCTCTTGTGGAACCTTTATCACACGGTCCCCTTTCTCGTTACGCACTTTTTGTCCTTTATCTCTGTGTTTGTACGAACCACGACTTACAAATAAGGTTTACTGAAAAAAAAAAAAAAAAACGCAGTGAGATGTTCCTATAAGATATCTTTTTTTAATTAATAGGGTATAATAAGACAGTTAATTGCCAGCCGTTCTCTGGGATTGTTTCTAGATAAAATAAAAGGTCTAATGAATTTGATCTTATTACGTGATGAAAAAGTCCCCCCTCTACGCTCTTACTCTTCTGTTTTTGGTGTCCTTGTCACCGTCTGCTGCTTTAATCTCCAGTTGCCCTCTTTTAAAGAGACAGTTCACCCAAAAATGAAAATTCTGTTCTGTCATTTCAAACCAGTTTTTTCTGAATTCCCTAGACCAAAGAAAGACAGGATGTTAATGCATGCTTCTCTTTTCCCTACAATGAAAATGAGTGGTGACCAGGTGCACCATAACTCTCAAATCCAGAGTTGTTAACTAAAACTAAAACAAAACAAAAAAGATGTTTTGTTAATTGAAATAAAGCTGAAATAAAATAAAAGTATTACATGAAAAACCTTAAAAAACCTTAAAAAATAGCTAAAAGTTAAAAAAAAAAAAAAAGAAGAAGAAAAACCATACTACAGAATTTCTTAAAGGGATATTCCCCCCTCAAAATGAAAATTCTGTCATCATTTACTCCCCCCCAAGTTGTTCCAAACCTGTATACATTTTTTTTGTTCTGGTGAACACAAAGGAAGATATTTGGAAGAATGTTTGTAACCAAGCAGATCTTGCCCCCCCATTGACTATCATAGTAGGAACTAAAAATATTTTGGCAGTCAGTGGAGGGCGAGATCTGCTTGGTTACAGATGCTCTTTCCTTTTTGGATGTCTGACAAGTCGCCCATTTCCAAAACCACTTGTACTGATATACAAACTAGAGAATATACTGTCCAATCCTTGTACTGTATATATAAGACAGATGGAAGCATCATGTTGCATTGTGTTTGAGACTCATGAGAACCAATTATGTTTTGCATTGTTAATGTCAAACCTAACTTGGCACGTCATGCGCCATTTCTAAACATGTGAATGAATAACTTAAATTAAACAACAGTAAATTTCAGTTTAGTATAAATTCAGAAGACTTAGAATATAGCGCAAGAATCAAGTTTGGACTATTTTTATGGTGTTTTTTGTCATTTTTGAACATTTTCAGTAATTTATGCCATCTTACCTGAGCATTCCAATGCACAAATATTTTCATAACAACATGAGCCACCTGGAATGAAGTACCATAAGTGATCTGCATGATTAGTATTCAAAATGGTAAGCAAGCACTGCTTTGTTTACGGTTTGTATATCTGCAGTCCTAGTTTTGGTTTCTCTTTATGAATGACAAATATAGACCTGCTGATATAGACAGTTACATATAGGCACACATGCTAGTTGACAGTCGCCTGTAGTCTTTGTGGCGTGTTCAAGAGTAGCTTTTTTTGGCCGAGACGCAGTCAATGCAAGGCAACAACACAGTCAGCTTTCGTCACCACTAGTTCTTTTACGTCAGCTTGGTGTGTCACAGCCTTTAACCTTTACTCACCTCTTGTCTCTTTTGTTTAGTCACTTTTTTGTCTTTTATTTTTGTTCTTTTACCTCTCTTTTTTACCCATGATGTCATTTATCTAGTCCTTTCTCTCTTTCTCTTTCTCTTTCTCTTTCTCTCCATTGTTTGACCAAGCACAGAAAAAGAGGTCCATGTCAGAAACTGCGGTTTTGCTGTAATTCCACTGGTGGCTTTGCAGAGGGCCATTTTAACGAGAGCTCAGGGAACTGTGGTAACAGGGAAGTGGCTGTCACCATCTTTTTGTGTCTCTTGCCTTTGCAAGAAAGAGACAAAAAAAGAGAGAAAGTGTGAGAATCTAAGGCAGTCTTACATTTAAAGTTTGTTTTTCAACGTTTCTGCTCGATAACTAGAAAAAAAAGTAGACCACACAAGTGGCCCTTCCCCGCTGTTGTTAATGAATGCATGTGTCTTCAAAAGCATAACTAGGAGAACTGGAAACCCAGGCTGCTCTAAACCAGTCAAGCTGATCTTGCAGTTTAAGGGGAAAGAAAAAGAGACACATCTATGGTTCAAAGTCTGAGGTGAATGATTAATTCATGCATATCGTCCAGAATATGTGAAACAGTGGCGGCGATCAAGACGTCTCAGCTATATAAGATGTGGATCGTTTAGCGGAAGATCAATGACTTAACTTATAAAGGTCATAATATGGTATTACCAGGCCCACACTTAAAAATAAAGGTTCCAAAAGTGATGTCATAAAACCATTTTTGGTTCCGCAAAGAACCTTTCAGTGAAGAGTTCCTAAAAAGAACCATTTCTTGGGGTGAAGAACATTTTATAATCTGAAAAAACTTTTTCCACTATAAAGAACATTTTGTGTAATGAAAAGGTTCAATGGATGTTAAAGGTTCTTCATGGAACCATCAATGCCAGTAAAGAACCTTTATCATTAAGAGTGTGGAATCTGCTCTGCAGAAAATTCTGCAGGATTCACAAAGTTCTACAAATCCCCAATCCCTTACATGTTCAGTTCTTAAATATTTAAGTTAATTTGATCAACTGTAGATAACAGTGTCGTACTCTCAGCTCCATTTAACAGATTTAACATGGTTTAAATCCATTCCACAGAGTTCCAGATTTTCCTCAGCCGATTGATCTGAGTTATCATAAATCTCAGATTTAGATGATTGCTAAAGCTTTTTGCTTAACATTTATGTTTAATATATGTGTAATTTTTCTGCATCTCATGTTACCTATATGAAAGTGAGGGAGAAAAGTGGACTTAGGGAAAGTGGAGGAACAGAGTGGTAGACAAATAAAGGGACAAGCAGGAGGTATGGTAGAGAGGCAGCCTGGACCACAGGTACCTGTTAATAATTCACACTGGCTTTGTGTTTCACTGATGTGAAGCAAGACACTTCCAAAAGTCACTATATGCCACAGTCCTTAACTCATTGGAAAAAAAAAAGAAAGAAAAAAAGTTTATTTTTATCAGCCATCTTAGGCTTTTTGAGAAAAAATCCTTTTAGATATAATGCAAAATTAAACTATACTAATACCAAAGCAAATTATTTAAATATTGTTCAAATGTAGTATTTAATAATTTAATGTTAATTTAATCATTTAATATTTATTTTTATATAATAATTAATTATATTTTATATTTATTTTTTCTGCATAATTTGCTCCATGTAAGATTTCAACAATTAGTTGGGAAAATAAAACGAATCCTCATATCTAGCTGAGCATTTGCTTTCAGAAAAAGGCTTTGATGCCTTTCATGAGGTACTGCCGTACAGTAGCCTCATGAAGATAATACAAGATCAGATTGACAGTTTCAGTGGTGATGACCTGGGTGTCTTGAAGAAAACTGACCCCAGACCAGGATTTATTATTGTTTTGAGGTTTGAAAGCTGTATATGGGCACAACCCAGAAGCACCCAATACTGTGCTGTCATTTAACCTTCCATAAAGCATCCTGCCTCATATATTTAATTACATTTATTTTTGGATGTTATTGACAATTTAATCTATAAGTACTGCCCCATGCTGTGCAGTGTGTAGTAGTGTGTGTTGTATTTGAGTGTGTGTGTATGCCTCACTACGCTTGAAATAATTCAAAACCGCAACTCTCTCTTAATGTCAGAGCAGTGAGTCTAAATCAATGGCGTCCATTTCTGTTCCAGACCTCATCTGCAACAGCATGGAAATCGATTGATCTGAACCTTTCTCTACAAAGGCCTGCCGTCTTTTCCTCTTACGAATCTGTCCATTGTGTTGAAATTGCGTTTTCTGATTCAAAGCTGATTCCTCTGCAACAGCAGCAAGAGCATCAAATGCTCTCTCTCTCTTCCAGCCCTACGATAACCTTCAATCTTCGATGCTGATCCTGAATAAATGTCAGTTGTTATCTGATATTTGTCTTTTTAAACCGGGTCCGTTCCCCTCTCAACCTACCTCTTCAGGTCATGAAGCTTTGAGTACAGACAAATCTGCAATCTGCAAAACCTGCTCCATCATTTTGAGTTTTATGCATGAAATGAAAAGGGGGTGAACAAAAAGTCTTTGTTTTCTAATTATAGACCTTTAATTATGTATCTAGTAAAAAACACTGTTGAGATATAATCATTTAAACAATGACTGGTATGACTTGTTTTTGAGAAAATGACCTCTAAAGATTCCAAAATAATTTCAGATATTTTTTTGACAGAATTAGGAGATTTACTCAAACACACATTAAATAATTTATACATAAGTAATTAATGCATTTATAAATTATTTGAAACATTTTTACCAATAGTATGTTCTTTTCTAGAAATCTTTTTTTAATTTAACATGCTATAGTCATTGAATGATTGAAGTCAGGTGACATGATTCACAAGCTATTTTATTGACATCTTTTGCTGTTGAAACATTGACTGGGCGATTACATGAGAGATGATACATTTCACTTTTAACATATCTTTTGCTGTTCAATAGTTTCACCTATCCATCACAACACATTAAAGTGCGTCTTGTGAAATTTGATTTGACATAACTAGAAGGCTGACACTTTGTTTTATCAAAATGAACATAATACAAAATAAGTTTATGTAACAACATCATTGCGATTTATGACTCAAACTAATAGTGCACTAATTTGCAACCCTGGTCTAATATGTACCTATATGTCAACAAATTTATGGAAATATATGGAATATTAAAGGTGCAATAGGTGATTCTCTACAGAAACATTTTTTTGTGTGTGTGTGTTATACTGGTTGAAATTCTCCTCATATCCTGATAGCAATCACTATGTTAAATGGTCTAAATGTATTTTTATAAATATATATCGTCTGTGGAAGGTGTAGGACCCTAAAATGTTCATCCAATCTTTATATTCGGTCTAAATTAAATAATACATCATACGTCAGCGCGTTTCATGCTATGCAGAGTTTATACAAGACCTCAGTCACAGAGCACCGGAAACAAACAGCAGCCATCTTTTACAGTTCCTACTGAATCAAAACAACGAGCTTATGCTGCGTTCACGCCATGACTACCGTAATTAAGAGATGGAAACCCATGATGTTCTAACCAGAGCTGCTCACGTCCTCAGACTCGGAATTATGCGTTTTCACGTCAGCAGTATCAACACCGAAATGAATCTGCAGCAGCCAGGTACAAGCTCTCTAAGTTGTTTACGTTCATTATTATTGTAATGTTATGTGCTTTGAGTAGTTTAACGTAATCTCTTGTAACGCTTTGCCGAGAGCAGCTGTGTGTGTGTGCTTTCAGTGATTTGGAAGAGGCATGGTTTTTTGCAGGAGGGTGGGATCGTATGCTTTCAATGCTAGCAGGCTAACGTTAGCATTTCCCACCATACTGCACCTTTAAAGAGTAATGTGCTGATAGGTTAATTTTGGTTGAGTGGGGTCAAAAACTAAACAGCGGTATCATTTGGCTGAATGTGTATGCATGAGAGTGTGTGAGGGAAAGTTACAAAGGATGTGTGTAAGGTTGTGAATATGAAAAATGGAAAGTGGCTAGTATAGCTGTCATATTAGCACTGGTTCTGTGGACGTGGGCGCACGGCTCTTATATTAAACTGTCACAACCAGAAAGAATGTCTGGCCGTCTGGGCCACAGTGAGAACAGTCGTCTGGCCCAAGGACATGTGCTGACATCAACCCCCATGAATATTCTACTCTGAAATGTAACCTATAATTGTCTGGTGGGGTGTGTGTGTCTCTGTGTGTGTGTGTGTGTGTGTGTCTCAAAGCAGATGAGAGTGAAGCAAATTTATCTTCTCTTATACTGGCCTATAGTGCGCAATATTAGATATTTAGACTCACGCGTATTATCTAAGCTCTATTTTATAGATACAATATAATATATAACTTGACAAACATGATTTATAGTAAGTGTAACTTTATTTCAGCATACATATTTGCGCTTATTCAATTTGAATATACTACGTTATGTAGTACACTTTTAATATAAAACCCCTCCTCATATGAAATAGCATAAATGTCAAACATTTGATCTAAATGATCTCATTTTATTTCTCTTTTCAGCTTGTGAAAATCTCTATTTGTTTTAACCCCTACAGACCCTGAACTTTTGAAAGCTTCTTTTTCATTCCCAAATGTTCCGCCCACTTCAAGAGTACCGGGCGCTCTGATTTGACCACAGAGATGCTGAGGATGATTAGGAGGTTTGCTGTCTGTCTTTCTTTCTCTGAACTGCATCTGCTACAGCTGTATTACATTAACCATGTCAGATTCGCTTTTATTAAATTCAAATTAGATTCCTGGAGCTTTGCAGCTGCTGCATCTGTGCTGAAGGAATATTGAGCTTCCTGATACTTGGTATGTATTGTTCTTTTGGCAATCGTTTTAAACACTTGCTGTGTAGAGGAATGTAAACATCTTTTCTTGATACCAATTCATGTTAAATAGTAAATACAGTACCATGGGGTAAGATTTTTTTTTAAAAGAAATTATTTTTTACATTTATTCAGCAAGGATATATTAAATTGTTTAAAAGTAGTAAAGACATTTATAATGTCACAAAAGATTTCGATTTCAAATTCTGTTTTTTTTTTTTTAAATGTCTATTCATCAAAAGATCCTGAAAAACACGTATCACAAAAATATTAAGCATCACAACTGTTTTCAACATTGATAATAATAAGAAATGTTTCTTGAGCACCAAATCAGCATATTAGAATGATTTCTGAAGGGTCATGTGACACTGAAGACTGGAGTAATGATGCTGAAAATTCAGCTTTGCCATCAAAGGAATAAATTGCATTTTGAAGTATATAAAAATAGAAAACAGTTGTTTTAAATTGTAATAATATTTTACAATAGTATTGTTTTACTGTATTTTAATCAAATGAATGCAGCCTTGGTGAGCATATGCGACTTCTTTGAAAAACATAAAAAAAATTATTGACCCCAAATTTTTTAAATGGAAGTGTAGGAATCTTTTTACTGATATTGGCCATCTCATCTGTGGTCTTTTTTATTTTTGCAAGTCTTATATGTTGCCCTAACCAGGTATGAGATGACAAGTTTTCAGCAGCATGTAATATGTCTGTTCATACTGAAAAATGAAAATGAAAATGTTGTGCAACATTACACAAAGCTGTTTAATATACTGATATGTGGAGTGGGATTTTGATGAGACCAATGAGATTTCACTGTTGGCAGATTTTCTTGCTAAAAAGTGTGAATCAGCTCCTAATTAAAAACAACAACAACAAAACAGAGCCTTTACAGAAATAGCCACATCCACCTAACCACAAACATATATCAAGCTCCACCTCCATGTAAATATCAACGCCCACCTCAACCGTCACATTCAGACTATTTAGGCATGATGGTTCCTTCAAAACCTCTTATACCCATTCCATATCTCATAATTTCAATAAGGCCCTTGTCTGTAAGAAAGTGCTGTTTAGTAATCAACATCTATCTGAATGGCTTTGGTTAGTGAGAGGTTGTGATTTGTTGTTCTTTACGTTTCTGTCGAGCTCCATTAAGACTCTTAACCTCAGTAGCTGTTCGTTCTGGGGCCGTCTTTTCATTTTAAGTTTCACATTGGTTTGATGTCTTGCTCTTAACAGATGCTCACTTGTTCAAAGAGGATTCTTATACAGATGGTATGTACAGATAATGCTAATGCCAGACAGGCAACTCTAGAATAAAAGCATTCAGAAGATCAAAAGAGTTTCATATTAGTAGTTAGGAACACCATTTACAGTGAACTTTTGCTTAAAGTCACAATGAAATGAAAGTAGATGTTTTCTTCTGTACTGTGACAAACATCTGAGTGAAACGAATGACAAAAAGGTTCTACACCGATCAGGCATAACAATATGACCACCTTCCTAATATTGTGTTGGTCCCACTTTTGCTGCTAAAACAGCCCTGACCCGTCGAAGCATGGACTCCACTAGACCCCTGAAGGTGTGCTGTGGTATCTGGCAGTAGATACCGTAGTTACAGATACAGTAGTTTGTTGGATCGGACCACACGGGCCAGCCTTCACTCCCCACGTGCATCAGTGAGCCTTGGCCGCCCACGACCCTGTCGCCGGTTCACCATTGTTCCTCCCCTGGACCACTTTTGATAGATACTGACCATTGCAGACCGGGAACACCCCGCAAGAGCTGCAGTTTTGGAGATGCTCTGACCCAGTTGTCTAGCCATCACAATTTGGCCCTTGTCAAGCACACTCAAATCCTTACGCTTGCCCATTTTCATGCTTCTAACACATCAACTTTGAGGACAAAATGTTCACTTGCTGCCTAATAAATCCCACCCACTAACAGGTGCTGTGATGAAGAGATAATCAGTGTTACTTCACCTGTCAGTGGTCATAATGTTATGCTTGATCAGTGTATATATAGACCCTTATAGAGAGAGAGCGACAAACGTCATACGCGACACGGGGGGGTGGGGGGGTTTACAATCCAACAGTCCCCATTGACTTTATATAGCGTGAGGCTGCCTCCTTGTCATTTCTGGCTTATAACAAAAAATAGAACAATGCCTAAAAGCTGCTATGTGACATGGTGTACAGCAAACAAGCTAAAAAACCCAGAACTAAGTTTTTATAAGCTGTCGACCCCAAAAAAACAAATGTTTAAGGACACAGAAGTGGATACAGGCAGTGAGACAGAGCGCAACGGGTCATATTACTATAAGAACTGCATTGGATGGGAACGTATTCGGCAACAGGTGAAATAATTCTTTGACATGGTTAAAAATAATGAATGGTTTGTTTTTGTTTGTTTGTTTAGCATATGTTGTCGCCGATTACGTTCCCCTCCAGTGTATTTCTTATAGTAATATGACCTGTTGTGATCTGTCTCACTGCCTGTATCCACTTTTGTGTCCTTAAACATTTGTTTTTTTGGGGTCGACAGCTTATAAAAACTTATTTCTGGGTTTTTTAGCTTGTTTGCTGTACACCTTGTCACACAGCAGCTTTTAGGCATTGTTCTGTTTTTTGTAATAAGTCAGAAATGACAAGGAGGCAGCCTCACGCAATACAAAGTCAATGGAGACGGTTGGATTGTTTTCCCCCCGGTGGGCGTGGTTTTCAGATTATACTAAATGCGCTCTGTCTCTATAGGGTTCTGTCAGGCCTTTCATATAGAGAACTTTTTAGGGTTTCCCAATCATGAGACCATTTTATGGATTTAGTTTTAATTTATTTTGTTTTAATTAAAACGATGAATTTAGTTGACAAAATGTACTATTTTGTCGTACACAAAAAACATGAAAAAATATATAATGCAAGTATTTACAAACATTTGTAACATCTGCATTCCTTGCAAACAAACACCCCACATGGGCCTATAGGCATGCGCCAGCCCTTCACGAAAAGAAATGAAACAACCCATTAAACATGAAAGTATAATGCAGTCATTTAAGACATTTCTTCCTATGTAGAACCTTTCTGGCGTAAATGGATGCATGAATGAATCATTCACAATAAGGTCAATAACATGCGTTTAAAAAATAGATCGATTTTCATTTCATGCTTAAATGCATAGAGTTACTTTTGGTAGTTCCAACACAACTAGACACCCATTACTGAATTCATATGCAAAAATAGTCTTATTATTTAATTCCTCTTTTGTGATTATGAAAACTAACATACAGTAGTGGCAGAGTTTCAGTCAAATCCCCTACGCCTCTTTATGTAATTTAATTTGTGCCCCTCTTTTTTTTCCTTACAATAGACTATTACAGTAGACATTGCACAAAGCAGCTCAGGAGAAATTAACAGCTTGACAGAAATTAAGTGTGAAATTGCTTCAGCAACAGGTACATGATAAGGTTATAATTGTTTGCCAATGAATACCAAAGCCATTTCCTCCCAAAGAGGATTGTTTTTTTTTTGAAAGGCAGTATATGAGTTTAGGACAAAAGTACAGGCAGAACGAGAGCCCGCAGTGGTCAATGTGCCCACTGTCATCCCCGTGGCCAACTGGTACAGTGCCAGCCTAAACACATTCAGATTTGTTGTCGCCCTTTTGTTTGCCCTCTGACCTCTGGAGTGCAGTGAGGCTAACTGCTTCTGAAGTCAGGGTCAGAGTTCAGTCTGCTCAGCAGATGTCTCCGAGAGTTTAGGCAGGCGTGAGGGATGATTTGCATGTTTTTCAGGATGCAGAGTCCCCAGTAGGAAATGGCTGACATTCTTCCTAGAGTTTGGCCTTGAGAAAGCTTGTCCGGCTGAGTCTGTTTCAAACGCACAGACACAGTTACTGTTATAGTAGGTAAAGACTTGCAAAAAACACTGTTGAGGAAAGTGGTTGGAGAGGCAATACTCCGAGAGGCAGTTGAACTGAAGAGTCATGGTGGGTTCATTTAGCTTCCTGCTGATGGGAGACCCCCCTGCCCTGTCAGAGATCGAGGGAGAGCTATTTAGGATTCTAGAGGGCAGTTAAATGATGGCCTGGCTGTGCTAACTGTATAAATTTGTACCATTTTCATCAATTATTAAAGCTCCCCATGGACCGCTAACACCAAGTGGATTTATAATGCTTTGGAACACGCATGACACTGCTTCTCATTCAATAGCCCCCACTTTCTTAAAGAGATAGTTCACTTATAGACATCATTTATTTACCCTCATGTTGTTTAAGCCCGTTTGACTTTCTTTCTGCCATAGAACACAAGAGGAGATGTTTTGAAGACTCTGCTGATGACTCTTTTCCATACATTTACAATGGATGGGGACAGAACATTTCAAGGTTCAAAAAGGACACCAACGCACCATAAAGGCATCATAAAAGTGGTTCAGACCAGGGGATTTGAAACTTAGGTTCATAGAAAATCCGATAGACCAAAGAATAATACACTTGATTATTCATTTTATTTTTTATAATATTAATTATAATAATATTATTTCAGTTTGTTAAAATATCATAATTTACCAGAAAAATTACAACTGAAATATTTCTCTTATATTCTAAAATTGTTTAAAAAAAAAACTTGTGCCTAAATATTTTCCAGACAATATTTCAATATATTTTACTTTAGTACAATGACATATAAAAGCTTTTTATAATTTTTTAAACTAACATATAAACATAATTTTTTACACCTTTTTAACATATTGTCTTTATAATATCATGCTTTCTGTTCTCACATTGTAGGGTTTTTCACAAAGGATCATCATATTTGGGGAGTTTTAGCTGGTCCATTTGAATCGCACACTATATTCAAAGTGTGAGGGGAAAAAATGCAGCTAGTACTTCTTTATTCCCGATATATGCTTTTATTTGATGAGCTTAGGTTTTCATGACAATGTTAGTTTTCACATGTATGTTTAATACCTTTTTACATTAACCTGTTAGCCTGAACCCCCGATTTTGAAGAAAAAAAAAAAAAAAACAAGAAATGGCATACCCAAACTAAAACAGATACAGTTCATGAACCCTTTGCCCTCAAGCTGCCAGTATGAATTGAAAACAATTGAAAACAAGTATCCAGTGCTCATAATGATTACATTGGTGCATTTTGCGTAAAAATCAAAATAAAAAAATATACTCCTCTGTATTGAAATTTGACATAAACATATGAGAATCCATCAATATTTCTCCAAATGTGCATGCTTTTAAACTAAAAGCCCCGAGGGATGTTGTTTTGTCAAGCATTTTCAGGATGATCATACAGGAGTTTTTTTCTCAACGAATGTGGCTGACACTCATATTTCAAACAAAAGGTATCGACTCCGTTTTTCATATTCATAACTCCTGACACATATTAACAAATTACAGTCACTATAAGATTTTGAGAGTAAAACAGAGGTCAATTGAAGCTTGAGATCTTTTTAATGATGTGTAGTTTGTCAACTAATTACATCTAACAGTAACTTTGAGCTAATTTAAACAAAGAACGCTTTAGTGCGTCGGCATCCTTGTGAGGGTTAACAGTTTAATTAATGTTTATAGATTTTTCAAAATGTTACAAATTTGGAAAGTTTTTTTTTTTCCATCATTTTTGTCACAAAAGTTTTTTTTTTTTGCCATTTAAGTCAGACTTAATTGGACTAAAATATGACATGACAGAAAATATTGACTAAATTTGAAGCACATTTTCATCAGAAGACAATAAATTATGTAAAAATCAACACTTTTCCTTTCCCACCAAGCCAGCTATATTAAATCCCCCATCATTCGACTAACAAGATGAATCCATTGACAGGACACTAATGAAGTGATAGCAATTCTTGAATGAAGACAGCTTAATTATCCACCAGTCCTTACTTTTTACCCCTGTATTAGGCTAGCACTAACCCTCTCTCTCGTTAAGAGTCTTTCTTTCAGGGAATTGATCCAGAGTGTGAGCTTCTTGAGATGCCACAGCACAAGATTAATTTGCAAGGAGTTCCAGGATCTCACTTTACTCACATTCCGAGCAGGAAGTGTCCTGCAGATGGGCTCCACGCAGCTCTGACGGCTTAGTTGCACCACCTCCCCGCTGTGCAACATGATGCTACCTGCGACTGGCTCTCCGAGGACTTTGGGGGGTTGTCGGATATGTCAGCCCCCACTGAGCCGACAGGTGCAGGTGTGTTCCATCTTGGTGATAATGACGAGGGTGGGGACTTTGACAGCTGGACCCTCGGACATCTTCCAGACGGGCATATCGGCACACCTGTGGAGTCCAAAAGCGTTCTGGAAAGATGTGTGTGTGCGTGTCCGCACAGTCCTTCTCCTCTATCTGCTTTCCATAGGGGACTTTCACCCAAAATATACTAATTAATTTCTTTGTTTTACTAATTAACGCCTTCTTGGCCCACTTTAGCATGTATGCTAATCTGTGGCTCAGAGCAGCTTGATGACTCGAGATGCGATTAATGGCTGCCGGTCAGGTCTGTCCCTAAAAGGGACTTTAGCAGTGCTCTTTTTAGTATTAATAAATTACATTAGACTTATATTTCATCTATTCTTACAGGGATTGTACCTTCTGAATTATAGAAGAGCATCATGAGGGGAAGTAACAACCCCGTGCTGTAAAAAACGAACATAATAAAGAACAAAAGGCCAGTATAAGCACTCCTTCAAACTGACATTAGATCTTAATTTAGGTCGCAATATAAATTGATGTAGGCAAATCTACAGGGTCCAAATACACAGTTTCTTGGCCCCATTAGTGATAAGTGCTCATGTTCTGCTGATAGATGCTTGTGTATTAGACTCCACTCCGGCTCTCATGGGAAGTATGAATGATTCACAGCGAACAGTGGCTTTTGTATGTAAAAGTAGACCCTGAATGAAAAGACACGCTCTTGCTCTTGCTCTTGCTCTTGCTGTGCTGACACCATTAAACATGCTTAATGTTTTAACAGACAGATAATACTCAGAATATATGTTATGTTCCTGTGCATGTCATGATTATTTGTCTCAGTATGCGCATGCTATCCTTTTGAAATCGAAAAACAGCTGTGATGCAGCATGAACGTGAAAAATGACTGTGAATTGCATGTATACGGAGGGAGATATTGTTTGCTCTGAAGTTAAGTCAATAATTCACCCATGCAGATCCTGTGTTAGGAGATATTACTGAGACTGCAATATGTTGTTCATTCTATATGTTTGATATGGCCGGGCGAGCAATACAGTTGACAGTGTAGACAAAAAGTATTGCTTTTCCCTGGAAAAATACCATATAACGTCCGTTTTTGTCCTGTAGTTTTCCCTTCAAGGGACTGGGGTGCTTTTCTGTAATGTGATAACAATCAAACTGATGAAATAGAAAAGCTGTTTGAGTCATTTGGGGGAAACACACACACAAATTGTTTTCTTTTCCTTTCCCCTTTCTTTCGATTTCAGACAAATCTGCTGTGGATTAGGTGATACATCGGATGAAGACGCGCTTAACCAAGCATCTGTCCCGCAAAGAATGTGTGAAAGAAAGAAGGTTTGTCATTATTTATTTGGATCAGTCACAGCGGTGTTTGTGGAATGGGACTCTATCTGGAAGCACTGATACACAAACGCACTTTCACATCTCCTGAAATGTTCTCTATTAACCTGCTTCACAGTTTCTGGCATGTTTCCCTATATTAACCTGATTGGACCACTGTTGTGTATAACAGCTCTTGAGAGGCCAATAGCTATACTGAAATTATTCCAGTTTTTTCTTTAAGGATTCAACAATCTTTAGATGCTTCTCCGAGCCTCTTATTAGAGTCGCTGGAGGTGTGCAATTTGAAAAGAAAAAAAAAACACATAAGGCAGCGACTATGATTTTGCCAATTAGGACGTGTTTCTGATTTCTTGGGTCCATAGAGGCACAAAATTCCTACTCACTAGTCAGATTTTAAGATAAGTCAAGGAGGTTGAACAACATTCAGTGACATTTTATAATACATTAATTAATCTTATATCTCAAAGATAGAGAAAATGACACTTCAACTTTTACTCTCATGATCCAGTCCCATGCAAAACATCTTGGGAACTAGATATCCACTGCCCAGTTTCAGTAAATGCAACAAAAAATTGTCATATAACAAAAATTTATTAGATAAACTGTCATTTAGCACATTTAAGTAGATTAAACCCAATAAAACTGAGTTGAGGCAAAATGTTGCTTTAGCTCATTTTAATCAAGTAAATTGAATAAGTAGCAGATATTTGATTGTATGTATTACTAATCTAGCTTAATATAAATGTTGTAAAAAAGTGTTTATTGATTAGTTTGAGATATCTAAAATCTAATGCACACTGTGCACAATGATGCAGTTAAGCGTGTAATGTTACCCCAAATTCGTATAATTTCTCCCTCATTTTAGCATTAGTTAATTGGTTTATCTCTAGAATATTGACAGATTTTTGTTCCAGAACCAACAAAAGATGCAGAAACATTTTTATCACCAAGATATAAATATATTTTAGAGTGTGTGTGAATTATACATGCACAAGCTCATAAATCTACATACAAACTCCCACCTGATGTCCTTCTCCTGCATTGCTCTCCATAACCTGCATAAATGCTCAGTACCTACCCGCTTTAGGTGATGTATGTTCTTTTCTTGCATAGCTATTTGTGTTTATTCAAATGCGACATGCACTAACTTTGCATATGTATGCAGATATATCATAAAATACTATTTGAGACAAACTATGTTGCCAAGGACAGAGTGAAAGATAAGCAGTTATTCCAGAAGCCCCTGGAGCTTTCGGACCCCAGGTTAATTCAGGTTCTGTTTAGAGACTTCTGTTATATGAGTTCTGATGGGTCACCTTGGTACTTTCCGGTCCAATGTGTCCACCCACCATTTCACACCGTCCCATGGGAAGAGGCATGGATCAGCTGACAGATGATATTGTTTTTCCACCTTAAAAGCACCTTCCTATGGTAATTGCTCATTCTGGATTTGAATTTCAACAGGACAATATGCCTTAAAAGGCCTTTACTATTAAGAATAGAGGTGTAATTTTGTAATACTAGTGTTTTGTCTTGTGGTGTATGTGATATGTGACACTGTCACAATGATGCAACATAGGAAATCCAAAATAATTACAGTGCCTTTGTTCAGTAAAGTTTATTTTTGGATGCTCATTAGGACTTGTTGTTACTCTAAATTACAATGAAAAGTTGCATAGAGACTAATTTAGACGGCTCATACACACTAGAATTGTGTGTGGTTAGTTAGAGGATTGGTTACAAACATAACCTCTGTAAACCATTGCAATTTTTTTGAAGTGCATTTACATGAACATGTTTGAATTTCAGTCAAACTAAAGCAATAATTTTATTTATTTATTTTAGTTTAATTTGTAGATCAAACAGTAGAGCATGACACTAGCAATGCCAAGGTCATGAGTTTGATTCTCAGAGAATGCATGAACTAATAAAGACATTTATTCATTTAATGTAATGTAAGTCACTTTCGACAAAAGCATCTGCCAAATGTATACGTATAAATGTTAAATGGCATGTAAACAATTTGGTCTGGCTGAAATTGTACCAATCCAGTCTTTGTCGAATTAACAGACCTAAATATTGTGATTGTAGCTCAGCCTTGTCCAGAATTAATACACATGAATCTGACTACAATTGGCCTCGACACTGTACACTTGCTCCGAAAGACAGAAGCGACGTGCCACTATTTTTCAATTACGCTTTTTATTGTGTATACTTGGAGCCATTGTTGCAAGACTACGCAAAAGCTCACAATAGCTTGATTATACTGTGCATTTCTGATGCAACGGGAGTATATCTAAATGGATTTTCTTTTTAAAATTAGTTAACCACAGCATTTGCAATAATCCAGTGCTGAATGTTTTTTTCTCACCATCAGTGTAACCGCCAGCTGAGGTTCTAAGGTGAAAACTCATGAATACAAACATCAGTCTTCTCCTTTTCTTTCAGGTAGTACTTCATTTCAAGTCACTCTTTCTTTTCCTGACTCTCTATCTCACACACTTTTTTTTCATGCTCTTCTAGCAAAACTGGTGAAGTAAATGTAATAGACTTTGGCAGGGTTGTGTTGTCAGATCCCAGAGCTCCAAACAGTAGAAGGGGCAGCCAGAGGGGACGTGACCAGTGGGAGAGAGGTCTGGCTGGGTTAGCTGAACTATGCTTTAGCCTCCTTCAGCTGATTCGGTTTCTTCCAGGTGCCACCAGTGGAGACTCGAGCCCTTCGGACATCTTCGACAAGGATTTTTCTAGAACGATGCAGGAGTAGAAATAGCCAGGTGTGAGCAGAGAGAGGAAGCAGTCCGTAGTTAACCAGCACCACTCCTCGGAATTCATCTAATGCTGCTGGGCCCAGAGAACTGCTCAGAATCACAACAAGGTATTGATCTATATTTCTCTCCAATTTATTTTGCTAGGCAGTTGTGGAGGTGAGAGGTGCTTCCGCTAGCTTTAGCCAACATCAGAATTCTTTCTCTTGATGTGCAAGGAAACCTGATGAGGTTTAAAAAGAGTTTGCAGTAAAACTATCAAAAGCAGTATTCTGTCTTAGTGCTTAAACAGCATTACAGTAAGTAATGCATGCAGCACCATCCAAAAGATGATGTATAACAAAATACATAAAATGGAAATGCTATAGTATTAGCTTTGCAGGTGTTCAGTGGTCAAAAAACCCACCTAACCAGGAACATTCTCAGAATTTTCTGGCAAGGTTCATTCAAAATTATGAACAAATGTTCTTCCAGTGTTAAAAATAAAGGTTCCAAAAGAGGGTTTTTGAAGTGATGCCATAGAAGAAACATATTTGGTTCCCCAAGGAACCTTTTACTTAACAATTCTTTAAAGAACCAGCGTGAAGAACATTTTTTATAATCTAAATAACCTTTTTCCACTATAAAGGACCTTTTGTCCAATGGAAAGGTTCCATGGATGTTAAAGGTTCTTCATGGAACCATCAATGCCAATAAAGAGCCTTTATTTTTAATGTTTGTTCAAAGTTATGTTTTTTTTGTGTGTGTGTGTGTTCTCAAAATGTTAGCACAAAAACATTATTTATACATCCTTCAGCTCATTTGGCTTGGGCTATCAACCGGTTGCCCAAGGCTGGTTGCCCACTGAAGCTAAGCAGGGTTGAGCCTGGTCAGTACCTGTATGGAAGACCTCCTGGGAAAACGAGGTTGCTGCTGGAAGAGGTGTTAGTGAAGTCAGTAGGGGGTGCTCACCCTGTGGTCTGTGTGGGTCCTAATGCTCCAGTATAGAGATGGGGACACTATACTGTCAAAAAGCACTGTCCTTCGGATGAGACGTTCATCGACGTTCGAAGTCCTGACTCTCTGTGGTCGTTAAAAATCCCAGGATGTCCTTCAAAAAGAGTAGGGGTGTAACCTCGGCATCCTGGGCAAATTTGCCCGTTGGCCTCTTTCCATCATCAGCGGCCTACTTCTAATCATCCTCACATATATGTACTGATTGGCTTCATCACTCTGTCTCCTCTCAACCAATAAGCTGGTGTGTGGTGGGCTTTCTGACGCAATATGGCTGCCGTTGCATCATCCAGGTGGATGCTGCACATTGGTGGAGGTTGAGGAGATTCCCCCTTTCCATATGTAAAACACTTTAAGTGCTATATAAATGTAACAAATTATTAATTATTATTATTATTCATGGAACATTTTTTAAATATTGTAGTTGGACGTGTGTGTAACTGTGTAACATTCTTTTTAAATATTACTACTTGTTTCAGAATGTTTTAAAACATTCAAAAGTAACATTCCCATAATGTTTGCAAAATGATAAAATAGAATGCACTTAACGTTCACATAACCAAGAAAAAATGTTTGTAAAACATTTTTTTGGAAAAAAAAAAAAGATGATTTAAACATTCAGGGAATATTTTTTATAACTTAATGTGTTATTTCCATAATCAAACAACAACAATTCTACATAATGCTAGGTGTGTATATCAATAGAAGCAATCATTTACCATGTAAACGTTTGCTAAAAGGGTTGTAGTATAATATAATGTAGTAACTATGATTCATCAATGCATTTCATTTGCTTAAAAATGAATGTTTGTTATTAACTATATACTGTAGCTGAGCTTTCAAATTGGAAGCTTTCAAATGGTAGCTTGGCATCAAGTCTAAGAGAAAGTGGAGATTCAGACTTTCTGATTTAAATGAAATGATGCATTAGTACTATAGACATTTAGCATACTTTTTACAGTACTTTTGTTACACAATTCCACAACCTGGGGTCTTAAGGCTGACTACCTCCTGGTTACCAGCCCAGAATGGGATTGAGACATGCCGTGGGCTAAATTTAAACCCACGTCTCCAACATGAACATTGTAGCTCAATAGGTCTGGAGCATGCTAACCACTTGGCGGACATTAGGTCTCCTTGTCCCACTGGCATAGCACTGTTGAATGTGTACGAATGGTTTTGTCAAACAGTATATTTACACACTTTGCCCCAGATTTACATGGGGATGTGTTTGTGTGTGTTCATGTGTGCTACAGGCATAGCTGAGTGGTAAATCTGAATGTGTCACACTAGCATGGAGCTCTGTGCATGTGTCCGTCTGTTATTGAGAAGTATGTCAGAAGGCCTTGTATATGTTCAGGCTGATCCATTCAACAGAGAGATTTACGCTTCTGTCAGATGCTCTGTAGAAAGAGCCAGATGCTGTCTGAACACCCCGTCAATCTCTTTGCCAGCCATCACTCTCTCTGTTTCTGATTTTCTGGATACTTTGGATACGTCTTTGTTTTTTGTTTTTTCAGATCTTTCATTCTCTCATACTCATTTCCTCTTCCCTCAACAGGTGTTTTTATTTTATTTAAATTTTCTCTTTTACCTTGTATTATTTCCATAGCTTTCATCAGCAGTTTTTAATTAAGTGTGTGATTTTGATTTTAATAAACTGACATTTTAATAATTATTCAATAAATTCTAATATATATATATATATATATATATGAGAGCAAGCAGTATGGCTAACAAATCAGTTGTTATCCATCGTGATGTGATCACATTAAGAAATGCACACACACTCTCACATTGCAGCGAGTGAGGGGTTTACCTGCGACAAAGCACTCAGGTTCGGCTTAATTAATGAGGCACTTTTGAATAACTTTGAACAAGCAACACAAATACACACACACCCACACACACTTAAAGGGATAGTTCACCCAAAAATGAAAATTCTATCATCATTTACTCACCCTCAAGTTGTTCAAAATCTGTATAATTTTCTTTGTTCTGTTGAACATAGAGGAAGATATTTTGAAGAATGTGTTAAACTGAACAGTTTTGGGGCACCATTGACTTCCATAGTAGATTTTTTTCCTACTATGGAAGTCAATGGTGCCCCAAAGTGGCCTGGTTACAAACTTTCTTCAAAATATCTTCCTTTGTGTTCAAGAGAACAAAGAAATTTATACAGATTTGGAACAAACTTGAGGGTGAGTAAATGATGATAGAATTTTCATTTTTGGGTGAACTATCCCTTTAAATGCACCCAGTGGCGTGTGAGCTCTCCATGATACTCTGGAAAAGAGTGTGATCTTTGTAAACTCCTTCTCCTTTTGAAGTAATTGCGGGTTGATAAAGAAAAGAGACATTGATTTCTGGACGCAGAATTAGGATAATTGTGGTACGCATAGAGACTTAATTGTGCAGCCATATGAGGGGGTTTATTATATAAGGACCACATGCAGATGGATGTTGTATTTGTTTACTATAAACATGAGGGGTTGTCCTGGGCACTGTTGCTATAATTGCCAATTTTCCATTTGATTAAATTCAAGGAAACAACTGTTTCTTTTTCCTTTAAAAATAGTAGCAGCTGTTATACAACAATGTAGTTTTTTATAAGTATGTGCTTATATCTGTGATTTTCTTTGCATAAACAAAGAATAATGTGTGCGTATATTCATAAAAGCATAGTTCTTGTGTTTGTGAATCAGGCAGAAAAGCAAATATGGCCTGCCTGTTTTAAAAGTGGTCCAGGACAGTTGTTGAAGTCTCATAAATAGTAATTAGATGATGCACCTAACCGTAACCATTTAGCTAATATATATGTATATATATATAGTGCTTAAACAGTATTCACGGCTGCGAACTGCTCTGAAACTGCGAGCCTGTATAATGCTTGCAGCGCTCATATCTATTTAATGAAATCATACCTTTTTGAAGTTTAATAATAGCTGTTTTACATTTTTCCATCCTAAATTTAAGACCTCTTAAAAGCTAATTAAGACTTTTCATAAAAATGAGGGACTTTTTTATTCGCAGATGTACTCCTAAATACATTTAGCAGTTTGCACATGAAACTCCAGATGGCACAGGCTAATAGGTGCTTGACTCAACCTGCTTGCAATCACATCATTCTCTATAAGGCACAGCTGATTGGTTCCTGCTGTATTAGTAGCCAATGAGTTTGTGTGCTCAACCTTCAAATACTTGGTTAGCATTTGCCTTAGCCGTGCAGCGTGCTTTCAGAAATCCTCCACCTTCCCCAGCTCCACCTGTATCTGCAACAGGTAATTCATGTACGCTGTATTGTACAGCAGCAGCATGTCTTATTTGTTCACTGCAGCGTGACGTTTATGTATTGGCAGTAGCAAGTCCTGTACTTGCTCTTCAGCAGCAATAACCAACAGCAGCGGCAGCGTAGCAGATCTAATCCACCAAGACCAAATGTATCAACATTGTCATACCTATTATCATGCCAAACACTCCAAGAGTTGTCATGCAAGAGTTGGTTTCAGTTGCAAATGTGACTGAAATGGTTGCGCTATCGTGCCCTATTATGTATAAGTAAATTTTTTGCAAAAATGTAGGTAGAGGCATATTTTCCAATGATTCTTGGTTCTACGAAGGTCTATCAAGCATCATTTCCTTTCTCAAACCTGCTATCTTCCTATTTTCCTCATTCTCCTATGTTTTGCCTTTCATTAGGCTCTCTGGAGCATTCGCTATTACTTTGAACAGACTCTCCCACTAACAACAGAGGTGGTGGTCCATTTACGCGAAGTAGATTTGTTATGATGCCCTTGCGTTGAAACTGCTTGTTTAAAGAAAAAAGGTTTATAAGAACAGCATTAATGCGCCACGGAGCGAGCGACTTGATGGAAGCCTGCTCTAAAAAATGAAAGCAGGAAGTGAAACGCTGTCAACACTCTCCCATGACGCCCCTGTCACATCAAACCCACATTAACTGACAACATTGCTGTTTTAGAGAAGAGCTATTTCAAACAAGAGCATCTCTCCAGAGGAGCCCTTTCTTTAAACTGCTGAACAAGTACAAACAGCACAGTTACAGACTGTTGAGAACAAGAGAAAAGAGAGAGAGGGAGAAATACATGAGATAAAGCCCTAGTTGTAGAGATAGGAGCCTCATGATTGTCTATTTTTGTTCTGTGTGGACTGGCGCCTCTGTATGATATTTAGCTGACAGTGCTAATGCTATTGAGACACTTAGTGCAACAAAGATTTCAATTGCTGTCCAAATATCAAAACACTGAAACCAGGAAAAAGTTTTGATTGAATTTGGATTGATTTGATATCAAATTTCACACTCTGAATCAGAGTGTAATTGAGCTGAAGCTGTCTGTCACAGGACAGATCTAAGGCTACTTTCACAAAGCAACAGATTAAGGTGCTAAATATGGTTACGTTCAAACAAAGTTTGGCTTTTAACAATACTAATCACATTTTATAGTATAACCAAACTGACTTTCTTTTCAAGACACAGGATCTTCAGCCCAGTTTCACTACACGCATGTCTCTCGATTGCGAATGTGTCTGGTATTGACTGCACTTTTAGGTGAATCCACTAGGTGGCAACACTCAGTTTGGATATTGCTGCAAAGTAGTCGAAGAAGATATAAAATGCCAGTAAAAACAATAGAAGACAAAGGTGGAAACAACAGCAATGGACATGCATCCAAGGTCACAAGGTCACACTTCATTCTACTAACTATAAGTAATTTTGCAACTACATGTCAACTAACTCTCATTAGAGTATTAGTAGACTGTATTAGATTGTTAGGTTAGGTGTTTGTGTTAGTGGAATAAGTTGACATGTACTTGCAAAGTTACTTATAGTCAGTAGAATGTCAGTTGGGGACCATCAAAATAAAGTGTTAGCAGATATTAAAGGGTTAAAAAATGAAAATTCTGTCATTAATACTCACCCTCATGTCGTTCCAAACCTGTAAGACCTTCGTTCATTTTTGGAACACAATTTCCCAATACTTTTATGAAGCAATGACAAAAAGTATTCTCACCGCTTCATAAAATGAAGGTTAAACCACTGTAGTAATGTGGACTATTTTAACGATTTCTTTAGTATCTTTCTGGACCTTGAAAGTGGTGGTTAGATTGCTGTCTATGGGGGATAAAAAAAAAAACATCTCTGATTTCATTAGAAAATATCTTAATTTGTGTTCCGAAGATGAATGATGGTCTTACGGGTGTGGAATGAAGAATTTTCATTTTTGGGTGAACTAACCCTTTAAACAGACAATCTAATAATACTCTAATGAGATTTAGTTTGATATGTACAGTAGATGCAAAGCGACTTATAGTTAGCAGAATGTCTAAAGTGGACTATTGGAATAAAGATAACATTGTTGAGTTGTTATATATATATATATATATATATATAATTTTTTTTTCTTTTTTTTTCTGTGATTTCTATTATAAATTGAGTTTAGCTTTAATTAGTTTTCACTTGTTAGTTTTATTTTATCACTATATTTTATACTTTTAATATTTTGGGCTGATAAAGTGACACTTACTGGTATAATTTAAAAATGTTAAATACTGTTGAATTTCTCAGCCAGCACAGTCTAGTGTTTTTGCTATCTGGTGGTATGTTTAATGTAGGTTCTAAGTTTTATAATAGTTAACCATATAGTTATAACCATAACTAACATTTATTTGTGCCCATTTTTAATTTTAGTTCATTTATTGATTGCATTTTAGTTTAGTTTCATTTTTCTCCAGTTGTGCTGTCATCTGCAGGTCAGGTGAAGAACCACAAAGTGAGTTTTTGGTCAGTGGAGAATACTCAGAAAAGCTACAATGCTAAGTCATGCACAAGATGTAACAGAAAAACAAAGCATACCTCAGTCTCAAGAGACCCAATTTCAGTAATGTCTCAACTATGGCAAATATGTTGTGTTTTGCATTTGCACAGTACCAATATTTGGAAGACCTTTGAAAACATTGCTTTATTTGGCATCCGAGAGGACAACAATAGTCTGAAGTTTGTCGATGGAAACTGGCACAATGCTTGAGTAATCTTGGCTGAGATGGACCTCGCAGTCTATTATAAACCTTTTAATGCTAAATGTACTTCAGTGATGCAAGCCATAAATTGACTAAGCGCAGCTTTCTTTAGGGCCTTGTATGAGGTGATTTTAAAATGGCATTAGCAGTCTTTTTTTGTTTTTTTTTCTGCATTGATTTTGCAGGATTCTGAATAATATACCTCACACTTATTGCTAGCTTGATACATTATCGTATTAGACAAAGCATTTCAGAAAATTCCATGGACGGGGCAGAACTTTCAGAATGACGGGCGTTCCTATTCTGCAAGGTTCTGTGGGCAGGTTCAGTGTGGACCTGGGCATTATCTAACACAAACACTCTTCAGTCAGTGTGGCATGGTTAGTGTGTTCACCACCCAGACAAATCAATACATGCTTGCCTTTGATGCACCTGTAACAGACTTGTTAGTTGGCTCCTGGCTAATGTACTGTGCTTCTCAACTCCTCTGGTAGACGATGGGTGAAAACACTGGTCCAGCGCTGGCAGCCATGAGTAATAATGTGTTTACAAGTCAGTGCATGTTCACTATACTCCCCCAACACCCTTTGATTCATTATTAACAAGTACAATGACTCATAAGTAATTAACTCCTGTTCTTAGTGCTGGTTCATTGTTTAGTTTGCCGTATTGTCACGTTGATAGCTTTGCAATGGTTTTGTTTAGTTGTTTTAACCAAAGAAATTAGTTGGATGGTAATTATGTTATTATGAAACGAAGTTGGAATTAATTCATAAAATTAAACCCAGGAAGGGAACTGGCATCTTTGAGAAGTGAGACATTTTATGTTTACCTGCTCCTGGTTTCATAGTACAATACTCTTAAATCCTTTTTTGGAATTGAGCCACAGCAAGAGCACTTAAGGGATTAGTTCACCCAAAAACTGAAAATTCGGTCATTTAGTCTCCCTCATGTCATTCCAAACCTGTATGACTTTCTTTTTTTGGTGGAAAACCAAAGGAAATTTGAAGACTCTGCTTTTTATTTTCCAAACTAAGGCTTTTAAGCTTAAAATGTTCCATAAAAATTATATAAAATCCATATGACTTTTGAGACCATTCAGTAGCTTTGTGTGAGAAACAGACCGAAATGCCTTTGTAAAATTTGCTGATAATAGTCTGCTCTTGCCAAGATTGAATCGGTTAAAGGGTTAGTTCACCCAAAAATGAAAATTGTCATTAATTACTCACCCTCATGCCGTTCCACACCTGTAAGATCTTCATTCATCTTCGGAACACAAATTAGGATATTTTTGATGAAATCCGATGGCTCAGTGAGGCCTCTATTGCCAGCAAGATAATTAACACTTTCAGATACATATTTAAAACAGTTCATGTGACTACAGTGGTTCAACCTTAATATTATAAAGCGATGAGAATACTTTTTGTGCGCCAAAAAAAACTAACAAAATAACGACTTTTCAACAATATCTAGTGATGGCCGATTTCAAAACACTGCTTTGAAGCTTTACAAATCTTTTGTTTCGAATCAGTGGTTCGGAGCGCCAAAGTCACATGATTTCAGTCAACGAGGCTTCGTTACGTCATAAGTGTTTCGGAATTTCAATAGTTCATGTGACTTTGGCAGTTTCATATGCGCTCCAAACTACTGATTCGAAACAAAAGATTCGTAAAGCTTCGAAGCTACATGAAGCAGTGTTTTGAAATCGCCCATCACTAGATATTGTTGAAAAGTCGTTATTTTTATTTATTTTTTGGCGCACAAAAAGTATTCTCGTCGCTTCATAACATTAAGGTTGAACCACTGTAGTCACATTAACTGTTTTAAATATGTTTTTAGTAGCTTTCTGGGCATCTGAAAGTGTTAATTATCTTTCTGGCAATGTGGGCCTCACTGAGCCATCGGATTTTATCAAAAATATCTTAATTTGTGTTCTGAAGATGAACGAAGGTCTTACGGTTGTGGAACGATATGAGCGTGAGTAATTAATGACAGAATTTTCATTTTTGGGTGAACTAATCCTTTAATTGAACTTGAGAATTGAATTGGTCTGATTTGTGAACAAACGATTCATGTTGGTCTTGTGATTCAGTTGATTCATTAAAAAGATCCAACTCACCAATCAAACAGTATTTCTTTCATGAACATGCCAAGGAGAGTTGATTATATAATAATGACTTAATTTTCAGTCTGTTTCTCACAGAAGACTTGAAATGTAGCGCAAAAGTCACCATTTTTTATCATACTTTTATGGTATTTTATCGTTTGTCCTTTGTAAGTGCACGGGAAACTATCTTAAAAACATCTCCTTTTGTTTTCCATGGAAGAAAAATTATATGAGGGTGAATAAATTATGACAGAATTGATATTTTTGAGTGAACTATCCCTTTATGTACTTATGTAGGGTATTAATGAGGTTTCAAATCTAAAGCAAAATGTAAAAATGCATTTCTAGCCCGATTTGGCTTGTCTTTGTTCCCAAATCAGCAGAACACCATCACGACATCTTACACTATCTATTTCAGTCATCATAAACCCAAATAGTAATTGCATATTCAAATCTTGTTAAGAGGTTTATCTGATTTCATGTCTTTTTCTGTTGTTTTGTTTCAAACCCCTCCCATACCAAGATGAAGCCCCAAGATACAAGGGATTATCACTTGCTATCAGATGAAGAACTATGGCAACACACACACAAAACCCTTCAGATAACACTGTAAGCCAAAAAATCACACACACACACAAACAATATTGTAAAAGCAGAGATATTAAGCAAGCGATCAAAAATGAACATCCTAATCTTCTCAGCATCTTTGGCAATCTGTCACTCTCCTGTAAACACGGACCTCTCATCACTTTGTTTTTGGACTGATGTTTTCAGGGCAGTTGCGAACAGACCCTTGATTTGATTGTTGGTGGAGACCTTTGCTTCTCATGTGAGGGTGGATGGAGGTGGCTCATCAGAGACGATTTCCCGTGACCTGTTTTGAAATCAGGCTAAATCAGCAGACCCGATTCGTCGGCGTAATCTTCTCACTAGCCTTAGCGCTTTGTAAAATTGGAGCATAACAAGCTTTTCTGTTAATACCCTGTGAGAATGTCTTCTCTTTCTTGGAAGCGGCGCCAAAGTTCTAATAAGATATCATTGATGTTATTCATTCTCTTTGGGTTGTTTGGATCCATTTTGCTCTTTCTTTGGACTCATTCCAGGTAAATAAATGCAGACAAGAAAGCAAATAAGCATTTAATTTATCTCTATCCCCTAAAGACAGAAAATTCCTCTCGCATGCTCGTCTCTCTCTCTCGCTTATACTCATCCTCCATTTCGTTTTGTCATCCGAAATGATCCTTGTTCGTGAACGTTTTTCACGTTTGACGTTGTTGCTGTTATTACTTTTCTTTTTTTTCCACTTAATTTTTTCCTGTTGTCACCCGGGTGTCTTCTGGGACTCAGCCACATATGCTCCCAAATAGATTTTAATTACGATCGCACTGTGTGCTTTGTCTGGGCACTGTGATTAATAAGGAAGAAATCAGGGCCTAATTGTTCATGCGGGCGGATGAGCATGCCAGAGATGGAGAAGAGGGGTTGAGGGAGGTTGTTGTCCGCAGTGACCGGTGTCCCAGAGGGCTCCACTTGGCATCATGTTCCTGTGGAAATTGGATTTGTTAGTCGACGGCGGCTGTCCGCTATAGAAAAGTGTGGCTGCTTTCCTCCCCATAGCTGGCAAATCAAGTTTTCATCAGCAGGAAAGGATGTAGTCGCACCATCCTCTCATAAATCCTTCCATGTTTTCACTGTGAAGTGCCAAGGGGTGGGGGATCTGTGTTTCTGGGACAGTTAGCGTTCATGTGGAGTAATTACTGGAGTGTTTCTGCTGTGTGTAACTGGGAAGCTGGAATTTTGGCTCTGAAGCTTCTATATGGTTTCAACGTGACCTTAACACTTAATACTTCCATTTGGGGAGGCATACGCAAATTAAGGACTATTAGGGGATTCACCAAGAATGAACTGTGCCTGCTGACAGCACCATTAATTTGCAAGCAATGTTAAACACCCGATTCTTTAAAGAAATTTAAATAATGCAAAAGTGATAATTCCTGATCTTCGGACATTTTAAGTGCTAAAATGTACACAATTTTTTTCAGTGACGTTAATTTTTGACTGGCATGATGTGAATAAAGTGAATTCTATCATGATTACAATCCTAGTTTTGGTTTTAAACAGTTTTGCTTCCATTGTCTTCTGTTATTTGGCCAAAAAACTCTGAAATATTTCTTAAAACATCTATTTTTAATAGTCCAAATAAGAAAGAAAGTTTTACAGGTTTGGAATGATGAGGGTGAGGATATTTTCATTTTTAGGAGAACTTGTCGTAGGGGTCACACAAAGTTTTTTTTTTCCCTTTAAAAAAAATTGAGATGCAAGGCATTGGAATGAAAAACCCAAGGTCTAGCTTGCTTTTTTTTTTTTTTTTTTTAACAAAAGTTATTTTAAATTGAGTGCCGGGTTTTTAAAACTCTGTAGCTGTGTCCCAGTTTAGAGGCTGCATCCTTCGAAGGACGCAGACTTCAAAGGACACGTCTAAGGTCGAACCGAGCATTGTTAAATGGAACGCTCTAGCCTATGTAGGATTGCTCGTCGCCTAGCAACTGTGACAGCTGCCGTTGACGAGTCCAAAATTCCGGTAAATTTTGTATGCGACATTTTTGAAAGTTATATTAAACTGTCTGAAAACAAAACAGGGTTTACAACCTGTCCAAATATGTTCACCTTGGTCCATGTATGTACATAATAAAGAGTGTAAACTATCTATAAAATCGCATTGTAGTAAGACATGTCAGCATTTGAACTGGTTTAAAGTTTTTTTGTACGTTTGTATCATGGGATATTTCAGTAAGTTGGAACCCAATAAATGTAATCCAAGATTTTCTCTCAAAAAATCCAGGCATCATCAGTGCACAATGAATCTTGGGATAGGCTAGGCTCCAAAGGATCAACTCCAAAATGGAGCCCTAGGCCCTTTGCAGTCTTCCTTCGAGTCCAGTGGTGCTTAATGACGTAATGCCAGGTAATGTCAGGTAGAATTCTGCTGCAAAGCTCGCTTCAGTGTGGGCTCGGCAAAAGTGTGCATCAAGGGCGCATATATGCCACACGAGCATCCTTCTGAAACCTAAAATAACAAATGGGACTTAATTGTGGACTTAATGGACACTCGGTGGCCATTTTAATCCACAAGACAAATGCACATGAAGTGTGCCATTTGGGACGGGGCCGTTCTATCCTTCGTGTCCCGGGAAATGAAGGACGCATTTTTTAGGCTGCATTCGAAAGAGCCTTCGAATTGGGACAGCCACTGTGACTCATTCAGACTTTGAATGCAGCCTTTGACAGATACAGCCTCTGAATTGGGACACAACTTGTGTCGTGGACGAGATGCTGTGACACGTAAGTGCAATGGTCTAACACTTTTGTATAGCTTGATTGCATAGAAAAACAACATAAAGGCAAAAACGCATTCTGTGTGTCAACAGCCCCTTATTCATTAATAAACATACTTGCAATCCAGTTTAACCTGGCACTTACAGTAAACTGAAGTGTGTGTGGTTGGTTTATAAGGCAGAGGTTTTTCCACTGAAATCCTGTGTACGATAGTGCCTCAACAGATTTCAGAGCTGAATTCATCTTTTTGAATATTGAATCTTGTATTTCTGCTGGTAAATGTCTTATTTGTGGTTTAAAATGTTAAATGTAGAGAGAGACAAATGTAGAGAGAGAGAATTTTTCAAAAAACCTGCTAAGTTTCAAATTAATATGTGTTAAAATCAAATGAAAAGTTTTTTTTCCTCACATTTTATAAATTTATTGGTTGTGTTGTGATTTTTCTGCCTTTTGAAAAGCCTGCAGAGAAAATTTCTCAGTTGCTTATGTCTATTCATTTTCCTAAAGACTCAGAAGAGCAGTCTGTCACCATCAGTGCTTTTGTGTATGCAAGATTCTTCTCTGAATGGCCATTAAATTCTCCTACCACCACTGGCTAAACAAAGAGTAACATTCATTACATGTATGTTTAGAAAAATACAAATCTGTCTGATGCTTCACCGACTCTTGGGCCTGAAAAGGATGGCTGAGAAAAGGTAGAAATCCTGTGAATATCTAGATTACCCTTGGCAAAGACTTAAAAACAAAAAAAAAAAAAAAACTATGCAAAGAAAAGAAAAAAAACTAAAATCTATGACAGATGGCTTGCTACTCAAGCTCTGTTTTGGACTCGACTCTCAGTACACACACTGTGAAACAGAGCAAGATGATAATTAGATGAGGGAGATAAATAAAGCTCATCTTTTGTGAGATGACTATGTTGCTCGCCGCTGCTATCCCAGAATTCTGTGCTCTCCTGCCATGTCTCTCAAAGGAAATATAGAACAATAATGGACACACACAGCAGAGGAACTCTGATGGCAGACAGAACAGAGGCTAATGCGCGGTTCACGTGTTCCTCTGTTCTGCTGATGTATAAGCTCAGTGTGAAGTCGTACCTTCATTACTGAAGTGCAGGGTTCATGGAGCTGAAGCAAGGAGTGTGATGGCTCCAAACAATGCTGGCCTGCGTATGTGTGTGTGCATTTGTTCATGAGAGTGTAGGTTTGAGTTTAGAAATCTTCAGTAAGACACCATCCATGTGAGGAGCAGAAGTAGTGATGCAACTTTTCACACAAAAATAAAACTTCTGTCATCATTTACTCACCCTTGTGTTGTTCTATCCCCATATGACTTTATTGTGATATAAAGTATAAAGTGCGAAATAAAGTCGAATTGTGAGATTTAAAGTTGCACCTGTATGATATAAAGTCACATTCTGAGATATAATGTTGCAATTGTGAGGCAGTCCACTTTCTTCTAACACAAAAGGAGATGAAGAGATGAAACTGAAGAGTTAAAGACCCATTATGATGTTTGGCATGGTGGCATTCCAACTTCTCAGTCCTGGGACAATAGCAATAAACAGCACAATGTATTCATGGCATCCCTTATTGATGGAAGTATTTCGCATGAATGTGTATTTCTCATGTTTTATTCAACCTTCAGGAGCTGTTGTAAGAGTTTCGCTGTGCATTATTTGTTTGAGAAAAATGTAAGCAAGGCCAAAGCCTCTTGATCATTCAGAAATGGAAAGCAGAGAGGCTATAAACGCACAATATTTGACTGTATGTGAAGGCTAAACATTTTCATATTGGGTATAATTACAGTAAAGCCCAGAAAATATGTCAGAAATATTATAGGCTAACATTCAAAAACAGAATTTTAGAATTTTATATTAATATAAAAACAAAATAGGCTATGTTATTTATTCTCAGTAATTTCAGTAATAAAAATAAAAAGTTTAGGATCTTTCAAAGGATCAGAGAGGCTATAAACAGAAAATATTTGCCTGTATGTGAAAGCTACACAATTTGCTAACATTCAAAAACAGAATTTCTTTAATTTTATATTAAATTAATAAAAAACAACATTTGGTAACACTATTGTAGTGTCCTTGTTACACGTTACTAGTAATATCAGTGAATTATACATAATTACATGCAACTAACCCCTATAGTAAGTACATGTTGTTAATTAATATTACTCAGTACTTAAAGGCACAATATGTAGTTTTTCGCCACTAGAGGTCGCATATTCAAAACAAAGGCGTAGCTTAAAGATGTCGAGATCGAGTGCGGAATCATGGGATGTCGTTTTCACCTCACAGCCGGGGGAAAAAAAGAATCATGTTCATGGATGAGATTATTAATGTTACTGTACTGTGAAGCAAAGCAGGGCTGAATGCTGTGCAAGCAAAAATGAGGCCGCTGGAGCGATTGCTAATGAGAGACGAGTGCAACACGCCTCAAAAGTAGCGGAACTTTTATTATGCCACAGTCGCCGCTTCAGCTTCTTCCGGTCAAGCGTATGTGGGGTAACGCAGCGCTGTTTTATCATATTAAGGCAGGAACACACATTCGTCGGCCGACTAAGTTTTCTCAGTGTGTTCCGCACCGTCGGCTGAAGTTGGTCTTTGTGTGCTTTTTTTCAGCCGATTTGACATGTTGAATCGCATCGGCGTTTGTCGGGCCATCTGATCATTCTGATTGGCTTTTCAGCTACTGCCACCTGCTGGTACAGAAAGGCATTTCATCTTACGCAGGCGCAGAACGGACGTGCTACTTGGCCATCGGCTGTTGAGCGCCAGTTTGGTGTGTCAGGGCGACTTTGGACGCTGCCGACGTGAGCCAACCTCGCAGTCTGCTTTCATCGCCACTAGTTCATCAACGTCGGCTTGGTGTGTTCCTGCCTTTAGATACATTTATATTGATATGATATTAGAATATCATATCAATATAAACAAGAAAACGAGATTCAAACAATAAGACTAAACATGTTGAGCTATACAACAATGATTAGTTTTCTGTCTATAAATGTATCCCAACAGTTGTTCTCTCGTCTAATAAAACATACAATATATTAAAGTGTCTTTGGTGTTTCCATGGTTTTTACAAAATAAAACCGGAAATCGAGGCTAACGCAGGAATGATGTCCTTGATAGGCGACGCACGGACATGGTCCGTGTCCTGGTTAAAATTGCTTATTTCTCTGGATTTAAACATTCTTGGAAACATCTGGGATAATGTAAGTACACAAGTCAACAAAATATATAACACTGTTCTAGTGGTTTTTGGATATTTTAATCCACAAATCTTGCATATTGTGCCTTTAATTGTGTAATTACACTTAAAATAAAAGTGTAACCATTTTTTTCTGTAGTTTCAGTAATAAAAGATCTTTACAAGGATCTGTGTGGTCCTTATATTCAGTAGTATTCCATGACATCAGTTCTTTTTTTTTTTTTTTTTTTTTTTTCAATTTAAAATTCAATTCCAGTGTATGAAATTCTGTGAAAATTATGTCTCATGAGAGCCATTATGTTCTAGAAAACCTTGGCATGTCTCTGCATGTCTTTGCACATCTGTGTTAAGATTTAATGAAGGGTTGACATTGAAGGGATTGCAATATTGCAGAAACATTAAAGCAGGGCTGTCTGGAAGATCCTGTTTTCTTCACGTTGACCATCAGCCTACATATTGTCTCTGATGGTATTTGTATGTACAATTTCAAGGTCTGTTAGTGAAAAGATGGTGATGGATGAATGTAGCATGACAGATATGGAACTTGAGTGCTTTAAACAAAAAGATATTGTTTCATATGGTGGCAGGGGGCAAGTTTTTCCAAGACCCTATTAAAGCATAAACTGCTATCTATAGCTCTTAGTCGTATGTTTATTAATCATGAGACCATCAGTAGTGTACGCTTAAAAGTTGACAAAAAAATAAACTTGATATACACATTTAAATTTCTCTGTGTCTTCCAGGTAAATGGACCAAGGATATGGACAACTCAGGGTTTTAATTTTCAGATGAACTACAGACTATGAAACATCATACATGCAATCGGTTACTTCATTGTTGCATCAATACTGGATCCACCCATTTTCTTCACCTTGTGCATTAGAATAGTCTCCATGGTTCTCATAATAACTAATTAAACCATCCTTTGACCTTCCAAATTCTACTGCGCACAGTGAAATTTGATCATAAGTCTGACGCCAACCCCCTATGTCCAAAAGTCCATTAATTACCCCGTAGCTTTTCTCCCCAGCCCAGAGGAAGGTGACATAGTTTAGCTCTCCTGCTAGGCCCTGCTTTGAATTAAGTCTTTGGGAAGACCTTGCAGATCCCTCTCGCCATATTGCAATTAATCAAACAGTGTTAATTATCTCATTATGAACCAGAGATGGATGTCTACGCCACATTGGAGGGTGAGCGGAAAGAGCGAGAGACACAGGGGGCACGAGTGTGTATACAAGAGAGAAAGAGAGAACAAGAATGCCATGGAGAGATGGAGACATGAGAATAAGTCCTATTTGAAGCATTGCAGATACACGTTATTCTTTAATGCATTTGGCTAGGGATGTGGTGCCGTGTCCAGAGTGGAAATGATGTCATCAGCACAAGTAGACTGATCCGCTTCTCTAGTTTCATTGCCACAAGCCGCAAGAGATTCCTCATCATCATCCTCACAGCATGCTCTCGTTCTTCTCTCGCGTGCTCCTCCAGCACAGCTGGCCCGCACCACATGCTCGCTCATTCACATGGAGGATTAGACTCTGTGCAAATCCGTCTCTACTGGCCTGGACTTTCACTCAGATCCTCCTTTAACACACTCTGCCCCTAAAAAAGAAAAGAAAAAAAACACAAAGGAGATCTCTTATAATATATCAAAGATTGCAATGAGATTAACGGAACAGTTCACCTAAAAATTTAATCATTATTTATCATTATTTTCTCACCATCATCTTGTTTCAAACCCATATGGTGTTATTTTATTTATTTTATTTTTCAGAGAATTTTGAAGCAACTCTCTTCTACAACATCTGTCAAGTTTCAAAAAGGGTAATGAAAAGTAGTCCATATCAATAATGCAGATAAAGTCTTCTGAAATCATATTTAGTGTTGTGCGAGAAACAGATTGAAATTTGTCATAATTCATTGATAATATTCTACACTGCTGCAGGTCTCAAACTAAGATGGTCATGAGATTTGAGATTAAATATTGAACATTCATATTTTGGGGTGAACTGTTCCTTTAAGTCTCCTACTTCTTTCCCTCTTTTTTTCTTTTCTTTTTCCAGAAAAGATCTCAACAAAGTCGCTGTCATGTTTTAGTCCAAAATGGTGAAGAAGATTCAAATAGGAGCGTATTTATTAAAACAAAACTCAGGTAATCTACAATGATGAAAGACAGCATGCAAGCACAAACACACGAACAATACCGGACAATGAGGGAACTAAATACACAATGGTGATGAACATAATGGCAAACAGCTGTGATGATTAATCAGTGTCCATGGAAACTGGTGAGTGGCGGGAAACTAGAACAAAGGAAACATTAATCTGAGGAAAACAAACTAAAAGTCCATGAAAATTAATTAACAGAACACAATTGTGAGAGTCGCAAGCTGCTCAGAAGTCTAGATGTCAATATGAATCAAAAAATGTTGGTAACATTATTTCGATGGTCCAGGTTAGACATTAAGTAACTTTGCTTTAAGTAACTGTGTGTCTTCCAGGTAAATGGATCTACTACAAGTCAACTACCAGTTATTAGAGTATTAGTAGATTAGTGTCTGCTTAATATCTACTAACACTTTATTTTGATGGTCCTCCAACAGGCATTCTACTGACTATAAGTAACTTTGCAAGCACCTGTCAACTTATTCTACTTAGTTACTAATACTCTAATGAGAGTTAGTTAACATGTAGCTGTAAATTAATGAGTTAGTTGTCATGTGTTTGCAAAGTTACTTATAGTAAGGTCTAAAGTTGACTATTGAAATGAAGTGTAACCAACAACTAGAATTTGAGACCAAATTTCTGGACTATACTATCGACAATAACTATATGCTACACTCTTACTGTAGGAAGAAACATCTGTTTAGGAGAAACATCTGAGACGAATGAGGAAAATATCAATGCTTACTAGATAGAAAAATATGCAAGAGGTACGTATGGAAGCTTGTTTCCGCCACTAAATAAAAAAATGAAAATTGCAACTTTTTATCTCACAATTCTTTTTTTTCTCAGAATTGTGACATTATATCACACAATTCTGACTTTATAACTCACAAATCAGACTTTATATCACGCAATTCTGACTTTGTCACGCAATTCTGACTTTATAACTCACAATTCTGACTTTATAACTCGCAATTCTGACTTTATATCACGCAATTCTGACTTTATATCACGCAATTCGGACTTTATATCACTCAATTCTGACTTTATAACTCGCAATTCTGACTTTATATCATGCAATTCTGACTTTATAACTCACAATTCTGACTTTATATCACATAATTTTGACTTTATATCACACAATTCTGACTTTATATCACATAATTCTGACTTTGTCATGTAATTCTGACTATATCACGCAATTCTGACTTTATAACTCGCAATTCTGATTTTATATCACATAATTCTGACTTTATATCACGCAATTCTGATTTTATAACTCACAATTCTGACTTTATATCTTGCAATTCTGACTTTATAACTCACAATTCTGACTTTATATCACATAATTCTGACATTATATCATGTAATTCTGACTTTATATCTTGCAATTCTGACTTTATAACTCGCAATTCTGATTTTATATCACATAATTCGGACTTTATAACTTGCAATTCTGACTTTATATCTTGCAATTCTGACTTTATATCATGTAATTCTGACTTTATATCACACAATTCTGACCTAACCCTAACTAGCAATTGTGAGTTTATATCTCACAATTCTATTTTTTATTTCATGGCGGAAACAAGCTTCCATATGTAAGAGACCATTCACAGGCCAGTCAATGTTATGATTGCATCATAAAACTGATTTTTGAATGTTGATTTTTTTTTCTTTTTGTCATTTCTTAATTTTGTTTAAGAAATCTCAAACAAAATTTTAATCTTTGAGTCTGCACATTAAGTGGATGGATTGAATTAATCCATCAAATTGAAGATGAAAAATAGAACATTTGAGGAATACGCCTGCCTTGCAAACACTGTATTGAAAAATAAAATGAGCAATAACATTTCCTCTTGCAAAATATAAGAGGAGACATAAATGAAAGCTTCAAATTGCAGTGTCATGGGTGAATGGTCTTATTGTGTTTGATTTTTCTTTAAAATAAGTCATTCCTTTTTAGAGACATGTCCAAAAAATTGTCTCCTGTATGGTACAGTCAATTGCATTCATACGCACAGCGATCTTACTGTTCGAGCACAGGCAGTTTTTTAATGCTGACTGCTATGCTATTGGTGATAGAAATATAAAGCAGACGATGATCAAACGGAATCCGATATTGAACTTTGTAACCTAAAAATCTTTATGAGCACATTAGACGTCCCTTTTCATAAATTATAAATGGAACACATAATTGCGTTCACGAAATCGTGGCGCGATCAAAGTTTCAGAAGCTGTAGAAATGAGAGTGTGTGTGTAGAACCGCAGGAACATGTCCTATTATTTCAAGATATAGTTAATTCGTTCTACATTAGAATATGAAAGATTCTAGTAGCAGAGTATCTGTATAATTTCATTCTTAAATGGGGAGAAGCTAATTACTCTGACAAGGTTATTTTACCAACGTCTTTTAAAGCGTCAGTCCTCTACCGTTTACTGATCCGCCCTCTGTAATCTGTACCGAAAACCCGAAGAAAAGGTTTTAAAGAGCAGTTGGTAGAGGAGGCTTAATCCCTCTTAAACATCCTTAATGTCTTCTCAAGTGGGACTTCCTCAGGAGGAAAAGAAGAGTACTTTTCAGTTAATCTGTAAATCAGCTTTGCCATGAAGGACTGCAGCTTGTGGCTTTGGCTCCAGGAAATAACTTCTCTCACCTCTTGAGTGGTGTTCTTTTCAACTTTCCTGTGAAATCTCTTACCTTGCTCTCATATAAACGTATGTAGGAAATGTTAATAGTCAAGGAGGAAGGCTTAAAGGGGTACAGTCATGAAAAATCAAGTTTTTTCTTGATTTTTAGAGATAATTAAGCAAGAGAACTGGTTCCTTTGTTAATCATTGCCTTGCTGATATTTGGATGATTGCGAGTGTGATATTGATTTTTTTCTATTGAACAGTTCAATAAGCAAAAAGATCTTTTTAAATAACTATTGACTGTTACTTTGAAATATTTCTAAACAAAGCCAAGGCAGAGCCATTCTGCATCTCCAAGCAACACACAAGAGTGGCGTTTCTGAAGAAATCAGTGCTTTGAACAAATTGATTGATTCAGTGACTCACCCATTTTGTTCTTAAATGAATCAATGTTTAGAATGGATCGAATGAGTAAATGATTCAATGACTCATTCATAAAGACAATCCATGTCTTACTACTTGCTACTTCCTCTGAGGTTCTGAAGTGTGCATCCACTGGACAATTTTCTATCCCATGAGGCCACAGGAGAGGATTTGTGAATGACATGAAGCGATCGGTGAAACTGATGACGTACAGTGACAACGTGGCAAATTTAACTCATACTAAACACATTCATACTATATAGAACATACTTTTTAAATGTTCACAAATTAAATTTCAAAACAAATGTAGTACCTACTATACAATATGCAATTTCGGTTAGTCGTTTCGCTCCTAAATGAATTTTGAACAAACTGGTTGAAGAAATTATTCAATGATTCACTCGAAAAGACGGCCACTTGTATGTTACTTTAAATAATGATGTATGCTGCAGGAAGAATAACTTTTAGGACTTGTCCTGATATATTTAGATTTCTGATGTCAAAAACTTTTTTTTTTTTTTTTTTGTTTCTGGCTGTCTGAATATCTCCCTATGTATCCTTCTGAAGGATCGCAACTTTAGAGATAATTTGCTAACTTAAGTGGCTGAATTAATTTTTTCAATATTCATTATCATTTTAGTCTGATCTTAACAGTTTTACAACATTTCAGTGCCAATTGTTTTGCAAAGATGCAGTTGATTTTATTTTATTTTCAGAAGGCATGACGTGTGTGAAAAACATTCCATTTATAATTTTAAGGGTTTGAGAGTGCATGGAATTGGGTATGAAAAACTAAATTATAGCTGTTTTTGGTGCAAAAACAAACAAACAAAAAAACACTATAAGTGACCTCATAGGAAAAATAAGATAAAATAAAAATGAAAAATTGTATGATATGACCCCTTTAAACCTACGATACTAATAATGATATAGGCCTACAGCATAAACTGTAAGAAGTATATATTCCATCATTTTGTGTGTGTATGTTGGGAATGCTTTTGTTTTAATGGAGTGTGTCTTGTCTTTGGATGACCTTTGGTAGTAAATAGGGTGTTTGAATAACTTCAGGGAATTGTGCAATAGCAGAACTCCATCTTTTTTTTTCTCAAACTATGAATAGACCATGAGCTCTAACCGTGAATAACAGAACAGCCATTATCCCGAATCATCCGTTACTGTACATGAACTTTTTTTACTCCATCTCTCTTTACTCTCTGTTATATCAAGAACATTTGTTCAGCTAAATGCTTTATTTTAAAACATATCTTAAGCATCACAATTTAACAAGCATAATTGTGAGATGATAAAGTTGTAAAATGTGCAGACAGTGTGCATATTTTCCCATTCTCTGGTGGTACAATAGTATAGTGATAGTATCAGATGCTAATACCATATATGCCATAGTACTAAATGATTGACATGAAGTACCATTTTACCATAGTATTACCATCCAATACCACTACTGAACCATGATACCACCATAGTATTTAATGTAACGTCCAAAAACATGGTATTACCATGTTGCTATGTCTAAAAAGCCATGGAAATATCATTGTACTATGCTTAAAGAACCTAGTAATACCATGTCTTGTCAGTATTACTAGCGCTTTTGTGCTTTTGGAACCTGCACAGCATTCTCTGCTGAATGATGTACAGTACTGGCTTCACTCCTGATGTGGATAGAAAGTACGTGTGCTTGTGGTTGTCTGTTTGCTGTCAGGCGGAAAGAGAGAGTGAGAGAAAGCAAACGAATGTGTTTCACGCTTGTTACATCAGTTCTGACTGACAACTGTGGTGGCATACTTCATGATGAGACCCAGAGCACGGGTTCTCCATCCTTACCTGTCAAAATGCATCTTTTCTGTCAGATTTCTGATTTACCTTAGCCCAGATTGTGCAGAACCATCCTACGCTCTTAGACTAAACATTACAAACCATAGTACTAAAAGGAGAGGTTATCTTTTAAACATTTTGCTTTATTAACTTTTCACTAGCATTCTAAAATTCAATCATTATGGTGTAGTTTCCATCTATACTTGGTTAAAGGGGCCAAAATAAACTGTATTTGTAAATGGGTCATTGACGAATAAGGTTTTTAAAAGTGTAAAAAAAAACATAATGGAGATATAATTCATTTTGAAGTTTTATTAAGTGTTAACTATGAGACTGTGGTTTTTATAATCAATTAACACTGCGTTTGTCATTTTTTACAAGATGGACAAAATTTGTCACCAAAAAAGTCATTCGGTTTAACCAAAAATTTGGCTTTACTGAATGACACTTTTGGTTATACCAAATGACGATATTTTCAAACAATGCTAACAGGCTAATATCTAGCTAGCTAGCAAAGGGGCAATCAAACATTTTATATTTAGTACAAGTTTTTAAAATATTACAACATTTTCCATGTTTTATAGCGGTTGTACCGAATGACCTGATGTTTCGGGACATGGGTATGAGCAAGTGAAAACATGAATTTTTCAAATGGTTAAAAGAGAGTTAGTTGCTTTGCTTTACGACCATGTGGTGTCTGAATGATGTCACATCCTGTCACATAATATTGACCGCATGACTTGATCCGAAATGGTCCCTTTGTATTGGTTACTCCGAATGACATCAATGAAATTCATTTTTCTGTACATTCTTTCTCATAACAAAGCAACAACTTCTACACATAATTTGAATACAATTTTGCACTATGTTGATATATGATGTTATAAAATCATTTATTATTATTATTATTATTATTATTAAGGCCTTAGGACAAAAAAATTACCCTTTTAACTGTATTTTGATCAAATAAATGCAGCCTTACTGAACATAAGAGACTTCTTTTCAAACAACAACAACAAAAACATTAAATATCTTACAAGACCCTAAGTTTTTGAATGGTATAGTGTAAAAATATAAGAAATATAAATTTAATTTTATCCCTTTCGGCAACAGGGTTATTTAGCTGTTTTTCCTTGTATATTAATGACAAACAGCAGTTCAATGTGTCATCATCATATTCAAGGTGAATATCTCTAAACATTTATTACCACACCTATATTTTTTTTCCTGATTTACCACAACATTTTTTCTTTCATCAAATCAACTTCAATAATTAATGTGATTCAGATAAAATAATATTTTGAGTTTCTGTTGATTAAACCAATGACCTTCATTGTATTAACTCAAATTTTTAATTTTTGTAAACTCAACATTTTAAGGCAACCAGGTAACTTTTTTAAGTTAAACCAACTATTCTTTTTTACAGTGCAGAATCTCCTTTATGATGGTAACCTTTCTATTGAGAAATTATTTAAATACAAGAATATATTCTTTAAATATAAGAATATAAGATAATTAATTGAATATAAGAATCATTTTCAAGTATTAGATTATCACTTTAACATTTACATTTAAATCATGTGTCATGTTATGTAACATATTTACTCACTGAACCTCATTTTTACTTTTTATGAGAATTAATTTTTGGACTCTCGGTTAGATCACTCCTCTGATGTGACAGTTCACCAGTTAAGAGATTTCAAATGAACTGTTGGCTTGGTCAATTAACACCCTGCCATGCAGACTGATCATCAGCACATTGGAGAGCTCCATAACTCACAGCGGTTATAAATTCCTTCTCGTCTTATTCTCAGCTCCTTGTTCTATGGCCCCTGTAGAGCTCGTCTCGGTGCCTTGTCCCTGGAGAACTAGAGAGAGACAGAAAGACAACTGGGAGGCTTTGAATTGTGCTTCTATTTATGCATTCACTTTCTAATGTGGGGAGGACAGAGCGAGAAAAGAGAGATGAAGAAGCGAAAAGAAAAGACAACTGACAAAGCGCCACAACAAAGCCAAAGAGTGAAGACGTTTAAATGGCTTTGACCCTGTCAGAATGTTCCCTGCACACGTCTGAAAAGTTTTCATGAGCATTTTATGAGCCTGTAGCGATGGCAGGATTCATGTGCACTGAAAAAAAGAAAAAAAAAAAACTTTTAAGCCCAGTGTACTGTACAGTTTTATCTGTCCCTTATGTTGGATGCTTGTCAGATTGTACAATATGACCCCGGGGAGATCGTGGGCAAAAGCCAAGGCAGATGTTTCAACATCAATGCTCTTTAATGCCAGCCTGTATGATATATCTTAAGATTTTGGTCATGATTGACAGCACTGACTGGGCGTCAGTCACTTCAATTTCTGACATCCTCACTAGCTGTGTTTCCATCCACGTTTCTAATATGAATTTTGGGATAGTGAATAAGAAATGATGGATGAAATCACCAAGATGTCAATGTATATTAAAAAAAAAAAAACTCTCTTGAAGTTCATACTGCAAGAATAGTGTGTAGGACAACCAACATGTTGTAGAATTTTTCTAAAGCAGTGGCTTTGAATACAAAGATCTTATCTTTAAAGAGGTCCTATTATGCTTTTTTAACTGTTCATCTTTCTTTAGTGGCCGTTTACATGACACTGTTTTCATCTGAAAACAGAAAACTTTGTATGCGTTGTGGCCATTCATTTACGCGACGGCATTTTGAGGGGCTGAAAATGCAAACTTTTGAAACGATGCAGTTATCGTCTCCATGTAAACTACAAAAACATGCATGCGCATTGCGTGTTCAGTTTATAGGTGTTTTTTTACAACGTGACATCGCCAACTACTGGCCTGGCAGCATAATACAATGTTTTCAGTCATTTTCGCGGATCCGTGTGAACGGAAATTGTTTTAACAACGTTGTCATCTGTATGCAAAAAACACAAAGGGAAAACTTTGTTGTGTAAACGTACCCTTACGCTACATCCGAAATCGAATACTTCTCTACTATATAGTGTGCGAAAAACAGTATGCGAACAGAGTAGTATGTCTGAATTCATAGTATTCGAAAAACAGAAGGCAAAAAGTACCCAGATGCAAACTACTTCCGGTGAGATTCTGAAATGCGCATACGATGGACACTTTGCTATCCCATGAGGCCACTAAAGAGGATTTGTGAATAGAGTGAAGGGACGTAACTGACGCTGGTAGGTCATGTGACAGTAACAACATGGCAGATGTTGTAAGTCAGGATTTCATTCATACTACACGCATTCGTATTATATAGAACATACTTTTTCAACGGCCGTGAAGTAAAATTAAATTCAAATGTAGTACCTACTCAGACAGTACGCGATTTCGGACGCAGCTTTAGTGTGTAATGTCGTAAGCGGTAGGCCAATCACATTTTTTTTTAACCATTAAATGATGTAAACATATTCTAGACCCATAAACAAAATTATGAACCTGCAAATGAGCATAATAGGACCCCTTTGCAAGCTTTAATGCTGAAATGGTCTCATGAATTTGTACCTTCCTTCACAGATACTGCCTGATATTCAGGTGGGGACTGTGAATTCCATCCTAAGCTGAGAAAAGCCTGCATACATTTCTGTCCTGTCTGAAAAATGCCTTGGCCACCTGTCTTCCCTCCTGAATTGCTGCTTGTCAGGTATAGCAAGCATGGTGGATGAGGTAATTGAGCATGAAGGTGGCTAACCAAAAAGGTACAAGCCCTTGCCATATTCATTGTCCGTTTTCGACTGTCCATACGCACCTGTTTATTCTCGCTTGTTCAGTCCCACCTGTTCATACTTAATTGTTCATTTTCAGCAGTTTACACTCAACTTGCCCATACTCACTTGTTTGCTTTCAGCTGTTTATGCTGAACTTGTCCATACTCGTTCATCCTCAGCTGTTTAAACTCATCTGTTCATTCGCCCTTTCGCTATGCTCCACCCCCCTTGGTTACTGTTGCTAACTCTGACAAGCTTTACAGAATGATCTAGAGGAATGCTGCTTAAAACAAAATGTTAAAATAATGTTTTTAAGGCAGGGCTTTGTGAAGAGTCAGTTCATCAGGGTTGGGGCAATGGGTTTGGTTCATGAATTTAAAAGTTTACTTACACTTCATTTCTGGTAGATAGATAGATAGATAGATAGATTGATTGATTGATTGATTGATAGATGATAGATAGATAGATAGATTGATTGATTGAACGAACATTCGACATTCCAGAACTCTATCACTTCAGTTCAACTCAGGGAACATTCTGGCAAGACATAAAAATCTCACTATATAACAGCTCTCAAGCGTCTGTGGGGGTCTGCGCTGCTCGCTAGACCTCTCAAGGCACTTCAGAAATCTCTGTATGATTGCCTCTTACAGCCATACCAGAGCTTATTTAATCAAACAAAACAGCCAGCCAAAAATAGACACCAAGTTCGAGCACACAAACTTCCACAGCTTTACTGGTGGAAACTCCACCGTCCCTTTGAATAAAACAACTTTCCTCCGAATGGCCGAGAGTAGATTACAGCAGACTTATGCCGTCAAAACAGAGCAATATTGACCCATCAAATATTCATGGGGGCTACTGTGATAAGCAATGCATAAGCAGGGATTGATCCATCTATATTGGAAATGCAGTTGTCAGGAAGATGGCCTTTATCCATTTGTTAACACACTGAGGGGAAATACACTCAGGAAGTGTACATCACATTCTTCTAAACCAGGGTTTCATAAATATCTACCGGGTGTGTGACGGAACAGAAAGTGGTTGTTGGATTATCAGTACTCAGACGAGACATGGATGTGTGGAGAAGATAACGGAGAGGCTTTTATCCAGTGGCAATTCTAGGATTTCAGACTAAGGGGAGTTCAGTCTCTTATTGGGTTATGAGATTGTGTTGGTAAAGGTATGGTTTTTGCTTAAAGTGTGAGAGGTTGCGGTTCAAAACTCTCATAACTCACAATTCAGTGTCAGTGTATATCAGTAGCAGAACACATTTGGTTCTATTTTCATTTCACTACAGCAGAGAGCTGGCCGCGGTTGAGCACTGTGTATGAGAGAATGATATATGAATACACTACTGGTCGAAAGTTTGGAATAATTAAGTTTATATATATATATATATATATATATATATATGAAAGAATACTCTATGCTCACCAAGGCTGCATTTATTTAAAAAAAAAAAAAAAAAAAAACAGAAAAAAACCCCCCAGTAATATTGTGAAACATTGATAATAATTAGAAATATTTATTGAGCACCAAATCAGCATATTAGAATGATTTCTGAAGGATCATGTGACACTGTAGACTGGAGTAAATTTAGCTTTGCATCACAGGAATAAAATACATTCAAATAGAAAACAGTTCTTTTAAATTGCAATAATATTTTACAATACTTCTTTACTGTATAATCAAATAAATTCAGCCTTCCTGAGCATAAGAGGCTTCTTTCAAAAACATAAGAACAAATCTGAATTATTCCAAAGTCAGTAGGTATTTTCCATCCACCTATTTTTATGCGCATAAATTCTAAAAATGTGCATAAAAAAATGTATATGCGATGCGAAAATATGCATATAAACTATGATGGAAACACTTTTACCGCGTTTTACCACTTTTACAGAGTTTATTGTATTTCATCTGCACGCTCTGAGGCGCAAGTAATTTATTATATATGAAAATTATTATGTGGCTTCTACTTCAGCAACTTCCATTTCTCCTAGTGATATTTAGCGCCAATTTTATCAGGAAGTGGCGATATTGTTCTCTTCGACTGGATAGAAAAAGTGCTTTATTCGCAGATGTTTTATGCAATATTCCAAATTTGCACACAAGTTAAATTCACAACTTTGGGTGAAAGCATATGTGTCTGATGCAGAAAAAGGGTAAAATAGTTGAAATTTGTTCCTTATCTCACTTATAGATTTGCTTCAATGTTCTGCAAAGAAAAATTCTGAGGTGGCTGTTAAATACAGCCTATTTTAACCAAAGGCGTTTGATGTTTAGTATATAATATCGACCAATTGAAATTGGCTTTAGATCTGGAGTCAGATTTACTTTGGATTTCTGTCCACTGAGAATCTGACAATCTGCCAAAGAAGTCTATATGGTGAGTGGTTTTTAAGCACACAGAAACAGTTGGAGTGCTTCTCTCGCAAGAGGCGACAGTGTCTCAGAGGGTCCATATTAGTGCTGTGAGCCATGACGTCCTAGCGTGGCCTCTGATACCGCTGAGGCTCCGTAGAGAGCTTATGCAGATCCTTTCCTGTAGCACTGAAGGATGCTGGGAATCTCTCTCCAATCATCTCTCGGAGAAACAACCCTTCTGGCTTCTTTTTGTGGGATGATGCCGAGACTAATAAAGGCCTACCCAGATGTCCTGAGCTCAGTGCTCCACTAATCCTCTTTTCCCTCACTTTCTTCTCTTTCAATTCTCTCCTTCCAACAGTACGGAGTGTGTCCTGGTCAAAACTCATCCTACATGCTGGGGGATCCCTGCCCGGGTTGAAGGGGGACACGTAGAAGGAGATTAGCTCTGTGATAATGCAGGGATTCACACCTGGCTGTCTGGCCTGCAGCTGATTGCAAAGTCAATGGATTTATCTTTAGAAAGCAGCAGAAATCGATAAAATCAGTGGATGTGAGCTTTAGTTATGTAGGATTGCAGATTTATGAGACAAAACTAAGAAATTAATTTATTTTCAATGTAGGAAGGCATCATGTGTATTTTACAGTGACACAAGCTGTACTTGTACCGATGTCCAGTATGGATGGGTGTTTTTCTTTAAGTGACATTAAAGTCACCATAAAATCATAATTGACAATTCTTTTCTTTTTTTTAAATTCATGTACCCTCGTACCCTCATACAATATGTACACTCAAAATAACTTGTGAGTGAGGTCGTACGAATTCGTATGAGTTAGCCACCTCATAAAATACGTACAAACTGCCGTGAAATCGGGTTGGCTGAACACAAAAGAAGATGCCGGAATGCTGATAACCAAACAATTGATGGGCCCCATTGACTTCCATAGTATTTTTTTCCTCATTCTATGGAAGTCAGTGGGGCCCATCATCTGTTTGGTTACCCATATTCTTCAAAATATCTTCCTTTGTGTTCAGCAGAAGAAAGAAATTCATACAGGTTTGGAACAACTTGAGGGTGAGTAAATGATGACAGAATTTTTTGACATTTTTGGGTGAACTTTCCCTTTAACACAGTTGTTGTGTGAAAATACAGGCTTGACTCATATGTAAACATTACTGTCACAATCTTTGTATTCTGTTGTAGGAAAGTGGCCTCCAAAACCTGAAAGCTTACCTCCTTGAAGGTGAGCAATGAGTGCAGTTCCAGAATAGGACACATACTGCAGTCATATGTTTTCATACCCGGGCCTGTTTGAGAGAAGACGGCATGACGTGTGGATGTGCATCAGATAAATTGCAGAGGCTAAACGAAAACCAGAATCACCTGCGTCAGTCACTTCTAAATTAAAAGGTATTTGGTGAGTTTATAGCAACAATGGAGGAAATGTAATCATGTTTGACAGTTTGCTTGATGGAACATCGGAACCATAACTAAAATCTGTGTCCATCAGCTGTTTTTAGATGTGAAATTCCCTGGATTTTTTTCTTTTTAAACAGAATGCTTCAGGTGAATAATTTATCATGAAAATTCTTCACATTTGTCAAATGTGAAAAACTGCACACAATGCATTTTAATTTAAAAGAAATAATGAAGAGAAATATTTTATTCACTTATAGGAGGACAGCAAGAAAAGTTCATACGTGTGTGATTGATGTTTCCAAATTGCATTGAAGGGTTCATTCTTTTGTAAATACTTTTGCTTTAATCAGCTTATTTACCCACTAACGTGTATACATCAGATGCATATAATATTGTATAATAATTCATACTTGATTCATATATGTTATGATAATAATTTAAAATATAAATAATTTATTTAATACACAGGTAACCATCTAAACCAATAAGCTTTCAGAATCACATTAGTGCACAAACAAGCCTGATTGTGGTGTAGCCAAAATTTTGATAAAAAGTTTACTCTATTGACAGGTGTTGTGTTGGTGATTAGAGAGATTATATATGAATTTATATATGTATTCAGTTCAAACCTGTTTTCAATATTAATTCACATATTTGCCTTGCCCCAAAAAATGGCACCTCTGATCCTGAAATTGAGAGAAACAGCATGTTTGTATGCTGTATGTGATATTGCTTTTAAACAAAGTGTAAGTTACTATATATCAGAGGTCACGTTAACCGAAAATTTAGCAGCGAAGGGAAAAATCTGGAAGCCATCCGTCATTTTGACAGATTATACTGAGGGTCTGTTGTAACTTGCAACTGTAAATCCCATTCCTGTCCACTTGTTGGCGAGTGCACTCTTGCTGACTATCAAGTTAATGGTCAACGAATGGCTTTTCTGAGTTATGTGACAATGTTTATAAGCTGTTTTATTGACGTCTTTCCATGGTTGAAACACTGATTGAGCGATTACATAAAAGACATGATACGGATTTCGGTAAGTTGTACTGTATATTTCAACATATTTTCTGATGTTCATTTCGTTCTGTAATGTAGTAGCTAAAGAGGAAGGGATGATCGCGTTCACTTTCGCGCTGCTCGCTTAACTGAGGCACTACAGTGATCTCTCGAGCCACATAAAGAGCGCCAAAAGATTATTTATTGTTTGAATTTTGTGATAAAAATGGACAGAATTTGAAAGCTGAGACTTTGTTTCATATCAAAAGTAACAAAGCACAAAGCTTATTGTGATGTATTGGAAAAATGTAATGATGAAACCTGAAAAGTGACAGTGAAAAGTGAAATATACATAATCTTCTAGCCTAAATGCTTGTCCTGTAAATTCATAAATAAAAATGAAAATGTGAATAAAAACAGTGCCTATTAAATAGCTTGTTATCATTAAAATATAAAAAATTAAAGTGATGGGTAATAATAGAATATGACAGAATTTTTACGACCCTGTCCATCAAAATTACTGACGATGTGAAAGTCTAACACGACCTCTGCTATATATATATATATATAATGAGAGAGAGAGAGAGAGAGAGAGAGACAATAATGCCAGGCAGTTGACTATTTTTAATAATGAACACAGGTGATTTGAACGAATCAGTTGAGTGTTTGATTCCATGACTCACTACTTGTTTTGGTCTAGAATGAATCTTTTCAGAAAATAAATCAATGACTTATTAATAACAACAGTCATTTGCATATTCTTGAATGAATCAGTGTTTTTGAATTAGTAGGTTGAATGATATAAATAGTTAATTAGGTATTTTTATCCTGAAATTGAATAACTAAACGGCACTGAATGTTGAATTGTACATTGGTTCCACGGTTATTAGCGTCCTTCTCGCAATACAAGTACCTATTCATATTCCTTTGAATTCCCCAGTCATTTCTAGGCTCTAGACATGGCCCATTTTAGTGAGGATGAGTCCATTATTCAGGTTGACCTCTGAGGTTTCAAGCTCAAATTATGAGGCCCAATGGGTGGAGTCAAAATCCCCCCAGCATCCCCTAGCCTGGGTTACCTCCTCGCCTCCTAAAGAAAAATGAAATGCCTTAAGAGTTGGCTCTAGCTTGGGAATAATAACATGAACGCAACTCAAGGGAGGGGGTAGAAATCCTGTTAAATGGGACATGTTGTGCACCTTCTTGGAGACAAAGACAAAATAAAAGCAAAACAAATCTATAATTGGCCTGTTACATTTTCTGAATTAATTACATACATCTAATGACTAATGTTTGTCATGTTTAAGCGTTGAAATCCCCAAAGAGAAAAATGAAGTTGTGGGATTTCAAAGTTACTATTTCAGAACTCTCCATTCTTCAGAAAAGCTTAAGAGTATATTTCAAATCTATCTAACCCTATGTAGCAATTTGCTATAATCCGAAGGCACATTTGTTATATGAGCTGCAAATAGAAAAAGGAAATGACCTACTTTCACTTAAATCATTTATTTGTTTTCATTGCCACAAGAGTTAACATTCATGCACCACTCGGGCGGAAGCTTCAAAAGTTATAAAGAAATTAATTGAATCCCCACAAGACTCTTGTAATAGGACAGGTAAAGACTCTTCCCAAACTGTATTCCCAATGAAATATCATGTTTAAGATATATTTCTCACTGAGGTAGTCTGACACGCCACTTTGTCAAACTCGACTACCTATTATGGCGAAGGCAAGCTTCTTTGTTCCAAGAGGATCCGGACATATCGCTCTTGAATTGCTGAAACTTAGAGGCTCGTTTCGTCTCTTTCTTTGAGTGCAACTTTTGAAAAAGAAGAATTGAAATGACTAAGATGATGGATTGCTGCTTTCAAATGTTTGTCATATTAAATTGAATTCCTCTCATAGTTGGCAGTATTGCTCTTTGTACGCGTCAGACTTGACTCAGTCTATTGTTAGGTTTCTTTTCATTGTGTTGTCTAACACAATGTGAAAGCAAAGTCTCTTTTTGATCACTTCTACGTGTGACAAACCAACACCACAACACCAGCAGAATGTTGCTTACAATCACAGATCTGAAACTGTCATGCTTTCCTGTTGTATACCTGTGTTTTTAATAAATCATTTTGACCACAATTATATTTACAGTATTTTTGTCTATAGATATAGATTATATCTTAAATTAAGTTCTTATGCCATTGGGAAATTATTTTTTTCTTCTCACTGATGTTATATATTTGCAGATGGAGTAAGAAAAATTACCTTAATGAAAGATAACCAGCATTAAAAAAAATCTCTTGTATCTTATTCATGTTTTGAGAGGGGAGTAAACAAGAAAGAAATAGCTACTGATGAAGCAGTTGTGTTTTTATTTTTTTTTAAAAATTTATTTATATTTTAATTAAAGGGATAGTTCACCCAAAAATGAAAATTCTGTCATCATTTTCTCACCCTCATGTCGTTCCAAACCTGTAAGACTTTCATTTATCTTCAGAACACAAAAAAGGATATTTTTGATGAAATCTGAGAGCTTTCTGGCCCTCCATAGACAGCTACACAACACTTTGAAGCTTCAAAAAGTTCATAAAGAGATCGTAAAACTAATCGATATGAATTGAATGGTTTAGTCCACATTTTCTGAAAAGACTCAATCGCTTTTTATGATGAACAGAACATAAGCTCAAACAAACTTGCTTGACGCGTGAGAACAAACCTCTTGCGGAAGCTCAAATGTGCTGCATAACACATAAGAATGAACCTCATTGGTTCTCGCACGTCAAGCAAGCATGCTTGAGCTTCTGTTTAACATATCTGATGCGTGAGTTGATGAATGTTTATATGTGAATAAAAGCCTAAATTCAAACTGTTCATCATATAAAGCGATTGTGTCTCTTCAGGACTAAACCACTCAATTCATATAGATTAGATTTACGATCTCTTTATGAACTTTTTGAAGCTTCAGAGTGTCAGTTGCGTAGCTGTCAATGGAGGGCCAAAAAGCTCTCAGATTTCAGATCTTCATTTGTGTTCCAAAGATGAACGAAAGTCTTACAGGTTTGGAACAGCATGAAGGTGAGTAATTAATGACAGAATTTTCATCCCTTTAAGTGTGTACATGTAATTTACATATATGCTTAACATTTTTTCGCTGTGGGTCAGTAATTTCTTGCCCTCTGCAGCGTGTACCTGTGTGGTGTTAACATAGCAGCTAGCATGCTTATATCAGAGCCTAATGAACAGATTAAAGAGGACGCTATGGGCCAATTAAAAGCAATGAGGGTGTTTTGCTGACGTCGCAGTGTGGCGAGGTAATTAACACCACTGCCCTCTGACGCACCCCATGAGAAAAGCCCTGACACAGACACACACACCTCTAGAATGCTGTCTAAGGGGAAATGTATTGGACATACACTTTCACCTTTCTGTGGTATCTTTCCCACATGCTCTTGTTGATGTTTTTTTAAACACACTAATGCACACAATTGAAATACTCCCATTGTTTGGCAGTATTGTAGTTCAGTGTTTATTTTGAGTGTGTGTGATGGTTATCAGTGACGTACAGAGTGCAACAAAGTTTTCTTCCACCCCACCTCGCGATTTATGTTGTAAAAGGTTAAAAATACTGCTGATAAACGATAATGATCAGAGTTCAGCTAAATCCAGTTGTACTCATTATTTGTAGCTGACAAAACAACAGAATTTGGGTGTTGCCTCAGAGCAGCAGTATACTTTGTCAGGAAATGTACCTTTTTGCGGTGTCATTGAATGCAGTTGGGTTAGAAACATGTTCACAGCAAATATATATATATATATATATATATATATATATATATATATGTTGGCTGTATGATTTTTTTTTTTTTTTCACCTATGCTGAATTTATTTGATAAACAATACATGAAAAAACAGTAATATTGTGAAATATTATTAACTGTTTTCTATTTTAATATATTTTAAAATGTAATTTATTTATACAAAGCTGAATTTTCAGCATCATTACTCCAGTCTTCGGTGTCACATGATCCTTCAGAAATCATTCTGATATGCTTATTTGGTGCACAGGAAACTTGATCCATTATTATACAAAGTAACAATTTACATAATGACATTTTGTAATGAGTAATTTTGTTACCCTTAAAACTGTTGTTCATGTGACGTGAACAAATAAAACTAAAAATCAAGCTGTCTCTCACACAGGTAATTTGACAGTCAGTTAGTGGTTATGAAATGCTGCCGTCCTACTGAAACACACATGCCTCCCACACCAAAGACACACTATTAAGTGCATGATAAGAGAACATGTTACTTCTTAACCACCTAATCAACGCCTGGGGGCAACATAAAAGCACCCTTATCTGCAATTTTGTTTGTAGAGAATCCATACCCTAAAATAAATTTCCCTGAGATTTCCCCTTAAGATCTCCAAGGGGTTGGTGGCATTTTTCTTAGAGTTAAATTGCTTATTATGTACATACTGTAGACTAATTCCATTCTGAGCTCTATATTGGGTGAGTAGATTTAACAGCAGCGCTCGGCATGGAGGCGTGCTTTCTCTGAACTCCTCAGGGTTCTGCTCACCATGGAGACCGACCACTTATTCCAGCTCACGGGTGTCAAATCACACGTTAATCCCTGAAACTGCTTGCTGCAAATTGCAGGGTAACACAGGAGAAACGATTTGGTCCTCTCATTGTTTTTAAAATGAAGCAAAGAGTGTGTTTATCGCCAGTGTTGGATGGAATCTGATCATTCCTCACTTGTTCTCCCACTTTTACAGCCTAGCGCCAAGGTCCAGGTCTCTATTTCCCCCACAATTATTTGGTTCCAGAATCTGTGGAAAGCAAAACTCCATAATTTACTTCATCCCAGTACCGCCCAGCTGCGATATTGACTTGCGGTTTTTCAATCGTGTGGTCGTAGATCACAATTACACCAAATCGTGTGAAGCCACCCTCAGCTATCAGAGTTCACTGCGTGGGATCTGGTTAAAAGACCACGTATCTTGTTCTAACTTGTAGGCCTGTTGCAGGCCCTTTCGTCATATGCCGGCACAGAGCGAGAGAGAGAGGAGGGTCAAAAATGTGTTTGACTATTTGATTAGTATTGGAAAACTCTGTGTGCATGTGTATGTGTGCAAAGTCGATGACTTTTCAAACAGGGGAAGTCAAGTCTGGCTTAAACGCACCAGTAGCTCCCCATTCCCCTCTCTGCAGGTGCTCCATGCTTCTTTGTCAATTTAGCCAATTATATTTCCATTATTTAGCTTTTCATTCCCATTAATAAAATTGGCCAAGATTAATGAAGAAAACACCCATAGTGTAAATTATCCGTGACGAGCGCTGCTTTTTAGGGACTTGCACAAAATCTAGTTTGGCTAATTGTATTTCGTCGAGGGAAATACCTACGGCATGCATTTCAGAAGGGCAGATAAAGCACGTTCATATGAGAATGAACAGGTGAAGTCTTATAAGAATGGAGGGAGAAATAGAAAGCGTTTTATAAGAATGTCACTGTGATTTTGCTATGTTGTGAGCAAGAGGTTAGAGAGTCTGATCAGTGATTCAGCACGTATTACTCCTATTAACTACGGAGGGAAAGACAAAAACACATTTCTTTTCACCTTCTCTGTAACCTCTGCGCATAATAAAGTCTTTAGCGGACCCGCTTCTTGAGTAAATTGAAGTGTATGAAGCTGATGAGACCAGATCGCTGTGGTCGGTTTTGAGTTGTGCTTCATAAATGCCAATTTTTATTTTGAACAGTTTCTGATGCAATCATCCTCAGAAATTTGGTGGATGGCGGGCAGTTTTTATTTTATGTTATTTTTATTTATTTTTTATTTTCTTTGGAATACCACACATAAAATGTCCCTTCATTTCAGATATCATTGATGTAGGTGTCTTGAGAAATTGCACCTGTCTTAATGACAGTCCTAGGACCTGTAAACAGCAAAAAAAAAAAAGAAAAAGAAAAAAAAAGCCATATTTATACTTAGTCACTTTATGTGTATTGATGGATCCGATTGCTATCATTCCATTTAAACTTGGCTGCATATTAACACAGAATGGATATAAATTCCCATGCTATACTATTCATGTGTTGATTGTGGGCTCTCCATTTTATGTATATGGACATCTGTTTGGAAAATGTAAAGTTTACACTACCATCCAAAAGAAATTACTACTTTTATTCAGCTAGAATGCATTCAGTTGATGGCAGTAAAGACATATATAATGTAACAAAAGATTTCTATTTCAAATTCAAATTTCTTTTGAATTTACTATTCATCAAAGAATCCTAAAGAATGTATCAAAAATATTAAGATGCACAACTGTTTTCAACATTGATAATAAGAAATGTTTCTTGAGCAGCAAATCAGAATATTACACTGTAAAACCTGATAAGTTACGGTAATTTAAACCATTTGAGGAAACCGATTGCTGTAAACCATTTAAGTTTTAAAACCAATATGTATGAGTACTGTAAACTCATATATTTTGAGTTAAATTCACTTATATTTTAGTGTTGGTTTAGTCAATCATTAGAGTAAACTCAACTTAAAGATTTTAAGTTTATTTTATTCATTCAGTTTACAAATCTAACAGGTAACAAATCTAAGTAAGTCTTAACAACTATGTCGTTAATTTTTATGCCGTAAATGGTTTAAGTTCAAACTCAAAGTAATAAAGTTACATAAGACTAAGCAAAACCTAACATTGGCACCAAATGATGACAGAACAGGAGCGATGTAAAACTCAAAACATTTAACTCATTTTGTTAAGTTAGTAGAACTTAAAATTTTTGTAACATGTGGGGCGGGGCCAAGAGCCGTGGAAGCGTATCAAGGCCAGTGTGGTGCACAGGTGTCTCTCATTAACAATCACGTCACCGGCATCGTTCTCAGCCTCACCCCACTCATCATAATGTTAGTTACATACAGTTAATTTACATAAACATCACATTCAGATCTTCATGGTTAAATGATAGATAGCAAATAATACATGCTATTATAACTACCATAGAGACTATCATTATATACTTGCATGTATATACTCAAACAACATACAGTATAAATGGTCTTAAAAGTTCTGCAGCCCATCCTCAACCTAACCACATTCACCACAATGGTAACCCTACAAAACTAACATAGAACCCCCTGTAAATCCCAATATAACACAACATTAACAACTTATGTCTTCCTATGTTAATCTTGTGCAAAAACACACAAAACCTTATACAATCTGACACAAAGCATGCTGGGAATTAGAAATCTGCTGCAACCCAATCATATTAAGTTCAGCTTAATACAATCAAATTTTGAGTTCACGCAACTTTTTCTATTAAGTACAATGAACTTTCATTATTATTTGAGTGAAACAAACTAATTTCATTTAATTAATTTCACTGTTCAGTTTTAGATGATTTCTGAAGGATCATTATTAAAATAGAAAACTGTTGTTTTAAATGGTAATAATATTTCACAATATTACTGTTTTTACTATTTTGACCAAATAAATCAAAATTGCCTTGGTGAGCATAAGAGACTTCTTTGAAAAACATTAAAAAAAAATCTTTCCAACTCCAAACTTTTGGATGGTAGTGTGTACTTGGTTTTGTCATTGAATACTATCCATTAAGTAAGTAAGTGTAAGCACCCCGAAAGTGTCCGAGGCCACATGTTTTTAGGCAGTCAGAAACATGAATCATTTTGCACTTTCTGGTTAGCTGACAGGTTTTTGCATGGCAAAGGACAGAAAAAGAAAAAAAAGGCAAAATGGTGGAAATGACTGCAAAATGGCTGAAATTTTACTTCTAACTTTGAAAGGGATGGGGGCACTTTCTCTGTAACCTCTGCACATAATGTTTAAGTGTTTAGAGGACTCACATCTGAGTAAATTGAGGTTTATAAAACTGATTAAACCAGGTCAGTCTGTGTTAGACTCCAATCTGTATTTTCAACAATTTCTGATGCAGTCATTATCCAAAGTTTACTCTCACAGCAGAGGAAGGAAGGCAGTTTAATCAATAATTGGCAGCTGATAGATTGAAAACAGCCTAGATGAACTACATGAGGTGAGCTGCCATTGTGTTTTGGACATTTCTGAAGACAATTTATTTTTAGATGCCATCACCATTGACTCCTAGTTGAAAATGTGCACCTATCTGAGGGTTAGTTAATGAGGACCACCTTCATCCACGTTTTTGTGAGATGTTGTTGTACAGTAAGTGATGTGTGTGAATGTATGTTTGCTGATGTGTTAATGAGGTGTTGCCAAAGCAATACAGTAGGCACCGTTCCAACACCCATACTGCAAATCCTGGATACAAGGAGCTCGAGCTCTGTTGAACCATCAGTGCAAATGAGTCAGTGTCATGTTTTGTTTACCATTTTCTACCAAGGTCGATGTGCATTTTCATTGTTTTCTGAGAACTTTCATTTTCATTCTCCTTCTGAAATGGTTAGGTCAGATTTATCCAAACTTTCTAGCACTCTCAAAGTTTTCCAGTCACAGATTTTAATTTTCCTACCCAATAAAACAATGCAGCGCAGTTCACCTCAGGGCTCAAAACACTCTCTCCACCTGTTCCTGCAGACGCTACATAAATCCATGTGTACACAGCACACAATACTGATTTCTCTCATTTTCTGCCTTTCCCTCTCTCCCTCTTTCTCTTGCTGTAAATCGAAGTAATACCTAGATCATTTCTAATTATTCCAGCAGATTGAATTGATGAGCAGACGCTCATAGTAATGAAACTGCTGTAATAGACATATTTCTCTGAGCTAAAGAGCAAAAATTGTTCATATGTAATTATGTGTAGTGTGTTATGTGTAATGGAGCTTGAACATGGATGTAATAAGCTAATATATGAAGACATTTATTGTCAGGAAAGATGTGTGTATTGAAATCATAAGCAGGATTAGTTTTCCAAACAATGTTTGAGTTGCAGTTATTAACAGGATGTCTGAGGTTTTATGTACTGATTCAGATGGTAATAAGATCTCTAGTTTTTAGGATGATCGGAGTGTTTGATATTTGGATGTGGGCATTACGGAAGATCAAGGATACACACATCACAAAACACATTGAAATAAACTTATGTATGTGCTATCATTTTTTAACATAGGGAAATATTGATTAACATATACGCATACCATTCAAAAGTTTGGGTCGGTTACTGAATAAAAATAGTAATTTCTGTTCAAACTTTTGAACACTAGTATATGTTGAATGGAAAGCAAACAGCGTTTGAACAATCAATTGTTAACCAAGGTGGATTTGGATAGGATTAAAATAAAAAAAATATGTAACCCTATTTGGGTTATAATTAATTTTACAAGTGATGTAATTGCATCATTTACAGGCTCAGTTGGTGATTTTATTGCCGTCTGAATCAGAAATGTTGATGTTTTTCTCCTACCACACAGGAGAAAATTCCTGGCCAAACTACCTATAGTGTGTTTGAATCAACAGCAGGGTTGTGTGGTAATTTAATTCCTGTCCGAATCAGTCATCTCTGGATTACATGGAGCAGTTGGCCCAGAAGTGCTGTTGAAAATCTTTTTTGACTACTGCCGTAGGGCTGCTGTTTGACTCTTTTGAAGGTAATGGCCATTTGGGTATTTGGTACAAAGGACGCTTGTTTCAGAGAACTATTGCCACTTAGTGAAGCTTTTGGAGTGACAACCGCAGTTAAAAATGGGTGTAATTTCCTTAAATTATTGTTTACAGTGCATATATGCCATCACCTGAATATAGATATGTCACAACCTTATTGCAAATTAATTGCTGTTTGAATGCATGAGTTATAGGTAACACTTTATTTCGAAGGTCCACTTTAGACATTCTACTAACTATAAATAACTTTGCAACTACATGTCAACTAACTCTCATTAGAGTATTAGTAGACTGTCTGCTTAATATCTACTAACACTTTATTTTGTATAAGTAACATGTCAACTTATTCACTCGAACACTAACCTTACAGTCTACAATACTGTAATGAGAGTTAGTTGCAATTCAAACTTATAGTTACTTATAGTTAGTAGAATGTCTCTAAAGTGGACCATCAAAATAAGGTTTTAACCGATTTTTTCACAGAGGGGCCTATATATACACTACCGGTCAAAAGTTTGGAATCAGTAAGATTTTAATGTTTTTAAAAGAAGTTTCGTCTGCTCACCAAGGCTGCATTTATTTAATTAAAAATACAGTAAAAACAGTAATATTGTGAAATATTATTACAATTTAAAATAACTGTTTTCTGTTTGAATGTATTTTATGAAGTAATTTATTCCTGTGATGACAAAGCTGAATTTTCAGCATTATTACTCCAGTCTCCAGTGTCACATGATCCTTCAGAAATCATTCTAATATGCCGATTTGCTGCTCAAGAAACATTTATGATTAGTTGTGTACAGTTGTGTACTTTCTTTTTCAGGATTCCTTGATGAATAGAAAGTTCAAAAGAACAGCGTTTATCTGAAATACAAAGCTTTTGTAACATTATACACTACCGTTCAAAAGTTTGGGGTCAGTAAGAATTTTTATTTTTATTTTTTTGAAAAGAAATTAAAGAAATTAATACTTTTATTCAGCAAGGATGCATTAAATCGATCAAAAGTGACAGTAAAGACATTTATAATGTTACAAAAGATTATATTTCAAATAAATGCTGTTCTTTTGAACTTTCTATTCATCAAAGAATCCTGAAAAAAAAATATTGTACACAAATATTTTGTACAATTGTACACAATAAATGTTTCTTCACGATGCGAAGTGGAGTGCCTGGAACCCCTTCAGCTGTGACTTGTTCACGATACAGCACTAGCCTCGAGTACCTTATTGCTTTTATAAGATGGTTACCACACAATACAAATATTAAAGCCAGAAATATGTATCCATGCAACTTTCATGAAGTAAACTTGTTCTAAAATCCTTCCTTCCGCTGGAAAAAATAGTCCCTGACCGTGAACAGCAACAGAAGTTACATTTTCACGGCATTAGATGGCGGCAAAGTCTTTATGAGTATGTCAGTCAGTAGCGAAGACTTTTATATTGAAAAGACTGAATTGTTGTGAACACGGAACAAGATGCAACTGACAAATGCCTTGACTAGCGCTGTTAGAGACAGAGAGAGAGAGAGAGAGATCACACATATAGTGCTTGTGAAATGTGAATTTATCTTAGCTCCAATGGGAAGACTAGTTCTGTCAAAACAGGACTAGACCTGGTCTCTGTTTCTTGATATATTTCATTTGGTAATATTTTGATATTAAAACAGAAGAAAAAAGTACATTTTCGATAAAATAAAAAATGAACAACCACAGAAGGCTGAGGCTTTGAAATAAAAATAACGAAATCACATCAGTCTGTGAACTTGGGTTCTTTATCTCTGATTTTTCAGCATCCCTTTGTCTCATCTCTCTGTGTAATCTCTTGCTTTCTATGGTCTCTCTTTATGAACTTTGCAGCTCAAAGAACTTTCATGTTGTTAAAATCACAGATGCTCAGTGTCACAATGTGACACCCTGATACAAACCCTTCAATCTCTTTATCTCACTCTCTTGCTTAAATTCATAAAAAAATAAAATAAAATAAATAAACACCTGCGGCTGTGGAGATTTCCCAGAGTACTGGGCCACTGTAATATTTAAAGTCGTAACAAAGTTAGAGGGTGACATTTGGTGTCAAGAGACCCTTGGATAAAGAGGCTGTGATATTTTGGGGCCCTATATATGCCAGTAATTCCGTCAGTCTGTGGCTTTGCCAATAAGAGAGAGAAATTTGATATTTGATGATAAACGAAATGAGATTACTCAGGGCCCATAACTGAAGACTGTCAGAGAGAGATGGAGTGAGTGATTGCTCTCTTTTATGCATGAGTGCTGTTATTCCATCAGAGCTTTTCCTCTGGAAGGTCCCAACTGTTGGCTCTGTTACACAGAGGTCGTTTATTGCCTGATGTGCAAAGTGTCACCAAACAAGATTTATGTTACAGAATCATTATTGCCAGGATATTTTTGGAGCAAGATAGAGCGAAACAGTTATTTTTTTTATATAGGTGTTTCTTAACCTATACGGGCACTTTTATGTCCGAGGGATGATTTTTATTAAACAGATTTCAACTTTTTCTAACATGATGGCCAAATTATAACTGTCTTGGAAATGATTTATCATGCCTTAATCATTTATTTTTGCTACTTTTTAAAAGATTTTTATGTTTGTTTTTATTACTTTACCCTTGTCCCAGACCTCCATACTTTCAATCCTGAAGTATGAAAATCTATCATAAAAATATTAAAAATTAAAATGAAGTGTGACATAGGAATCATAAATTCATAAATATTTTTGTCAAATATATATATATGTATATATATGTGTGTGTGTGTATATATATATATACACACACACACACATATACATATATTAGTGATGTCAAACGATTAATTGTGATTAATCGCATCCAAAATAAAAGTTTGTGTTTGCATAATATATATAATGTACATATATATATATATACATAATAAATATACACAGTACACACACATATTATGCAAACACAAACTTTTATTTTGGATGCGATTAATCACAATTAATCGTTTGACATCACTAATATATATATATATATATATATATCTTGTTTACTAAGGAGACATAAAATAAAAATATGAAGTGAAATAATAATAATAATAATAATAATAGAAAATTATGCAAATATATAATATTAGTAATATTGTTTAATGGTGTAGAATGGACAAAATGCTGGCCACCTATAAAATTTGTCTCAGCAAGGAGTCATTTTATTCCAAAAATGGTTTAAATGTAATTTTCACCCCAAAATGCTATAAAACATAATATGAGATGTTATGGAAATGGAATTGACAGAATGACATATGAGGCATATTCTGTATATATCCAATGTTGGACATTGTTAGTAGATAAATTAAACTATGAGAGTGTGAAAAGTAAGAGTATATTTTCTAAAAGTGAACAGGGCTGAAAGTATCTCCATGTGTTTGCAGGTCTATAGGACTAAATGCCACTAAAAAACAGATCAATACAAATGTTGTGACAGTAGCAGAATGTCATATTTTACATATTGTGAAACAAATATTATATCTGGTCGTAAGAAAAACATAATATAGCTCATTTGAAACTAAAGTAATACTGAAGCCTGTTGTCACATGCAAATTGCACTCTGCCACAACCGGCTCATTTTCTAACAGTACCTTTCTTATTTTACAGAAACCTCTAAGCTGTTTCTTATGATTGCACGTTCTAAACATATTTGGATTTCATCTTGTTCATTCACCACCCATCTCTAGACTGACATGTGTTTTACACCCAGGTAATATCGGCAGGAAAATCATCAACTGTCACAACTGTACACACAAATACACACCAAATAGATTGCTCCCTGCCGTGGGGAGAGCTCGCTATGCCGTTATGACCAATTTTTTATGGCTGCTGCGCTCAGCCTGTGTGGCCTCCACTGTGCTCATAATTCACGCAAACACACTTACACACACACCCACATCCCAGTCGCTCCAATCTGAAGCAGTAAATGTTACTGTCTAACATATGGGTGACATTGTGATGAAAATACTCTCTCTCCTTTATGCCCTCTCATACAACTACTCTTTTCTCTTCCCCACCATCATATGATCATGTTTTTTCTCACAGGTTTGATCTGAAATCCTCAAATTATTCATTTGATGCATAAACACAATCCGTTTAGGTTATGTTAGTGAGATTTTTGTTGTTGTTGTTATTTATTTATTTATTTTTTGAGATTTTATTTTTAATTCTTTACCACCCATCAATATCGTAACATCAACATAACATTAAATAATAGTTATGCTAATATACAAAGTGGATCTCTATACAGTATTACTAAATCCAGTGTTTATTTTCATGCAATGCAAATATTTAAGTGCCTTATTAATTTCAAAACCTTGCACTTTTCCACTGTTATCATTCATTCTTTCATTCAAACTGTAAAAAATATGAACTCATTATATTTTCTTTGTTTGCATGGGCTTTTTTGAGTTGACTTACTCCTAAAAGTTGAGAGAACTTAATTTTTTTAATTTGTCAATTCAAATACATTGGATTGGATAAACTCAGTAAATTAAGTTTAGTAATATATATATATATATATATATATATATTAGAGTGCATATGTAATTTTTTTTATGTACGTGACAAAATATAATAGTTTATGGTTATAAAAGGCATTTTATATGTTTGTGTTGACATTTAAATTAAGGCCTTTATGCATTTATAATAGCTTCACACAATTATAATGGCAGTAATAATAGCAGTATTAATGTCCTGGTAGCCAATAAATTACTTGTAATATATATTTATAGATATATATATGTTTACTTTTATGATGCTAAATAGAGGGGGCTGTGGTTGAGTGCCTTATGTCTCGCTTTCACTCAAACAATAGGTCACTCGTGCCTGCCATTGTTTTCAGACACAATACGCACCAACAGATAATTCAGGCAGCATTTCCTTACATCTACACGCCCCCAGCGTTTGAATAGCCAGGGCCCTTAGTCTATCGTTATGTCAACAGATGAGTCCTGCCCACAAAGTAAGTGTGTGTGTGTGTGTTTGAGGGGCCTCATGCATTCATTCACCTCGACGCGTGCCAGCTGGTTTATTCAAACAAAAACACATAGCAGAGCCTCCGGCAGTTGGCCAATCACGGGCTTTCACAGTTGAATCATAACAGGTCAGTCGCCACGGCGATGGCATTTTTTGAAGGTTTGAAATCAAACAGCTGTGTGTATGCTGTTTACATTTGACCCCAACCAGCAGGTTCACGGACAGGCGAAGTGTTATTTCACACTTGGAGGAAAGGGGGAGAAGAGAGCTGTGTTTTTTTTTCCTCTCAGACTGCCTGTTGATTCTGTTTATAATGTTTTAAATACTGTTATGTGGTACATGCATGAAAATTAAAGTACTATTTTGAGATTAAACCAAAATCTGTGAAAGGAACAGTTCACACAAAAAAATTAAAATGAATGAAAATGTGATTATTTAGTCTTATTTTTGTCCAAATACCGATTCTGTTATTTTTTCATAGAATATAAAGTAGATATTTTAGATCTTTATGTGGTTCTTTTTCATATAAAGCTCCAAAAAGGACAAAATAACATAAAAAAAAAACTAGTCCATATGAATCATAGCTATATTCCAAATCTTCTGAATTTATATGAAGCTCAGAAATCTCATTCATGCTTACATTGGTGATTTTCCATTAAATATCAACTTTTTTCACCCAAAAATTGTCATTGTCATCATTTACTCACCTTCAAGTTGTTCCAAACCTGTATGAATTTATTTCTTCTGCTGAACACAAAAGAAGATATTTTGAAGAATGCTGGTAATCAAACAGTTGATGGACCCCATTGACTTCCATAGTAAAGGATTAGTTCACTTCTGAATGAAAATTTCCTGATAATTTACTCACCCCCATGTCATCCAAGATCCAAGATTATGTAATGTGTGGCGCATCGCAGAGCTGTAGTGCAAGACGAGCATTTGTGGCTAAAAAGTATATACATGTTTATTTTTTTTTAGAAAATGACAGATAGTTTCGCTAGATAAGACCCTTTTCCTCGGCTGGGATCGTGTAGAGTGCTTTGGATCTGCACTTAAACTTCAATTTGGACCTTCAACCTGGTGTCCCCCACTGACGTTCACTATATAGAGAAAAATCCGGAAATGTTTTCCTCAAAAACCTTAATTTCTTTTCAACTGAAGAAAGAAAGAAATGAACATCTTGGACGACATCATAGGGGTGAGTAAATTATCAGGAAATCTTCATTCAAAAGTGAACTAATCCTTTAATGATGACACAATTTTCATTTTTGGGTGAACTATCCCTTAAATGTAGGTCTTCAAAAGACTTGAAATTTATCTCTCTAAAAAGAGTAAATGATGACAGATTTTTTTATTCCTGGATGAACCATTCCTTTAAAGCTAAGGCATGTATTGGTTAAGACGAACATTGTATGATGTATGCAGTGAAATCCTTTCCTACAATTGAACTCATGTAAAGCGCCGTCATGCTTGAATTGCCAAGTGTCACTTTTAGAACGGCAGGTGGTTAAAACATTTTCCAAAGTTTGTTGTTTTAAAAGCCTCTTTTTGCACTGGATTTGAAACTGTCAGTCCCTCCGTCTGAGGCTAAGTGTTAAGTAGACAACAGTGAGGCAGGTGATAAGAGATGGGCTTTTCATCCCCTCACAGAAGATCAAAGTTTTTAAACCACCATGGATCTCACACCAGAGAGAGAGAGAGAGAAAGAGGCCTGATGTATTTTTGCCATCACATCTCCAGTTATTAGTCTCCTGCACCAATCCATCTAGTCAAATTAACTTACGGTAGAATGAGTGGGTGGGTCTGTTTTGATCGAATCGGAATGCAGCTTTGGCTCAAATAAATAGCACCAAAATGCAGGTGGCTTTTCCAACTCATTAATGAGAGCCAGTGTGACATTTTCAAATCAAATATTGGATTTAGAAGAAGAACCAAATTGAGTTTTCGCTGCCAGACTTTAAGGGCTCAGGCTAAGAAAGGAAATACAGATAAAGGGTGGTGTATAAGCGTTGGTATGAAATAACAGAACATTTTTCCAAAACGGAAAAAATAGAGAAGTAGTAAAAGCACTAGATATATAACGCCAGTCAGTGGTAGACAGTAACTAGTACATTTTTTAAATATATGTACTTTATCTGTGTATTATTTAGAGAAACTTTTACTTCACTACATTCCAAAGCATAATATCATAATTTTTACTCCACTACATTTCATAAAATCATGTCATTCCTCGTTATTTTGAACTGAAGAAATCGTCAGATTTGTGAATGAACTGATCATTTTCAATGAACCTTATAGCACTGAACGATTCATTCGCAAATTGGACTGATGTGATTGCTATTGTTCCCGAGTCACCAACTCATTGATTCAGTTATCCCTTCAGAGTGAGTCTCTAGTTAACGATTCACTAAATTCACTAGTCTGACTTACATAGAGCCATTAACCTGGAGATCCTCTGAGCTTGAGTGCGACTGATGGTGCAAAAAGTAAGTTATTAATGGCGAATTCTAGCATTGATCATTGTAAGTGAAAATTATATTTAGCTCACGAATGTCAGTTGTTTGTGAACTAAATCTGGTGTAAAGTACGAGCTGTTTAAGCCCACTGTGTAATGCTTGATTTCTCATTTGTGTTTAAGCCCACTGTGTAATGCTTGATTTCTCATTTGTGTATTACCATCTCAACGGGGTAGGTTTTAGGTTATGCTTCCTTTTTTCATTAAAATAAAGCAAATGAATGCCCATTCATCTTCCACGTTGCCATAGCAGTTTCAAATGATATAAAACTAGCATGTTTGCATTGCGTTCTTCTTAAAATATTATGCAACACACATGTTGTTTTTCCTCATTTTTTTTTTTTTTTTTTTAATACTGTGTTATATTTGGTTTATTAGGCCTACTTGAAGTATCAGTAACCTAAATTGGTATTTTAATATATTTAAAGCTTTAATAGTGTATGACAAGTTTTGATATTAAAATAAAACATTTTCCTGCAGATCAATACATATTGTATCTTCATTCACTAATCTTACTGACTAGTGCTGGCTACTTGACAATTCATAATAATGTCAGACCCAGCAACACCCCCAGTCGGATTATATGTAAGCAATAAAGTACTCAAGGCTAGTGCTATATCGTGAATAAGTCACGGCTTATTCACGATACAGCGCTATCCTCGAGTACCTTATTGCAAATATTAAAGCCAAAAATATGTATCAATGCAACTTTCATGAAGTAAACTTTCACTAAAGCATTCCTTTCACCAGAAAAAATAGTCCCTGACCGTGAACAGCAACAGAAGTTACATTATTATGCCATTAGATGGCAGCACAGACTGTCTTTATGAGTGTGTCAGTCAGTAGCGAAGACTTTTACATTGAAAAGACTGAATTGTTGTGAACACGGAACAAGACGCAAGTGAAAAATGCTTTGACTAGTGCTGTCAGTCATGGGAAAACCCCTTAACTGTTAAAAGGACAGGATAATACATTGGACATTTAAACAGATTTTTTATTATGAACATAGGACTGACCTGAAGGAAAATGCTAAATCTGAATGCAGGTAATAAGCTCGCTCACTCGATCTTTTTCTCACAATACTCTTCTACATAATACAGTAAGCTTCAATTAACAATATCAATTGAGAACATACAGTTCACGTTGTTAAGAGTGGTTGCTAAGTGTGTTGTGTAGTGATACGCAGAACCGTTGTGTGAAGCGGTCATAGCCGTGTTTTATCGTGAATAAAACACAGCTATTGACCAATCAGAATCAAGAACAGGAACTAACCATTTTATAAAAAATATTATATACATAAAATTACTAAATAAACATCCATCTATCAGTATTTACTAACTTTAATACTTAAGTACATTAAAAATCAAGTTCTTTTGAACTTTTACTTGGGTAAAATTGAAAAGGAGTACTTAATACTTTTACTGGAGTAATATTTTATTAGGGTATCTACTTTTACTCAAGTACTTGATTTGAGTATTTCATCCACCACTGTATAACAGCAAGCTGTAGATATTTTTTTAAACCATGGTAGATATATTTGTGCAACATGATATATTAAAATTTGTTCATACAGCCCACCCTTACCACTAGAGGAATATTGAGATATGAAAGAGCTAGTCGGGCTATATTTGTTGACATGTTGTGTTTACATAGCCAGCTCTGCACATACCCGTTCCTCAAAAAATAACACCTCAGAACCAATGGCAGCTTTGTTCACAAGCGTTCAAATTCTACTGGCTTGCATAGGATGCATGTTTTCTTTCAAAATCCTGTTCCTGTCTCTGCCCCTCTCTCTACGGTGCACTTCAACAGACTGGAGAATCTCTGAATAGGCCAACAGCAGGAGAAGAGAGACCATGAACAGCTTGATAATGAGGAAGCTGATTAAGGAAATCTGTTTCTTTGCAAATTTGTAGACAAGATGGACTGTGTGGCCTCTGCACCCATTGTTGACCATCTGTAGGCATGAGGCTCCATTTGAAAGTCTTTCTTGGTGGTGAAAGGGTGTAGCATTGCCTTGGGGCATTAGTGTGTGCGCTGTGTTGGAGGACCCAGGGGATTACAACGGCTCGTACACTATCAGTTGAAATTCATTAACCCCAGCGGATAACCTCAGGAGGGAGGCAGTGAAAGCAACTGCCACTATTGCAGTGCTGAAACCCGTAATTATGCCGCCACAGGTGAGACCCTGTAGTCAATTAGACTGAAAGGGGCCCCTGCAGCAGGCTGCTGCCCCAACGGCTTTTGGTCGGGGAAATGGAGGCTCCCTCATGGAAAATTCCACAGTTGTACTTTTCCATACTGCATGCTGCTGGATTTCTATTATTGCTAAACAATTCAGGAAAGGTCTAGCTTGTTAGAATGTACTTCACGTTCACGTTTGGGGGCAGCTTGTAACAAAAGGACCCCCAGGAATGTTCTATTTTATAGCCTACACTTTGGGCCTATTGAATGTGGGGGCCCTTGGATGTTTGTTTTTGTTGTTTTGATTTCATTATTTTCAATCTCAGAAACAAAATAAGCATGCACCAATGATCAAAAAGTAAATTATTATTTTAATAATAATAGTAATAATAATAATTAATCTTAGTAATATTATTGTTAATATTAATAACAATTATGATAATTTTATTAATAAGTATTATTATTAGTAGTAGAGATATTGTTATTGTTGTTGTTGTTGTTGTTTAATAAAATATTTTACTTTAGGGCTTTTCACACTTGAAAAAGTTAACCCTGGGTGATTCTAAATCCCGGGTAAACAGAATCCTGGGTTATCTTGCATCACGTTTCACACTGCTCATAATTTACCCGGGGTTAACAATTATTCCTGGGTATTCATAAACTGACGTTTCACATTGTACATTTCTAAACCCTGGGTTAACGTTCTTTGCGGTGTCAGTGTCATTGATTGGATAAATGCTGCACACAACCTATTTACACAGCTCTAGCATTGTGCATCCTCTATTGTACTATCCAGTTTATACTGTATGGACATTTCAGACTATAAAGGTAAGAATGAAACGAATGTTTCTTCATCACTAAAATTGTCGTGTTTTTTGTCAGCATTTGACATTTTTCCTCACAAACGCTGAATTTACTGTTTATATACAACACGCGGTGTTTCCGTGACTGTCTAAAGCGGAAAAATATGAAGCACGCGATTGGTAGTCTGTTGCTAAGCGTCGAGCATAACATTCTAAAGGCCCTTTCACACCAAGAACGATGACTATAAAGAGAACTATAAACAACGATCCACACCAACGAACGATAATGTTATGTTTATTTTAAGCTCGTGCAGCGCGGTTTCAAAGTGTGTACAAAACCAGCAGTTCTTAACCAGCAGATGTCCTCAGCATGCTATGTTTAGAGTGAATAGCTACTGTAAGCCATCTAATCTAACAGTTAATTTAGCTAAGTCAATATAGTGGAATAGAAACAACACCTAGTCTTTTTCACTGCAACTTCAAAGGAAGCAAGACAACATGTCGAGCTAGCGCTGGATACCTGAGGTAATTTTGTTACGCTGTTTGCTAGCCTGGCATAATGATCTCATCATTAATACTTCTCACCATTTATTCCGAGGGTATGACCGTTTGTTTCCATATATCCATTTTCTTTAACGTATCCTAAAGTATTTTTCTGGAACTCGGCGATTAACTTCTCCACGATGTGGTCTGCCATTTTAAATGCACGAGCCCTTAAATTAGAATGGATTCTGATTGGCTGACAGTGTTTTATCGTTCAACAGCTGGAAACAAATCGTTCTGAAAGTGATCCCAAGAATATAATTTCTCTATCGTTATCATTATAGCTGTGCTGTGGACAGTGATATTCTTTTATATTTAGAATGATTTTTAGTACTTTATTATTATTATTTATATTGTTTATTATTACTATTATTATTTAAGCCTGTCTCATATATTAACATATCTTTGCAGGTTGAATTTGCCAGGTTTGTATAATTTCAAATAAAACATCCCATCTTCCTCACATCTTTATTTAACCAATTGATTTCAATGATTGATGAGAAAGTAGCATGCTAATCATTGTCATACTATACATTTTTAAACAGTTCCTATCTATATTTACTTTACAAACTTTGTTAATCAAAATTAATTTTAAAGATAAATGGAAAACTAATAAACTGCATGTTATGTATAGCTTGTTTTGCATTTAAGACGGGCTTGGGTATAGCTTCACAATTTGACTAAACTGAGGTATGCTGAGAAACATCAGTAGAGCAGAAATCTGACAGAAGGTCACTCCTGCAAGGTTAGTGATAGAGTTTTGACATGGGAATTTATTTTTTCCCGGAGTTCCTTTTGTTTTACATCCACACACCTGACTACTGATAATAAACATTTGACTCGCAAACAGATGACAAGGGCTTTCCAGCAACCTGCATGGTTTGCAATTTAACACTGTTTGTTTTTGGTTCCCTAAGGCCGGTCGGGTGTTTGTGTGTGTTTGTGTATGTACGTGTACATGAGAAAAAGAGATATAAGGGATTCTCTGAGTCTGAAGATGGTGACTTGATGACTCAGCAAAATGATCACAAACCATTCCTGACAACTACTTAGGGGAGACCAGGGCTTGTTGTCACACTTTTTCTACTTTTTTATTTTTGAAGGTAAATTTCTCTGCCTTGCAAAATGCAGCAACTAAGCCAACAGTGAAGCTAAGAAGATGGCTTTTTGAGGTTTTGATTGATTTAAAGTAAAATTTCAGTTTTTTTCCCTCCCGAGTCAGAGCATGGTTGATCATAGTTTTCTTCGATCATAAATCAGTTTTGACTACGTGTGTACTGCATTTTGTGATTGCATATGATGTTAGTTTCGTATAGGCACATATCTACGGAGCCCCTAAAGGGACATGGTGGTTGAAAAAATATGGGATGGGAGAAAAGAAATACAAAGAACTCAAACGTTTTGTGAGCGAATGCAAAGTTTCTTGGGGAACACAAAACATTTGTGAGAGAACGCAAAAGCATTAAAATATAATTTTTCCTCCCATCTCATTTTTTTTTATTTTAAATTCATCATTATGTCCGTTTAGGGGCTCAGTACATATACTAATATCCAATGTAATGAATATTTCCTCCATTTTACCAGGGAAACAACTTGTTGAACACACACTGTCTGTTTGTGACAGCATTCCCAAATAGCAGGGCACAGATGGGGCAAGTTGTCACAATGGGAACCTGCCATTTCATAGCATAATATATATATAATTAGTCCTGAATTGGTTTATTTTGAGATAATGTCAGCTTACTGGACATTATTCCACCCATTATATGGCTACTTCCCAAATAAATTATTAAATGGGCATTTAATATTGATTTGAATTAAAATTATTTTATTATGTGAGAAGAAATTACCTGTGCAGTTATACATGATATGAGACTAGGATTGGTTGCCAGGAATAATAGTCAATTATACAAAAATATTTGACCACGATTGACCAATTAGAATCAAGTATTCCAGACAGCCGTGTAATAAATATGCAGACTGTATATGTCTGTGTCTGAATGGTTTGTCGGTGCGTTGCCATAGTGAGTCAGGCCCAACTAATCCTGAGCCTGTCTTTAAGCGCTGTGTAGATAAGCTTACTGTGCAAGATTGACTTGGCAGCCTAAATACAGAAGACTGAGAGAAACAACCACGCACTGTTCAGCCTGAGGGGACCTAATGGAAATTAATGGGTTTAAAATGCGTGCGTGTGCGCGCGTTAGCCTCTCTCTTAGCACTGAACCAGAAGTTTACACAGAGCCAGGATAAACTGAAACTCATCTTCAGGTCAACATTCCCTTAGATGTGAAGAAGAAATGAGATTATGATTCAAATCAACATTATCTGCAACCCGACGCTCCCAGAAACCCTCCGCGAGTGTTACCCAAGCTCTTCATAAATCAGACAGACTCAAAACAACAAGTGCAGGAAACTGAGGGAGCCGTTTTCCATTAAACAGGATGTGCGTCCTCACTGCTCTGAGGGGGAATTACAGACTGGATCCGTGATGATGTGCAGCGAGTCTCTATATAGCTATTGGGAATTCTGCCACACCGTCTGGATAAAAGACAAAGAAAGAGACTCTCTCTATCTGTCTGGTATTGTTCAGACAAAACTGGAACTCACACCATTGGTTGAGCCAGAAGTCGTTCTTTGTTTTGATAGCACTAGTTAGACTCTTAAAGGAAGTCAACCCACAAATGGCTTCAAACTGGGGTATGGGAAAGTTTTATACAATAATTAAAATAAATAAATTCATTTTAAAGTTTAAATGAAATTGTTCAGCCAGAAATAAAAAATACTGTCATTTTTTTCACCCTCAAGTCATTTAAAACATGAAATATTAGGCCTACTTTCTTTTGTTTTGAACACAAAAGGAGATATTTAAAGATGCTATTTTTCATATTTACAAATGATTATATATTCATATACATTACCATTCAAAAGTTTGGGGTTGGTAAGAGTTTCTAATGTTTTTTTTTTAAAAAAGTCTTGTACACTGTAAAACCAAACAGTGAAATAATTAGTTTGTCTCACTCAAAAAATAACGAAAGTTCATTGTACATAATAGAAAAAAAGTTTTGTGAACTCAAAATATCATTGTAGTAAGCTGAACTTAATATGATTGAACATTTTTAAGTTCAAGTAACTTAAAATTAGTTTTTCAGTATTCTTTAATGGAGGTAAAAAAAACAGCATGTATTTGAAATAGAAATCTTTTGTAACAAAGATTTACTTTTTCTTCCTCAAACTTTTGATTGATTTGCCAAATTTCACATCCTTTTTATACACAAACTACATTATTTTTTGAACAATTACGCAAGTCCCAAGTTATATTTGTGCCTGAATTTATTTACAATACAGAGGAAACATGTGGGCATCTTTTGTCTGTGCGGAATACAAGAAAAACAAGTTTACGGATGCTGACGTTTATGTAAATATGACAAAATAACCTGGTTTCAATAAAAGCATTATGCTAACATCGATGTCATGGATACCTCTGACATGGGTGAAAAATGGCGAGCGGTAATATTAGCTAAATCAGCACAGCAGTGCCTGCTTCAGAAAGGAGATATTAAGAGGCGGTGGAGGCTAAATAGGGTTGTTTTTCTGGAGTACAGAGTAATGACTGTTGTGTGTGGGGAGCAAACATAATCACCTGAATGCATGCTGAAACAAATGCACCAAATTATTGCATTGAGAGAAAACTATACGTAATGGTATCATTACATCAGACTGATTCGGAGGCCGTATTTTTTTGTTTTCTTCCCATTTTGTGCTTGCTCGATCTGTCTATTTTCAGATCTCCCAAACATTTCATGTTGGAGAGTTTATTTTATCCAAACAAACACACATTTTATGTCCTTTTATGATGAAAAAGAGTCAGTAATAGATTGATGGAATGAAAAAAAGAAAAGAAAGAGTGTTCCGGATGCAGCAATTAATCAGAAATTTTGAACACTCTGTGACTGCTGTTAAATTAATTTGAATGTAATTTAACACACAATGTTGTTTTCCTGATAACACAAAACCTAATTAAGAGAGTTCAGAATGCATTTGGAGATGCATCACCCTTCGTAAACACATAAATAGGGTTGGCAACTTTTAAGTTCAGCTTGGAGTGAGATTTTTTTTATGGGCTTGGTAGTGACAAATATCGGTTTCAATCTTGATTCAAAATCAGTTCATTTGAATGCAGTTTGCCTTGCTTTTTAGCACTATTTTAAACTTTTCTTGGGTTAAATTCAGTATTTGCTTGAATTCATTAATATTCACTTGTGTGTGGTTATACTAGTATCATTAAAAAAATATTAGGAGCAATAAAAGGGTTAGTCCAAAAATGAAATTTCTGTCATTAATTACTCACCCTCATGTTGTTCCAAACCCGTAAGACCTTCATTCATCTTCAGAACACAAATTAAGATATTTTTGATAAAATCCGAGAGGTTTTTGTATCCCCCATAGAAAGCAACATAATTACCACATTCAAGGTCCAGAAAGGTAGTAAAGACATCGTTAAAATAGTCAACGTGACTACAGTGGTTCAACCTTAATGTTATGAAGTGACGAGAATCATTTTTGTGCGCAAAAGCAAAACAAAAATAATGACTTTATTCAACAGTATCTTCTCTTCTATGTCATTCTCCTATGTTGTTTATGTGCAGCGCTTCCAGGATCACGCGTATTGCTCACGTGAACAGCGTCTGCCAATACTGAACCGATGTTCTGATGTACAACCTGGAAGTGCTGAACGTAAACAGCGGAGGAGAATGACACAGAAGAGAAGAAATTGTTGAATAAAGTTATTTTAGTTTTGTTTTTGCACACAAAAAGTATTCTCGTCGCTTCATAACATTATGTTTGAACCACTGCAGTCACATGGACTATTTTATTGTTGTCTTTAGTACTGGACCTTGAAAGTGGTGGTTAAATTGCTGTCTATGGGGGATAAAATACCTCAGATTTCAACAAAAATATCTTAATTTGTGTTCCAGAAGATGAATGAAGGTCTTAGGGGTTTGGAATGACATGAGGGTGAGTAATTGATGACAGAATTTTCATTTTTGGGTGAACTAACCCTTTATGCCACATTAAGTGCTCCAAAAAGTTTTTTTTTTTTAATTTTGTATCAAAAGTTACAAAATTTGAAAGCTTTGTTTCATATCAAAAGCAGGGTTGCCAACTTGGACATGAAACAGAGCCTGAAAGCATGCCATGCCAAATGCCAAAGTTGGCAACCCTGGTATACTGTAAACCTTTTGCACATTCAATTTATTTATGTAGCATCATGCGGTAAAATGCATCCTTTTACAGCACAAGAGTACGCAGCACAGTAATAGCAACTAAAGTGGATTTGTAGCATGATTGTTTTTTGAAAACTGACAACAGACCACAGGTTAGCGCTGAGCGGCGAATGATAAACGGATGTGTTTAGTACCTGATGAATCTGAGGGAATTATCACGGCAGGCAGAGATTATTTGATGCAGGAAATGTTCCTTTCTCTATTGCGATAACACATTAATTAATCGTTCATCACGTCGGCGTTTGAAGTAGTCACAACAGCGGCATATGTAGCTGAATTTCTGTCATATCTCCTTCCGCTACTCCTCCGGGTAAACAATTAAATGCCTGTTGAAAATGCATGAAACTCTGTTTTGTTTTTTGTTTTTTTTGCTGTTCGCTGTGCGTTTATTAAAAATGCTGTAGCCAAAGCACAGATTACGTCCGCTGTTTAATGAAGGTGCATTTGCAGCTAGACAAAAGCTGTGCATCATACAACACCACTATCAGCTGATTACGATTTCAACCACGTAGGCCAGCAGATTTGATATACTGTCTAATTTAAAAGCACAGTGATGAGCCTTTCCTGCTAGAGATTCAAATGGAGGAAATTACAGGTGGGCTTGGCGTATGAGCACGTTTTTTGTCAATGCTGGTAAATTAAAGAGTGATTCAGTATAATGGATTTGTCAGGTGTTGTCCCTGCCTTGATCCGAACCCCAAGGCGAAAAGATGATAATGCCCTGGAAACTCCATGGCAACGAGTTGGTAATCAGCATCACTGATGTGTATTACAGAATTAAACTATAGCAAAGACTGAAGAATCTAAGGGTGTTTTTTTCCCTTTGTGAGAGATTAGGCATGAATTTGATTAGACTAGATAGTGAATTACACTCACATCCACACACAATCGACACACTCGCTCAGTCTGTGCAGAAATGGTTCTCTTGAGCCAAGCATATGGGAAGCTGTCTCTGTTATTGGCCTGATTACTTCAGCTGTCTAGAAATCAAGCTCCGGCGTACTTACCCTCCTCCATGGGTGGGATGGAAGACTATTTCTGGTAAACAATCAATGCAGGATAAACATGGCGTTCGCGACTCCGAGGCAACCTGCCTTCCAGCGTTTAAAGTAGTATTCTGGCTCCGTCGCCAACAATTAACGTGTTTAAGTACACATGGCTGCCGATTCCATCTGTTTCCTTGTCAGTCTGTCAACTTTTTAAGCCATCTCTTTTTAGCGGTTGAATCACTACTACGTCTCGCAGCTTTTTGCCAAGTCTTCCATCCACCTTCTTCAACGTGACAGCTTGGGGATGACTTTAAATGCATTCAGACAAACACATACATATGTTTTTTTTTTTTTTTTTATAGAAGTGCTGACAAAATGGGGGCGAAAACTGCAATCTCTAGGGTGACTTCAAATTATAGTGTAACGAAAAGTTTAGAAAGTAGAGTGCTGTAGCTCAGGTCTACTTGAAAGTTGCATTCAAGCAGACTTTTGGCAGTCTGCTAAGAGCTTGACAACAAAACAAAGTTATTTGTTGCTTTGAAAGCAAAAAACCCTTGTGAATTGTGTTCTTTTGTTGCATTCTAGAAGTTGGACCCATCTAAAACAACCTCCTCTATCAAAAGAAGTTGGTCCGAAGAGCAAATCGGTGACCTGTAACCGAATACAGCAATATAGCAAAGTGCTGGGATCTTAACCTTTGTCTTTCTCAGCCGTCTCTGAGGAGCCACGGCGCTGGAGGTGATTTCATTAGTGCTACGGGAGGGCACAAGGGTGGCGCGACCATGCAATGTTGTCAGTCTGGAATCGCACGGGTGGAGCTAGAAACACAAACCGCCCCATAGACCTGAAAGTCGTTACCATACCCGCTAATTAGCTTCATTTGCTAAGAAAACAAACTGGGGCCAGATGGCGAGGCTAGCGAGTATTCATCGATCTTGAATCCCACACGAGTGCATGCATGAGTTGGAAAGTAGGTTGTCCACAGGAAAGATATTAAAAAGCTAGCTCTCCTTGAGCAGACTGGTGGTTGATGGTTGAGAGAAGACAAATTAGCAGCAAAAGAGACAGATTTGAGTGATTTCGGGTCTAAACATTTAACCAACAGCTCACTCCAATGGAAAGACTGATTACTCTAAACTAAAAATGCCACATCAGATATTTCAAATTGAAACATTTGTCATGCTACACCAATACTGCAACTGATTGGTCAAATCATATGTGTTATTTAATTAATGGATCATATGTGTTATTTAATTAATGCATTTATGCATTAAAAGTAGTTTTATTTAAATAGTTGAATTTATTGTATTTATTATTTATATTATTTTTAATTTATAATGTGCCTATATCCTGCATATATTTATATATTTGGGGGATCTGTGCCTTCTGATAGTCATCTAATTACACACATTGCATTGTTTTAGCACGTAATTCACCATTTCGTGATTATTTCTGAGTGAAACAGGATATTCAAAGAGAAAAAATGTTTTATCCATTGGGAATTTATCTGATGATGTCCAAGATAGATTCAAAGCGAATTGTGTGAACTGTGTTAAGAAAAGTAATTTCAGAGGAACTGGCAATATAGAGTTATATTTGAGTTATTTTTTAAAATTGATTGATGATTACAGAGACAAGCTTTTTTCCATAACATGCACAATGAATCATTGACAGTAAGTCTAGCGAAGCACATTAAGAAATAAATGAAATCAATTTTGATGTCATTTTGACTACATATAGTACAAATAGTGCTGAATTCAGTGAATAATGTGCAATATATAATTCACATATCTGAAAATAATGACAATGACTTCTTTTAAATACTCAGTGCTTCCCTATTTCAGTGCATTTAGTGCCTGGTTTCATTAGATTTTGTGCAATTTTGCACCGAAATACAGTGACACAGCCCATGTGTGTTGAGAAACGGGAATAACTCTTATTTTTGAAATCGCTTTAAATGATTTAATCTATGATGCAATTGCTTTCATTGAGTTTTCTGCCATCTGTATTATGTGTTCATCCTGCATTCTGCATCCAACATCTGTAACCTTGGGCATTTATAGCTCCGAGATAGTAGATGACTATTTATGACCAGGTAGACGGGAAAGACTCCATTCTTTTTCTGGTAATCTAACTGAAGCACTGAAAAGAACACAGAATTCAATAAATAAAGAGGGTTACTGATTCAGTTGCTGATCTTTGGGTGGCCAACAGCCATGAGAGGACTGGTGGCAATATCCCTTTCATGCTCTACACTCATTTTAGCTAAATAACATGATTTAGGAATGTCTGCTGGTAATCTAATCTAGTAATGCTACTCTACTGAGACTGCTGCTGTAGCTCTAAGGAGTTTTAGTGCTTGCTAAGGCGAGTATCGCTATTATTATTGCTCATACTTGCATGTTTTTCACTCTTAACCTACTGTAGGTATTAAATGTTAATTTGCCTTGCATTTGTGCTACAGACATGAATGTTACCTCAGTTTGGTGGACAAAAAAATAACACTGAAAGGGGGAAATAGAGTCATATCCAGAGACCAAATTATCATAGTGACTTTTTTTTTGTTTGGGTATTTTGGCTTAAGCAAGTAAGCAACTACTAAGCAACCATTTAGTAATGCCCTAACACCATAGCCTCATGGCAACACACTAGCATCCACTCAACAACCACATAAATTCTTCAGAAAAAGTAAAAAGCTTTTTTTCCCTTATATTCCCATTCAAACGCACATACTGTGGTCTTGCATATTGTGGTTTAAAGTAGATAGGAATTCACCGTAGCACTAGACTGCACAAGAAGAATCAGTCTGGTGATTAAAGTGCTTTTTCTGAGCATCGGAGGACAGGAAGAGAGAAGCAGAGAGTAACTTTTTAATGAGAACCTCACAAAGATGGGGGAAAAAAATCATTTAGTGTCATTTTAAATCACAGCAGTTTGTTTTTTTTAAAGGGGATTTTTTATTTGTTTTAAAGCTTGTCTCTCTGTAACACAATCTAAGAAAAAAATAGGCTATTGTTGTATGAATTCTGTTTAAATTATTTTAAGGAATATTTCAGGTAAAATACAAGTTAAACTCTTGTCAGTACTGACATGCTTGCACAACTACTTTTGCATGACTAGTTATCCAGACAGTAGAGGGCTGTTAAACTTAACTAAAACCATATAAACATTTTTGTTTCCCCGAAACAAAAACGGCAACTTAAATAAAATATTTAAAAGTAAAACTTACTTTAAATATTTTAATAAGTCAGCAAGTTGCCTAGAAAACATTTATTATTTCCTTTTAGTTTAACTTGATGTACTAAAATAAATAAAACTGAAATAAAAATGTATAAAAACTAAGAAAGAAAAGAACATTTACAAAAACACACAACAAAATTACTAACATTTTAACTAAAATTAAAATAAAAACAGAAAATATAAAAATGAAAACTAATTTAAACTATTAATAAAAAAAATGTGTCTCAGTGATACTAAAATAGTTTGGTGAGTCAATGTTTACCTTATGTAAATTTAAATGTCTATATAATAATTTTTTTTTAAAGATTAATCATTATGATTATTATTTTAAATGTTAATGATTATTATACACAGCTTAACTAGTAGAAGAACTAATTGATTAGTCGACTACTAATCCAGGCATCCAGTAACAAACTGTGTAATGTACAAAAGCCTACCTTCAGCCACAGATTTCTAAATTTCTGTTGACACGGTTTGTTGGTTTTTCACAAAGTCTAAATTATTTTCTGTGGTAATCAACAGCACACCGCAGACGCTGTCTAGAAAGGTTAACTTGCATTTAACCTCGAAATACTGCTATAAATTCAGTCATAACCTGAGGAGAGGTTAAGAAAAGAAAAATGTTTCACTTCCAAGCCACTGTTTTGCTCTGTTTTTTGTCTTTTGCCTTGAGAAATTAAAAAAACAGGCCAGTTATACAAGGTTCAAGTGAGTTTCAGATCGTTTGTAATTTTCAAGGAGACCATCTACATTCCTGGCAAGGAGCGCAATGATAAGTAGACCAAGGTCATTTGCGTAATTTCCCTTAAAAATGTCCTCTCAGCCTCTGCTCCATCTTTCGCAGTGTCCTACCATCTAATCTCTGCCAAGATCTGAGGAGCCCATTAGCTTGCTGTCGGAGGGGTCTGTAAGTAATCGTTTGCCGTAGAGGAATGAAATTGACAAGTGCTTAAGCCTTGAGCACAGACAGAACACAATTCCCCAGCACATTTCCGATAGCTCTATAATCAGACGAGAGATAGAAATTCACATCCTCAGCCCATCTTAAAAATCTCTATCTCTCCACCAAAACCTTTTTTCCCCTCTTCGCACCTTCTTGACCTCTTTCTATTTCTCTGTAACTCTTTATGCCTTCATCAACTCTCTCTCTCTTTAAACTGAATATTAAAATGTTCCTTGACTGCAAGTATGATAACAAAATGTTATATAAGTAACCCCTCGGATTCAGTGAGTTCATTCAGTGAATGAATCATCAGAATGACTCAAATGGTAACTCCTGAGTTTGTCTTTTTTCAATGATTAATTAAAATGATCAGCTCAAATGAGTCATTTGTTCTTGAATCAGCTACACTGGTTCTGCTGCATATGTTTGCTTCACTAAAAACAGCTGGTTCAAAAGAGTCATTCATTTGTGATTTGAACTTCATTGATTTCTTTATATGTTGTTGATTAACTAAAAAAAGAACTGGTTCATAAGAGTCATTTGTTTGTGAATCGGACTACACTGGGCATGCTGTATGTTGTTGTGTGCATATATAGAATAATTCAGCACTGCCACTGAAAAACATAGGAAAAACAGAGTAAAAGATCAATGGGGATATATATATATATATATATATATATATATATATATATATATATATATATATATATATATACAGCTCTACTGAATATTGTGCAGAATATAATTTCTATTTCCTCTATTTTTGTTAAATAGCAATAGTCAAATCGTAAACAGTCAAACAGTAGCCATTAGGGCTGGGTAAAAAAAAATAGTGATTTCCTGATTTAAATCGATTCTCTTTTTTACGAACCAATATTGATTCTTAAATCCCAAGAATCGATTAGTCTATCCTGTTTTTAGTTGATGAATGAACAGAACATTGTAGTGTGCCACCCATCCAAGAAGTCGCAATAAGCTTTGTGCATTGTTACTTTTGATATGAAACAAAGTCTCAGATTTCAAATTCTGACCATTTTATTACAAAATTCAAAACATAAATACCGTTTTTTGCTGTTTAATGTGGCATGACAGATCGCTGTAGCGAATCTAAAATCACAAAATCGAATCGAATCGTTAAATTTGTGTCAATATCCAGCCCTAGCAGCCATTATTTCATAATAAAATAGAGAAAGTGTAGTATGCAGTACGCTGTTCCAAACATAGCCATTCGTAACATTAAGCTGCCATCCTCGTTTCTTAGCATTCGTTCTCCTTTCTTCATGTCGTACTCTGCTTCCTTCCCATTCACCCTCTCTTTCTATTACCAGCGAGTTCATTGCGCTGGCGTTTAAAACACACATCAGTCACTCAAATCATCGAGCCCTGGAGCTAAAGCCCAAGACCTTCAGATGTCATTGGCCGCTCTCTCGGCTTGTGTGGCGCTTCGTGTGTTTGTGCGTGAGTTATGAAGATATTGGGGAGTAAATCTGAGCCCCTGGACAGATGGCAGGAGCGTCAGAGTACCCATGGATGCGCACTTCATTTTTATTCAGGGACAGCGTGGAAAAATGGGCAGATAGGAGACAGGAGCGAGAGATGGTTAGAAACGTGAGGGGAAAATAAGAAGGCATATGGGGTGGTGGTCGAAGATTTGAGATTAAATTAAAATCTTTGTTGTCTAACAGACTATGGAAACTTAATTGTTTAGAACAATGATTACTTTATGTAAAGTCCATAATGTAAAATGTAAAAATGTTCCCTGAAAGCATGTAATTTATTTTTACTTTTAAATTCAGTGGAAAATATACTGTAAGTAAGCCATTTGTAGGTTGATTCCCCCCAAAAATGTAGGGTGCAAATGGTTGGGTTCTGGAAGTAAAGATTCATATTCTCCATAAGGGTATTCATTTTAAACAATAACTTACAAACCTTTACGGGCAGACCTACTGTAATCAATGGCATATACTTTTCTAGAAGCATTATTTCAACTTAGCTTTTAAATAATCATGTTCAACACTGGAACTCCAGGGTGAAAAACTATATTACCCATGATTCTGCAGAGAAATCGCCACCATTTAGAGAATCAGGAAATTGTGCCTAAAGAACACTTTAGCGCCCACCCACTCCCATGAAATCTAGCTATACACTCTCAAACTACTAAAATATTTGTAGGTCCTATGCGTACAGTAATCAACATATTCAAATCAATAAAGTTTTATATTCTCTATCGTTTTTAATTAGATTTAGAGCTTCGAAATAAAGGCAGCTGAAAAAGTAGGCGGGCACTGTTGCACTCTATGCCATTTTTTGTGGGCAGGACTATTTGTTTGCTCGGCCAATTACAGATGGGCAGTGTGTTTGAATAAGTCAATATTTTTTAAGTAAAAAAAAAAAAAATTACACTGCACCTTTAAATTGCAATTTCTGATCTGATATCCACTTATTTTAGATGTACATTTTTAGGATACCTGACAGAATTTTTACAGTGCATTGAAACTCTTTAGAAATTGAGAACTTTAAGCAAACGTTGGATCAAATCAAATATAAGACTATGGCTTAGATATCAACATTTTTAACAATGTGTAACATAAAAAGACAAACAAAAAAGGAAAGCAGATCAGCTCAAATAAATGTTCTAAGCCATTAGTAAAGCTCACAGCTGTAAGAGCTCAGCTCTGATTCTCATTTCCGTTTTTTCCCGTTCCGTTCCGAGAGAGAGAGAGAGATTAAACAAAAGTAAAACATTTTTTCTCCAGCAAGTGTGAAACATTGACACATTTGTGTTTAGCCTGTAACATTCAGGTTTATTTTTGTCTGAGGTGAAGCTAACATATTAGGTCCCTCAGCCTCCTCCATTAGCTGCCACTCAGAAATACGCTCAGTGAAGCCCTACAAACACAGATGCTCATCAGAACAAAAGCCCGGAGAGAAGAAGAAGGGGGGTTTGGGTGGGTGCATGAGCCCATGTCAGGGTCTGTGACTTAGTATATATTTGGCTCTTTGATGCTCACGTCCTGACTATTCTGTCTTCCTGTCTTGCTGACAGATTGAATTGTGACAATATTTCTGACAGTATTCCCATGATTTCAGACAAGGCTCTGGTGGTTTGAGTTCTGTCTTTTTTTGTTTCACTCAAGGCCTGTGTGACTTAAATCAGCTGACTGGTTATTGACTTTGTTTATGTGACAAAGTGCAGTTAAAGATAAACATTAAGAACAGTTGTAAAACAACAAAAAAATTGTTTTATATTACTTTATTGCAAATGTTTGTGACATTTGTGTCAATCTAGAAGGTTTTTGAATTTTTAAATATGTAAATGTGTATTATGATACAATATAGAGAGAAACTATTTCAGGTTTAGGTCATCATAACATGTACTGTAAGTAAATTTGTGACGTTGAGAATGTGATGTTCACTTTAACTTACTGAAATCATTGCAGTTGCGTCTGAAAAGCCACGAATGGACAAATAATGGCCCTGTACAGAGCGCTAGATGAATTACCTCCAGTAACAGTGATACAAATGAATGCATTGGAGCGTTCATGAAACTCCTTTAATTTCTCTTAAGAATTTTTTATCTCTGTCTGAGCTGCTTTGTTATTGCAGAAAATAGATGAAAATCCACCCCATTTACTCTCGATCTCTCTCACTTAGATAATATAAGATTTTTAGAATTAAACCTGAGCAGCAATTTCATTCACTGACCTGGGTGACCCGCACTGTGAAGACATGATATTAGCTGATGGAGCGGCTGTCTTTCTGAGAGAGAATGGTCTGAATAAAGCTTAATAAAGAAGCACACATTCATTACCATGAGACATTGTATGGCATTTAGCTTTTTAATCTTATGGGACACTGTGATGTGTATCAACCCTGACAAGGGGCCGCAGACTTACTAAACCAAAAAACGGCCACTAAGGTGTACTGTTAAATGCATGTGCATTTGTCTGTGTGTGAGGCACTGGGAAGGGAGAGGGACAGACATTGAAAGAGCGAGCATTGCATTATTATGATGTCCATGTTCATTGCTTAATTAGGTCAGCCCTTTATTTCTTTGTGTTTGATAAGTGCACTAGATTCGACTCAAACTAAGCAAGTGGGAAAAATGCATGCTTGTGTTTAGAAAAATGGGATTATTGTCCGCTCTGGATCTGTTGGGAGCAAGGAAGGTAAGAGTTTACTTCATTCCTAGTCTCAGCCTTCACCCACAGATCATTGGCTGAACGTCTGGTGTATATGGCACACAAAATGGGAAACACTTTGGGAGTTTTGATGTCGTCATCATTGAATTCGTGATTGGTTGTTGGTCAGATGTCCTCTTAAAGTGATGATACACAGGGCAACTTTTTGAGCAATGTTGCTGAGCGATGTTGCTTGGGCACTTTCCCAATGAGAATGGGCAACAAATTTTGATCTAAAGTATCCAGATAAAAATTTGTTGCTCATTCTCAATGGGAAAGTGCTCAAGCAACATCGCTCGGCAACATTGTTCAAAAAGTTGCCCCGTGTATCATCACCTTCAGGCAGTCATTGGCCAATGAAAGGCCAAATATATTATATATATTTGGTGGAAAAAAAGCAGCTTTTTAGGTTAAGAAAAAAATAAATAAATTGTGGATGCGGAGTGCAAGAGAACCATCATACTGGCAGACACTATTCTTATATTTGTTAGAGCTGACAATATTACACGTCTCGGCTCTAGAGCCATGCTGGCTCTCTAAACGATGATAACATACTGAATATGACCGGGAGGCTGAGGAGATGAGTTTTTTATGAGTGAGTGAGCTATTTTGTGGGTATAAGAGGAAGATGTTTACAAGTGCCTCTGATGGAAAAATCTCAACTTGGAGATGAAAGGGGAAAAAAAGCGTAATTTCATATTTCGTCGAAGCATAATTTTCTCTCAATAGAGATTTTCACTGTTGCACTGTGCACAAAGTTGCTGTTTATATACATACGCATATATACTATATAATGGTACATACGTATATAATGAATTGAGTTGCTATAGTCAGGAAACATTAAACTTTTTTCAGATCTCTAAAAGAGAGAAAGGTAATTATGCCCGCAATTACATGTCAGTTATAAGCCAAAAGATCATCGGCGGAGCCAGCCAGACACTACCTTTGACCCTCGGCAATGAGAAAGCATGAATAACTGACATAATTAAACGGTTCATTGCTCTGCCTGTCAAATATACGATCAGCCAATATCCCTTCAGCCTTTCCAAGACTCACGCTTGATTGGTCAGTTTGACTTCTTCCACTGATCCTGCCGGTGGGGGTCAGTGGTGAGATGAAGCGTGTGAGGGGTGAGGAGGGGGGCATAGCTGACTGTAGATCGATATTCTGGTCACCATGCGAAGAAAAGTGGATTGGGCCACCTATCAGCAGTGCCAAACCGGATTAAAATCCTAGAGATATCGCCACGCAGCCAAACAGCTTTGCTCTAGAGAGTGGCCGCCTTACATGGCAGATGGGAAACTATTAAGATGAACTCAGAAAACAACAAGGAAGTATTTTTTTCTGTTTTTTCTTCCTCCCTTGTTAGAGAAAAAACCAAAATACATAAACACCTGCTGTACCGTCAAGAGGCCCTGATGGGTTTAACAGAGGAGGAGAGAAAAGCTTGTTAAGTGCTCAAGTCTCCATGTTTTGATGAATAAATATGAAGTTTGGATGCCAGATCTCCTTAAACGCATGCAGTCTCATGGAAATTAAGCTTTACGATCTCATCTGCTGCGGTAGCCTGCGAGGCACTGTCTGTCTTGTATGTAATGTGATTCAATTTAGCCTCCAGAATGCTTTGCATACGGATGGGCCATATCCAAGAATGCTTAGTTACGAGCCATAGTTACAAATTCCCAAAATTCATCAATTAGCATTGATAATACCAATCACTTAATGTGATGTTATTTTTCCCCATATGTACGGTTTGCAATCAAGGACTGCAGTGATCTAAAACTGAAGTGAAACTGAATCATTTTCATAATGTCTGCTAAAGGGACAGTTTACTCACAATTTTTCGATGCAGCCTATATGTTTGGATGACCAATGACAGATGGGTTTTATGGATTAGGGTTAAGAAATTTGTATTTACACTTTTGTGACATATGGTAAGCAATGAAATGATTCAAAAAGACTCAAAACAGTCTTAAATGCACAAGTTACTGGTTTATTTGTAGTCTTGAGACTTAAATCCGTATGAAGTGTAGGCTAGTTAAAGATTCATGTTCAAAACAGTGTTGGAAATTTTAAATCAAAATATGACTCAATAAAATACAGACATCTGGAATTTAAAATTCCATTTAAAAAGAATGTTTTCAGATAATCATTCAGTTGTGATTCCCATTGCTAGTCCTAAATCAACATTTGTATTGCAATCACATCCACTTCTATCTCTTCTTTCTTTAGGATCTCATGTTCAGCATTCTCACTTTATCCAGACCACAGATTGCCTAACTCACAGCTTTTAAATGGAAGTCTGCCTCTGATAGAAAGTCTTTTCTCCTCCCCTCATCCCTCTCTCTGGGAAAAGGACTGAATGGAAGATGCTCCTGTGGCTTCTCTCCCCGTCTTTATCATTACAGCTTCCTATTACCTGCCTCCAGCCCCAGAGATAGGCTGCCTGCGGTGCACCATGGGAACTGCTCGGTTGCCGTGCATTGGGATGACTTCTCTACTGATGTTTTCCTGCTAGGGCCTCTTCATTCTGTCAGTTCTGCTTTTCTCCGCTGCTGAGCTCCCTCCCCCGACTCCCGCTCCGTGTCTGTGTGAACATAGATGAGGTATTGTCAGCCCGGTGTTTGGTATGGCACTTGCGTGTAAGCACGTATGTGTGTGCGCGCACGCTTTCTAAGTCCAGCGCTAAACGATTGGTTACCTCAAGAACTTAGCGCGCTTTTTTAAATAACCGTGACAGGCAGCGAGAATGCACTCTAATGCCACATTTAAACTTATATTTTGTTTCTCTCTCTGCTTATTTACCTCATTTCAGCATGTATAAATGCGCGACCGTTTGTATATGTCTGTGTGTGTGCGCCCGCGCACGGACGCCGCTGCTGACTCACCCTGTGTGTGGAGCTCAGTGTGGCTCAGAGGCATGAATAAATACATTTCTCGCTGGGTTAATTGCGTCCTGGTGGCCCGGTGCACACCTCTAAGAATGATGGGCCTCACACACACACATAAAGCACACACCTTCTAAATCTCACTTAACCTTCGTTGCACTTCAAGCTCGATGAATCAGACACTTACCAAATGCTCGACTGTCCTAATCTAGGACACCGTTTTTTCTCTCTCTCCTCTTTTCCTTCTTTAATCCACTCTTCTGGCTGTCACATCCTACAGTCACTGGAATTCCAGTGCTGTGGTGAAGGACTAATATCACTGCGGGATATTTTGGATGAAATATACAGTGCAAATTATATATATATATATATATATATATATATATTTGTTTCTGCATCCTCATACAACAACATTAGTTTAACCAATGTAATCGGTTTGGGGCAGGACTATCTGTTTGGCTGGCCTAAGGTAGATGGGGTGAGTACTGTATTCTTGTTTCTTATTTTTAAAATGACACTAATTCATAAGACAAGATAAAAATAAAATACGGTTACACTTTATTTCGATGGCACACTTTAGACATTCTATAAGTAACTTTGCAACTACAGTACATGAGTATTAGTAGACTGTAGTAGACTGGTTAGGTGTTAGGGTTCGGGTTAGTAGAACAAGTTAACATGTAGTTGCAAAATGACTTATTGTCAGTAGAATGTCTGTTGGGGGACCATCAAAATAAAGTTTTAGCAGATATTAAGCAGACAGTCTACTAAGAGTTAGAGAATAAGAGTTAGTAGAATGTCTAAGGTGGACCATTTTAATAAAGTGTTACCTAAAATATTATATTTTTATAATAAAACACTATTTGATTTTTAAATATGTTATTATTTTTAGCAAATTCAGTTTGGTGACAGTAGTACCACAGAAATTACACTTTGTCATTCTTAAAGGGGATGATTCAACCCAATCTCACGGCAATTCATATGTATTTTACGAGTTCCCAAATTCGTATGAATTCGTACAAATGACCTACCCCAAACCCCGCCCCTAAACCTACCCGTCACTGGGGTTTAGACATATCGTATTAGTTTGTACGAGTGAGGTTGTACGAATTTGTACGAATTACCCACCTCGTAAAATACGTATGAATTGGTCATGAGATAGAGATGGATGATTTAACCTTTACAACTGAAATATGTTTGTATGGAAAAATTTATATGAGCATTTCACCATCAATGCAAACTTATTCATCAATGCAACATATTTGATTTAAAACCATCTGGAATACATTGTATGTGCATTATTGTAAAATGTGATATTTGTTTTGTTGGATGCTTAGATTAATGTCTGTGGCAATCGACATCATGCCACATATGCTGTTTATACAGTTTACTTTGAATCAGGAACATTCTTGTATAAAATCTGTCAATGTCTGATCCATACATGCAGGAGATCTGAAGAAACACATTTTCTGTGTGATGAAATGCTCTACAGGCTGTTTTCTATTCCTGGATCACTGTCTCTTATCACACAACAATCCATTTAGTGGATCTACATCTGTAGTAGTACAACAAGGCCATGCCTCCGGAAAGCAGGGAATAGCAGCTTCTCAATATTCAATGAGGCACTTCTCTCTTTTTTTCTTTTTTCTTCTCACATAGCCTCTGTGACCCCATCCTTCTCCCTCTCTTTTTCTTTTTCTCTCTCTCCCTATCTCTCTCTTTCTCTCGTGTTGGATTGTCCCCGTAGTGCTGTTTCTCCTGTCTGGTGTGTGTGTTCCTCAGCGTTTAACACAGGCCCCTCTCACCCTACTCTCTCTCGCTGTAATCTCACCATCTGTGCCTAATTGACTGAGTGCCTGACGTCTTTCTGTGGGGATGGAAAAGCACCCGAGTGCCAGGGAGGAAAAAAATGGAAAAGAGACACGATGGCGAAAAAGATCAGAGAAGTTGATGCCTCAGTGCACTTGTCATGGCTGTGAACTTCGACCTTTGTGGAAGAGTGGAAGAATGGCTTCCTCTTCCTTTCTTTTCTTGTTGTTGTTGATGTGATGGAATCTTTCCATGTGCAGGAATGATGGGCTTCCACAGGTGTGTGGTGTTGTTTTCAGTTCACGAGTTTCCCCCTGTGGTGAAAATTAAGTTTTTAATGTTGTTTATATGTCTTTGTGGTGTTTTTAATATCCTTTAAGGCAAACCATGTCCAAATTCATAAGTCAACACCATTGCTGAATATTTTCTGTTTAAAACTGCAGTCTAAAAGCAGTTTCAAAAACGCAGTTTCCGAAATCACTGGTGTTTGTGACGTCACAAACTACCTTGTAATCAATCATGTCAACATGCCGGCGGGCTTTAGCATATGATTAACCATGACCGCTGACCGCTCTGAAGCTGGAGTCTCAAGAAGCCAGGTTATCCTGGTATATTTTTTTTGTTGATATAAAAATCAGGTAGATTTAGCAATATAGCGGGTGTATGATGTATACGTAAAGATGAACTATATGTGTTTCTCCACTGACGTTCTAAACTGTTCAAAGCATTTCTAAGGATACTGATTTTTAGAAGGCAGACTGAGATGGCGAACGAGAACATGGTTTGTGTAACAAACAAACAAGTAGCAACACATTATTAGCAGCTGTTTGATAATGTTGTAGCAAAAGGCTAATCATATTAATTACCGTCATGTGTCTGACGTTGTAAAGAGCGATACCATTGTGCAGTGTTTACCTCAGTAAGTTGACAGAGTGGATCTCTGAGCCCGTGCGAGTAAGTGAAGGCAGGGCTAATTAGCATATTCATTGGTCCATGTATATTAAATGAAACAATGGTGTAGTTACATTCAGGCTATTTTAAGGCATGGAGATTTTTTTTCCACAGGAAAAAAATGATTAAATATGTCATTTTGGTGATCAAAGATGAGTTTTAAGGGATAAAAATGATTGACTACAGGGGGACTTTAACTGAATTTATAATTCAGCTTTAACTGAATATACAACATATATAATATTTTTAGAAATTATTTTAACAGTTGCCTTCGTTTCTATCCACAGTTTAGCTTCATATTCATATTAATTTGAAAAATATTTTTATTGTGAGTGCGAGTATATTAAAGTACTCTTATTCCAGCATGAATTGGAATTATAGGAGGTGGAATTTACAAAGAAAGAAATTCAGCAGATAATGTATTGAGAAATTAGGTGTCCTTCCACTTTGGTTCTTAAAATAAAATTTATTTATTAAATATAAAGAAGTGTATATAAATTAAGTGTATTTTTTTACAGGTGATATTTAATATGAATTTAATATGTTATATGAATTGCTTTTGTATTTCAGTTTATTTTAATTCTCATTCAAATTCAAATTGCAATTCTGCATCCTGTTTGGATGCAATCTTATTTCAAACTCAGAAGTCAATTTGGAATTTAAATTCTCAATTCAGTTCTGAATAGCATACAACTTTGTATTTTAAATCAGATCTTTTTAATTAATCAGTTGGTCGGTTTTTTGGTCAAGATCTTGTATTGACAATGCAAGAGGTGAGCACTCTGTAAAGTCTACTCCAGCACATCCCAAAGACTTTCAATGAAATTAAGGTTTGGACTCAGAGGTGCCAATTCATGTGTGAAAATGATTCTTCATGCTCTCTGATCCATTCTTTAACAATTTTAACCTTGTGATAATCTTGACATTGTCATCCTGGAATATGGCCATGATGAGTCTTCCTACATGGTTGTTTAAGAAATGAAAAGCTACACACTCTATCTTTAAGGGTTAAAAGAATTGTTTCCAAACATAAAACATGGTAGAAACATAATAATCACTATAATAATGATTCATTCATAGATTCTTAAGTATTTGCCTATTAAAATCCAAACAGCGACTTTTTTTTTGTCCGGGCAGTGTATTAACACAATTTGAAATATAGGGCCCAAATCATATGATACATTTATGGTGGTTTTGTGTTGCTGGAAATTTCCAGTCCCCGTCCACTGTACATAAAAAAAAAAAAAAAAAAAGATTCATAATTTTTCCTTTTGTGTTCTAAAGAAGAAATAAAGTCATGCTGGTTTGAAACAACATGAGGGTGAGTAAATGATGACAGAATATTAATTTTTCTGTCTCTTTAACACTTTCTCTTCGCCATTACCATTTTGTCACATCATTTATGTCCTTCTGTCCTATTCTTTCCTTCACATTTGTTCATCTCATATCTCCTCTACACCCCTCCCTCCGCTCCGTCTGCCCCCTTGAGGATCAGACTGGCTTGTCGGACTTTGAAGCTAGCTGGTTGATAGTCTTCCTATCTCCCCATCAGGGCCTTTCAGATAGGGCGGCACATCACAGAAGCAAGCTGACAGAACATCCATCCAGCCTGGGCGACCAGCTTCCACCACCCCCCCTCTTGCTGTAAAGCTCCCAGAATGCCGCTTCTCTCTACTGCTCTTCAAACAAACGCTGGGCCTAAACTCCTGGGGAGCCCTGGTGCAACCTCTGAGACGGAGAAGATACTGAGGGATGGAGAGAAAGATGGAGAGAGAGAAAAAGAGAGAGAGCAGGAGATCTTATATTTAATAAGTAAACCGACGCTGGTGCGGGGCAGACCGGTCTCTTGGGCCAGGCTCAGCCAGCCATTTCTCAAGCAAAGTGAAGGATTTGGGTTAGATGCAGAAAGCCCACGAGATGCTCTCTGGCATTTTCCGCATGCGGAGTATAACAGAGCAGAAGGTGAGAGAGAGGGAGGGTGAGAGAAGGATATGTCCCTATAGTATCCATTCATTTTCACTCTGTCTTTATGCCATTTGTGCGAATGATGATGGCAAATGCAGGTGTGAGAACTTCAATTCTTCTGTCAAAGGTGAGGGAGAGAATGGGAACTGGGGAGTGATTTAAAATGGAGATCTTAGTGGGGAAAGGGAAACAACCGTGTCCTTGGCGGCACTTCAATTAAGATGTATCGTGGGTATACAGCTTCATTTTAATCACCTAGACCTACATAGCAATGGAAATACCCTCCTCTCCGTATTCCCTCATGGTTGAAGAGAGGGGCAGCCATGTTCAATAACCTCCTTCTACGAAATGGAGGTCCTGGTACCAGTAGCGTCTGGAAGATGAGTAGAAGAAATAGGGCAAATCAGGCCTTTAGGCTTAACAGAATGAGTCTCAATTATCAATTTGTGACCTTTCCGGAATGATTTTAACTCTTATATATTTATAGCCGTACCTTTTATGTTGGTTCTCGAACAATGAGTTTTGAGAAACAAAAACCCGTTGAACTATTCAGGCAACGCCAGCCAGGAAAGACAAGGACTGTTCAAGGCCTTCCATCACCGTCCGTTTTCCTCCCAGCTGGAAGAGGAAGCAGTTCGTTTGGAGGTTCGGAGCCTCGGGGGAAACTGACTGACTAGCTGTCCTTGCTCTTACCTAACACCGGGAATCCCAACGGGGTTTCAAGGTACAGCGACTGTGCTCCGTGGCAGCGAATGAAATCCTGTCATATAAATAATGGACGGAAATGAAGGAGAATAGCTCACAGTAGCCCTCTTAGATATTTGCCCAGAAACCGCAGATGCTCTGGAACAAGCATCATAACAGCCCAACTACAAAGGAGCCCACTTCTACTGGCCCTCTCTGGCAATTGCAAGGGGCGGCCAATCAGGGCTAGCTCACAATCCCGCTCCAGAACATTTAATATGGGAGAAGCAAATGTTTTGTGATTGCTGTGTGTCAGATCTATACATAAAGATACTTCTTATTTGCTTAGCATTCAGTATATTTAATTTGTAATTCTGGTTAAATATTTAAAAAAATAAATAAATAAATTCTGTCTCATCATTTTACCAAAATCATATTGGATCGCAGTCAGAAGTTATTTCATTAGTGATTGATAGTGACTTTTAAGTGAAAGTGTTGTAATAATACCATTAATTGTCATGTGTATCTTAATGCTAATTGTAGCTATAATTCCTCTGTTACCCATATACAATTATATTTCATGACGTATTTTATCACTTAAATTCGTAAGAAAATGTTTTGTTTTCCAAAAAGGTTTTTAATTGTAGTAATATAATTTATATTGGGATCAGATGGATGTGGGTGGGCAAGCCATGTAATGGCAGAGTAAAGTATTGTCACATTGTACATAATGCCACAACTTACACAACAATGTTCAAATCATCTTTTCTCCTGACAAAATCAATGTTATGGCAATACTTCCATCCACTGAATTTTCCATATTCCAAGCTTGCCTGCTGCACTGGTGACTGTAAAAATTATGAAAATATATCTAGAAATGATTGGATTGTTGGATTTCAAATCAGTTTGAGGCAAAAGTAACCAGCTGTTTTATGGATGGTAACTGTAATATTATTACTGAAGTCGTATTAGTAATAAAAGTAATATTATTACTGTAACTAGTTACTGCCGAACACTATAACAATCATATAAAAAGTGAATGAAGACACAAATGCCAAAAAGCACCATAAAATGTGATAAAAGTGTTATTTGAAGCCATACAATAGCTTTGTGTGAGAACCAAAATTCACTCAAAATCTTGCTCTCCACTGTCCAGATGCATCTACATATGCCAACTTTACAGATGTAGTCTAAGGAGGGTCATTTGATTTTGCCAAGTAAGACATGTTCCTGGATCAACATCTTTGTTGATCCTGGAACAACATTCCAATCAACCAATCAGATTTGAGGGACAAGTTTACTGTTTATGTGAAGTTTAGGCTTGCAACCAGGTTTATGTGCTTCTATATCAATGTTATTCACCTATCTTTCCCCTCTGATTTTAAGGATAAGTTATGGGTAGGATTAGGTTTAGGGGTAGGAATAGGGTTAAGACTAAATTTTCAGACTGGAATGTTGTTCCAGGATCAATAAAATATGTTGATCCAGGAACATGTCTTACTTGGCAAAATCACGGTGACCGTCTAAGGAGACGTTCATACAGAACAGTTTTTTTCATACCACTCTACTGCTTTTCCTTTGTTTTTGTATGTAAACATGTGCTAGACAGATGTGTTTGACCATTGGCTCACATCTCACATCTTTTGCAGCACATGATAACGCCATTCTGAAAATTCAGTGCTCAAGTTAAGAGAAGGTCAACTTTTAAAAAACATGTCTCTAGACTCTTTGCTTCGTTTTTCATTCCACTAGCCTGTGTCTAATAAAGTCAGGTCTTGAATTAAATGAGGGTGAGAAAATGATGACAGAATTTTCAATTTTGAGTGAACTATCGCTTTAAAAGAGACAGCTGATGTTAACTGTATTGTAAAAGGAATCAGCTCTCTGCAGAGTTTAATCCATCTTTCCTTTCACTTGAATCGTGAGAACAGTGACCTTTGCTTTTAGTGATGGTGCTTAAACCCAGGCACGGACCTATTAACCAAAGGTGAACAGCGATAGAACATTAGCTCTTCCTTTAAGAAAACCTTTTTTCTTCCTTCAAAATCCAGTTAATAGTTCAGCGGCTGAGCTGAAAGTATGATATATTTAAACGTTCTGGGCAGTTCTCCAAATGTCACCTGCCATTTCCTGCTAGCCAATTCACTTACTACTCTGTGCAAAGGCGTAATATAGAGGTGGACACTTTGCTTCTGTTTGATATGCAAACCCAAACATGAAATTCATGGGGGAGCTGGTAATATTTACTTTAATACACTTCTAGAGATGGAAAATGAAGTTCTTGCAGCAACTATTTGAAATATAAGCATAGCACACAGTTAAATCAAGTGCTGCTAACCACATAGGATGTCGTGCACATTATCTCTTTTACTCTGTAATTCACTTTTTCTCACCTTATTAAATATTCAAACCGAGATAAATTGTGGCTGTGCAAGCCCAACTATTAAGGCAATGAAAAGGACAGTATGGTCCAATCTTCTCCAGTCACTAAATGTGCCAAGTGAGGCTGTTCTCCCCAACACTGTTACTGTTTTTTTGACCTGTGACTTCTGACAATAGGCTTTCTTGCCCTCTTGACCCCTAGCTAACCCTACAGGATTTGCAGGTGCTGCCCCAGGGTCACTCTTCTCTAGCTGGTAAGGTCCCGAGAGACCCGGGACGACAACCACCATCGATCCAGGGTGAAATGTCATCCTAGCAAGAGCCAGCAGGGATAAGAAGGCCACTTTTCAGGAAGCCAAGCCCAAGAATGAGGAGAGAGAAGCTATGGAAGCTTGTTTTCACCACTGAAGAAAAAAAAAAAAAAAATTAAAAATTAAAAAGGTAATTGCGACTTTTTATCCCAGAATTCAGACTTTTTTCTCACAATTGTGAGTTTACATCTTGCAATTCTGACTTCTTTTCTCAGAATTGCAAGACATAAACTCGCAATTGCGAGTTATAATGTCAGAATTGCGAGATATGAACTCACAATTGAGAGATTCTAACTTTTTCTCTCACAGTTGCTAGTTTATATTTCACAATTCTGACATCTTTTCACAGAATTGTGAGAAACTCACAATTGCAAGTTATAAAGTCCAGTTCTGAAGCTTTTTTTTCTCGCAATTGCGAGTTTATATCTCACAATTCTGACTTTATAACTCACAATACTGAGAAATAAAGTCAGAATTGCAAGTTATAAACTTATAATTGCAAGTTATAAACACAATTGCGATAAAGTCAGAATTGCGAGATTCTGACTTTTTTCTTGCAATTTCTCTTTTATATCTCGCAATTCTGACTTCCTTTCTCAGAATTGTGAGATATAAACTCGCAATTGTGAGTTATAAAGTCCAGTTCTGAGGAAAAAAAGACTGGCTCTCAGAATTGCAAGTTTATATCTTACAATTCTGACTTTAACTCACAGTTGCAAGAAATAAAGTCAGAATTGCAAGTTATAAACTCACAATTGCAAGTTATAAACAATTGCAATAGTCACAATTGCGAGATTCTGAATTGTGAGATAAAAAGTCACAATTACCTTCTTATTTTTTATTCAGTGGCAGAAACAAGCTTATAGGAAACTCTAAGATCCACTGAGAAAAACACAAATAAAATGACAGCATGCTGGATAGTGAGCTACTAAAAAAAGGGGGATGCTTGGCATCACATTAATACAAAAAGTCATTGAAAGGCAATGCAACAAATCAAAAAGCAATACAAAACAAAAACACTAATATCATTAAATGAATGTCTTTCATAGCAGTAAGTGTAAAATACGTAAATAACCTTCAATGCCACATTTAACGAATGTTTCCAAAAAAGAGAGAACACTTCAACATAATGTGCTTGAAGAGAGGAAGGCAAGCTATTCATTAGGCATATTACAAGGCAAAGAAAATGCATTAACGCCTGCATTGAGCTCTTTGAGCATGTAATTCCTCTTTGTTCTGACTTCTTAAGCATGTTATTAAAAGCATGTTAGAGAGGAGCCATTAAGCTCCTTCGCACCGACATGTACGTTATATAAAGGATGAGAGGCTGTGGACACATTTGATAGGTCAGGACTGACCGTGGATCAGTGGTTTTACTAAATCAGGAATGTAGAACAGGCTACGGATGACCCGCTGTCTGCGATCTCACTGAATCGGAAATATGGAATGGGATTAGAACAATGACCCCGGGCCTGAGGATTCCCAGGAGATGGAGGTGGAGAGGGAGAGATGATGATTGGCCGAGACAATAGAGCACCATCAAGGCCCAAAGCAACACACCGTAATGAAAGCACTTCCAGGCAATGTGAACACAGGGAGCTGAGCAAATAAACACAAACTTATTCACTGCGCCGGAAGATGGATGGTCAGCAAAAGTTGCTTCCGAGAAGCGCATGTGTGTGTGATGTGAGAAGAAATGAGAGGAGGAGGAGGACGAACAGATACAAGTGGACCAATGCAGGTAGAAGTAACAGATGGGGTGAAGGAATGGGGTTTGTTAAAGAACAATCACCTCCAGCTCCGACTGGAGAGACTTTCTTTTCCCCAGGTGATTCCTTAAACACAATAACAAGCCTTCTAAAGAGGAAAACACAGTCCACTGTGAGGCGAGACAAAGGCATGAAAAATAGACTTGTCATACTAAAAGTAGTAAAAAAATTAAATCCCTTTAAAACACTCTGTGTAGTGTGGGGGGTGAATTATTTTACCATATCAAGGGAAGTCTCCAGGGTAGGGTAATGGCTGTCTCCTGTTTTCTTTTTTTATCCTGTATTTTTATCTCTTGAATTTACTTTTTAAACAATGCTGAGACTGAAATTATAAATCGGACAAAGAGTTTAAAACAAATTGAGTAAGTGAACAGGGAATTATTGTCACTTTAAAGTCAACATGAATGTACTATTTACTTTCACGGGTCATCCAGCAACTAAGTGCCATTGGGAATGCTAACGGATCATTTTCTTGAGGTCATATAGTCTTCCTTGGTCCCACCATTACTTTTTTTTTTCCTTCACTGTATATCCTTTTTAACTTCGACATACATAATATTATGGAACTACAATTGGTTATGAACTTTTGACCTCATTCACTAATAATGTCATACAAATATGCCCATACAGGCTGCATTTTTTATTTTTATTTTAAATAATGAATACTTTTGCAGAGTAGCTTAATTATTCAATTACTAATAATATATAGGCATATAGTTGTAAATATAGTGTTATAACTGTAGTGCATTTAATAATTTGATAAAAACAATGATTTGTATGTCATAAAATTTCTATATCTACACTGTAAAACCCGTTAAGTTACGGTAACTCAAACCATTTGAGAAAACCGATTGCCTTAATCCATTTAGGTTTTAAAACCAATAAGTATGAGTACTGTAAACTCATATACATTGAGTTAAAATCACTTATATTTTAGTGTTGGTTTAGTCAATCATTAGAGTAAACTCAACTTAAAGATTTTAAGTTTATCTATCTATCTATCTATCTAAACGTTCATACTCAGATTGTATGCACAAATAGGCCTATTTGTGTTGTGAATCCCATTTCATGTCAAGCTTGCATTAAAAGTTTACAAGTAATGGTAGCTGTCATCCTCTTTCGCTTTCTCTGTTTTACACACCCACTGTTTTTGTACTACACAGATGCACAACCTATGCTAATTTTACCAGCAAGTGCCAAAAAGTCTGTCCATAAATCTGGCAACCTGAAAAAGACATACTCCATCCCGTTCTGGTGCAGATGACATTCACCCAAACCTTTTCTGACAGAAGTCATTAATGAAAGTGTGTTCATGCATCAAAAAAACAGGTTCTCCATCAAGCTGTTGCTGACTTATCGAAGCTGAATAGAAGAACCAAAATAAACAATGACTGAAGATGTCTGTCTGACAGCTCATCCTATATATCTGGTTGTGTTAGTGTGTAAAAAGTTGTTGTGTTGTTAGTGTGCTGTTGTTTTTCCCCCACTGTAGCCACTAATGAAATGTGTGGTTTGTGTGCTGGTGAAGGTGGGACGTACTGACGACAGAGGCCTTACTGGAAGAAATGGTGGGCGAGGATACAAAATCCACTTATAGGCACAGAACGGAAGGCTAATAGAGAAGAGATTCCAGGTTTCCTAATAATTCCATAACAATTCCATTAAAGGTAGGGTAGGCAATTTCAGAGAGGTTAGCAATAGCAAGCTAGCTTTGAAAGAATAATATCCCATCTTCAATTCAGAGCACTCTCCAGAAAGCCACGCCTCCTCCAAAACACATGAACGCACACAGCAGAGCAGAGTCTGCAAAGCGTCACAAGAGACGGCGTAATTACTTCATGTCTCAAACTATAATTACTTGTAACACCTGACTGCTACAGATTTATTTTGGTGTTGATAGTGTTGACGTAGAAATGCAAAAATCAGAGTACAGCTCCGGTAGAACGTCACGGGTACGGTTATGACATGGCATGAATTCAGCATTAGCTCAGACTGAATGCAATGACTAGATGAACATTTTTTGGTCCTGAGACCTCCACAAAAGATATATGTACATTTTTAAATATTTAGACCACTTCTATTATCGATTGTTATCAGGATGTGAAGAGAGTTTCAACTAGTATAACAAAAAGTGTTTTTTAAAAAATTGCCTACCCTACCTTTAATGATTATTTTAGCTAGACTGAAATTTTGGTCTTTTTTGCACTCAAATTTATCAACGACTTTAAGCTTATTTGTAATATAAGTGCATGACTCACATGAACCACTTCTACACTTTTGGAGTATTTTACTTTTTTTTTTTTTGGAGCTTAACAGATGTGGTCACTGAATCTTGTTGTATGGAGAAGAACATTACAATAATAAAGAAATGCTATTCATGCATTAGCATGAAATCACAGTTTTCTGTGATTTCAGTGCAATACACATCACAGTCATTCAGTAGATTCCCCAATGAACATGAGCAGATGAAAGAGTGAGAGAGAGAGAGAGCACGCTTGAATGTTAAAGGTTAATTACCGTTCATAAAATGGAGAAAGTATAGGGTTGACCATTTAAGACTTAATAAGGTGGTGTGGTGTACTTAGGCAATGGTGAGAGAAAAGGCAGAGAGAGTTAACCTGTTTACAGATCCAAATTAAAGCTGACACAACAACAAAGCACCGTGAAAGAGTTAGGCAAATGAAAGAATCTGTTTTTCTGCACAAATAGGCCAATCATTTAGGACACACTTCCTCTTTCCTCCTCAGGGACTGCAACAGCAAAGGATTTAACTCATCAAAGCATTAGTGTGTGTGTGTGCGAGTGTGACAGAGAGGGAAGGATGGAGACTGCGTGTTCACTTGTGCACATCCTTTGCCAGTATATCTGCATGTAATGGAATTGCATGTGTCCTCTAGTGCATGAGATGATTTGTTTTTGAACTTGTGTCCATGACTATGAATGTGTGCCACCCGGACTGTGAAATGTAGGAATTTACTAATAACGATTTGCGCCCACTGATAGCGCCATTTATTTGCACTTGCTGTTTGCCGTTACAGCACCGAGTCACGAAGGACTTATGCAAATCAGGCAACAGCGAAAAAGTGAGACGCACTCTATTATTTTGAACTGGAAGTCGCAAATCAGCCGTTTGTGGAGAAACGCGATTATGATCAAAAAAGTTCGATTTTGTTTTGTTATTTGTGATGAAAACATTCAAATATATTTAGTTATTTATGTAAAATTACGAGATTCAAACAATAAATGTCGTTTTGACACTCTTCAATCTGGTGTGACGCCATCACTGTAACTGACTGCTTCAGTTCAAACGGCAGCAAGGAGCGCGGGTGACTCTCTTCCGCTTTACTACTAGTTAGCACGACATAAACATGGATCATCATCAAAAGGTATGTTGAAAGATACACTATAACTTGAAATATATAATTCCTTATCATGTAATCGCCCAGCCAGTGTTTGACTCACGAAAACAAGTCAGTAAAACAGTTTGCGGATGACGCATCAACTAGTAGTTTGACTAACTAGCAGTTAGCCAAGGGGTAATCATTCTTACTTTTCTGATTAAAATTAGATCAATGTATCTTTTAATGTAACTGACATAAAAAAAAATAATGACCAGTCTTGAAGACTTTGCAGAAGTAACTTTATAAAAGAGCATATCACTAAAATTGTAAATAGGCTATATAAATTAAATTGACCTATATTGTAAACACATTATATTTTTGCTTAATCATTGATGTCTAAATTATATAATGTGTGTGATTAAAATGCAGGTCATTAAAATACTGTGTGCTAAGGTTGTGCAAATGTTTAGTAATTCACTCTTTTCTTTTATTGTTGAAGGTGGACAAACTTCTGTACATTAAGAAAATGTGCACTGTCCAATTTACCTTTGCAAGTGAGTATGGTCACACACAAAGAGTTTCCCATCAGATCCTGCTGTGCCAACACAATTGGGTTGGCAGGTCTCCAGGACAGCACATCTGGCACTTGAGAGAGCGACTACAGAAGGTGATGAGCATGGCTCAGGAACAATGGCAACAGTACAGACTCACTACACCGCTGAGAGAGAGAAGGAGGAGTAAAACTCACAACAGACTCGAGGATCTTGAGGATACACAGGCTGTGATCTCTGCTGTATAAAGAGGTAATCAGAGATGTAGTGCTGCAATTTTGAAATCATATACACACAATGGCCTGCATCACGTTCATTCGTACTCTGGTATCCACTCTATGAATGCACGTAAATATATGTGGATATACTTTGGGTACACAGTAATTTGCTGAAGTTATAGTGCTATACTCATACAAAAAACATCTCTGTGTGCATTTGAGGCATGCAGATCAAAAAACTCTACCCACCCTAGTTTCATCCCAGAATACAGGGACATGATACCAAAATAAAAGTCAAAATAAAAAAAAAAAAAAAGATCCACACAGATACTCATCCATACAAAGTCAGAATTTGTATAGTTTATAATGTTTATAATTCAACATTTTTAACTTATACTTTTAAATTGTATTTTATTATTTAATTTTCTTGTTTTATTTATTTTTATTTTCAGCTTTCTTTAGAGAGTAATGTTTCTGTTTGAAATGCCTCGATTGCAATCTTAAAGACCCCCTGTGTGGAAAATCAAGTTTTTAATGTTGTTTATATGTCTATGTGGAGTATTTAATATGCTTTAAGACAAACCATGTTCAAATTCATGTCAGCACCATTGCTGAGTATTTTCTCCTTAAAACTGCAGTGAAAAAACTCTGTGGTTTGAAATCGCTGGCATCTGTGACGTCACAAACTACCTTGTAACCAGTCACGTCAACGTGCCGGCGGCTTTAACACATCATTAACAGCAAACTAGCAGGGGAGTCTCGAGAGAAGCCAGGTTATCTCAGTATATTTTTCTGTTGATATGAAAAATTGTGTAGATTTTAGCCATATGGCGGGTGTATGATGTATATTACAATGTTATGATGAACTAAATGCCTTTCTCCACTGACGTTCTGAGTTGTTCAAAGCATTTGTAAGGATACTGATTGTTAGAAGGCAGCTGTCTGACTCTGACATGGCGAAGGGGAACATGGTTTGTGTAACATTAGCAACACATAATTAGCTGTTTGATTACATAGTCAAGCAAAAGGCTAATCATATTTATTACCATTATGTGTCCGATGTTGTAAAGAGCGATGCCATTGTGCTGCATTTACCTCAGTAAGTTGAGCGAGTGGATCTCTGAGCTGGCGTGAGTGAGTAGAGGCGGGGCTAATTTGCATATTCATTGAACCGTGTATACTAAATAAGGCAAGGGTGTAGAGTTACATTCAAACTATTTTAAGGCATGAAGAATTTTTTTTCACAGGAAAAAACGTTTAAATATGTCATTTTAGTAATTAAAAATGAGTTTTAAGGGATCAAATTGTTGACTACAGGGGGACTTTTGGGAAAGTACATGTCATAATATTCCTCATTTAAATAATTCCCGCCCAAAACATACACACACAAAAAAAAAGGGGCGAGGCTGGGTGCGTTAATACTGTGAAACTCGTTGTTATGGTAAGGGGAGTGACATTTCCTAAACACGCCTGAAGCAGCTGACCAATCACAACACACTGATCCAGCTGACCAATCAGAGCACACTGCGCTTTTCGGAAGGAGACTGGAACTAAAAAAAGTGTTACTGACAGACTGGGAAGAGAGGTGCTGCAATAATGTAAAATATGTGAAAAATTAGGTGTTTTTTGAATGTTCAAGCATGAAAACATATTCTAGTAGACCCAAAAAAACAAAATCAAGTCTTTGTAATTGGGCATAATATGTTATCTTTAATATCATTTTATTTTCTGTAACTGGTCTCCATTTCTTTTTTCATAAATTTAATCACTTTTTTGGCTTTAAAAAAAAACATAATCTTACAATTTATATGAGATAATTAAAGCTTCATGTATAGTCATCAAAAAAGAATAATCAAAGTGTTGTTTAAAATAGTTTTATATGGAGTGTCACACTGCAGGATGTCAGCTTCCTAAAAGTAATGTCAGCTACGCTTGTACTTCCAATGCATAACAGCAACGCAGAGACCAAAGCTTCTCAGACAACCTTAACAGTACATCAGAAGATCTTATTGTCTTAAACGCGATTAGGATACTTTCCCTAGCTTCTTACCTAGGCTCATCAAAGAATTGGTGTGTAACTTTGCTCATGTTGACAAAGCTTTTTTCGCAATATAATCCTCTATCCCCTCGCATTTCAATTTCAAGGCTTCCTTTTTATATCAAAAGCTCTGCCGGTCTGTTGGGGTTTGGACTTTTCTATGCCTTTAAACTCTAAAGCGGGTGTTGGTGAGCAGTAATGCGGTATAGTCACTGAGCTTTAGCTCGCGTGTGGTGGGTGTATTATTGAGGGCAGATGGCTTAAACCCACGAGTGTCTGTTGAGATATCACGGTGCTGAAGGGCTATGCCACCAAACCCATTTTGATTAGACTGAGTCTCTGGAGCCAGAACTGCACTGGCAGACTCCGCTTTGCCTCTAGATCATAAAACCCTCAATCACAAAACGAAAGTACATTCAATTAGTTCGCCAAACCCACATAAATGCACTAGAGTAAGCCTGAGTTTATTTTCCTCTTTTCAGCCCTCTTTGCCTCTATCCTCCTACCTTTGAGTTCTCAAACTCCCTTTCTGCAAATAGAAAAAAAGCATTTCTTCATCAAAGTGTCCCTGTTAGTGTAAAATAAAGCCCCCCCCCCCCTGCAAAAAAGGCATGAAACAATTATGCAATGCGACGCAAATGAGCTATGGCCACGTCGACAGAAAACGGCTAATAGTTCATTTCAGTCACTGTCTGCGTGTGAGCGCGTCTAGCTTTTTGCTCCATTACCTCCAAAACAGTATGTAAATTCGCTTTTTTGGAGACAAAATATTTAGCTGTGTTTTGCTCAGAGGAAATGAGTGCTGCGGCTGATGGGAAGAGAGAGAGAGAAACAGTCGAGATGTTTGTTTGAAGTTTCCTCTGCAATTGCGGGGAAAAAAAACCACTGCTAGCATAGCTTAAAATATAAGCTTTAAAGACATGTAGGTCACAAGAAGATATTTACATAACAAACTGTCTGACATGTGATAAAGCAACTCTTATTATTCCGACTGGTTCCTGTGCTTTTCTAGTGGCTTGATGCCACTTTAGAAGAACAGTTAACAACATTTTCAATAAACAGTTCTGATAATTACCTTTCTACTTTTAATCTATATCACAATAAAAATAGATTTATGTGAGTTGTGAAAAAATCTTCTTTAAACGGTTGTTTTGAAAACACTGAACATAATGAGTACAGAAAGCAGCAAAATGTTCACACAAACAAGACAATTTGTGGAATGCATGATAGATCACCTTGGAAACCACCCGCAGAGGTGAATCATAAGTGTACATTGTAGCATAACAAAAGCAGCAATAATTTGACAGAATGAAGATGGAAGACGTTAAGCTATCTTGCATGTTTGCCGATATCTGCTTCTGTGACTTACAAAAAAAGCATTTTGTTTGCAGTATGATACAGTGAAGCTAGCATAGGTTACTTTGATATATTTATCATGATTAACCATTACAAATACCATAATATACACATAAAATACAGTAAAAACGCTGATATAATGAAATGTTATTACAATTTAAAATAGCTGTTTTCTATTTTAATATATTTTTGAATGCAATTTATTCCTGTGATGGCAAAGCAGAATTTTCAGCATCATTACTCCAGCCTTCAGTGTCACATGATCATTTAGAAATTATTCTAATATGCTGATTTGCTGCACAAGAAACATTTCTTGTGCTGCTTAATATTTTTGTGGAAACTATGAATATGAATATATCATGAATATGATTACCATATTACCATCAAACCAGGGTAAACCAGGTGTATACTATGGTATTTATGATTTTGACCATTAATTGGTAACACCTTTGACACATACCATTGTACTGCATAATTATCATATTCAAAAACTGCAATTTAGGGTACATTTACACGACAATTTACAGAAAACATACAGAACACGATTAAAAGCGCTGTATTATTCATGCCAGTAGTTGGCGATGTATATTTTTGTAAAGAAAAACTACACGACTGAACATGTTTGACATGTATGTGCATTCTTAAAGTCGTATGAGAGAGAAAGCAAGGCTCGATAGCTTCAGAAGGTCTCTAAAAAGTTGACTGACGTACACCAGCACTTTATCTGGAAAACAGTGTCTTTCAGTTGCAGTGAGTGAACAAATCCCCAGAGCAAATCTAAACACTAGTTCACAAATAATGAGACCTGCCTTACAGACAGAGTTTTCTGTGCTCAAGCACTCCCAGACATTTTGGATTTGAGACTGAGCTCTTCACGACATCTTTCCTAAAAGCCGCCTAGTCATGGTGGCCGAGAGCTCTGGCAGGAGATCAGTGCGAAACTCTGCACCCCCTTTCACAGCCTTTTCGGCTGTGTGACAGAATGAAATGAAAGCGTGGAAGCATTTCAGCACAACTGATTTATTACTTTATGACAAAGGACTGGTCTGAGAGCTGTGGTCACTGGCGGTGAGACTGAGTCATTGATCTGACTGTGTGCTGACCTTAGAACAGAGATCACAGTGATTGCGAGACATTGCTGGAACTATACGGATGCTGGAGCTAAATAGTTAGGAGAGTGTGTTTTGCACACTGTCTCAGATTTTCATATAATACTCCCACATGTATCTGCCACAAATAAAGGTTGTTTAAAAATTTACAGTTGTTTACATAAATGGTGGAAATAAGTTTAAAGCACAATACGTTTACTGGATGGGCAGACATTAAGGTTTATTTTAGTAGTTTAGTTTAGTTTTGTAACCTTTTATTGTCCCCCTTAGGGGCAATTTGTTCTGCAGCATGGAAGTTTACTACCACAAAAAAGACAGACAAATACACAGTGCTTTGTTTATACATTGTTGAGCCAGATTTTTTAATAAATCAAATGTGAATATATGTCCCAATTACACTTACACTTGACGTGACATAAAGCGGTGATGTCTAAGTGGGTGAGTTGTTTATTTATTAATTAGTCGTCCCATTAACGGCATCATTTTGTTCATTCAGACTGATTTGTGCACGCGGAACACGTACGAATACAAGAATTGGGATTTATCGCATGAACCAGTCATATCCAATCATAATCAATCATATCGAGTCAATGCATGATGGAGGCATTGCCTCCTCACTTGTCTTTCCCCCATTCCTTCTCAGTTACCCCCCACCAAACTCACCGAACACTTTAGGGAAGCTGTTAAAACTCAATGAGCTCAGGGGAGGCAAGAGAGACGTGGACTCCTGCTGTAACGTTACCTGCTGGTGCTGCTTTTGGACAGTGTTACTTTAGAAAAACGAGTGATTTATAAACTTTGTTATTTTTGAGGAGGCACTGCCTCCCTTGCCTCCTTGGAGGAAACTCCCCCTCCCTGAAGGTGTCCTGTGGTATCTTTCACCAAGACGTTAGCAGCAGATCCTCCAAGTCCTGTAGATTGCGAGTTGGAGCCGCCGTAGATCAAACTTGTTGGTCCAGCACATCCCACAGATGCTCAGTTGGATTGAAATCTGGGGAATTTGGAGGCCAGGGCAACACCTTGAAATCTTCATCATGTTCTTCAAACCATTCCTGAACAATGTGTGCAGTATGGCAGGATGCATTATCCTGCTAAAAGAGGCCACTTTCACCAGGGAATACCATTGTCATGAAGGGATGGACCTGGTCTGCAACAGTGTTTAGGTAGGTGGCCCGTGTCAAATTTACGTCCACATGAATGACCGGACTCAGGGTTTCCAGCAGAACATTGCCTAGAGCATCACACTCCCTCCACCAGCTTGTCGTCGTCCCACAGTGCATCCTGGTGCCATCACTTCCCCAGGAAAATGGTACACATGTACACGGCCTTTCATGTGATGTAAAAGAAAATGGGACTCATCAGACCAAGCAATCTTCTTCCACTGCTCCAAGGTCCAGTTCTGACACACACATGCCCATTGTAGGCGTTTTCGATGGTGGACAGGGGTCATCATAGGCACTCTGATTTGTCTGCGACTATGCAGCCCCATACACAGCAGAGTGCCATGCACTGTGTGTTGTGACACATTCCTTCCATAACCATCATTAAAATTTTGTGGAACTTGTGCCACAGTAGACCATCTGTTGGCTCGGACCAGACGGGATAGCCTTTGTTGCCCTCATGCATCCTTGGGTGAGAGCCTTGGGTTCCCAGCATCCTGTCGCCGGTTTGTGGTTTGTCCCTCCTTGGACCACAGTTGGTAATTCTCACCACTGCTGACCGGGAACAACCCACAATCCTTGTCGTTTCAATGATACTCTGACCCAGGCGCCTTGCCATAACAATTTGGCCCTTGTCAAAGTTGCTCAGATCTTTATTCCTGTCCATTTGTCCTACATCCAGCACGTTGATTACAAGAACTGATTGTTTGCTTATCTAATCTACCCAAATAGTTTAACATCAAACTATTTACAATTTTATTATGAATCCAATTATAAAAACAGACATCAATTTTTACTTTTATACCTCAAAATTGTTTTTTGTACTGTAAATCTTTTATATTTTTAATATTTTTCCTCTACTGTCACCTCTTTCTGATGGTGTTACAGCACTCCCTGGTCTCCCCAATTCATTAAGATGCTAAAATATCGATATTGATATTTTGTGTAAAAGCATCTTTCAAAATACTTTTCTACAAAGCAATTATATCAGTGTATAATGCTATATTTTTGTGATATGATAATATATTACTGTGATATAATGATTCAGTGCCTCTATGCATTATGGAAAATATTCTAAAACACACCTTATACATAAAAGAGAGTCTAGCTAGGCATCATGAAAGAGAACTATGACTGATCTGTTGAGACTTAAGTGGCAGGGAGCTGCTTAAAGTGAATCATCTCTTGCAGCAGGGCCATAATGAATGTCCACTAGAGAAACGCATGTCCTCTTCTGAATTAGCTGTCACACAGACACCATTTTATTGAAAGCATAAAGACAACCCTAAAACAAATGACACTTATTCCTAAAGCTAATAAGCATATTGACAGCGTAAAAACACGCTGGATGTCGATCACATGGCATTGTGATAAACAATTCCCTTTTCGTTTAAAAGTCTGAGCTGATGGTCTTGTTTTCAAGTGCTTTCCCTTGATAACATTATAATTCAAAGTGACTGAAAACAAACACGCTCACACAAACTCCTACACACATGCTCAAACATTTCTTAACACTGTCTCCATTTCAACAAGACATGCAATTAAATGCATTGATTCATTGAATGAAGCATTTATATAGTGCTTTACTATGTATCATATCAGGGGGTTTCTCCTCAACCACCACTAGTGTGCAGCTTCCACTTGGATGATGCGATGACAGCCACAGTACAATGGCGCCAGTGCGCTCACCACACACCAGCTGTAGGTGGAGAGGTGGGAGAATGATAGAGCCAATTCAGTGGATTGGGATTATTAGGAGGCCATAATTGATAAGGGCCAGTGGAGGGAATTTGGCCAAGACACCGTGGTTACACCCCTACTTTTAACGAGAGGTTCCGTGGGATTTTTAATGCCCACAGAGTGTCAGGACCTCGGTTTAAAATCTCATCCGAAAGATGGTGCTTTTAGTGTCCCCATCACTATACTGGGGCATTAAAGGATTAGTTCACTTTCAAATAAAATTTTCCTGATAATTTACTCACCCCCATGTCATCCAAGATGTTCATGTCCTTCTTTCTTCAGTCGAAAAGAAATTAAGGTTTTTGATGAAAACATTCCACGATTATTAACTTACGGAACGAACGCAGCGCCAGTTCCATTTTTTCCATAAGTAGAATAGGGAAGGCATAGGACATGCAGCGTAAGCTTTTTGAAGAATACGAAAGTGCGGTTTTGGCGGAACCACTTGGAAGGTGATCATTTGTTTATATAAAGCATATACATTTAAATTTTTTTCGAAAATGACCGATCGTTTCGCTAGATAAGATCCTTATTTCTCGTCTGGTATCGTTTAAAGCCCTTTGAAGCTGCACTGAAACTGTAATTTTGACCTTCAACAGTGGGGTCCATTGAAGTCCACTATAAAGAGAATAATCCTGGAATGTTTTCATCAAAAACCTTAATTTCTTTTCGACTGAAGAAAGAAGGACATGAACATCTTGGATGACATGGGGGTGAGTAAATTATCAGGAAAATTTTATTTGAAAGTGAACTAATCCTTTAAGACCCACACAGACCACAGGGTGAGCACCCCCTACTGGCCTCAATAACAATGCTTTGTGGAACCTATAGGTTTCCCAGGAGGTCTCCCATCCAGGTACTGACCACTGCTTAGCTTCAGTGGGCAACCATTCTGGGGCTACAGTGTGATATGGCTGTGTGTCAACTTTAAAACAGCTCTTTGTTTGTCAACGGGGAAAAAAACTGGAGGTAGAGAAAATATAGGCTGATTATTATTAAGAAGACACACACACTCCATGTTTGGTAGAGATAAAAGATGGGAAAATGGGGGATTGTTTAAAATGTTATTATTTCAGCCAACTGTCTTCATGGTGCAAGAGCTGGCTCTCAGATATGGCAATACAACAACATACACTACACTTGAACATTTGAGAAGCCCAAAGGTGAACATACAGTAAGACACTAGAATGTAGTACACCTACAAAGCCTCAGACGTGTAGCCTACATATGGTTTTTTCCATCTTTTAAAACTTACCAACTACCATGCTACTCTTATTATAGGAAAGACGTACCTGTTGGAACGTTTTCGCGAGTCGCCAAGATACGTACCAATGCCTACATATCACTGCAGTTTCCAACAGAAATGAACGCTAGAGGCAGTAAAACGGCAAGCGCTTTTTATTCGTTTTCATACACAGTTACGATTACGGGGTCAGATTATGGATAAATAAAGACTCGTTTTCACGTCTCCTAGCACAATATTATGTTATGACTTCAAAGCGCATTTTTACCAGAGTGCACGATTTGTAAACGAATATATTTTGGACTTTGCATCGCTTAACCATCTCCATATGTTTCGCTTTTCTGACATAACAAGGTTGCTCGGTAGCTCAGCTGATACGGAGTTGTACTTAAGACGAGAAAACCTTGGGTACGAATCCCGTGAAAGGCGAGTCACGGTAAAAGAGCTCAAAGAGAGACCTAAACAAGCTAAAACATCACGATTACGGATTTTTTTTTATGTCACATTTGCTTTTGTTAACACTATCGGGTAGGTTAAGGTGTAGTATTGGTGGTACGTTATTTTAAAATGCAATGGAGTGCACTTTTCAAATCAGAACTGTGGCGATTCATATAAAAACCAACGTCATAAGAACGTACCATATTTACGTTTATCTTTTCCGGAAAAAAAAAAAAAAATGAACACGCTTTCAGCGCCACTCAGTGGACATTTCACATCGAAACTGCAGCGATATTGTACGTATTGGTATGTATTTTGCGACTCGCGAAAACGTTCCCACAGGCACGTTTTTCTAATGAGACTGGGTTGCATTATTTCTAGTATGTATACTGTGCACTGTATGTGAATTTTCTCTATTCACGGAGTACCCTCATCTCATGTATGTACTGTTTATAATCATAGGAACAATCTGCATTGAGAGTTTAGTATGAGCCATGTGTTTATGATGGGCTCTATGGAGACTCCTCATAACAAGAGAGAGCTAATTATGAGAAGATGAGCGGTTAACTTATGCTGCCGGGGCCCATGCGAAGATGCTAATTGATGCTAAATGTATGCAACCTTATTGTACAGGATCACCGAAGTGCTAATCAAATACTGATCTAAGAGGGCAATCTGTAAAATACGGACGATTAATCCTCATTCATGTGGCGTTCCACATTATACATTACACATTATAGAATCACAGCAGGTAGGACTAAGGTTTATATCATGTTCCTATCATAATTTACTGACAGTAGCTCAACTATTGTCTTGCTAATTGTTCCGAAATATAGCTTTGTAAAGCAACAAAAAACTCTTTTGATGAGCTGAGGCAGTGATTGTCTCTCACATAATTATGAAGTGTTAGAAGTCCGATTCATTCACTCAATAAGATTCAAATTAATTCAAACAATGATTCATAATTCAATTTCCTGTGCATTTAAGGTGAAAGATTTAGTACAAATCTTGTTAATATTTTCACTTTTTAATGAAGTCATAGAAATCTGAAGTTATATTGTAGTGTACTTATTTATTTGTTCAAATTTAATGCTATCATCTTGTTTGAAATGATATTTCTTTGATATTTATTAATTATATCATTATATAGAGTACGTAACTTTAATAATGCCATAGTTCACACCTAAAAAAAACAACAACGTGGTATTACCATGGTACTATGTCCAGAAAAAATGTCCTATGCTTGTTGCTTATGCTTGTTTTTCTTATTGAAGAAAAAATATATTCATATTGTATTGATGTAGCATGGCACAACAATATTTGTAAAACATCCAGCGCCCTCCTTAAAAGGTTTCATAGTAGAATATGAAACGAGAAAGAAAATCAGAAAGCTTATAAAACTTGTGTATTCACCAGTATGAATAAGCTAGGATGGGAGTTATAGGTTAATAAAAAGTGGCCTGTAATAAGTTTCTACTCATGGCCAGTATTAGATATGCAGCACCAATCTCACCAGGAGGAGGAGCGGGTGGAGGAGAGAGAGAGAGAGAGAGACAAACAGTGGCCTCCTCCATTGCCATTTTATGGTCCCTGATGACATTGAACGTTCCTTCTTTACGACATCACCTGGAGAATTAGTAAACATAAACGGCGGACCTGCTCCGCTCATTGACTGAGCCCTGATTTATGGTGCAACCTGCTGCCTTTTTCTATAATCGTCCATCAAAATGGGAAAGATAAAATCCCAACAACCTGAGAAAAACTTTCTCACTCCGCCAACAATATATCTCACTGACATTACACACTCAACACTTATGAGGAAGAGCTCTGCTATAAATCACAAAGTACAGAATCATAAAAATGGGCTCAAATAGCATCACTTTTACCCCGCCTGCTCTGATCCCTTCTGTCTCTTAGCTTTATATGCACGCGTTGTCGCTGAAAGCCATGTTTTGTGGCTTCTTGCCTTCAAAAACTTGACATATATTAAAGTTTAGCTGATCATTTTTTTAAGAACCTCCAAACTTTAAAAGGAGCTGTGCTAACTGTTGTAAAACTTGCTTTTATTGGAGGCATTTGTCTTAAGTATATTTAGACAGGGGAGGGATGATATGAAGTCTTCAGGAGGGAGGCGGAGAATATTAAGGCACATATTTGAGGTGTTTGTCATAGTGAATTTAAAGTGTCACAGTGAGAGAGTAAAACCACTGGAGCTGATTTACAGCCATGCTTTGCCCAGATATACAGATAATGCTGTTAGCGTAATAAACTGTTCATCTTTTTGTTCACTTGGCTATTAGATGTGGCCATTAGATGCACCTGAGAAGTCTCACTGTCAAACTCTAACACAACGACACAGATGCCTTTTCTATAAGTCTAGTCAGGCGTGTCACTGTCGAGCGGCTCTAGGTTCTCTAGAACAGGCTGAGATGAAAAGAGAAAACTCAAGAAACAGATGACCTCGGTCTTAGTCATACTATCGTGAGAAAAAAAAAGTGCGCAAAAAATGTAATGATAAATTCAAAATTGTTAGTTTGGAGATGTGTGGTGGGGTTGGTGTTAAATTAAATTTTAGTGTTCTTTAGCATATGTATGGAATATATATATACAAAATATTGCCAGTGTATATGGATATATAAGTTACACTACACATAAGTTACTTTGTTTTCCCTTTTATTGACTGACACCTCTCCTGTCCCCATGTTGATAGAAATCGTGAGTAAGTGCAGAGGTGTTGTGTGTGAATGTGAGCAGGCATTTACTCATCTCACTTACACAAATACAGATTCAGTATTCCCCAAAATGAATAAAAACAGTGAAATGCAAACTGAGAATATCATGCAAACCTGCAATAATTAAATGTTAAATAACACAAATATACTTTATGTATTTAATCGCACTTTATTAACTAATGTCTTTGCTGCTGACCTTCGATGATCCAATTCAACCACACTAATACGCAAAAATGGCTTTAGTTAAACATCACGTTTCATTCATTTATTTATTTTTTTCTGAAGTAAGTGTGTTGAATTTTATTCTCCTGTGTCCTATTCTTCAGCAATCCAAAATTTCAGCACAGCTGAAAGTTTTGTTTGATCTGCGCCCTCTACTGTACAGGTGTGAATTTGCATTTCCTTCAGTGTGAGGCTTATTCATTTAACTTTTGGTGTGAAAGGGCCATTACATTTGCCAAAAATACAATTTTAGTTGTTTTTTGTTATTAAAAAAACAAACAAGGAAGCCCAACACAGGTGAGTAAAAGTAATGTAATGCATTACTTTCCATAAAAAGTAACTAAGTAACACAATTTTTAGTGAGTAACGCAATATTGTAATGCACTACTTTTAAAAGTAACTTTCCCCAACACTGATCATGACTGTGTATTTTTGTATATGTAGCCATGTGTTGTACACAGCAATGTCCCATTTATCCTGTACCAAGGTGTATCTGGCTGTGTGTGCCCGTATCAGGGATTGGGTGGCTGCTTGGGTTAATGTTTTACAGCTGAACTTATACACATGTAACGACCAGCTGCTCCAGTCGGACCTGCTCTCTCGGATCCCCACAGCCCGTTCGTCCTGACGCCCTGCACCTTCAACCCCTATCCGGCTTCCTCTCATCCCCTTCAATCTCTCCCCCAATCCCTTCATCGTGTCACATCTGGACAGGAGCCACTCCCTGGCCACACACAGATGGCTCAGAGATTGCGCCAGCCGGTGCATTGTGGGTAATCACTTTGACCAGGCTAGAGGGCAGTCACAGAGGGTCAGTGTATTTCCTCTTCCTGCATCAGGTCTTATCAAGGGCGTTACAGGAATTAACCCCAAAAGAGTAAAGGGTAATTACAGTGTGCAGACCTATACTGTAATTACCATTATTGACAAGAAGACTGCAAGTCAGTTACAGTTTCTTCACACATATTCAGATGAAACAGGCATTAAACTTATCTTTGTTAAAGATTTAATTGCACATTGACTCATAAGGAAGATATTAGAACATACAACTTTTGAGTTGAGCAGTTTAATTAACCAGAAATAGATCTTGCACAGCCGACTGCTATAGTGTGATGCTTTACCGGGTATGTGTTTTAATGAATTGATATTCAGATGCGGCCTCCGTTGACTTTGTGTACAGTGTGTCGAGGACTGGTGGCAGATGCCTGCTGAAGTAGGCGAGATAGCACAGATGCCCGAGATCGTTAGAGACGCAGAACTTATAAATCATTCCAGAAAGCAAAGAGAGTCTTTATTGTTTAAGTTTTTAGCGCACAAGAAAAAAAAAACAGCAAAATAAGAATGTTTATCTTTGTTGTGCCATTACAAGAGTCTATAAGAACACAAACCAGCTTTGACATGGGTCAGAGATGCTTGCAAACTTCACAGCACAGCTTTGCTTTTTTGAAACGCGCTAATATGGCATTGGGGTCGGATGAGGCATGCAGGCTGGCACCAACACCACAAGAATTGAAACATATAGAATTTATACAAACTTGATGAAAGAACGCCTGCCAAAACACAAACCACACATCTTCATACATTGTGTCAAACCTACGCTTACCCTTTTTCTATCCTGCTAGTGTTGTTGGTGGTGACCTGTGCACAACTTTGAACAATACTGGAACAATTACATTTATGACTAGCTGTGGAACAAGCAGTGTTCGTTTATTTATAACACATGAGATTAAAGCAAATTATTTCTTGATAATAATCATGGTTGTTATGTATTTAAAACATATTTAGTTTATTAGTATATTACAGAAATCTTGTTTCTTCCCAGTTTCATTTATGTATGACTGACAGATATGGCTCACATTAAGTTTATTAGGTTATGTTAAAACTGTGTAATCGTATGAGAATTTTATATGCAATTCAAATACATAAATCTTAAATATAGGCCTATATATCAGACAAATAATTCAAATCCTGTTCCTGAACAGAAAACACTGTGGAACATCCCAACATATCAACTTAAAATATGACTTTTGGAAGTACTGAAGAGAGATTTACAGATGCAAATTAATCTCATGCATCTGATTTCCCTCTAGAATTTTTCTAATTTTGCATGCACTATGTATACTCAATAAATACATTTGTGGAAATTTATATGAATTTATTATTATTACTTAATTATATTATCATAGAGCTTCCACTAAAAAAAAAAAATAGTCTCTTGCGACATACAAAACAGCCAGCCTAGCAATAAGATGAGCACTGCAACGATATTAAAATAATTATAAAACTAAAGCTCTCAGCTGACCAATTACAATTAAGTATTCCAGAGAGCATATAGCAGTAGCGTCTTATATTACGATAACTACAGTGCCGGTCTCCTTTTGCTCAAGGTCAAAATGGTGACAGGGTAACCCAGCATTTGTCCAGTTCTTGGATCACTTCTTCTGTGCTTTGAACTCTAAAGCCTCTTGGTTTCCAGCCTGGGATCGACAGTGCTCTAATGTGCTGTATATTGTGGTAAGTGTTTGTCCACCGGGTCTGAATGCAGAGGTCAAGGCTTACAGGTGTGGGCCAGTTGCCATATGCTGCTCAACCAAGGACGAGCCAAAACGCTTCTCTCTCAAACACCTCCAGCTGTTCCAGCTAACACTGCTGGCACACACGCAAAAGCCGTTCACTCTCGCAGTGTTCCGCCACACGCAGAGACGCCCTTGGACAGGAAGATGACATGGGGTTAAAAAGGTGTCAAGAAATTGGTCTGTCATGAACCACGGCAAATCAAGTAGAAAGGTAAAAATATGCAGTGTGAGATGATGATGTGAAAAAAAGAAGCTTCAAAATAGATAATAATTTCTTTTTTTAGGGATGGGTGGATCAATGCAGTCTTTACACGTACTGAAGGTGTTTTCAGAATTCTGGGCATTAAAACAAGTGAGACAATCCCATTATTTTACACATCAGAATGGAGAACCACAACAATTCACAGACTTATAAATGCACATCTGCAAAGCAATTTGGAGTCTCAGCACCTTTGTATCTGCATTTGTCTGCACGGCTAAATTAGAGAGTAAAATTTTGTAGTGTTTAAGAGTCTGGATTCAGGCTTCTGTGCAGAACGTTGAAGGGACGCATGATGTCTGTGGAAACCAAAACTGTTTACCATAACAAATAAAGAGTTCTCAGTGTGATTGTGTTCCCTGAGTTCCAAAATTGAATGACTCATCACTACTGTTTCAGGATGCTGTCACACAACTTTTGGTGCAGTCCTGACATCTGATGTCAAAGTTTGACCTGCAGTAAGGTTCTTGTGGATTCCAGTATGGTAAGCTTTGGTATGAATGCAATCCGTTCAAACATGCCGAGTACACAACAATCACACGAATGTACACCAATCAGGCATAACATTATGACTACCTTCCTAATATTGTGTTGGTCCCCGTTTTGCTGCCAAAACAGCCCTGACCCATCAAGGCATGGACTCCAGTAGACCCCTGAAGGTGTGCTGTGGTATCTGGCACCAAGATGTTAGCAGCAGATCCTTTTAAGTCCTGTAAGTTGCGTGGTGGGGCCTCCATGGATTGGACTTGTTTATTCAGCACATCCCACTCCATTGCTCTGTGGTCCAGTTCTGATGCTCACGTGCCCACTGTTGGCGTGGTGGACAGGGGTCAGCATGGGCACCCTGACTAGTCTGCAGCAATGCAGCCCCATACGCAACAAACTGTGATGCACTGTGTATTCTGACACCTTTCTATTAGAACCAGCATTAACTATTTGAGTAATTTGAGCTACAGTAGCTCGTCTGTTGGATCGGACCACACGGGCCAGCCTTCGCTTCCCACGTGCATCAGTGAGTCTTGGCCGCCCATGACCCTGTCGCCGGTTCACCACTGTTCCTTCCTTGGACCACTTTTGATAGATACTGACCACTGCAGACCGGGAACACCCCACAAGAGCTGCAGTTTTGGAGATGCTCTGACCCAGTCATCTAGCCATCACAATTTGACCCTTGTCCAACTCGCTCAAATCCTTACACTTGCCCATTTTTGAGGACAAAATGTTCACTTGCTGCCTAAAATACCCCACCTACTAACAGATGCCGTGATGAAAAGATAATCTGTGTTATTCACTTCACCTGTCAGTGGTCATAATGTTATGCCTGATTGGTGTATACTCAGCTAACAGGGACCATTCTCAAAACTTTGGCTAACATTCTGGCAATGTTCTCTCGAAGTTATGCATAAACATTCTTTCAGTAACATTATTAGAATGTTCGTTTAAAGTTATTAGGTCTTTAATGACATGCTCAAAAACGCACAAAAACGTTATTTATACATCGTTCATGGAAAGGTGTTTCCTGAAACATTGTAGTTGGACATTCGTGTAACGTTTTTTAAATGTTGTTTCAGAGAACATTCAAAAAGTAGCCCATTATGTTTTTGACATTGTTTGTTAAATTGTGGGTCATTCTGTCCTCAGAATCACAAAAGCCCTGCTTCTGTCATGCCCTGTCCCTCCCCTGTGTTTAGCGGCGAGAGTTCCAGACATAAAGTAACAAAAGCCTCTTCCAACAAGTCCTGCTGAAATGTAGTACAATCCACCAAGCCCTGTCAAGCTACCCCTGCACAGCGGTCTTATTCATTTGACCTTCATCCACGTTGGAGAAAAGAGGGAAAATGCCAACCAGGTGCACAAAAAGTTTCTTTTTTTCCACCCACTATGGGGCAGAGAGCTGAAGGGGGAGGTGATTGAACTATCTGGTGCAAAGCTTTTTTTTACTACAGAAAGGACAAAAAGGAGGTTTCTCTCTACATTTGTGCTTTCTATTCAGTAAACGGCCCGCTGCAAAAGACAAGCGCTGTCTTTGGAGTCTGTAATAAGGGCATTCTAGATTTGTCTGAACCTGGAACATTAAACACGTTTGTCTTCCATCCGTCAATGTCAGAGCAATCATCTGTTCAAACGTCTGCCGTTCTACAGGACGCCAGTGTTGTGTGTTTGTTCATTAATCATTTTAATCAGAACACACACACAAATACGCACACACTGACCACGCAACAGACAGAAAAATTATTTAGTGGTTTTTGGTTGAAGTTGTATTGCCTTTATTAGGAGGATTAGTAAAGTGGTGTGTGCGTAGATTTGCTCAGCTATATCTTACTATATATATAATAATAATGTTAATGTTAATATTAGTACTGTGACAGGATAGGGATGGTAAATAATAGTATTTTAATTAATAATGCTAATAAAGTGTATTAATACATTATAATATTAATATTCTTTTTTATTAAAGGGTTAGTTCGCCCAAAAATGAAAATTATCCCATAATTTAATCACACACAAGCCATTCTAGGTGTGTATGGCTTTCTTCTTCCAAAAAATATTCTGGCTCTTCCAAGCTTTATAATGGGACCCTGGACTTTGAAGCCCAAAAAAGCACATTCTTTAATCCATCATAAAAGTAATCCATACGGCTCCAGGGGGTTAATAAAGATCTTCTGAAGCAAAGTAATGAGTTTTTTTGTAAGAAAAATATCCATATTTATAACTTTATAAACTATAATCACTGGCTTCCGGTAATGGCCATACGCAAGTCGAGTTCCGGCGGAAGAGTGACCTCTGACCCGACGTATGATGTAGGAGTAGTGTAAGTTTAGGTGAGAGTAGACACCTCTCGCAGTTCAAACAAATATGGCTGGACAACAAACTGAAGCTCCTCTTATATCGAAATCCTCTGACATTTATCTCAAAAAATTCTCATTTTATTTAGACTTCCAATTCGTGACCGGTGTTTTGTTTTGCTCTATCCTCTGAGCTTCTGTGTTCATCAATACATCATGCGTCGGGTCAGCCACTAGAACTCGACTTGCGAATTGCCGTTGCCAAGTTAAAAATAAGGATATTTTTCTTACAATAACGCATCGCTTCGCTTCAGAAGGCCTTTATTAACCCACTTGAGTCAAATGGATTACTTTTATGATGGATGGATGTGCTTTTTGGGGTTTCAAAATCTAGGGTACCATTTACTCCCATTATAAAGCTTGGAAGCACCAGGATATTTTTTTAATATAACTCTGATTGTGTTTGGCTGAAAGAACATAGTCATATACACCTAGGATGACCTGAGGGTGAGTAAATTATGGGATAATTTCCATTTTTGGGTGAATTAAAATAAACTAACGCGGGGTTAGTTGTAACATGCATGGTTTAAATACTTCCACACACGCTAGCATGAAGAAACTTAGCATATTTACTAGTTGCCATATCGACAATATACAGAGAAAAAATTGCGCCAAAATTCAGAAATATTTGGAAGATATCACTGAACGTTTATTTAACAATAGCAAAAGTAAATTTCTTACTTAAGCTAATTTTTCATCTATATTTTTTTGTGTTTATTTAAAATCATACAAATCTGATATTATTTTAAACTCCAATCTGTTGTTTAGCAGTTTGGGTAGTTCTTTAATGCTTCACTAACTAGCAGAAGACACTAACCAGGTTTAAATTCCAGTTGCGCAGATAGGGTTCATTGTAACACTGCGTTACAAAAAAGGTGAATAAAGACTGAGAGGAAGAATCTGAACATTCAAAAAAAATTATTTCAAGAAATTTACAGCATTTGTACTGGCTCGTCTATTTATCTCGTGTTCTGTGAGAGTGTTTACTGTCAAACCACAAAATTATTTAAATTTGAATTTCTAAAAAAATGGCATTGTTTTATATGAAAAAAATTTGACAATTTTATTGACAAAATATTTGAGTTTGTCATGTATATTTTTTTAATTAAATCAGATAACATTTTTAGTTGTCATATGGTCATGTTACAACGTGCCCCATCACATGTTACAATGTGCCCCACCTATGGGGCATGTTGTCACATTTCACTTCCCTTCTTTCGGGGTAAATAAAGAAAAAAGTATACACTGTATTAATGAAACAAAGCCACATATTTGTACCAGACACGTGTGAAATTAATGTGGAACAAAAGAAATTCTCTGAACCCTAAGTACAGTTACACAAACTGAGAAAGTCAAAAAGTGCTCCGCTCTCCCCTACTATTTGCTACATTTTATCCAACCCTATCAGACCACAAAACAGTGAATGCCGTCAGTGTTAATTCGAGTTAATTCACTCTTTCTCTTCACATAAGTCAAGCTCCATTTAGATTGTTTTTTTTTTCTTATAGCCACCATGAAGCACCCTATTTTATTAGTTCCTGAAATTCCTCCTAATACTGTTAATGTTGTAGTTGTTGCAGGCTCAAATGTATTTATTTGTTTGTTTTTGGTTTATCATTTATTCTTTTATTTGTTTGCCCGTGCTGCTACGGCTATTGCATTCAAGCACTGTTCGTTCTCTGTCGTCTCTTTCTTTCACACTAAACTCTCTCTTTCCTTCTGCTCAGTGACACAAACACACGTAATTCTTCTTAATGTGACAAATGAACTGCTCTAATCTCCAGCAAGCTCTGCGCTCACCTCCCGTGTTCATCTGTGCTAAATGAAAGCTTTTATGCAAATGAAATATTTTAGGGGGGCACAAGTTATTTTTCATTCAAATAAGCATGGTGGCTCCTCTTAAGGCGGATTTGAACTTGTCACGTAAACAAGTGTCATCGAACACTGAGTCTTGGCACCCGTATCATCGTTTCGAAACTCTCTTAGAGGAGTTATTCAGATTCACACTTTGTGACACGTCACGGTAAGCTTGTTAGCTTTAGCCCAGGTTCTTTAACTGTGACTCACCTGTTTGTACAGTAAACAGGCAACTTCAAACGGCCCGGAAACTGGGCGCCCAGATAACGTCCATCTCCTGTGAGACGCGCTCGGTTGAAAGCTTACTCTATCAACAGAGCAAAATGCTAAATTATGCACGGTAATACACAGGGCCCCGCTCAGGCACATCAATCACCTGTAAGCGGAATACAATCGATCACATTCCCGAAAACGTCACCTTACGCGCACACCAGAACTATTTCCTCCCTATAGCTTGTAAGGAATTACATTACATCGCAATTCTGCCAGCTTAGACGCGAATGCATTTAAACATTTACAACAATACATCACAATATATGGCGCTGTCACCGTAGAGCCAAGAGGCATATTGCCAAGTCTCAGGCAATGTGACTCCGGCACTCCGGAATGACAAACCCTCTGTCTGCAGTATTTACAACAGCGCCGTGTTTCGGAGCTCACAGCAGAGTGCTCTTCTTTATACTTGCAAAGGAATAACCAGCCCTACATATGACAAACACCCTTCTCTCCTCTTCTGTTAGATCTGTGGTGTTCATAATGCATTGGCCGTCCCGGAGCAGAAAGCAGACAGGCTTTCTAATCTAACACGGCGTGCTGCAGACCAGTGGAGAGAGAAAGAGAGAGAGAGAGCTGTCACGGAGACATGCAGCCTCACAGCCGTGGACACATCCATAATGTGGAGCTCAGTGGGCCAAGCACATCCCAGCGTTCCCCTCTTCATCAAAAATTCCAACACAAGCCCTTCTGCCACCAGCACGCAGAGAGCACCGAGTTCTGCCCAGCTCCTGAATTCAATATTAAACCCAGGATGCAGAGAGGGACTGGTGCCTCTCCTTGCAAGCAAGTTCACATGTATTGAAACACTTGCTTTTTTATTTTAAAACAAGGTGAGTGGTTTGCATGGCAGATATATATTACTAGTTGAACATCGACTTGTTATTAAGTGTGCAAATCCAAGCACATCAAACAATATTTTTGAATAAATTCTTTATTTCATGGGCCTACTTTATTAAATATGTATGTGCAAGAGATTATGGCCACACGCCAACCTGAATGAATGAATAAATAAATAGGCAATTTGACAATGATTTTATCAATATTGCAACTTCATATATCACACTATGGCATTTTATCTCACAATTGTAACTTCTTATTTTAAACTTTATCTCACATGTAGACAGGAAGTCAGCTGAATGAATGAATGAATGAATGAATGAAAAGGTAATTTGACATTATTGCTTGCAATTTTGACTTTATATCAATTGCAAATTAATATCTCACAATATGACTTTTAAATCTAACAATTGTGTCTTATTTTAAAATTTATCTCACAGTCATATATGTGTATATAAATATATATATATATATATATATATATATATATATATATACTGTATGTATATTTATATATATATATATATATATATATTTATATTCACTCTGAGGAGAAAAAGGGCTTTCATATACGGAAGCTTGTTTCCATTTGCCATGCAATAAAACAATTTAAAATGCGACTTTTTATTTTAGAATTCTGACCATTTTTCTCTCTAATGCAAGCTATAAACTCACAATTTCGAGTTATAATGTCAGAATTGCAGGATATAAACTGGCAATTACGAGATAAAAAGTCAGAATTCCTGACTCTTTTTCTTGCAGTTGCAAGTTTATATCTCGCAATTCTGACTTTTTTCTCGCAATTATGAGTTTATATCTCACAATTCTGACTTTTTTCTCGCAATTATGAGTTTATATCTCGCAATTCTGACTTTTTTCTCACAATTATGAGTTTATATCTCACAATTATGAGTTTATATCTCACAATTCTGACTTTTTTCTCGCAACTATGAGTTTATATCTCGCAATTCTGACTTTTTTCTCACAATTATGAGTTTATATCTCACAATTATGAGTTTATATCTCGCAATTCTGACTTTTTTCTCGCAATTATAAGTTTATATCTTGCAATTCTGACTTTTTTCTCGCAATTATGAGTTTATATCTCGCAATTCTGACTTTTTTCTTTCAGTTGCGAGTTTATATCTCGCAATTCTGACTTTTTTCTAGCAATTATGATTTTATATCTCTCAATTCTGACTTTTTTCTTGCAATTGCGAGTTTATATCTCACAAATCTGACTTTTTTCTCTCAATTCTGACTTTTTTTTCTCAGAATTGTGAGATATAAACACAATTGCGAGTTATAAAGTCCAATTCTGAGGAAAAAAAGTCTCGCAATCGCATGTTATAAAGTCAGAATTGCTAGATATAAACTTGCCATTCTGAGAAAAAAAGTCAGAATTATGAGTTGATGTCTCACAATTCTTACTTTAAAACACACAATAGCAACTTTATATTGCGCATAACTCGCAATTGCGAGAAAAAGCTCAGAATTGTGACATAAAAAGTCGCAATTACCTTTTATTCAGTAGCAAAAACAAGCTTCCACATTCATACAGACAGGACGTCAGCTAAAATGAGTTTTAAATAATAATTGTTCAAAATACAGAGAATATATTTTAAAACCGGATAGTATAAATTCCTTTTTTTCCATTGTGTTTTTTGTTTCATTGCAAATTCTTTGTGAAGCTGTTTTAAATAATGAAAACAAGATGGACAGATGGAGTCCTTTATCATCAAATGTTGAATCTTTAATTATTACGGTCTTTGGCGTTGTTTTTTTCTTTCAGAAGAACAGAACAGACCTCTGTGGTAGCAATGCGGCCTAACACATGAGATAATTTTCTGCTCCAGTATCTCTGCATAGGGCCATCAGGCTCTGATGTGGTCTAGAAATCACACACACACATCGACATTCCGTCTCTTTCTTTTTGACACTCTCTCTCTCTATTACACATACGCACTTCCTCTCTTCCTCGCCCCACACCAGCTGCAGCCCTCCTACCCATGGCATGGGCAAAAACCCCGCAAATTGAACGGTTCAAAGACAGCATGGTCTACCATCTGGGTTGGGAGGTGTTTATATATTTCGACTCTGAATTAACAACACCCCGGGACTCCAAAATGGATGAAATCATTATTAAAAAACTGATCTTGATGATCAGATGTGGGCCCGTCTCCCGCACACCAGGGGAGGGCGTTTGATAACCACATGGATGGTAATGAAGAAGAGAGCTCTTTTATGCTTGGAGGGTCGAAGTTCTGGAACTAATGAGGGGGTTCCAGATCATACAATTGCCACATCCAACTCCTCCAAGATCACTCAAGTTAATTTGCTCCTATGAATGCCATTCTTTTAGCTAGATGCATTATACATTTCTCCGTGATGAATGAAAGAGCACTAAAATCGTTCCAGCAGCATGGAGGTGATCGCATGACCGCCGCTCCGAGTTATCAGATGCCTGATGATTGAGTTTCATATCAGATTTATTCGCCAAACAACAGTGCTGTCTGTCTGAGGCGATAGAGCTTGTGGATTAAATGGCCTGAGTTTTCCGGAGCATCAACAGGAGAGGGGAGAGGAAGAGAGAAAGATGTACCATGTGTAACCCGATCAGCACTAGCCTGTGAGACACATTGTGTTTGGCTGGCGATCACTGAGGTTCTTCTGTTCAGCTGTCAGTCAAATCCAGATCAGTGTTGACCACAAAACATAGCTTAACACCAACAGGAACATGATCCAGGTTCTCAACCTTCAAAGCCCTTTTTATCTTCCTATAAACTGTTGGAACTTGTCTGTTAGCACCAATCTAGGCTCAATGGATAAACGTGCCTCTACCTACATTTTGTGCCGCATACATACAAGTCATTGCATTTTCCAGCTGAAATAAACACTAGAGGCAGTAAAACGCCAACAACTTTTATTCCTTCCCAGACATATTATGATTACAGGGACAGATTATCAATTCATAAAAACTTATTTCCACACAGTTCCTTGCACAAGTACTATGTAATGACCTCAAAACGAGGTCCATAGTACATGATATGACTTTAGCCCTTGCATAACATAGCTAGCTCCCTATGTACAACTTTTCTGGAGTAGTAAACTTGTTCGGTAGCTCAACTGGTACAGCATTGCACTTGCGATGCAAAGCTATTCTATGGCTTCATATGACTTGGAATATAGTGCAAGGATTACTTTAATAGTGATTTTTGTAGTGCCTTTTGCTGCTCGACAGCCTGTAGGACAGCCATATGATTTTGGAATGACATGGGTGAGTAAATTATGACAGAATGTTATTTACAGGGGAACTGTTTCTTTAGTATTTTGTTGTGGAAATGTATGTAGCTTTCCAGAGCCAATTAGCTTCCTGTTTTTACTCCTGTATTCACTGGAGAGGGAAAGTCAACCATGGACAGGGTTGTTAGGAGCTAATGGTTACACGCTTACCATGCATTCATTTACACCAGAAACACCCACTCCAAACTGCTGTTTTCAGTGGTAGTTCTATCTGCGGTCCTGGACCGTTAGCTTAGCATCACTTTGTCTCTGTGTTTGTCTCTTGCTGATTTGCTTTGATAGTGGGTCCACCGGGGCTCAGGCTGGCCTGTCTCATCAATTCGTTTTGCCTTTCATCGTCATCACGGGAGCTTTCAAAAGCGATGGCCAAACAATCAGACCAGAGACATTGTGCTGAGCTTAATCAGCTTTGTTAGCATTTCTGTGTTTTGGTCAGAGGCCTCAGATTGGCAGAAAGTTTATTAGTAATATGTTATGAGGAGAGAGGGAAAATCACAGATTTTGCCAGGACGGTGACTCAGACAGTTTAATGCCACCATAAGGATTGATTAGCTTTCCATTGCAAGAGTAGCTCTAAAGGACTATGTCAAACTAATAATTTGCACTTTAGCCAATGCATTAGTCTTACAAGGCCAATTAACTTTGAAATTTTCATTTTACCTTTTATCTTTGCTTTATGCTTTTCTGAGCCACTGCTAATATATATATATATATATATATATATATATATATTGACTATGTATATATATATATATATATATATATATATATATATATATATAAGATTGACTATATATATATATATATATATATATATATATATATATGGCAAGATTGACTATATAGATATATATATACAATATGCAGTAATATGCTTTATATAATATGCTATTTTTATATTAAAAACTTGATATTTTACATCATAAATCTATATAAACTTGTTGGCCTCACCCATCCCTATCTAATACATATCAGGGCACACTATTGTCAAACTCACGCTGACACGTGGAAAACTGTTTTCCTCATTTGTGTAATGATCTCTGAGTTAAAAGAAAGAAAGTCCTAGCAGAACATTCACTGTCTCTTTCAAGTACTTTACTATGAGTGGATCATTTCGGGCATTGCTCGTCCCGTACGTCTGACACGTAGTGGATGCTGCTGATGTGTGCAATGCGCGGCCCTATCTTCCTAATTACCAGAGACATCGCGCTGTCAGCAGTGTCGTGCCAGGCTAGAATATCCTATGAGGGGTGACAGCTACCATGTCAGCCCGTTTGCCGAGACGCGATCGCCGGCGTCCCGAGATAAAGAGAATTAAAATCCCGTCAAGGCCTCATAGCGGGTCACTTGGGCCAAAACAAAAGAGTGGTGATGGGGGGCTTTAATTACCTTGTGTTGTTGTTTGCCTTAGTGTTCCATAACAAAGCAAACTTAATTAGATGTCTCAGGATGTGGTCTCCGGGAGAGCAGCGCAAGTGTCAACACAAAGTTTAAATGGGAAAAAAAGGGGGGTAGAATGCAGTAAGTATTAATTTAAATGTGATTATGCGTCTTCAATTTGCATTCCAGATATTGGTGCCTGAAGGGAAATTAGAAAGAGTGTGTATGAGTGTTCAAGGTGCGTGAATTATTGGCAGGTTACCCTACTCGTATCATGGATGGAAAAAACAACTGTGCTATTGGACCACATTTTTACCAATTTCAGCTACAGTAGATCGATACATTCAACAGGGGCCATTCATACACAGAAAAAAAAGAAAAAAAAAAGCAAGGTCTAGACTCTAGAGATACATTTTTTAAAAGTTGAACTTCTTTTAACTTGACAGCTGGATTTTTAGAATGCCGTGTCATACAGGAGATGCTGCAAAAACACTAGCGCAATGGTCAAACATGTCTGTCTAGCATGTGTTTACATAGAAAAACAATGGAAAAGTAGCTCAGTGGAATGGAAGTCAACTCATTGTTTATATCCAACAAATCTCTCAAATCTCATTCTCAAATCTGGTATGTTTATGATATACGAGAACCAATAGCATTTAGCATCAGTGATGTTAAAGCTGGTGGAGAATTTTTGAAATATGAACATGGACATAATGTATTATCACTAAATAAATTGCATTTTGGTTGGTTCCTCACACAAAGATATCATACGGCTTCAAAAGACTTAAAGTGTACGAGTCATATGGACCACTTCTGTGAGGCATTTATAGTGTTTTTGAGTGAACTCTACTTTTAAGGTTGTCATCCTCATTTATCTCACCACCTTCTTCTTTTTCTTTCATTTTTCCATTCAGTCTTTAGGCTCACAGACAATTAATTCCAGTGAGGAATGTCCTCATATTGGCTGTTGCTCAGAACAAAGCTCTACGACGCAGCATGAAAAATGACACCTCCACCTTTTCTCCCTCTACATTCACAACTGTGAATAATAGGTAAGTTTCTGTGGCAATGCATGAGAGTAACATCACCAAAAACAGTGTAGTTTTTAATTATATAAGTGTTCCTTACATTACCACAGATCATCAACCTAGCCTTTTTTAAAATTCCATCCTCAACTGATCTGATGACTAGCCATTTGATGAGCATATGTTTGCATGTTCTATATTTTGCCTGGCAACTCATTGCTCGTTATAGTGGCACTCCATGTGAGTATGTAGGGCAAGGTGTAGCTTCCCCTGAGACTTAACAGAGCCCTCATTTATGTTTTATTCCCAACTGTATCCTGGATGTCTTGGATTTAGGAGAAATAAAAATCGTAATAGTATAGAGCTAAAAAATTTAAGTGGTAAAATGGTTAAAGCACTTATATTAATGCTTCATTACTTTTATTACTTTTTGGGGGTTTTTTTTGAAAGAAAATTAAACTTTTTTTTCAGTAAGTATGCATTAAATTGATCAAAAGTGACAGTAAATACATCTCAAGCAGGTGCGCTTAAAGGGTTAGTTCACACAAAAATGAAAATTCCGTCATCATTCACTCACCCTCATCTCGTTCCAAACCTGTAAGACTTTTGTTCATCTTTGGAACCTAAATGAAGATAACATAAATAGGTCGAAAAACGAATCCATAAGAATTGAGCGGTTTGGTCCAAACTTTCTGACGAGACATGATCGCTTTATATGATGAACAGATTGAATTTAGGCTTTTATTTACATACAAACATTGATCAGCGAACATAAACAGAAGCTTAACCGTACATGCACGAGAACAAACCTCATTGGTTCTTGCGGAAGCTCAAATGTGCTGCGCAACACACGAGAATGAACCTTATTGGTTCTCACACATCAAGCAAGCATATTTGAGCTTCTGTTTACCTCAACTGATGTGTGAGTTGATGAATGTTTATATGTGAATAAAAGCCTAAATTCAATCTGTTCATCATATAAAGCGATTGTGTCTCTTCAGAAAATTTGGACTGAACCATTCAATACATATGGATTTGTTTTATAAACTCTTTATGAACTTTTTGAAGTGTCAAAGTGGTAGTTGCATAGCTGTCAATGGAGGGACAGAAATCACTCAGATTTGATTAAAAAGATCTTCGTTTGTGTTTCGAAGATGAACGAAAGTCTTAATGTGATGATACACGGGGCAACTTTTTGAGCAATGTCGCCGAGCGATGATGCTTGGGCACTTTCCAATTGAGAATGGGAAACAAATTTCGATCTAAAGTATCCAGATCAAAGTTTGTTGCTCATTCTCAATGGGAAAGCGCCCAAGCATCAGCGCTCGGTGACACTGCCCCTCAAAAAGTTGCCCTGTGTATCATCACCTTTACGGGTTTGGAACGACATAAGGGTGAGTAAATGATGACAGAATTTAAATTTTTGGTGAACTAACCCTTTAATACAGTACTCAAGAGTGCAACAAACTGCTCTTCTGATTCCTAGAATCTCACAGACTCTCATTTGCTGCCCAAAAACCAATTTTATCAGTGTACTGTGCCCTAAAAGAGTGGCACTCAAAGGTACAGGTCACATTAAGCAAAGCCCTTCGAGCTGAATTAGGGAGAGCGTAATCTCTGCATATATTTATGAATTGATTTGGGTGTCAGGCGTTGCTAGTCTTTGCTAATGGCAATAATTCTTTGGATAGGATTCATATGTCTACTTCATATTAAGTTTCCTCACTGCTTACTGACCTTTTCATTTTCTCTGGCATATGCGATCCTTCACATCTATGGACTTGTCAAGACTCATTATGTTCTGACTGCTGCTTTGTTAGGAGAGAGAGCATCTTTTACCAAGCAGATGTGTGTGTGTGTGCTGGCTGTCGTTTATAGTCTGTAAAACAAAGGCATAAAAAATAGAAGCCTGGGGTGGCACAGGAGCACACCCTGTTTGTCACGGATCGCTGCTGTGTGTGTTAAGCGACTGGGTGGAGACGGCAGTCATAATAGCCCTCAGGTTCAGCGGTTTTGCCTTCCCATCAAAGCGAGCGCACATCATTTAGCTGATAAATGGATTCATAGATGGATGGAAAGATGTCCGAAAGCAACATTTGTGTCCAAATTCACATGCTAAACCATCCTAAATTATATGTGATTGTAGAATTACAAGCACAAATCATGGTAAATACATTTTTGGAAACCTTGTGCAATGGAAGAGGAAATGTTTGTGATTTTTTTTCTTTTGGATTTGAAAGAATATGAGACTGAAGCAGCAAATTTGATACTAAGAATTCCCCCTAAAGCATAACATGGGCTCTGAGCTGCCATCATTGCTATATTTGTTTGAGGATCCTGATCAGCTTGCATCAGCAACAGTATCTCTACTATAACTACAGCTGCAAGCAGCGATGAGAGGGCCCTCGCACCCGGGTCCACCACCACCCGGTGGCCTTAGGAAAACAGTGAATAGTGGGTGACATGCATGTAATCGAGTAAATACAGGAGAAATATGGCAAAGTCATTTCGACGTGCCACACTTCCTGCTGCCAACAGGTGGCGCTTTCACTATTACTGAATATTGCCAAATAGATGTCTTCAGGCCAGGACTATTATCAAACATGTGAAGTTTGGAGCAGATCAGACATTGTTTGCCTGAGTTACAACAACTTCCTGTTTCATGGCGTTAATCGCATACATTAGCACTTAGCCAAGAGTGGCATGATTTAATGTGTTTCTAGCATGTTTGGTACTTCATGGTGCATTTAAATGTGTTTCTGGGAGTGAATTACAGTGTAAAGCATGCCATTTCCTGTTGTCAGTAGGTGGCACTATGATTAACTGAATATTAGTACATAGATGTCTTCAGGCCAGGTCTCTTATCACACATGTGAAGTTTGGGGCAGATTGGACTCTGTTATAACAGTTATAACAGTTTCCTCTTTCATGGCGAAACATCAGACTTTGTCAGGCCGCCACGGACACGCCGTTCAACGAAAACTCAAGATCTTCACAATTTAACATCGCTAAGGCCTTAAAGGGGTAGTTCACCCAAAAATGAAAACTCTTTCATCATTTCCTCACCCTCAGCTTGTTCCAAACCTGTATAAATTTCTTTGTTCTGTTGAACACACAGGAAGATATTTTGAAGAATGTGGGAAACTGAACAGTTCTGGGGCACCACTGACTTCCATAGTATTTTTTTTTTCCTACTATGGAAGTCAATGGTGCCCCAAAAGCGGCCTGGTTACAAATTTTCTTCAAAATATCTTCCTTTGTGTTCAGCAGAACAAGGAAATTTATACAAATTTGGAACAACTTGAGGGTGAGTAAATGATGACAGAATTTTCATTTTTGGGTGACCAGATCTGACTGACCAAATATGATGTTGATCTGGTTAAATCTCTATGAGGAGTTAATCACAGTGTAAAACATGTCATTTCCTGTTGAAGCCACACCCAATTCTGAAACTTATATCAGACGTAAATTTTCACCACTTCTGACGCGTATGCAAAGTTTCATGAGTTTTTGAGCATGTTTAGGCCCTCAAAAAAGCGATTCATTTTGGAGAAGAAAAATAATTGACTGAGCGATTACAATAGGGTCCTCACACCATCGGTGCTTGGGCCCTAAATATAATAATATTGTGTAAGTCGTATTTATTGATATTTATACTTAGTGTAAATAGCCTCTGCTTTTTTGTTATGTCTTGTTCTCAAACGCTCATGAGGGTAAAATGGGTTTCTCAGACTTCTTTTCAGTGCTGCTACAGTCTAGTAATTGAGATCCAAAAAACTTACAAACAAAAAACATCATTTGACAGATTTTTTGACTTTGAAACTTTGAATAAAGAAACTGAATTTTCTGAATTCTTCCATTTCGATTAAACTTTGAGTCTTACATTTTTTAAGTTTGCATGTATTTTATATTTTAGTGTTTGACAAGATGTTGGTCTTTTTATTTAAAGAAATTAAATAAGGATTAAAAAGGATTTAAGGGAATAAAGAAAAACAAATAAAAATGGTAAAAACAAGTTCTAGTTCTAATTGTAGTGTTGTAGTTATGAAATAATCAATTAAAAAAAAAATCTTTTAAAATATGCCCACATTCACTCTTATATGTCTAATATCTCATAAACACAAACGTCACATTCAGTTATTAATTACATGAATCATGTAAATGATAACATTTTTAATTCAAAATGGTGAAATTTGATAAAACAGTTGAGTATTTTGCATTACAAGATATTAGGCCTGTCAGTTGTTGAACATTTTTATCGTAAAACAGTTGTCAAATATTAAATGTTTTGCTTCTTACTTCTCACTGTTTCACCATTAAAGCTAAAGTGTAGCATTGGAATTCACACTAGTCTTCTGTGAACAGTAAGGCCTGCCTTCTTTGATTTGATTGGCCATCTCAATCATTTTGACGAGCGCTGTTAGACCGCTGAGGCAGACCAGCCTAAAAAATTAACTTTCTGTCATCCTAAAAACAAACAGAGTGGTGCGTAATGGTGTGCAGCAGAGCAGCATCAAAAATATTAAATATCAGGGGGGACAGTTTGGCCATTTCTACTCACTGGGGGGATTCGTCCCCCACAATGTCTGTGGTGGTTACAGCCCTTATTGCTTTTCTTGCATAGCAGAATGAGAGCTCAGAGACATCAGGTATGTTTTTGATAGAAGATATTTTCTAAATAAAGCACATAGACAGCAAGACAGGCAGACAGACGGATAATGCACTTTACACTCAGGTTACAATATTTTCGAAGGGTTTGGAGATTAACCTTTTGAATGTAATGTTGGGGATATGACACCCCTCCTCTACCCGGGCAGAGCGCGTTCGACTTCTCTAATTAGCTGCCTGACATTTCACTTAATCCAATAAAAAACAACATGGCCGCTGTGCGATGATCTGATATTGGTAATTGGAACTTTTTATTGCTGCTGTTGTCCATCTCTGTTCTGCTGTTGCTTCATTTTGACGCCTGTAGAGATATCATTAAAAATTTCTCCAGCAAAACAAGTCACGGCTCTTCTCAAAGGACACACGGAGGGAATTTTCTAGTTTAATCAAGGTCTCACCCGATCATACACAAAAAGGCCATGAATGCAGATTCTCACTCTCTCACACTGAGGCGTATCGGCTTTCTGCTTGCTTCTGTTACGGCTGTTTGATGACATGGGTGTTTCAGCACTTGAGTAAGCGAGTGGCTACGATTACTTCCTGTGTTAGCATCTTCGTGGTGTGGTGTGATGTGTCACCTTGGTGTGCAAAACAAGGTCATTCTGGTTGCCTTTTATGAAGCTGACATGACAACATCATTTCCTGTCTGTGGTGGTTGCTTCTGTTGCATGAAATTAGTTTTATGTTCAAACTGGTTCTGTCTTAATTGGTGCACTTTCGTATATGTCCACGAGACCATTTTTTGCTTATTTTATATTCCCATTTGCGAACTTCACAGTGGATTACTAATAAGACTTGATCTTATTTAAATAAATTTGCCAAATCTGCTAGGTTGTTAATGACTTGTAAAGTTAAGCAGTTCTTGCACAGTTCAGATAGTGATGCTTGTTAGTTGCCCCAGTGTTTAAGCCTGAGGTCTGTCTAGCTTACGGCGGACAGGCACCCTGAGAAAAAGCTCTGAGGTAAATGAGCTTGGCATGGCAAAGCACTGTGCAAAAGGCCAGACTTTATTTCTTCCAGAATCCTCCCTCTCATTAATTAATACCTGCCCCCAAGCTACTGATATATACAAACAAGAAGGAATGCACATGAAATGCGCCTGCAAATTGAAGCAAATACAAGATAAGAGATGGAAATGAATTTTTATCCAACATTATTTTAAAAAATAAATAGTGTACCACGCATTACGCATTTTCATGAAATTCTTAATTGGCTTAGAAGCGGGAAAGTGAGTTACTTTTGTATTTAATTTCACAGGGCTACTGATATCAGTGTCCAATTGAATTTATTCAGCTGCAAATCTTTTTACCCACGGCAAATATTCCCAATCTGGGTAAAATTGTCTGCTGGGTACTGAATAAATACAGTTTTATGAAACTCTGAAATCCGACAGAATGATCCACAAAAGCATTTTTAAATGATCGATTTAAGCACATCTTCAGTTTAGTCTTATTTTAATGTGTTAATATGTGCTAAATATTGCTGAACTTTATATATAAATATATTTAAGTACAATCATTTTTAACATATTATGTTGTCATAAAATATATCAAATTAATGTGTTAATATTCTATATTAATATGTGACCCTGGACCACAAAACCAGTCATAAGTCACACAGGTATATTTGTAGCAATGGCCAACAATACATTGTATGGGTCAAAATTATTGATTTTTCTTTTATGCCAAAAATCATTAGGATATTAAGTAAAGATCATGTTCCATGAAGATATTCAGTAAATTTCCTACTGTAAATATATCAAAAATTTATTTTTGTAAGTTGATATGCATTGCTAAGGACAACTTTAAAGGCGATTTTCTCAATATTTAGATTTTTTTGCACTGTCAGATTCCAGATTTTCCAGCGATTTTGCAGCGATTCTATATATATATATATATTCTATATATATCTCTGATCTCACCATCATCGAATCCATCTGTGATTACATGAAGAAGCAGATGAAACTGAGACAAACTAAATCCAGAAGAACTGTGGCCGTGTCTCCAAGACACTTGAAGAAACCTTCCTGGAAATGTAAACTGATGTTTCCTACTGACACACTACAGAAAAAGATATAAATACCTTGCTTAAAACTATTTTTGGGGGGGTGAAAATACTGACATGCCTAAGACTTTTGCACAGTAGTGTATATATATCACTAAATATTTGAAATGTATTTAATGTAAATTGTTATTGATTTTGATCCAAAGCATGAAATTCTTATTGTGTATAAAAGTTACACAGATTGGCTCTGGTTTGTTCTTTTTCTTAGATCTTTAACAAAAAAATTAAATAAAATAAAAATATGTTCCAACAATCAAACTCTTTTTGCTGAGCATTATGTTCCAGACCACCTGGAACCAGAACACTTTGTACAAGTGAGCAAAAACTACTATCTTTAATGGGCCAAAAAAACCCCAAAAAACACACACCCCGCATTATGCAAAGAGGGATGATGTTTATGTTATAAGCCTTGTCTGTCATTTTAGTAAAGCTGCTCTCGTGTATAAACCTGCCTGTAGGTTCCTCTGGCCGGGTGCCTGGAGCAGCTGAACTGTGCAGAAGTGCCATCGCTGTGATTCAGAGCATCCTCACGCTCGACTTAAACCGCTGCCTGACTCGTGCCTGTCGGCTACCTTCGTGCTTTAATCTCTCTGAGTGGTGGGAATGTGAACTAATGAGATAAATTAAGAATCATTAGCCCGGAGCTAAACTTAAAAGATATCATCCATGTTCTGCAAAAAAAAAAATAAAAAATAACTGATTAAACCCAAAGCAATGGAGTACAAAAGGTGGGAATGAAATGCGATAACCAATACTATGAAAATTCACTGCAGATTTGCGATACGTTATATAAATATATTTCCTCGCCTCAATGTTTGATGATTATAATAAAAACGTCATCTTTGTTAACGCAAAACCTAGGCGGAGCAGCTGTTTTTTAATCTTTTGAATGTGTACCATGGCATAACAATGACAAGAAGCACGGAGACGCATCTATTAATAAGATCATTTTGTTTTTAATGTCATAAATCACATAGAATACAGCTGTAGACAAGAGCAACTCATCCAAACAGCGTATACTTTGTTTTTTTGTGTGCGTGTTGTGTGCGATGGGGTAGGCTATGTATAAAGTCTCATTCAATTATGGATTTACACATTAGACTTTGATAGCCAAAAATGCACTAATACTGCAATCAATCTCTCTCCATGCCTACTGAGTGTAATTAGACAATAATGAGGAAACTGCTTTATGCTGGATCTCAGACTATGTGTTGACCTCAGCAACTTATAGTCCATTAGACAGCAAATAGCTCACAAGGCTGGCATAATAAACCATGCCTTCCACTTCAGCTGAGGACTGAAGCATTACATGTACAGGCAGTGCTAGAAACCGTCCTGAATTGGGGGCCTTATGTGACCCCAGCAAATAAACCAATATGACTGTTAAGAATAGAATACTAGCGTACTAATTACCAAATACTGCACAGTATATACTTTATACTGACTGCTATTCAAAACAAGGATGTGAAATGTTACTTTTAAATAAATTAACTTTAATTGTTTCAAAAATAGTATGCTACATGACTCATATTCCATGTTTATTTCAGTGACTGACAGCCAATTGTCTTGAAAATAATATTTATTTTTATAAATTAAAATTATTTTGCGTTTTAATCCAATTTTGTGTAAAACTGTCATAACATTTGGCAGTCCAATTAAACAATGTCATTCTCAGTTGCTTCTGGCTTGTTCAATCAACTAAAGTGCATTGCATTGTGGGTTAAACAGTATAGTGTGCAGTGTGCTCTGTTGTATTCAGATTTTATGCTGTGTATTTTGATGGGGTTTTTTTTTCCTTTTTTCCAAGTAGCAGAAAATGAGGGTCTGTTTACACGACACCGCTTTCAACGCGACAATGGCGTTTTGGGGGCCTGAAAATGTAAACTTTTAAAAACGGGTTTCAAAGTGCAAGTTTTATCTCTGTGTAAACTACAAAACCTCATGCACATGCATTTTACGTGTTCAGTCTACAGGCACAAAGTGACATCGCCAACTACTGGCCTGGAGGTAAAATACAGAGTTTTTAAGCATTTCCGTGGATCTGTGTGAACGGGGATGGTTTTGACAGTGTTTTAGTACATAGTTGTCATGTAAATGTACCCATAATCACAGATATTTTATTATATATTATACTTTATTATAGTATATAATTTTTATTGGGGTTTTATGTATGAACTGGGCATATTCCTTCTCTGCAGCCTTTGATGGGTAATTGCTAGTGAAGGTTTGTTATGATTTTCACATGACATTTGCAGCTCAAGTAATACATACTACTTTTCAGAAGTCACTGGGAATGTCAGGCTCAAACCTGAGGACGGCTCTCAAAGACTTGGCCAAGGAGGCGGAACAAGGGAGGTTTTGACTTTGAAGAAAGGATAGAACATGGGGAAAGCAGGGATCCTAGAGCTGGCTGCAGGGAGTGGTTGGAAAACGCCCTTCCGCTGTTCCGGGTTTAAAGGAGCGAAACATCAGGTGGTCCCTGGTTGATGACCCTGCAGCCAGCTCCGTGGCACTTTTGGATGTGCATCAGGCCTGTGCTCACTCACCTGCAGTAGGCCTATATAGTATGATATTGCAAACATAACCAGTGTTTACAGGCAGTCATAGTAGAGAGACTGAAATTTGGGTAACTATTAGATTTAACGCACAAATAGCTCTCTCATACACACATATAGACACGGAGGCATCCGCCGGCGCTCGACTCACACATTCAAGAGCAATAAAACATTAACTTTAACCAAAGGTATAAAAAGGCAACAAACTGAGACGAGCGACAAGCAGGGAAGTTATTTCTATCTGTGTGGCTTCAGGTTAAAGCATTCTTAAGAACCTTGATGTCTTTTGAAGACGTTGTTTGTGTAAATGAAACAGACTGAAGCATGGCAGTGCGCTGATCACGGAGAATCGGCTCAGTCGAAAATAAAAAGTGCTTGTGTCACACACCACAGTGAGATCTGAGACGCAACCGCCGTGCTGTGTATTGTTATTTGTTGCGGTTGTGTCAAGTGTGTCGGCATGTCAGACTCATCACTGTTTATAAAAAACTCATTTAGATATATGAACACAGTGCTTCTTTTTCACTTTCTCGCAACAAACTGTTTTCTTGCTATCTTTTTCCCGGGTACTGATAAACCCACTGTGTGGAAAATAAAGAATGAAACAAGAGAAAAAAACAAAGGAGAATGTCTAGGAGAGCCTCCTTTGAAGCAGGAATACATGCATGGATAGAATAATGAATAAATAAATAAACCAGCAAATATATAAATAAATAATGGAACAGACGTGATTGTGTCTTTACGGAAGATGAGAGAAATTTTTTCTACTCTCTGTGGCAGCTGTGCAGGGCGACCTGTGTTTAACGCACACCGCGGGCAACGCTTTCTGATCACATAAATAGCCGATCATGAAAATGGTTTTCTTCCCCTTGAGTTTTTTTCTGCTTCTTTTGTGATTGTGGCAGCTCATTTTAGTCACAATGCGGAAAAACTTTGGCGTTCGTTTACGAGCAGTGCTTTTTCATTTAATTGCTGTGCCTGGGAATAGTTCAAATCTCAAAGTACACTGTGTGGGCAGGGTACCGTTCTAATAACATATAGACATATACACTGTATATATATTCATGTATTCATTGTTTATATTCTCATATTCTATGATATGATGAGAGTGCACAAGGTCATTATAAGCATTATAAGCTAAACTGGATGGATAGCTTGAGCTACCGATTCTGCTGCTTCGAGCAAAGGTTTCAAAAGCTAGGTATTCGCTTTTGGCCATATTCAAAGGCAGCGAATAAGAAAACTTTGCAGAATACATTGCAATAAGCTCAGTGGATGAACAAGATGGTGGATTATATAAGAGAAATGTTGATTCCAACTATAATTGATTCAATATTAACATGCTTTCAAAATATTTTGTTTGTCCCTCTTGCGTCGTATTAAAGTCGGCAAAAAACGAAAGTTGCCAGTCTTTTCTTCCCTATTGGTATATCACGGTGAAACGGCTTCTCAAACAAGAAAAAATGTTATGCGGTACTTGATTTTGGCAGGAATTGATTGGATGGTTGGATCATTGTGGTTTGCTATTGGTTGATCCCATGTGAGTGACAGGTTGTCCCACCCTTGAGCCGAAAAGCATGTCATCCAGTGCTGCCAATTTAGCGATTTTGTCGCTATATTTAGCGACTTCCTCGCCCCTTTTGAGACTTTTTTCAAAGGCCTAGCGACAAACCTTATCTAGATTCCACGACTCGCCCGCTGATCTATATTTATATTAATATAGATCAGTGGACTCGCCAATATGACATCATCTAGCGGCATTAAGCGACCGGTTTTAGCTACTTTCAGCTGAAAGCAATTGTCAACACTGATGTCATCAGAGAAGCGAAGTCATTGCAAGGGGGGTTATTTTGAATAAAGATTACAAGGGCATATCATGTGCATGGATAAATCATTTATAATACGTAGTCAATAAGAATGATCTGTTTTCGTTTCATTCTTATTATAACAGTATGCAAAAAGGCAGCTTACTGGGTTGTGGAACAGCACAAAAGTCACAACAAAAGTTTTTTTTGTTTCAAAAGTGGCAGGTTTTATGCGTTGAGAGAAAGATAGATTAATGAATTCTGATTTGTTTCATGAATTCCTCAGAGGGAACCACTTTTTGGTCCTTATGAAACGAACAGCATGTTCTTCTTCTGAATCCTTCCAAACCTCTGCAGTACATATGACCTTAAAAAGACTAGACAGCATCTCTAAACGTTCACAAAGGACTTGTTTCTGCTCATCAAATCGAAATAGAGCAAGAAGGCAGGAAAAAACACTTGCAATGAACCCAAACAATGGACATTTTTTATAAAATTAGCTGCCCATAAAACAGTGTTGGTTGGTATTGTAAAAAAAACTAAGCAAACTGTAGTCGTGTGTGGCTGTTTTTTAGTTTTGTTTCTTGTAGACAAAAACAAGTTGCTCAGCAAGTAGTGAACATGTCATGTAAGCAGTCTTTTCCAACACGTGTTTAAAACAACATAACCTGTCCAAACGCACAGCAGCGAGGCGAAGCAGAAAGCGAGAGCGGAATAGTGAACCAAGAGTGAAACCGAATGGAAATTAAACTCATAGAGTTTGACGACTACTAAGGCATCAGTTGCCAAGTACAATATAAGCCCATGTATATTACAACACAACCATATATTAATTTAATAAAATACACAATATAGCTCTTGTACACGTAACAATTTGGCTCAAATGCACAGAAACTGCAGAAAAATCAATAAAAATATGTTGTTTTGATGTAAACACATTAAATTGGATACATTTTACACATTAAAATGATTTTGTGTATAAGTGACAATGTGAAGGGACATTTCCTTTTTTAAAATCTTTTTTTGTTGTTGTTAATGTAGTTTTTCTGAAATCGAAAACAGTGTCCTTTGCAGTTTAATAAATATCTTCAACCGCATTTTCATCCTGTGCGCTCCCTCATTTTTTTCTGAGATTAATGATTTTTCCATCTTTTTTTACAAAATGTATAAATATTTTCATTATCTGGACACTATACATAAGTTCATATATTTATATATATTTATCTATATGCATATATAGATATATCTTTTCACAGTTGAGGAAAAATGTCCCTAATATACAAGAGAGTGACTGTTATAACTTAACGTCAGACACGTGAAGAGTCACTTTAAAAGTAGTGAAAAGCTGAAGACAGATGATCACAGAGGACCAATAAAGTGAGAGTAACAGGTTCACCGTTCTGGAATGTTCCATATGTACGTATACATGGGGGGAGGACACAAGTTTACACGTGACTAGAAATGACAGGTGAAGAATGGTTACATTTCATAATCAACCCTCCCCACCCCACCCTAAAGATTCAAGGCCCCACACACAGAGTTTGCTGATATCATTTTGCACTTCTTATGCTGATATTACAAAGCCAATAAAAGTTAAAGAGAGAGTCTCTGTCTTGGTGTGGCCAAACCATTCTGGGGCGTCCGATGCACCCCGAACCCCTTTGATTTGCGATTGTCATAAACCATTTTCGTCCACCCGCTTCACCTCCAAAAGTCCCTGGAGGAGAAGGGTGGGACGCTCCATCTTGTGGGTAAGTGACAGAAAGACGTCACTGTAAGAAAGAGTTTGAAGCTGGTGGGCACTTGAAGAAGAAGAAAAAGCTCGCAAGAAGCCAGAAGCAGCAACTTCTGCAACTCCAAAGGAATTCCCTTGCCCCCCAAAACACAACACAGCGTCCAGACGAACAAAAGCGAAAAGTTTTTTTGCTCCTTATGTTTTTTTTTTTGTTTTTTTTTTGTCAAGATACGCATTCAAGTACGCATGTTTTTTGTTCTCACAAAACGTCCCCATCTGCGCCGCACTCTCTCGGAGAGCGTCTCGACTTGGTCTGTGTTACCTCCGATGTAGTTTCTTACGCTCGCTCAAAGTCCATTTTACTTTCTGATGGGGGTGTTTTCGTTTCCCCGACAATCCTGCAGGAGTTTGTCGATGTCTCTGACCACCTGGTCTGCATCCATGGTGCCTCGGCCCATCTCTCCTCCGCCCTGCTCCAAGACGCAGTCCATTTCCACTGCCGTCTCCTGGCTGATCCGTGAACGTGCTTCAGCCAGGACTTTGGCCACGGGGTCAGAGGGAGGCAGCGTGGAGTAGCCCTGCTCTTTGTTCTGCTTGTTCGGGGAGATGTACTGTCCATCTGGGGGTCCATAGTGGCTGGTGCTGGGCTTGCCCTCTGCTCCGTCGCCCATGCCTTTGGCCGAAGAGCATGGGGAACCTGTACTGCAGCCTTTGGTGGGACTACATGAGGCAGACGGGACCTCCTGCAAGAGAGGGCTGAGAGCACGTTTGGTCTTTAGGTAGGGTTTAACATTTGCCACCAGGATGGTGTGGTCCCGACGCTCCTTTCCAAATGTGCAGAAAGTTTTTTTGCCGTTGGGGTTGCAAACAGTCTCGTAAGTCTCGGTCTCCACTGCGACCGCTTCCATGCCGGCAGGGACAAAGAGATTGGTGCGGTAGTCGGAGCCCTCGGCTTGGGGAGTTCCTGCTCCTCCGGCCCCCACGGGAAACTGGGGCATCCAACAGCGGTCAGAGTGACCCAGCACTCGACACTCCTCTGTGCAGTTCACACAATCCTCCTCTGGAAAAAAAAGAGAGAAAAAGATTGATTTTGTTGGAAAATCACAAATGAAAGGTAATTCAACTGAAAGATTATTTGTCACAAATGAACAAATCTGTCATTGGTGCAAAAACATCTTGAGATAACGTAACACTTGAGTCAGTGTTTCAGCAGAGCTAAATCACCAGAGCCACGTCAAAAGAAATCACATTTTACCTGAGTTGTAAATCTAAATTTGCAGTCTAAATTGAATTTGGTGAGAAAAAAAGACACTGTACCGGCACAATGAACATTCATATACAGAACAACCAATGTAATCCGACGCATGAACAAATGACTCATTTGAGCTGGTGTTTTTAAAGGGTTAGTTCACCCAAAAATAATGTCATTTATTACTCACCCTTATGCCGTTCCACACCCGTAAGACCCTCGTTCATCTTCGGAACACAAATTAAGATAATTTTGATGAAATCCAATGGCTCAGTGAGGCTAGCATAGCCAGCAATGATATTTCCTCTCTCAAGATCCATTAATGTACTAAAAACATATTTAAATCAGTTCATGTGAGTACAGTGGTTTAATATTAATATTATAAAGTGATGAGAATATTTTTGGTGTGCCAAAAAACGACTTATATAGTGATGGCCGATTTCAAAACACTGCTTCAGTAAGCTTCAGAGCGTTATGAATCTTTTGTGTTGAATCATGATTCGGATTGCGTGTCAAACCGCCAAACTGCTGAAATCACGTGACTTTGGCGCTCCGAACCGCTGATTCGACACAAAAGATTCATAACGCTCCGAAGCTTCCTGAAGCAGTGTTTTGAAATCGGCCAATAAAAGTCGTTATTTTATTAATTTTTTTTTTTTGGTGCACAAAAAATATTCTTGTCGCTTTATAATATTAATATTGAACCACTGTACTCACATAAACTGATTTAAATATGTTTTTAGTACATTAATGGATCTTGAGAGAGGAAATGTCATTGCTTCCTATGCAGGCTTCACTGAGCCATCGGATTTCAACAAAAAAACTTCCGTTCCGAAGATTAACGAAGGTCTTATGGGTGTGGAACGGCATGAGGGTGAATAATAAATGACATTATTTTCATTTTTGGGTGAACTAACCCTTTAATGAATCATTCAAAAATATATATATTATTATTATTATTATTATTATTATATACACTACTATTGGGGTCAATATTTCACAATATTCCTATTTTTATAGTTTTTAATTTTTTTTTAAAATGCAGCCTCGGTGAGCATAAGAGTCTTCTTTCAAAAACATTTAAGAAATCTTACAGACCCCAAACTTCTATATACAGTACATACACACATCACAAACAAGCTAAACAAAGTCATGAATTATATAAAAGGCTTTCAGAGGGGAGAATGGGAACTATCTGGCTAAATAAGTGCATTTTCCATGAACATGATCAAAAAGATGGCAAAGGATCCGCCCGTTCCCCACCATCATGCTCATGGATTCTACAGTACATCCTCCCTATCTCCTCACCCCACCTCTCAGTAGAACAACAGCTCAGTTTTGGCAAAAAGTGTGATGCTGCTATCATAAATTTATGTCACTGGGCTTTGAAGCTATCCCAAGGCAGCCCTGCCATATCACAGAGCCAAGTGTCTAGTGCGGCACTGCATGTGTGTGTGTGTGTGTGGCTGTGTGTGTGGCTGTGCGTCTTCCCTCCTTTCATCTCAGCTCAGAAGAAACCACATTTTGGATTATTGTGGGCTGTTCTGATGGTGTGTCAAATGGGTCCAGGATTGTGAAGAGGATAAAAAAATAATGTATTTTAAAATAGGAAATGAAAGAAAGGGTGAAAAAAGGGAACAAAAGGGAAAACATGAAAAATGAAAGTTAAAAAAGCGAAAAGGAAAGCACAGCTGCTGTCCTGTGAATATAAATGCTCAGGTAAAGCTGAGACCCAGGTCGTGAACATGCACAGACCTCACAGATAGGGACCCGTGCCATCGGTTCTATGTGCATTTGACAAGAGATGTGCAGTGATTTGAGCAGAAACAAACAAAAGTTTTCCATCCATATTTAATAGTTTGATGATGTCTGTCTTTTGGGAGACAAAAACACGGAAATACAAACAACCTCATGAATTTCTGAGAAGAAATGTTTTCAATAATCTAGCAGTCATCACTCACCCATTCAAGTGTTTGGAATAACAGACGAGATCGGAAAATGACTAGTGCAAATGCTGGAATAATCTTCATTTGTGTTATTGATTTCCTGAACTGAAATCCCCAAAAATATTAATCTCTTCTTCACCTCAAACCAGCTCATGATCAAATTAGAAACTTTTTTCTTATGAAAATGACATTTTTATCTCACTCTTCTCCTTTGTTTCTTGCTCTATTTCACGTCACTTATGTTTTCTTTCTTTCTTTCTTTCTTTTTTTTTTTTTAATGAACACAGTAATTCATGAGAGCAGTGTGATTTGGAAACTGATCCAGATAGTACTCTTTCTCCATGGAAAGAAATCACTTCTCCTCATTCAGTGAAAGTGCATCAATTGTCAGTGCTAAAGTGTTCATAGTTGAATTGATATCTGTGTTTACTTTCGCAGAAGTGTAGTCAATTGGTTTTCTTTCTTCACACGATGAGCAAGGCTCGGCGTGTATAAATGATGACCACTTGACCTTATTATCATCATTAATCATATTTTAAATTGCTCTTTCAGATGTTTCTCTGCTAAAGGCCAAGCCATGTCATGAAAAATGATCCTCTGCAACTCGGCTACTGAGTCCCTATTGTTCCTGATTTCACTGTGTGTGTCTAGCCAACAAAAGCTTATCCCTGGGGTTCCGTTCAGTTTGTTTCTGGTCTGTGGGGTTTCTGCTAACCTTGAAAAAGTTTTCAAACTCCCCTACCCATTCTCAATGGTAACGGTACACTGCACCTGCCTCTCCTGAGGTCAAAATATGTCTTTTTAACAAACACACACACACGGACATCTGCGGTGCATCTGTTGACCGAGTAGAGAGAAAGCTACCCGAGAAAGTTGAGCGGGCCCAAGACCGAGACTAGGGGGACACCTAGGGTTTTGCGCCATGTATGAAGTTTGTTTGTGCATTTGGAGGGTCGGCAGGCTTGTACGTCCTCAGGGACGCTTTTTGCAAGAGTGTGTGAGGACAGGGGTAAGTACCACATAAGAGGGGAGAGAGAGCTTGACATTTAGCATGTGGTGCTCTTGTGTTGTGCAAGAGGAAGATGAGGGCTAGTCCTGAGTGGCACAAACTAGCATGCATGACAAGGTGAGGAAGAACATGCTGTCCACTTTAAATAATGAGACCTCCCACGCACACGCACACACACACAAACACAGAGAGAGACTTCAGATCCGCATAGGCTTTAAATCTGAGCTGTTTTGTTAGTTTTTGCAGCTGTTTATCTTCCCTATCTATAAATTAACGTGGGTATGCATGCTAAACAGTGTAAGTGTGCATGAAATATCTTTCTGCCTCGCATTTTAATATCACTTTTAGATGCAAGACTAGCAAAACAAACATTTACACAACTGTTCAAGTTTGGGGTCAGTTTAAAAAAAAAAAGAAGAAATTAATACTTTTATTTAGCAAGGATGTATTAAATTGATCAGATTTAGACATTTATAATGTTACAAAATATTTTTTCAAATAAATCCTGTTCTTTAAAACTTTTTATTCATCAAATTATACTTATAAAAAAATATTAAAGGGTTAGTTCACCCAAAAATGAAAATTCTGTCATTAATTATTCACCCTCATGTCGTTCCACACCTGTAAAACCTTCGTTCATCTTCAAAAACACAACACAAATTAAGATATTTTTGATGAAATCCAATGGCTCAGTGAGGCCTCCATTGACAGCAAGATAATTAACACTTTCAGATGCCCAGAAAGCTACTAAAGACATATTTAAAACAGTTCATGTGACTACAGTGGTTCAACCTTGATGTTATGAAGCGACAAGTATATTTTTTGTGCGCCAATAAAACAAAATAATGACTTTATTCAACAGTATCTAGTGATGGGCGATTTCAAAACACTGCTTCATGAAGCTTCGAAGCTTTACGAATCTTTTGTGTCGATTCAGTGGTTCGGAGCATGTATCAAACTGCCAAAGTCACGCCCCCCAGTGGTGAACCACTGAAATTTTGTAACACTTATGATATAACGAAACCTTGTTTACTGAAATCACGTGACTTTGGCAGTTTGATATACGCTCCAAACCACTGATTCGAAACAAGATTCGTAAAGCTTCGAAGCTTCATGAAGCAGTGTTTTGAAATCGCCCTTCACTAGATATTGCTGAATAAAGTTGTTTTTTGGCACACAAAAAGTATTCTCGACGCTTCATAACATTAGGGTTGAACCACTGTAGTCACATGAACTGTTTTAAATACGTCTTTAGTAGCTTTCTGGGCATCTGAATGTGTTAATTATCTTGCTGGCAATGGAGGCCTCACTGAGTCATCGGATTTAATCAAAAATATCTTAATTTGTGTTCCGAAGATGAACGAAGGTCATACGGGTGTGGAACGACATGAGAGTGAGTAATAAATGACAGAATTTTCATTTTGGGGTGAACTAACCCTTTAAGCAGCAAAAACATTGATGATTTCTGAAGGATCATGTGACTGAAGACTGGAGTAATAACTGCTAAAAAATTCAGCTTTGCTGTCACAGAAATAAATTACATTTTAAAATGTATTGGAATAAAACAGTTATTTTACACTGAAATAATATTGCTGTTTTTACAGAATTTTTGATCAAATAAATGGAGACTATAAAAAGAATACCGACCCCAAAAATTTTGAACGCTGTTTCAAGCAGAAAAGAAAACAACAGAAAAATGTTGCTAGTAACCAGCTACGTTAAGAAAGCAAATTAGACTTGCCTTCTCCAGCATGCTCAGGACTGACTGCTCGTTCAATGAGTGGAGGCACAATAAAGCATAAATAATCCATGCTGACACATCTCCAAGCAGCCAGTCAGGAGGAACCAATCCTTCAATAGATTATTCATGCCTGGGCGGAACAGGTGACCTTGAGACTTGGCAGGGTCGCCATGACTAACAATAAGACATGTGACACCGGCTGAGGCCACTAATTCGTCGCCAGATACAAAGCAGGAGGCACGGTGTGAATTATTGCCACCCCCAACCCCCGTAACGTAGTCGGCACACAAGGTTACAAGCTGTTTTGGGGACACTTCATTATAACTGTATTGTGTGACATGCCTGTGTTTTCTTGACAGTCCGCGCACAGATCTATATATCGAATGGCTCTTCATGAGCTATGGGCTGCTCATTGGCCACTCTGCAGGAATGTCACATCAACTGCCCAATTATTATCACAAGCAGCACACGCTCGGCTCTGTGCACCATTTACTGGAAATCGCAGACTTCAGTTTCAGAGCGGGAGGCTTCTGCAAGCACAGCGCTTGTCCCACTCATCAAGCTAATGATGTGTGTACGACAAATCTCATTTTACTTTGCACACAAAGTCCCAAAGGCAGAGCAGCAACTCGAGATGACGCCATATTTATGAGAGTCCTAACAGAAGGTGACATCATAACATATTCACTACTTTCTGGTTTGTTCCCTGCTGCATCTGGAAAAAAGAGTTGAGATGTCATATTATGAATAAAGTCACGTCTGAAAGGGTTGTAGGTACTGCATGGCTTGCTTAACAATGGCCTTAAGGTCTGACTGTATTCATAATATTAGCATAACCTCTCACATCTTAATTATTTTTTAATTATAATCATAAAAAACCCTGAATTGCCTAAAATGAATGTCATGCTATTAGCAACAGTGCTTTGAGGGGACTTTGTAAAATAAAGTAATATATAAATTCTTATGAGATCAATGCAACATATTGCAAAGAAAATATTAAATTAAATATGTAATTCAACAAACATATATATATATATATATGAAATTAATTAATGAAAACATTGCAAACTGAATTATGATGTCATACAATTATTAAATATATATAATTATTTATTTTAATTTTGAAATATATATATTTTTTTGCCTTTTTTTGTAATGTATTGTATGATGTCATAAGAATTTGGCAGATGGAGAACTTCCCTCTGAGCCTGGTGGGTGAAAGAAAGAGTGAAAAGACAGGAAGGAGAATCCAGGCCACTTAAAGAGTTTGAAGCCATTTAACAAACACCTTTCACTCTCAGTTAAGGAGGAAGCTTTCAAATGCCAGGGTTTCTTTCTTTCCTCACTCTATCTCTCAGAAGAATTTGGGTGGCTGGGTGCTTTATTTGATTCTCCAGCTGGGAAACAAAATGAGGGAGACAGAAAGAGAGACAGATAGTATATTCTGACTCAGTGCATTAAGGCCTCCTGCCAAATCTTTTATTAGCATCTCGTTTTTCAGTCCCATCGTTCCGTTTCTCTGTGCTCGTTCGCCAGTGACCCCTCCCGATCTCAGCACCGCACTACCATGCAGCTTCCTGCTTTTCTTGGTCCACAGTGTGTCTCGCAGCCAACATCAATTTCCTCTTCTCCTTCCTTCCCTCCCTCAATCTGCTGTATGCCACCAGCGGGTGCAAACAGAGGTTGATAGTCCAAGGCAACAGTTATAAATCTACCCTGATGTCATCATTAAGAAACATCATTAGGCCATGAGGTAAAAGGAAACAGTCCATTAAAATCATAGAAAATAAAATAATAAATTGTAAATGATAAATAAAAAAAAATACTAACTGTAGACCGAGCTGTTTATGATACTTAATTGGTGATAAAAAAGCAATATTCTGTTGAACGTTACATCAAACATTAAATATGATGTTAGCAGCTAGGATTCATGTAGGCCATGTGCATTGGCCTTACATCTAAAAAGGTGTGACATTGGGAGTGATGTCGAGTGAGGGTACATGAGAGGGCACAGTCGCAGTGGGGTGGGGATCGTGAACACAGGCTTTGTGTAGAAAGTGTGATACGCCCGCTCAGCGTGAGCAGGGTAGCATCAGAGCGCTCGCACCTGTGCCCTGGCAGACTGGGGCGCAGTTGGTAGGGGGATGTACGTGTGTGTGTGAGTGTGTGTAGTCGGCCTTGTACCTTAAAGGCTCAGAGGACAGCTGGAACAGGCCTCAAGGCCTTCAGGACAGGCTGCCGCCGCACCTGTGTGCATGTTTGTGCGGTTGAACATTTCAACGCAGATCAGCAGCTAAATCGCTGCTAAATATGTAAATATACAGTTAAAAATAAAGGTTCTTTATTGGCATCTGTGGTCAATTAACAACCTTTATCCCGATTCCACAAAAGGTTCTTTATAGTGGAAAAAAAATATTTAGGATTTTAAAATGTTCTTCACACTAAGGGTGTGTTCACACTGTTCACATAGAAAATCTAGTGATTGCTCTGTTAGTGTGTTGTATTTGAATAAGTGTGAACACTGCCATCTGAACCTTATTGGAAAAAATTGGACTGCCTCCACTTCCAAGCAAACTCTGGTGGAGTTTAACTGAAATATGAGCACAACCCAGACCAAAGACTTCTAAACTAACCAAAAACAGGATGTGACATCACAATATAAGACCATAAAAAGGACAGAATGTTCAAAGATACTTGGTTCTTCTCATCATAGGAGCTATGTCGCCCATTATAGTTCTGTGGTCACCGTGATTTTGCCAAACAAGACATTCCTGTCCAAAAATTTAATCATAACCATATCCCTACCCCTAAACCTAACCCTAGCCATAACTTATTCCTAAATTTAAAGTGAAATGATAGGTGAATAACACCGATGTAGAAGCACATAACCCTGGTTGTAAGCCTAAACTTGACATAAAATGTAAACTTATCCCTCAAATCTGATTGGTTGTTTGGAAAGTTGTTCCAGGATCAACAAAGGTGTTAATCCAGGATCATGTTGCACATGCTGAAATCATGTTCACCTTGGTGGTTGGGTACAGGTGTTGAAACCGCCATCTCTTTGCGGCAGATCTCTTTTGTGTTTGCAACGGAGGAATTCCTGGTGCTATTTTGACTATTATACATTTATTACACATTTTATAAGCTCTTTTTTGAGTTCTCAACTGGTAAAAATACCACCATACACTGTCAGAAAAAAGGTGCAAAACTTTTACCTTTAGGGGTACAACAGCTTGTCACTGGGGCAGTACCCTTAAAAGGACAACTTTGTATCTTATCAACCCCTAAAAGGTGACTTTTATTACCTTAGAGTAGTAATATGTACATTTAAGGTACTACTATGTACTTTTATGGGTAAATAAGGTACACAAATGTCCCTTTAAGGATACTGCCCCAGTGGCAATCTGTTGTACCCCTAAGGGTAGGAGTTTTGCTAATTTTTTTCTGAGAGTGTATGTACATATATTCAACCAGTTCATTTAGCACACAGCATTGTTTTGGATGTTCGGCTAGTTCCGTCACAAAATATACCTCATAAAAGTTGTGAAATCAAGTTGAGACCTTATCCTTATGCCTTTTGGTTTGGTGCTAAAAATGACAGAGTGAACTCTATGAGCCAGGGTTAAATGTATCATTTTCTTTTTTGGTACAGACCAAAAGAACCGAAATGCAAGTGTGAACACACCCTAAGAAAAAAAAGGTCCTTTTAAGAACTGTTCACTGAAAGTTGGGGAAACAAATGGTTCTTCAATGGCATCACTGTAAAACCCTCCTTTTGGAACCTTTATTTTTAAGGTACCTAGAAGCTGTTTCACCAAAGTTCTTTGTAGAGACCACTTTGATCCAGGATAAGTTGAGAGGGCTGGTATGGCGGCAAATACCGATGGACTCCAGGGAGGCACATCGACAAGCCTCCCGAAAACGGCAAGGGAACACAGAGACGCTTTAACTAAGCCAAGGACAAATGTCTTTCGATCAAACGCTCCTTTTCATTATGCATTCTCAGCCGAGCAGCAGGCAGCTAATGCCTGGTTAAGTTGCTCTAAGCCGAGGCCTCAGGGTAGCCCGCCTCCGGAGTAGACGGCGAAGGAGATGACTCCAAACAAACACACAAAGCCGAATCAATGGCCATTCACACGCTGGACCTCCTCGAAGATGGAAGTTGGTGAAACGAGACAAAAGTGCAAGGGAGAGAATGGGTGCTGAGTGGAGGAGAGAGGTTAGCGAGAGATGTTTTTCTCCTGGCACAGCAGGGGCTCAACGCAGGGTTTACAGTCTTTAGCGCTCACCTGCGGGGGAAAGATCTGTTGGCCTTTCAAAGTAAATGTGCTAACCTTCACAACACACACATGAAAGGTACTATGGGGGTGGAGGGCCGGGGCTACTTTTATGGATCGCTGGATGTTGCATTTCAACAAAGTGTACTTGCTTGTGTGAGTGTTCCCGTGTGGATTCGAATGGGGTGAAATTAACTCAGTTCTGTGCTGTATAGTTCTGTGTGTTTATGTTAGTTTCAGCTAGTTTCTAAAAGCATCATTGGGCTGCAAAAGAGGACTTGGCATCTCAGGATCTTTGATCTCAGTGATCACACTCAGATCTGTCCTCTATGCTCTAGATGAGTTTACACACACTTCAAAAGATTGAACTTCAATTACAAAATCTGCTCAAGCACATTCACCTGGCATTGTTTTTATTTAAACCAGTTCCTATATATATATATATATATATATGTATGTATATGTCAATGATGTATGGTTCATTTAATAATAATAATAAAATAATAATAAAAAACAAAGCTATGACATCCAAAGTATGTAAGGTAGTGCAACTAGATCTCTTTTATTGAAACCAAAAGGATGTTATTATATTTAAAATTATGTTTTGCTACATATAAAAGGTATTTTAAAGATTTTGAAGTGTCAAAAGGTCATTTGGTTTAACCGTCCAAAGGCCAATACAGCCATTTCATTTTTGAGTAAAATATCTTAAAATGTAATAAATGCATATATTTTTTTTTTATTCTGGCATAATTTTATAACATCATATATCAACATAGTGCAAAATGGTATTAAAATTATGTGTAGAAGTCGTTGCTTTGTTATGAGAAAGAATGTCCGGAAAAATGAATTTCATCTATGTCATTCAGAGTAACCAAATATAAACGGAACATTTTGGGTCAAGTCATGCGGTCAATATCTTGTGACAGGATGTGAGATCATTCAGACACCTGCAAAGGACCACATGCTCGTGAAGCAAAGTAACTAACTCTCGCTTAACTATTTTAAAAATTCATGTTTTCACTTGCTGAAATATCAGATCATTTGCTACAACTGCTATAAAATATGGAAAAAATTTTAATATTTTAAAAACTTGTACTAAATATAAAATGTTTGACTGTCCTTTTGCTAGCTATCAGCCTGTTAGCATTGTTTGAAAATATTGTCATTTGGTATAACCAAAAGTGTCATTTGGTTAAACCGACTTCTTTGGTAACAAATTTTGTCCATCTTGTAAAAAATGACAAAAGCAGTGTTAATTGATTATAAAAACCACATAATCTCATTGTTAACACTTAATAAAACTTCAAAATGAATTATTTACACTTTTAAAAATGTTATATATATAAATAAATATACACACACACACACATTTTACAATCCACAAAAAAACAAAAACAAAACTTAAGCATATCAGTAATGCAACAGGACTGCTTTCAAAAAATGTGGGAAAATTACAGTCTGTACACCTTTTATGTTGTACAACTGCACACAAAAATGCTCAATCATCAAAAAGTACACTGTTCAATGTCCTGCCTTTCTCCTTACAGCACTTCAGCTACTCATTAACTGATTACATCGCCGCTCTCTTTGTTATCTGATAGAAAGAAAACACATCCTGTCCTTTTAGCTATTTATCTGTATTGACATCCCATATACACAAGCTCATCAGGTGAAGCCTGTGCCTATTATGGTGAGTTTATCAAAAAATATCCAGAAAAATACTGCCTGCCTATTAAAAATGCTTTAAAAGCCTTAAAGAGACCTTGTGTACTCAATATTGGTGTATAGCACTAATGAGGTTCAATGGCTGAAAGGAAACTAGAGAGGAAGGGAGGTGAACACAAAAGAACCTTTGCACCACAGAGGCGACACGAGGGCAGAAAATGATTTCTAATGATGTGTACCTAAAAAGACCCCCAGAATTTAAAAAAAGGGAAAAAAAGAAAGTGGATAGAACAGGAAGAGAGTTCTATTCATTCACACACACTCTCTGTGGTATGTCTTTCATGTGTGCTGTAAATATTCAAGAGCCGCTGTGACTGGTGGACACACAGGTGCAGCTCTTCACCTGTGTTTGCATTCAAAAAAATTCAGCCCATTACGAGGCCGCGTGAAAGATGAGGAAATGGAGGAAAAGTCAAAATGAAGTCCTCTTGTGTCGTTTACGCCTTTGTAATTAAGAATGGAGGAAGTCACGTTCATGCTGGGTGAAGTTTTTGTAAAATCTTCCTAGCGAGCGTGCCAGTTCAAATTCAAGCTCTCCTTTGGTTTTTGTGCTGTGATTGCCTGCCGCGTCAGCCAAAGTTCATTCTTGGAAAAGCTTGAAACTCCACTGCGGGATTCCACAGGTGGGAAAGAACTGGATAGCAGGTGCACACACACACACACACACACACACACACACACACACACACACACACAAACACACACACACCTACTGTGAATCAAGTCCCACTTGCTTCTATAATAAGTACAACTAATTACGCTAACAAACACACAAAACGGCCTTTTCATTAATTGCATTAATCTGTTTTAATTTCCCCAAATGGCATTTGTACAGTATTGTTTTTTTTGTCCTTTTCTCGCTTTCTCTCTTTTTTCCCCCTCTCTGTTTACCTTTGTATTCTATTTTCTACAATAATAAACTAATGTTAAGCCTGGAAAGCTATGACTCATCCAGTAATTACAAAAGCAACCCACCAGTTTTTCAGTGACAAAAAAAAAAAAAAAAACCCCAGCGGGTGGAAAAAGGGAACTGTTCCTCACTTGACAATTACTAAATCATCTGGAAACATCATATTAGTGTTGACCAAGTCTAGAATACCTGAATTTATAATATAAAGCTAGCCGTTAGCATTTCCATTCATCTTGATCGGCTGCTGCATGACACCACAAAAGAATCTGTCATATTTCCCCACAGGAACCACAAATCTCCTGAGATGTAAATGCTACATGGCTAATTTAGTGTAAATTTAGTATTCATATACTATTATATTAATATATTGAATATATGTATATCTGTACATTTTTACATATTTTTATATATTTGTAGACTATATTTGATACAATGCACTTATTGTGTATACGTTTTTACATTGTACTTACAGTATATTTTAAAAATACCAGCATGTAATAACAGCTGTAATTAATTTCTGCAATTACATCTATAATTACACTGTTGACCCTTCCCTTCCCTTTTAACCCACCCTTAAAGGGATGGTTCACCCAAAAATGAAAATTCTGTCATAATTTACTCACCCTCAAGTTGTTCCAAACCTGTATAAATGTCTTTGTTCTGCTGTACACAAAGGAAGATATTTGGAAGAATGTTTGTAACCAAGCAGATCTCACCCCCCATTGACTACCATAGTATTTTTTTCCTACTATGGTAGTCAATGGGGGGCGAGATCTGCTTGGTTATAAACGTTCTTCCAAATATCTTCCTTTGTGTACAGCCGAACAATGAAATTTATACAGGTTTGAAACAACTTAAGGGGGAATAAATGATGACAGAATATTCATTTTTGGGTGAACTACCCCTTTAAACTTAACCATACCAGCAAACCTGTCCCTACTTATCCCACCTCAATAGCAGCACAAGTGTTTTGCAATACAATATGAACACAATAAGTACATTGTACTTATTTTTTTATGTAAGTACATAGTAATTAAGGACACCTAATATAAAGTGTGACCGAAATTTTTTTTTATAGTTTTAGTTTACACTAAAAATACTGGACTTATTACAATGGAAGTGCAGGAAAATAGCATCAAGACCAAACAAAGCTAACTGGCTAATGCTAACCAGGCCTGTAAACAAGTATTTTTACATCTCTCAAAGGCTAACAAACACCAAAACGTTGCCCTACATGAGTCTAAATCAAAGTGATTTGACCGGAATGGTGACTGGCAGTAAGCAACTCTCTTTTTAAATCACTTCCTGTAATGTAAATGTCACTCTCAGTCTGCGCTCCTTCCTTCTTCTGCTGTTTTCCCACAATTGAATTTAATACTTTTTCTACGTGTCATCACTTTGTCACTGCGCCGGTTCCCCGAAGTCCCATGCGGAGGAAGAGGATTATACGTCTGTCAATTATCTCCTTTTCTCCGAGATGCAGGCGGATCGCGGCGGCACGGTGAGCTAACTAAACAGCCGCGCTCGATGATGTCCAATCACTCATTACTAGACACAGCGGGTGTTATCTGTACTCGTGTGTACAACTTCACAGTAATGGAGATGGCTTTCACCCCATTAAGTGGCGGAATGGGAGGGAAGGATGCAGGGAGAAAAAAAAAGAGAGAGGGGAGAAAAAAAATCAGGAATCAACTTGAAGAGATAAGGTGTGACCTTTTAATGAAGACGAGTGAACAATAGACAGGAAGATGGAGGAGGGAGATAGAGAAAGAGAATAACTGAAATAGGACCAATAGATTGACAGACCGAACGCATCTTTAATCCATCTCTCTTATCAGAAAGAGTGCGTGTGCGAGAGAAACATTTAATTCTGTAACGGGATTTGAGTTTAAATCAAGTATTTGATGAATGTAATCATTGGCGTAATTGATCCATTGAAGCCGGCCCTCTCAGTGTGAACATTGAGGGTCATGGGGAGAAAGCTGTTGAATCTCATGAGTGGCTTTCAGTGGGACAGGAAGAGAGCGCAGCCAGATCCCTCTCTATTCACACAGCTTGACACACAGCTGTTCCAGTCCTTTAATTTTGCGTTGGCTTCCTCGCATCTCTCCTAATCTCCCTCTCTATTGCACCGTCCACTCGTTTCGTCCTCATTCTAATTCACAAATTGAGATATTGAGAGTGGCTGAGATGATACATTTAAACTGAGGCTGTCAATTTAATTTAGTGTGATTAGTATAAAAAAATGCAATAAAAATGTTATGCTATTAATTATGCCTCCTGACCCTGTAAATGCTGTAATAAGGGATTTCCTACCATCTAAGCAATTCAAGCCTGAAGTGACACTTCATGTTTTGCGAATCCACAGTAAGCGATGAGCTAAATTACTTAGGCATCTTAAAAAGTGAAAGATCAATGCTACAGAAATAAAGCACATATACTGATTTCTAAAGCCACTATTTGTGATGCCAATTCAATATTTTTGTTATGCAATGTGGGTTTTTCTCAGAAAATATTGATATATGTAAAACAAATTGCTGTTATTTTGATGAATTACTGGCATGTCATATAATTAATTAATTTTGCTAATCCATTAACAGCCCTAATTTACACATTACTGAAAAGAATAAATAAATACAGTTCATTTTAGAAAGGAGATTTTGTCATAGTCTTTGTTTCTGTGATCAAAGGAATTGTGGACAGTGTTGCAATGCCCTCCATCTCTTTAGCAACAGCTGCAGGGCCCCCACCATAAGCAAGCGTTCCATTGACAGAAGGGCCAATCTCTGCAGCTGACACCAGGGGTACACACACACACACACACACACACACACACTTTAATATGTGGTTTACGGGGACTTTTTAGTATATTTTTTAGCCAATTAGTTTATGAGGACATAGGAAGTGTCCTCATAAACCATGTTTATGTTGTAATACACATGTCATTATACACATTTGTGTTCTTATAAACCATGTATACAAGACCACACACACACTGTCCACAGACATGCAGCTCAAGGAAGATTATTAAAAGATGAGACAAATGAAGAAAGCGCATATCTAGGAACTGAGCATCTTGAAAGCCTACAGAATGCAACTGTTCAGGTTCAATAGAGGACTAGACTCCTTGAAATGCTTTCAAGAAGAACTTCAAAAGAGTTACCATGGTAACCAAAAGGTCAAAATACAATAATTATTGTAATTACTGCAAAAAATATTATATTTTTGTATTTAATTTTGTTTCAATCATTCACTCATATGGAAGACAGTGGTTTTACTGGAGTATTTTAAACTGGAGCAGCCATTTTGGTAGAAAGAATGGTTAACATAGTACATTTTTTGAAGCAAAATGATTGTATTTCTATTCATTGGGACCTGCACACTCTTGATAACCTATTGCTTTTATAAAATGGCAATGTAATAACACTAGTGTTCAACTTATAATAATTCAAAACAATTTAAATTTAATGTAAAATCATTATATATGTTATATATGTACACACACATTGTTCACATGTTTGTGGTTGGTAAGAATTTGTATTGCTTTTATCCTCACTTTGATCGAAAATACAGTAAAACAGTAATACTGCGAAATATTATTATGATTTTGTTATCTATTTTCATATATTTTCAGCAGCCATTACTTCAGTATACTTCAGAAATCTTTCTAATATGCTGATTTGGTAAAACATTTCTCATTATTATCAATGTTGAAAACATTGTGCAGCTTTTTTTTGTAAGCTGTGAAACATTTTTTTCAGGATTCCTTGATGAATACAAAGTTCAAAAGAACAGCATTTATTTGAAATTGAAATCTTTTGTAACACTATAAAAGTCTTTACTGTCATTTTTGATCAATTGAATGCAAGAATGGTTTAAATGTGAGTTAAAAAATCATTAGTGAACGACAACAACCATAAAATGGAACAAACAAGAAAAGCGTGACTAAAGTGAGAGTGGTCTCTTGGTTTAAAGTATCAAGTGTCTGAATCCTGGTCCTAACGTGGTTACAAAGCAAAGGAACATGTCTGCCCAGCTCTTATCCTGCATCTCCTGCATCCTGCCGCACTACCAGGCTTAGCATGCTAGCAGATTTCCGTTTCACTTTATTACATTAGCATTGGCCTTTCCTTCTCCGACAGGCACAGCACTGCGCCGTCTAGAGCCCTAACGCTTCTGTAGCTTTCGTATAAATACATATTTACTCTCTGCTTCATAAATTTGATCAAATTACAAAGAGATGTTTGACTGAAATGCAATAAGAGACGCTTAGCCTTTGTGTTGTTGAGGGACACCCATTTGGAGGTCTCACTTCAATATCAGATTTCAGCTGTTTTTAGCTGCTAATTTATTTATTTTTCCATATTTGCAGGCTGGTAATTTATAATGCCGTTTATGAAGAATACAATTTTAAGCATTATAAACTCAAATGACTTTTTATTGACTCCTCTCCATGAAAGTAAAATGATATCAACGGATGATTTTTTTTTCTTTCAGTGTTTAAAAAAAAAATCATCTCTGATTCAATGTGGCACTTTAAGATTAAGGTCAAAGATTAGCGGGTTTACACAGGATGAGAAAGGGATTATATACGCTCAACAATGTTAAAACACAGATCTGAGATTTCATCAAAACACCTGGCTTGTAAACAACCTGATAATACATGTACATCTCACACCGACAACCAAACAGCACATTACTGGAGCCACTAAGCAACTATTTGTATTTAAAAGCAAAGTTGCTGTAGTAACAGGAGAGGAAGTGACATGATCCTGAAAGGACATTCACAGCTGATGACAGACTGTGGTCATTGTAAAGCCGGTTCACTGGGATTAGATATGCTCCATGGGCTTCTCTGTTCTGAATTACAGATTAGATTTTTGAGTGTCCTCATGTTTTCTCTAGAATCACAGAATAGCAGAGCTGAGTTTCACTGTAAAAAAACACCTTAAAACACTTTTTTAGCCATACAAATCATGCATTCTCATCTAAAACTGCAAAAAAAAAAAAAAAAAAGATATAAACTCACAATTGCGAGTTATAAAGTCAGAATTGTGTGATATAAACTCACAAATGTTATAAAGTCAAAATTGCAAGGAAAAAAACTTTATAACTCGCCACTGCAAGTTTATATCACGCAATTCTTTTTTCCTCATAATTCTGACTTTTTTCTCACATCTGTGAGTTTATATCACACAATTCTGACTTCTTTTCTCACATCTGTGAGTTTATATCACACAATTCTGACTTCTTTTCTCAGAATTTTGAGATATAAACTCTCAATTGTGAGTTATACGGTCTAATTCTGAGGGAAAAAGACTGAGAAAAAAGTCAGAATTGCAAGATACAAACTCATAATTCTTAGAAAAACTTCATAACTTGCAATTGCGAGTTTATATCTCGCAATTCTGAGAAAAAAAGTCAGAATTGTGAGACAAAAAGTCGCAATTATCTCTTTTTTTACTTTTTATTTTGTGGCAAAAACAAGCTTCCATAGATTTATACGTTTTCGAAATGGAATTTCAAATTTTCAATAAAAAAGTCACCTGTGGGTGGTTGCTAAGTGGTTTATTACACTAAATATCATGCTAATCACTATTAAAGGGATTGTTCACTCAAAAATGAAAAATTCTGTCTTCATTTATCATATCGTTCCAAACCTGAACACAAAGATATTTTGAAGAAACTTCAAACAGTTTTTGTCCATCCAGTGAAAGTCAGGGGGGTCCAAAATAACACTGGAGCCAAAAACTGACATTTGTCAAAATAACTTTCATAGAAAAAAGTCATACCAGTTTGGAGCAACATGAGGGTGAGTAAATGACGACAAAAGATGCTAATATTAGATATCAATAGTGAGAAACATGATGTTATTGAGGAATACTGCAAATACTGAGTGTTTTAGATTACAACCAGGCAAAAAGCAGTGCGTAATTGGTCTCACTTTCTCCTTTAAGCAATAAAACTCATTTTGGTCACAGTCTGAGAGAGGTCATAAATGTATTTGCACTTACTGAGCTGAAGCTAATTTAAAAGAATGTGTCCCTCTCCACCACTGGAGTGTGAGGTTTACAGTGAATTCAAATGAACGAGCAAATGCAACTGATTTCAAGCTGGCCACAAGTTCTTTTAGAGCGACGAAGCCTGAGGTGAAATCACAATGAGGCAGTGTGTTTGAGCATGACTATCTCTCTTCCCTCAGTGCAGGCCCAGGTGCTCGCTCTTCAGAGCCCAGCAGCAGAAAATATCCCCCGACGGCCGCCATTGCACTTCGATTACTGGTCAGTGAACAATGAAGAATGTTCTAGAAACACTTGTCATGTTGATGTAGCAGCTGCACGCACAACGTGCCTACGAGAGGCGATGGGGTGAGGCGATTGCAAACGGCTGGTGGGAAACCAAAGCTCGGAGGCAAATACTCAGGCAGCTCACGAATCTGTGCAAAAACGATTTTCGGAGACAGGGCCGTAATTGGTTGCAGTGATAACGAAGCATGAACTGAATGTTTGTTCCATTCTGCATTAAGCAGTGGAAACCAGTTTACGAACACGTGATTTCATAAACACAGTTGGTCAATAAAGCGGAATTGCCACAAGAGGCCCATGTTGCTGTGATTTTACCAAATGCTACATTAAAACTTAAGAGGCTTATTGATTTTATAAAACGGTGGCATCAGCAACTTGACAGATGATCAGTGTCAGTAAATACTTAAATATATAATTATTTTTTTTAAACAAACTATTCTTCCAGCACATGACAGAAAAAAAATTAGATCTACTTATGTTTCAAAATCTATCTGTCTATAATAAACAATGAACATTTTAATACCACCCACTCTAAGCAGTGATGGCGGCAAATAGACAACAACTTTTGTTGCAGTTTGATGGTGTATGTCCCCTGAAAAAGTGTGTTTTTCATTCTCATGGAAGTTGAAAATGCTCGCTCTTCTACTCTTGCTCCGCATCAGTTTTTTGACCTGATGGAGGGGTTCTAGCAGACCAATCACAGCGCTTGCGGTCCACATAAAATTGACGCTTTGTTACATTTTTGAAGAGGTGCACATCAGGCTACATCCTTAGCTATGCGTGCCACACACATCCAATGCCGTAGCTACAGCGTACACTCGATGCAGAAGTATAAATCAGCCTTAAAGACCTCAATCTCTAGCGTCAGTTGCTAGAGCATCTCTTGAGATCAGGGGAGTGAGGTTTACACACATAGCTCTTACCGGCCTATGTCCGTTACACTAACCCCCTAAATCTCACTCCCATCCGGGTCACGGCACCAATGTAACCCCTCCTGTTCGAACCACCCGCCCTAAGCGGGACTCGAACCCTGGTCCGCAGGCATGGGAGTCAGGCGCTCTAACAAGGAGGAGCGTCAGTCACTAGAGCGCCTCTTGAGATCAGGGGAGTGAGGTTTTCACGCACCTACGGCCTACGTCCGTTTTTAATATATGACACACATTTGATGAAAACAAATCTTATCTTACACAGTTTTTTTTTTTTTTATCTTATAATGTGTAAGATAATACAATTTCTGCCTTAAATAAAAAAAGTGCGCATCTAAACTTTTTAGTGGTAAACAAGACAAAAAACTGACCAAGAAAATGATTTTTCGCACTGTTTGAAAAAAATAAATAAAATAAAAATCATAATGGCTTCAAATGTGGTTCATTCAATTACAGTTTAAATTTTGTCTCGTTTCCCCCCTCTTTAAAAACACCCTCATCTAAAGAAGCATCATCATAATCTCCAGACGAGATTATTGGAGGGGTCACTCCTGTATCCAGCCTGGGCTCGGCATGTGCAGGCGAAGGAGAAGATCAGTGGGCCTGTGATCTCCAGATTTGCACTTTTTAATCAAGGCGGATTTTGAACACCTTCAGCCCAGATGGCCAGACAATTTTTAGAGACTAGAGGAACAAGCCTGCATGCGACTGTGGCTCTACAGATCCAAAATAACTGCCTTACAAAACACATTCACACACACAACCCAATATAGCCACGTATGTAATGAGCACCAGGGGATGTAAATTTCAGAGATAGAAAATCTCAATAATTGATCCTCCATGCAGGACTCTGATGCTAAATTGCTCTCTCTCTCTCTCTGATCAGTGTTAATTGCTGATGGTATTTACAGTGGAAGCCCTGGCCAAGGCGGCTTATCACCTAACAGCATTGATCCCCTAAGCACACTCCTCAGATAATAAGAGAATAAAAAACACGAGAGACACATTTTATGGAAAAATTAGTGGTGCTTGTTAGTGCAAAATTCAAAATTCCCATCCCAATATTTATGTAATATTCAAATGTAAGACAATGGGACTTTTTTCACAATCTTTTTGTTTATCCACTATAAGCATAATAGAACAAGTTGCATGATTTAAGCTATCATTCTTATGATGGTACACTTAAAAAAAAAAGGGGGTAGGATTTTCACTCAAAAATAATTACATAGAAATGACAAGTCAATTAAATGTGAATTTTTAAGGAGAAAGACTGAAATAGTATTTTCTTGTAAAACACTCCAATTATCTTTGTTTCACGGACAACTTCGAAAAAGCAATTTTGACAGTGTACACAACGAGTTTCGTTTAAGTATAAGCAATAGTAAGAGGAACACTTTCTAAAAAAGAAGTGAGATTGGTGGGGGAAAAAACTACCTCATTTTGACAAGGTAACACATTCGAACATATATCAGGAACAGCATCCCTTCACTCCTCAACTTCCTGTTGTCTTGGGTGACACTTCCTCCCTGCCCTCTGTAATGATAGTCACTGGATAAGATGAGTGTGTGTAGTGAGACAATAGCTTCCCAATTAAAACGGCTCTTCCACTGCGATTCCTCAAGGTGCTGCCATGTGACAGTTTAATTAACAAACCTTCTTATCTTACTTTAGCAGGAGAAAAAAATCCACAACAAGGTGAGGTTATTGAGGAAAAACACTCCCAACATTTACACAAATGATCACACACACATTTAAACACTATACTCTATATATCTTGTAGTATCAGAAAGGCCTGTGCAGCCGTTTGCATGTTTGAGTAACTGTCACTATCTGCTAAAGAAAAAGAGTTAATGAGAATAACGAGGAACATGTCAAATAATGTAGTAATTATGAGCATGGGTAATTTTTGTACTTCAACTTTAACTTTTTTCAGTTCGTTTAGACTAAATTTCTAAAACTAAAATCGAAAAAGAAAAAAAACATACATAAAATTTAAAGCTAAATACAAATATTAAAATGATAAAAACACATACTGTAAAATGACTAAAATTAAAATGAAGCTAATTCAAAATGTGAATAAATACAGCAATAGTACTAAAATAACACTGATGTGAGTTTGAATCCAGCTTGATCCAGTTCCCTACTTCTCACCATCATTTCCTATATAAATAAAAATCATAAAAGACCAGATTATATTAAAAATTGTGCACATGCGCTAGTGTATTGCATAGATGCACTTTTATGTGTGGGCGACCAAGGTTCGAGTCTGACTCAGGTCATATCCCCATCCCACTTCATCCTCCTGTTGCTATTGTTTCCTGTCTGCTCTCAGACTATTTCTAGATGGAGGATAGACAGAGATGAACGGGCTGAGCGAGGAAGGGGAGACGTGCTGTCTCCCCTCAGGAGGTGAGCTTAAGTACAGTTCTGTTGTTTCCTGAGGGCTATAAGGCACCTACAGTTCAAATAATAATCAAAAGACAAGCTGTTGAGTTACTGAGTCTGTGTGCTTTATGATAATTCGATGGATCATTTCTGCATCGCCTACCGTGATACTTACTGTGATGTTAATCGTTCTGCTTTATGGTACCTATACAGTGACGTTAAAGTTATTGTAATGTAATTTTTATGAAATATATATTTATATAAGTAATATTTTAATAAATAAATGTATACATTTAAATATATAATTATTTTTATATACAGTAAAATAATTAATAATAATTTTTATATAATAATTGTTGTCCGCCATTGAATATCAATTAAAACTTTTAAGTTGCAAACATTATTTTGTTGAGTTCTGTTGATATAATAATGTTGATCATTACATCAACTTAATATCATCTGTAATTTAAACTCAAATTTCTGCATTAATTGGCTTTTTTCAAAAATTAAGTTGTAGTAACGTAATGAAATTGTCTTCGAACTTAGGCAGTGGATTTCTAGTTCCTAGCATGCTTTGCATAGGACTGGATAAGGAGAATAAATGTTGAAATTAAGTGTTGATTTATTTGTTTTTAGTCAAGGGAAAGACCTGTTAGTGTTTAATGCTGTTATGTTTGACATTTAAAAGAGTTTCTGTAATGTTGAGGTTTTTGTGGTTACCATTGTGCTGAAGAGTAGATACATGACATTGACTCTATATAAGCAATGACTACGCTAATGCCAATGATGAGTAATATCTTACTTGTTCATTAAATATACATGTTATGTTAGCATGTGGTATGATAGCTGTTGATTTGAACTGAAACAGATAAGATTACTTGGTTCCAGGGCTACAACTTAAATTATTTTAAGTAATCCACCTAATTTGTAGCATAAACTTTGTGTTTATGCTAGAAATTAAGTTCCTCTAACTCAATGTAGCTTGTTGGTTGAACATAATTTCACTCTAGTTGTCATAACTTAAAAAAAATTATGTAAACGGTTGCTTTAATTATTTTGTTTTTGTAGAGCTAACACATTATTTTTTTTTTTAGAGTGTATGACCTAGGCTTAGTCTAAACACAGTCTGGCTCTGACCTCCTTTTTATTTTACACTATTCTTGTTTTTTCCTTTTCTTATCTCACAAACCTGTGTTGTTTTCTTGAGAGCACCATCAAAATAAAGTGTTACCAAAATGACTAATATATGAAAAAGGTAAAAGCAGAAAACACTATGATTTTGAGCATTTTAAACCCACTAAACTGAGACAAAATATTTCCCATTGGGGAGAAAAACATATACATACAAGCACACCACGATAAGCCCAACGGGTACAAACAGCTTTCATGTGCGTCTCTTTCAAATCCCTTTGCTCGGTTCGCTTAAACACAGCTTGAGGATGAAGGGCAGAAGATGTCACTTAAAGAGCAGAACCTCGAGAATCTTCCATAGCTGTCAGAACAGGAAGTCATCATTTATAGAACAGAATAGGCAGACAAAAACAAGAGCACGAGTGTTGAGCACCGTGCTTTATATAACAATAAATATGCAAGATGACAGTGTTGAATTATGCAAATCTACTTGTTTTCCGTCTAGTTCATTGTAGAATAGTTCACCCCAAAATACAAATTCTGTCATCATTTACTCATCCAAACCTGTTTCTGAACTATTCCATTAATGCTAATATGTTGACTAATAAAAGGATTTTTTTTTTTTGGAACACATTATGTTTTCTTGTGTACTTCCTTCTAAAAATGCCACTACTACACGAGCACACTGGAAACGCTCTCTGAAGACAGAGCACAGATGGGAAGGAGTGGCAGAGAGCCAGGAAGTGCGCATGCATCATCATAATCTCCTCCTGGGGCATCATTGCTATCGCCATGCCGGACAACATGTTTCCCCCACAGAGTTTGAGAGGCGGACACACGCAAGTTTAAACTAACGCAAAGTTGCAGATTCATTCAAGCACGTACACATAATATACATGCTAAAGTAGAGTAATGTGCCAAAGACGGGTCAGGAGGCCATCTGTAGGCCTGAAGGCTGCCTCGCTCCTCTGCCCTGCCTTGCCGTGCCCACACAACACACTCCATCACAGCACAATCCATCATCATCAAATTAATCACTCACTTCATAACTCCTATATGAGACCAGGGTCACGTTAAACTTCCAACAAAGACCAACAAATGCTTTAATGGCAACAAGTTCCCCTCAACTTGGTCAGACTTTATTTTTACACACAAACAGTATGTGTAACTAAGCTGTTTTGGGAATATTTGGGAACATTCTCTCATCATTCTGTACAGTATGTGGTTCCAAACCTGTATGAATTTTTTTACATAAAAGAAAGAAAAAAAAAATGGACACAAAAGCAACTTAAAAGCATATATGAGTCAATATGATTCCAAGTAGATTTTCAAAGTCATACAGCTCCATGTGAAAGTTATTATTCACTAAAAACCTTGATATTGGCCTCTCTCCTGGCGTGTTCATGAGAGTTGTCTGCTTCATGAACAAATTATTCTTTTGAGTTGGCTCTTTTTAATTAATCAGTTTGATCTAACTCACAAAATCTGTTTGAATTATTTGAACCAGTCCTCCAGTTCATGAGTAAATCAGTAAATCTTTCCTGACACAAAACTATAATCAAAAGAGACCTTAATAATACTTTTATGAAATTCTTTTGCTTGAAAGCTTCAAGTCATTTGTAACTGCAAGGAAAAAAGTGGCCAGAAATGTCTCTTCCTATGTTTCAAGGGGGGAAAAATATAATTTTCATTTACAGTTGAACTATTACTTTAACTACTAAATATCTAATGTTCAGCTTTATGCCTAACAGACCTTAAAGTGGTTAAGATTGCCTTGAGGAAAGAGTTAAAATTAGTTAAAAGTCATTGGCATAAATGTTCTACAGTTCTTAATGATTCATAAAACATTCCCTGGTTCGCCGGTAAGACATTGCGATCTGAAATGGAGCCGTGCCTGAGGAAAGTGGACATGACCATGAATTATTTCTAACCTGCTCCCAATCTGACACAGACATGGAACGAAATATATATATGGGTGAGACTGTTTCCAGATGGAGGACGTCACAGAGAACAAGGTTCTTGTGAATCACTGCAAGCATGCGGTCACATTTGGCACAAGCTGTTTATCGCAGAAGAGGCCGGCGTGGATAAAAGGGAAATAATGGATAATTCATTACTGCAGAGAGACGGATGGAGAGAGAGAGAGAGAGGACAGAAATATCGAGATTGTGATTTTGATAGACTTGATGAGGAAGGGTGGCTGTGTAGATGATTGGACACTCGAACCAAGGTCTCCAATTTGTTTCTTTGCAAAAGCCCTCCTTAAGAATAAAAACTTCAGGAAACAAACAATAAGGCCCGATTATTATTTGATAGGCCCAATCAAATTCTCCTCCTCAGAAATGGAGTGTGCACATAGGCGTTTAAGCTCTGTCTGTGAAAACAGAAGACACAGTCCAAAATAACACTAGTCGTTTGGCCATTTAATACCATTCACGAGACAATTTTAACTTTTTTATTTTAACTAAGTTGTTTGTACGAACTGGGTGGCAGTTCAAGTAAGTTTAAACACAACCTTTATAATCCTACTTTCAGACAGTTTTTTTTTCTTAAGTCCATTAGATCCTGTCATATCTCATCACAGGTCTTAATAACTCACTAATTAAGCCAAGCGTAATTATACACCCAACAATGCCTTAAAGTAAAAGGTTAGAACTAAAATGTGAGCCGAATCACCCGGGGACTAGACTCAACGCATTAATTAATCCAACATATGTGTGCTTATCAAAGTTAATAATCAGTTTAAGTGACATCAACCGAGAGAAGGAAAGAAGACTGAGGGATGGAGAAAATGATCTACTGCTACTCTGAATCTCCCAAATAGATCAGGTTAAACTGCTTATAACATTTACTTCCCTAAAGTGACATACTTCAGACTGAAATAGATGGTGAGATTTTATCCATCTGCAATTGATCAGATTATGAACAGGAATAACCTGCACCGATAAACTGTGCACTATAATGTATATATGTGTATTAAAGAGATCATTCATCCGTAAATGAAAATGATATAATTTACTCACTCTCATGTCATTCCAAACTGATATGACTTTATTTCTTCTGCAGGAAAGTCAGTGGGGTCCGAACAACATTGGACCCCCTTGATTTGCATTGTGTGACATTTTATAAAATACCTTCTTTTTTTCTTTTTTTACCTTCCTTTCTTTTGTGTTCCACAGAAGAAAGAAAGTCAAATAGTTTTGGAATGACATAAGGGTGAATAAATGACAACACATCCTTGTTACAGATGTAGTAACTATAGTAATAACTATATATTGTGCATAATTACATGCAACTAACCCTAAACCAAACCTAACCCCATAGTAAGTATACTATCCTTAATATTACTCAGTACTTAAATGTATAATTACACTGTAATAATCACTGTAAATAAAGATGTCCGTTTTACAGTGTAATTACACGTTTAAGTACTGTGTAATAATAATAATTAACTATGTACTATAGGGTTAGGGTTAGGATTAGGGTTTGGTTTGGGTTTAGCTGCATGTAATTATGCATAATTTATAGTTATTACTACAGTAACTACATGTAACGTGAAACAAGAACACTGTAAAATAAAGTGTTACCAAATAAAGTGTAACCCAGAATTTTTATTTTAAGATGAACTATTCCTTTAAGAAAGTAAATGGGGTCAGTTTGAATTCCTTCAAGTTGAAAGTGCTGTACTTGACACTTGGCTGGTGACACCATTATAAATCTCACGTATTATGTCTAATCTTGAAAAAGGAAATTACATTTGTTTTTGACCTATACACAAAAAGGCCACATGAAAATGCAATAAATGTAAAACAGTCAGTGAACCTGAGCAAATATTTGTCAGAAATTGTTTATTGACATAAACAGAAAACGACAGACCCTGCATACTGCACTACCTGACTGTTCGGTGGGAAAGACCACAAAAAACAGCCCTGACAATGAGGCTTATAACATACATCATCAGACACGGTTTGGGCATTTCCATCTGTCCGTAACTGTGTAAACTACAATAAAGTACCACGGGTCACGTATGACAGAAAACAAAGAGGCTGATTTTTGCATTAATACTGCAGCCTACATCTGGAGCTGTCAAGCTTGTTTTATGAACTCATATGTGAAAATCTCTCAAGCACTGTTAAAGTATATTAATCTACAGCTGATGTTCTTGGATATTGGATGCAATGCTTCACAGCCATTGTGCCCAGTTTAAATGGTGTCTGTACTCAAATTTGATTGCTTCCATAAAGCATTTATCTAGTCTTAGACAGTAAAATAAGACCGTGGTCTAAGAAAATTAAAGAAACAGCATTGTTTCCCAGGCTTAGCCCTTAGGGGAAAAAAAAAAATAAAATCACTTTTCTAAAGGCTGCCTTTTTTTCCCCAAAACATTTTTTCCAACCTTTATGTCAAAGCGTTTGAACAAATGATAAGGTCAGATGCAAAAGATCATAAAGAGCAAGCGTGCGAGTCGCACTTGAGCTGCTCCGCACTGCGACTAGCCTCCAATTACCACCGCTAAAGTTCCTCTCTAAAACGAGTTCTTGTCCACTTCTCTTGTGAGGTATAAATTAGCTCCTTACGGATTAATACCTCCTAATTTCTTCATTCCAGTACGGGCTAGTGGGAGAAACACCCCGAATAGCATTTAGCACACGTCAAATAATGAGTTTTCATTTAAGGGGAGAGGGAGAAGATGAGCGAGCGGCCAATGAGAGCAAAGGAAAATGAGTCTACGGCTCCGGCGGGTCCCTTCTTAATCATGATCACGCTGTACCGTGTGAAGAATAAGCCATTACTTATACAAACAGAACATAATTAGTCACTACGGCGACAGGGGCGGCGGGCTAATGTCACAGATTTATGGTTTGCTCCCTCAGAAGGCAGAGGACACAGTGTCGTTATGACTCTCAAATATCATAACCACGATACCCGGGGCTAACGAGGTTCCAGCTTAATTACATGTAACAGAGGTATGTGAATATATGCAAGGGCTGGGCATAGAAATAGAGAACTAAATGTAAGTACTAAAATCTAGTTAAAAGTAATCAATGTTTTCTACCAAGTATCTACCAAGGAAAAATTAAAGGAAATAATTAAAGGGTTATTGTTTATCTACATATGTTTTTACTAAAACAAAATAAAAATGACGGAATATGGAGATATGAGGTTTCCACCTGACACCGACAATACGATACAGCAGGCTTTGTAGGGTTAAAAGATCTGGACGCTCTCATACTCATGAGTCATGAGACAAAAGTAGTCATCAGTCAACATAGGATGGTGGAGACAAGACATCTTTTCTTAACCTCAAGGTCCACAATTCTTCTGTTACCAGACAAATACACTCACACAGTGGAACAAAATGAAACTTTGTGTATTTAGAGTGAAAGCTAATCCCTTAAATCTCCTATAATAAAGGAAACAAAATCCTAAGCTCCTGATATTGCCCTTAAAAAGATTTGCAGCCTTTCCGTGGGATTGCGCTAGCTTAGTGGACTAAATTGCTTTAAGTGTGCATGTTCGAGAGTGTGAACGAGTGAGGCGAGGACACAAAACAACAACAACAAGAGTGATACATGAATGATAAGACTCACGCTACTCCAGATTGCTCAGGCTTCTAATTTCCCTCTCCAAATGTTTCTTCTGACATTCGCATGCATCAATTGGGTCGTGCTTATTCAGTTAGAGAACAAAGGCTGTTGCAGGAGAGGAACTATTAATGAGGGTGAAAAAAACATTGATTTCGGGTGATGAAATAATTATCTGAAACATCACCAAAAAGCTGCTATCTGACAGCAAGAGTTTTACACTTCCAGTGCAAAAGAGCAGGTTTTTACGGAAATTACGAATCTGTTTAACAACAGTTCACTTCCTCACTCGATTCTATTGACGCCACTGAATTAAAACATTCCTGAGACATCTTTTTGGATCAATAGAATTGAGATGCAAGCCATTAAACATCAATTAATCACATTTACCAGACAGATGTGATATAGAAATATGAACCAACAATCTCCCATATGGTACCTGTTTAGGTCCTATGCGTACGAACACGTTAATTAGAGTTCTCCGCTGAGGCTAGCCGTACCAGCTGTTGTTCTTAACAGAAATACAACGTTAATGTGAGTTTTACAAACAAACAGGATGTCAGTTAAATGCAAGATAACATTTTGTCATACAATCTAAGAAAAGTCTGTAAAAACAAGGCCCAATATATTCTGAAAAACACTTCATATTTAGTAATATTATCACTGACACTATCGGATGACAACATAACTGAGCTGGATGATGACACTACTGTCTTCTGTAGAGCTGCTTCATAGCTTAATCAAATTAGTTTCGTAATTGACAAATGGATACTGTTTTTGAACTGAACTGAATCAACTTTGAAAAGACTTGAACTAAATAATAATGACACCATTGTCACTTATTGACACCATTTTTTCTTATATTGAAGTTTGCATCATTGATTCTGTTTATTACTTTGAAGCTGCTTTGAAACAATCTGTATTGTATAAAATGCTATAGAAATAAAGATGACTTGACTTGATCCGCAATGTGTTTTGAATTACACATTGCATTGTGTTGTGTTTTAGAGTTAAAGGGATAGTTCACCCAAAAATGAAAATTCTGTCATCATTTACTCACCCTCATGTCGTTCCAAACCTGTAAGACCTTCGATAATCTTCGTAATGCAAATGAAGATATTCTGAATGAATTCTGAGCGATTTCTGAACTGGCTTGATGCACGAGAACCTTATTGGTTTTTGTGGAAGCTCAAATGTGCTGAGTAACACACGAGAATGAATCTTATTGGTTCTCGCACTTCATGCGAACATGCTTGAGCTTCTGTTTATCATATCTGATGTGTGCACTGATAAATGTTTATGTGTGAATAAAAGCCTAAATTATCTGTTATCATATAAAACAATTGAGAAAATTTGGACTCACTCAATTTATATGGATTTTTTTTACGATTTCTTTATGAACTTTTTGGAGTGTCAGAGTGGAAGTTGAGTGGACTGTCAATGGGGGGACAGAAATCTCTGGACATTAAAGTGAGTAAATGATGACAGAATTTTCAGTTTTGGGTGAACTAATCCTTTAAACACTGTAAAAAGTAATACACTATATCTACTCCATAAAATTTTGGCAACAGATTACAAGAAATATCATTAATTAAATTCAACAAATAGAATTGAGTCAGAATTAATCAAATTAACTCCTTAAATGTCAACCATTTAAAACGATTAAAATTTAAGTAAAATTTAAACAAAAATATCTGAATAACAGACAAATTTCAAAGATGAATTAAGAACTTTATTTTTTATTGCCAACATTGAAGACACCTGATGATAACAAACAGAATCACTGAAGGAAAGAGAAACACAAGAATTAACAGAGGTTTAGATGTTGATTTTATTGAAAATGTTTGGTCGCCATTATGGTGATCGGTGTTTTATTTAGTTGGGCAGTTTGATTCTTTGCTTTTTATGTCAGTTTGTGGTTTTTGTAATGGTGTTTGCTAATTTTACACATTTTAAATGGTTGACTTTTAAGAAATTAATTTGTTACTCAAGGAAAGATAGAGAGTATTACTTTTTACAGTGAAGGTAACTTATTCGTAAACATAGCGAATAATGTCCTGGCATAAAATTACCAGTACCTTTTCCATTTTCCAACAGATTTCTTTTCCTACAGTGTAATGCAGACATATATCTCCACTGGAAAGCCTGAGGTAGCATTCAGTATGCTAAATGTTTAGATAAGCATCTTAATAGCATGAATATTACTTTGATGGTCCCTGAAAACACCCTTCAGTGGTCCCAGAAGCTCTGTAGAAGTGAATGAACATGGTGTCGTATTGCGTTTGAGAGAGCAACAAATCTCCAGCTTTATTCTGCTATTGAACAATGCTGTCCGAGACCTGCTACCATTGTTTAAGTCACGAAAGTCATTGCTTAGCCCCTGGTAATTGCATTGCCGGCGATTTGTAATCGTTATGAGGGAAAAGCCGCTCTTCCCCACGGGACTCAGCAGGTCAGCCGCTTTCATGCTCACACAGTCACAGGCTATATATCTGCTATAGCCGAGCCGGTGCTCACGTGCCTGCGAGACGTTTTTTTTTTTTTTTTTTTTTTTAAAGCCATATCTCGCCCACACATCTCTAGAAACATGAGTCATGAAAACAGATGATCAGTTTTGATGTACGTTCTGATCAAAATCTCATTTGCACAAAGTTCATTTACAAGTGTGAAAAAATACAGAAAAGAAAGTGATTAACTATTCAGTGATTTTGAATCACTGCTGAGAGGTATCAAAAAAATGAACAAAATAAATCAGAAGAGATTTGCTGACCCTTCAATTTGTCTATGTTGTTAGTTGCATTTTTCTCTCGACTACAAATCAATTACATTATTGCGTCAGTTGTCTGTTATTGTCGGAATTGATAGAGAACAAATTCGAGAGCTTATATGGCTAAATCAGATGCGCGGTGACAGCTCTACCTCGAAATAAAAAAAGAGATACGAAACTTGTCAAACATGAAAAATACACTGACGTCTAAAACTGTAAGATTTATGTGATATTAATGCATATTTGAGTCACTTTAAAGTGAGACAATGACAGTGATTACTCTTACTGACAGTCGACTCATGAAAGCATTGATGACAGAGTCTATTCCTGTGAAACTCAGAAAAAAGCCCTGCTTCCAGAGTTTCTGCAATATAAACTTCAGTAAGATAAATTTTGGAGATTATGGAGTTGTGCAAGAGTGGAATTCATACAGAACTGCTTTACAGAAATGAAAGGATCCATGCATATTTACCATGACTTCACAAAGTAGGATGTGGATCAATTGTAAGGATAGAGATGAAGCTTGAGCAACATTATCAACCAAAATATTATCTGATATCAGTATATTGCTTCCCTCTGATTTTAAGGGCACTTGTTTTTTTTTTTTTTTTTGTTTTTTTTGTTCACTAAAACTATTAAAAATTGTTTTGGCTTATTGAAATAAAGCTATTATACAATAGTGGTCAAAAGTGATGTCCAGAGGAGATATTTGTTTTTAATGACCCTACAAGTTCGATTGAACCATCAAAATATGTATAAATCAATTTCACAATATGGCATGTTTCATTGCTTTATCACAAATAAAACAATTGGCTCCAAGCATAATATGGTTACAAAGTCTTTAACAAATTTTAAATAATATTTGAATAAAGAGTGATGTCAATTTTTCTTGGCATCACTTTTGGCCACTATTGTAAATAAATATCAAAAATTACATGATATTATATAAAAAATTTAAACTTAAATGAAAATGAGAAGTGTTGCCTTGGAGACTAACTGAAATAAAAGTTGAAATATTAGAGAAATATATAAAAAAATGAATGAAAATGACAAAAGCACATAAAATTACTAAAACTTAATCTAAAATTAAAATGAAAACTGAAAATATAAAAATATAATAAAATAAATATAATATATGATATCTAAATATAAGACATTTATTTTTTAGATATAAAATATATTTATATTTATATTTAGATACAAAAATTAAATATTATAAATAATATACAATAAGTCATATACTATTTACTATATAAATAATACTAAAATGCCATTGTATAGGTTTGTCAATATCTTGTGTCTGACAAAATCAAGGTCATTTTTCATACATAATACTGCTTTTTAGAATTAAACCTAGTAAGTCAAGGTTATCAAATGTAGTATTAATACAACATTTGAAAGCTGCACATTTTCTCCACAAGCCAATACTATAACTGAAAAGACATTTGAATCACCATTGTGTGGTGTGGGTATGTGTGGGTGCGTGTGTGTGTGGTTCGGGTATACCCTAAATTATGGGGACAAAATGTCCCCACAAAGATGGCAATATCCGTAATCCTTGTCTTTGTGGAATTATGTTTTTTTGAAAATGTAAAATTGCAGAAGGTTTTCTGTGGTGGGTAGGTTTAGGGTTAGGGGATTGTTTGTACATGCAGTATAAAAATAATTATGTACATGGAAAGTCCCCATAAAACATGAAAACCCTCTAACATGTGTGTGTGTGTGTGTATGTGTGTGTGTGTGTTCTGCAGTGCTACCATCTTAGAAAACAGCCTGATGTCTTGTGGCAGTCATTTACACACATCATTCTTTATCTGTATTACACAGACCCGCTTTTCTTAGCAGCAAAGAAAGAATAAAACAGATGTGGAACTTAAGGAAAAGAGGTGAATGAAGCGTTCTGAAAAGAATTGACAAGAAGAAAGCCAAGAGTGCTTATATGTTCCATTGAGAGTGTGTTTGAATAACCCAGAAGAAGTGTGCCATTTCAAACACAGCATCGTCGTCTAAACACATCTGCATTATATGGGCATAAAATATGAATGACAGGAAATGACCTTTTTTTGGTAGAAAAAGGAGCAAAAAAACATTCAAATCTGTCAATATGGATTCCGCTAATGCCTGAGTGCCAGGAAGAGGAGGTTACCTAGGCAACAAGTGGGAAAAGGGCATCAGTTAGGATGTCATTAATTAACAGATTTTGCTCTTTTGAAGTGGATGTGTTTAAGGATCACAAAGAGGGATCTGCACACAAAAATATATCAATCCCTTTAGGTATATTTTCAGAGTGCTCTTCGTTTCTTGATTTATTTCCCACCTAAAGAAATATCATCTCAGCCCCTTTATCGCACACCAGACAAATGGTGTACCCTTTTTTCTGTGCTTTTCATTGAAGCGTTTGATGCCAGGTACAAAACAGGTGCCAGAAAGTAATGCATTGGTCTTAAAGACAACGTGACATTAAATTCGAAACAAACGTCCTTGATCTTAATGTGCACAAATTATCGGTGCATATTCTGAAGGAAAATGTAATAACCTTCTCTGCTTTTGAAAATGTCTAATGCAAACATAACCTGCGTAGGCAGGGAAAAATAATGTAAATTAATAATATCATAGCTTAATGAGTCTGATTCAATCACATCCCAATGGATAACATTATGCCCACTGAATATTTTCATCCACATTAAAACATTAAACACACCAGGTTTGATGTCAATGAGATGCAACACCATTATTGACATCAAATTTCACAGGATGCATCTTGCATATGAGCTATGATGGAGGGTGAAATTTTTATCTTTAAATGGTTTGTAATGATTTGATATTTGAGTGAACTATTCCAAGTCACATGCTTTAAGAATGCCGCTTCATGTGGTCCTTAAACACATGCACCTGTTCCGTTAACGAAGGCCTTGCTGAATGAATCATGTATTGATGAATGAATCATGTTGCTGGCAGAGAAGTTAAACAAGGCTTGTAGAATCAGGATCTTAATCAATATGTCTGATCAGACCTTTCGCCTGTGTGGTGTTGTGACGCATTTTGGAGTCTTGCTGGAGCGTCTGTTGTTTCCCTGAGCTCTGCCTCCACCTAACTATTCGATTCAAAGCATCTCAGTGGCCACGGAGAATCAATCAGCCGTCACTTTCAGGTAGTCTCAAAACTATAATGTGTGTGTGACCAAGCATCACATCGCTTTGTTCCAATAGATAAAGTGGGTAAGAGACTTGATTACTATACCAAAAAAAAAAAAAAAAAGAGAGTGGGAAATGAGAGACTGGGTTTGTGTCTGGAGAAATCTATCCGTTAGCATTCTCATTCATCTTGATGGCAGTTGCTTGGTTTGCTATCTTTTTATTTCAGACCAATCACCTGAGTAAATGTCATGTGACTAATCTCTCTGAAGCCTCACAGAAATAGTTGTGTTTGACTTGAAGTGGTGCTGCGCAGGCCGATCAGTGTATGACATCAAAGTACCATGAGAGCGGTTCGAAAGCAAAAAGAGCCGTCTGTTTTCTAATCGTTCTCGTGGAACTTTGATGTTATACACCGATCGGTATGCACATCACCGCTTCAAGTTGAACACACCTAATGACATTACAATGATGCCAATTAATTCTTCATTATTGATTATTCTGTGCTGTGATGTCAAATGCAGAAGGGTAAAAATAGAAACCCATTCATGCTTTTAACTCTTTCCCCACCAGTGTTTTTGGAAAAAAGGTGCCTGCAAGTGCCAGAATTTTCGATCATTTTCAGAAAAGTTATGGCCCCCAGAACATTTTCTTGTATAAATATCTGAACATGCAATATATCAAAAGAAAGATCAGATGTTTTATTCTGGCTTCATGCATTCTTTTTTAATCAACATTTGAATGGGTAAGTTTAATAAAAAAAAGCAACATTTTGAGCAAAAAGCTGAGAAAATCGTGATTCTGTCAAAGAATATGTATGGATTGGATTTGCAACGATGATCAAAACATAGATGGAGAAGATAAAGGCAGAAAATTCCATCAATGGCGGGGAAAGAGTTAAGAGTCCTCTAAACATATATATATATATATATATAAAAAATATATTAGCAATATATTTTCCTTTTGCAACCATAATGGTGCAGTCATATCAGGGGTTAACTGGACCAGGGTTATGGTTAACTAAAACTAAACTAAAACCACAAAAAAGCATTGCTTTTATAAAATAAAAACACATAAAATTTTTATTTTGCAAAATTTTTCATTTCTGTTTAGTTTAATTTGAGTACTAAAATAATGAAAACTAAAACTGAAATAAAAATAAAAATGACAAAGCACACAAAAATACTAAAACTTTAACTAAAATGAAAATGAATATGGAAAATATAAAAATAAAAACTAATTTAAAATATTTATAGAAACGGTAACACTTTATTTTACAGTGCTGTAGTTACACATTACTACATATACTTACTATAGTAATAACAAAAATTATGGATAATTACAAGTAACTAACCCTAAATCAAACTCTAACCCTAACTGTAACTCTATAGTAAGTACTTATTTGAGTAATTACAATGTAACTACAACACAGTAAAAGTAGTGTAACCCTAGAAACTATAATCGCTGACACCAAAATAACCCTGAACCCTAACCCAAGCTAACCAGCTAAAACCCTGAACCCCAACCAAAGCTAACCAGCTAAACCTTGGTAGACTGGTAGAAACTGGTTCAGTTATTACAATAGTTACTTTTTCTATTTTAATTTCTCCATCCTTCTCTTCCGTTTTGTTCCTTCAGACGAATAATCTGAAGCATTACAGTGGAAAAGAGGTGAGACAATTTGATTATCATGCTCCAATCAAACAGAATTAAGGGAGGTCATCTAAAACACTTACACAGCAATCTAATGGGACCTTTTCATGCACGCACACGTACACATTACTGCAGGTACACATCTCGGCGCTTGCGTATAATGGCCCGGTGTTCGTAACTCATATACGTGTGTATCGGACCGTGTGATGGCCGCTGATGAACACATTCCAGGATTAGCCCTTACTGCAGGCAAAACTTTACATCGATTAATCACCAATTAATACAAAAAATACTTTTCTGCTTAATTAATACACAGCTCCCAATTTAGAGAGCCTAATTAATCAATTTCACGATTGCACACGCGCCGGGTGACAAAAAGAATAGAGAGAGGAAAAGGGGAGTGAAAGAAAACACAGAAACAGAAAGAAAAAAGAATGTGCATTAAATAATTAACAAAAAAATACATCGCACACACTAATATTGAGTAAAATAGTTTATAAATCACATTAAAAAAAATTAATTAGTCATCATTCAATCTGGCATTGCCTTGTCTGCAAAGGATACTTCAATTTGGGACAAAACAACATCTCAAATTGCTACCCTGCTTTTAGAACAGCATTCCCATTGGGAACATGATGTGTCTAGGTAGGCAGCTTACTAGGTTCTGAAACAGAGCTTGTGTTTGTTCTAAGAACAACTTGGTTCTGATCCAATTAAGAGCAGAGAGACCGAGAGAGCAAGAGGAACATGGCAGATAAAACTAACTCTTCTCTACAGGGATCAAAACATGACACTAGATCCATGTGAGACTGCAGTTCTATTCACAATGCATATGTCTTTCCAGTTATGATTCTTATAAATGTGTTTGTGCTAGGGGGTGAGCATAATTAGAGTAGATGGTGAAAGAGAGAGAGAGAAAGAGAGGAAAACGAGTATTGTCTTCTACTACCCTCTGTTGTTTATGTCTGTGTGAACAGGGTCTGGTCTCTCTCTGCTCGACTGAACTATGACTTAATACACAGCCCAAGGAAAAATCGCAAACACACACACACACACACACACACACACACACTTATACGGGCATTAAATTCTCACAACCCGGACAAGTAGCTAGGGTGGATGTCCGAAAGGAAGTGAAAACACACGTGTATGCCTGCGATAATAAGAAAGACTACGTCCAGCGATTAAGATCTTGTTCTGTTTCTCTTCTCATTCGTATCTCTGTATTTAATTTTGCCCTCATGAATACACAATTTGCCATCAGCTATAACAGTTGTTGGTACAACATCTAGTTAATATTCTAAGCATGGATGCGTATCTAGAAACACATCTAGAGATTGAACTCACAATGCACCCGAGGGGGTACTTAAAGTCAACATGAAATAGCATTTTATTTCCGTAATGTGACGTATTTCATGTTTAATGAGAAAAAAACTTGTAGGAAGGGACTTTTTTCCAGTCAGGAATTGACTGAAAAGTGGGCATTCCATACGAGAATGAAGGCAACCTGAATGTCTGGCTATTGGTTATCATAATACTCTTCCCTCTTGATGATATGATCCAAGAAGGAATGTTGTTTCAGAGGCAGATCAACGAAAACAAGCGCAAACCTCACCCCGCAGCCAATTCTAAATATTTCATTGGTAATTAATCACAATGCTGAAACAAATACAAACCCTTTGGTAGCACAAACAATGGATGGATGGATCCTTTAAAAGATAGGAAACTAAATAATATTCATTACTCTTAAAGAGGTCCTTGATTATGATTTCACTATTTTAACTTTAGTTTTTGTGTAATGTTGCTGTTTAAGCATAAAAAACATCTGCAAAGTTACGACGCTCAAACTTTAATGCAAAGGGAGGAGTATAACAAACTGATGGTAGGGACTACAACGAGTTTCTTCCCGGGTTGGTGACATCACAAACCCCAAAATTTACATAAACGCTGCCCCTGAGAACACGCAACAAAGGGGATGAGGCCATGTTGGGCTGCTTTAGAGAAGAGGAAGAGTTGTTGTAGGAGTGTTGTTACCATGCCACCATTTTACGTCGGACTGTTTCTCAAACGATGAGTTGAATCAACTCCACAGCAACTACATATATTTATCCACTAAACATTAAGAAACATCCCGATGCATTCTAAAAGTTGTAACTTCTTCCTGAGTCTCTCCATCAGTGTCCGACTCCGGATTGAACAATGTAAGGCTGAACACCGTTACTGACAATCGTCATTTTGGCTGCGTGAGATTCTCCAGCTTTGTTGCTGTTGAGCAACCGGAAACCTTCTGGAAAGGGGGACGGGAGCAGCAGCTCATTTGCATTTAAAGGGAAACACACACACACACACAAAAACGCTGTGTTTTTGCTCACACCCAAATAGGGGCAAATTTGACAAGCTATAATAAATGATCTGCGCGATGTTTTGAGCTGAAACTTTACAGACACATCCTGGGGACACCAGAGACTTATATTACATCTTGTAAAAGGGGCATTATAGGTCCTCTTTAAAAGTAACAAACATGTAAAAAATAAATAAATAAAAAGACATTGGACAGAAGTTCATTTGTGCAGCAGTGTCTCACCCACACTTCTATTCTTCACAATGTCAAATACATCTGCACTATGAACTGTCAAAACTTGTGAAAGTCAAACAAGCTCAGGTGTCTCATTAAAGGAACAGGAGCTACTTGGTAAGTCTGTTTTTTCACCCACAGTGTTGATTGTTTTTTAAGTTGAAAAGCAAATAATTGTAATAATGGACACTTTAACAACTTTAATGATAATTCTAAACAATATCTAGCGTAATATGAGTCAAAACCATGAGAGATTAGAGAGGGTGATGCAGTAGGGAAAAACAGACAGAAAAAGAGAAATTCCCATTTCCTAAATAATGCATCAAACCCAAGTGGCTCCTTGTGTACACAGATACATGCACACACAGACTAATATCCACTGACCATAACCTGCTGCCATAAAAAGCTAATACTCCACTGTTAAAGACACCACTATAACACGCTGCATATGCAGTGAAACAACGTTCACTACACAGTGAAATATCCATTTCAAAGGCTTTTAACACAGATTTAGGAGCTGGTGGTAGTGGAGACGGTCTAATGTTGAATGTGATAATGCTTACAAGAGGACACAGGGGATCTCTAGGCTAGCCTGGGCTTTCTCTAGACTGTCATGTGTCATCTCTGTGTGAAAGAGTTTAAAGTGTGCCTGTCTGAGAGAAGATGCACCCAGCCCTCTGGAGTGATATTGGCAAAACAGACAGCCATTCCCAGTTAACTGTCTTGTAGCTTAATTATTGATTTCAATACTCAACAAAACAGAAAAGAATGAGGAATGGGAGTAAAGTGAGTTTGGCCATCAAAACCCGACCTGTTTGAGAGGATAACTACAGTAAATATACTATAAAACTATTCAGAGTAGACATTCAGTGTGTGCTTTGTCATTTAACTTAACGCAAACACAAAGCGGTGAGTTAGTCATACTAACACTGCTCAATGTTTCACTGATTACAGCCTCTTTCCATGCAGAAAAAGCGTGAAAAAAACGTGATGACTTTTATATGAGTTAAATTAACAAAAAGAAAATATTGAGGAACATGTATTTTAGGCACAATCTTCACAGATAATTTGTGCATTTTTCCTCTGTCAATGGAAAAAAATTGAATCGAAGTCAAAACAGAAATTGTTTGGCACCTCTGAGCAAAGCACTAGGGTTTTGTTTCTGAATGAATCATAGTTTTTGAACGAATCAATTTGGTTTGATGATTCACTAGACAGTTAGCCACTTTGTTGCTGAATGCTTTAGTTTTTCTGAGCGAAACAATTCAGTCCGAGTAAATGATTCAGTAGACAGTCAGCTGATTCATTTCTGAATGGATCAGTGTTTTTGATTTGAGTAAATGATTCACTAAACAAGTCAGCCGCTTAGTTCCTGAATGAATCAGTATTTCTGAGCAAAACAATTAATGATTCACCAGACAGACAAAATGATTCACTAGACAGTCAGTCATTTAATTCCTGAATGAATCAGAGTTTTTAAGCAAATTGTTTCAGTTGAGTAAATAATTCAATGATTTACTCATAGTCAGTTGTTTTGTGCCTGAATGAATCAATGTTTTTTTAACCAATTAGTTAAGTGAATGATTGACTCACTCAGACAGTCGCTTGTCACCACCTATTAACAAATTTGTTAAGTAAATTGTTGACTCACTCAGACTTTGCCTTGTCGCCACTTATTGCCGTATCACTGTAACGTAGAAAGATTCGACGACGACTACAAATAAAGAAATCACTATTGACGGTCAGGTTTTCATTGTCTCGTGGCTTAGGTTAATATAAAGCTTGTTGGACATGCGACTATTGTAGCTGCGGCTCTTGTCTTTGTATGTGTAAGTGAGTCACACTGTTAAACTAGCTAATTTCAGCCATTCTCCAACCATTCCCATGCACCATTAAATGACAACATTCTCAAAATATGAAACATATGGGCCTCTTTAATTGGCCAATTTCTCTTGCCAGTGCATTCAGTCTATTCCTGAATCCAAATGAAAACACACACACATACACACACAAGCCAAATCAAGGCAGACAGGCTTGGCGTACTCGTCCACTGCCTCGGCTCAGATAGCGGTAGATTCCCCTCTGTTCTATTGATTAATTGTGCCATTATATTTGATGTATTGCTTTCTGTGGCCCATTTATTCGCTTTCTTTCTCTCATGTTTTGTTTTTTTCTTCCTCAGATTGTCGTTTGAAGGATACGGCCCCAGTGTAATAGTCTTCAACATGGCCCAGCAGACCTGGGTATAGATGAATAAAACCATCTTTACATGCTTCCTTTGTGAACGAGAGCAATGGAAAGGGAGTATGGGACTGCTTTCTTATCTGAAGTTATTGTTCTAACATGTCACAAGTAATTTGTCCTACCAAGAGAGACCCGGAATAATTATTCATATTTAATCAGGTTGAGAATGTGACATGGCCTGCTGGATGATAAGTCATTTTCCATGTTCCATTATCAAAATTTTAAGGAAGCGTCTACCAGCGCCTAACCAGCACTCACTAAATGGAACGGCTAGAGTGGTTTGGCTTATAAAATCATAATGGGCCTGCCTGCTTTGATAAACTGAGAACGTGGCTGGAATACAACAGAGAGAGAAGAGAGAGAGAGAGAGAGGGAGAAAATGAAAGATGGAGGAAAGAGGACAAGGAAAATAGGGAGTCTACAGGATGGAAGATAGTTTGAAAAGCAAAAGAGAGCGAAAGAGTAGGAGCGAGAGATGAGCTGTTACGAAAATGAGAGCGAGACAGCATAAAGATTCACCTGCAGTGAGGTCAGCAAACGAATAACCGATTGAGACCTCTAACTGAAAGCTTTCGTTTCATTTGAGGAAGGGACATGCAGAGAAAAACAGCAAAGAGAAAGATGACACTTCCCACAAATAAGAATATTGTTACTTTTTGGTATATTTGTAAGGCATATTACATTTAAATAATTATAAACATATATGCACTATAAATAATGAATTAATATTAGTTAATAATTAAAAATCGTTATGACCAGGGCTTGACATTAACTTTTTTTGTTCACTACATACTGTGGCTAGTGGTTTTCCAAAAAGCAGGTATACTGCTGTTACTTTAAGACCAGACGCACGGATCCATTATACTGTTACAGTTCTTTCTCAACTGTTTACGTTCACTTAAAACTGACTGGGTTTACGTGAATAGTCGCCAAGACTGGCATTTTGACATTATTTTGTGTGTATTTGACTGTTTAAGCGCAATAAGCGGCGAAAAAGAACTTAATTTAGTACTGAGAGGTGGCTTTATGTGTGCGCACTTTGGGTGTGAGCACAAAATCTGCAGGAACGAGTAAAATTATGTGCAATACGCGCAAACCCACACCGAAATTTAAGCCCTGTAATACCAATGATATTCATCCAGAGCAAATGAAACAAGTGAGTGAGGGAAGGCGGGTGTGTCAAACTCGCTGTTGGAGAGATGAAAGAGCGAGAAAGCGCAACTATCATGTTTCTATTCTGCGAAAAATGAGTATTGGAAGCGTTTCAGATATTTCAGTATATCAACATGTATCGAAAAATTGATATTTTTGACAATACTACATTGCACTTAGTTTATTATTTCAGATGCCTTTTTAAAAGACTACAACTGAAAAATGTATATATTATATATAAAATTCAACTCGCCAAATTGGCTAGTAGAAGTGACTGCGTTACACGCCACTGCTAAAATCCACCCTTATTTGGCGGGTGTTAATGTCAAGCCCTAGTTATGACTAATATCAATTTAACAATTTAACAAATTCTGATTTACTGTGTGTTATATGATATTAATTGTTAATTGTCCAAGGTGGAACATTCACCATTTTATCTAAAACTAGTTCCAATAAAACCATGGAACAAGTGTACTGCATTTGTGGAACATGCTAAATGAAGACAGCTGAAAATGAGAGCAAAACAACAAACGCAAGAAACATAAGAAACGTCCAATAACAATGAAAGAACTTCAAAATGAAAGACTATAAGAAAGCTCACAAGAAGAGAGACAGACTCTAAACAACTCAGTCTTTGGTTCTAAATAAAGTTCCTGATGTTAAAGGACTCACCCTGCTCAAGTGGTTGAGGCTTGAGGCCAGTGGCCTTCATCTTGAGCGCTTCTTTAGCGGACATGTCACAGCAGGAGCCTTTATTAGTGTCCTGATCGCTGTCCGCTTGGTCGCTGTCTCCGTGCCCGCTGTCTCTGAGACTGGCTCGCTCTGGATCTTTGAACGTGGAGCTGCTACAAGTCAAATAAACAAGACGAAACTGATCAAACGGGCATGGGTTTTTAGTTCTAATCTGAAGAACGTTTGTGTGCAGAGGAGTTTAAGACAAATAAAGCTGAGAAAACTGTTAAATAGGCCTTACCTTTGAACAAACTGCTGCCTGTTACCCATGTAATTGGGCTCAGCAGGAAAATTGTCTGTCTGTGAAGGAAAAAGGAAAAGAGTTTACGTCTTGCACGACACTGAAATGTGTCCTGGTGTGCAACAGAATCTCCTGGTGAAAGAGATTGATTAATTATTCATAAAAGGGGGGTGGGAGAGAAGGAGAAAAGGAGGGGGCTTTAATCCTTAGATTTGTGCATTTTAATTAGTCAAGGAAACATGCTAATTAAACATCCAAAACACTCAATTGCACATTTGTGAACTTAATGACCTGTTAGATACAAATAAGAGTGGAGGAGCAGAGCAGAAAATGGAATGAAGAGGAGGGAGTGTGCTGGTATGAGAAAATGAGAGGATGAGTTGTTAAAGGCTTTGCACAGTCACCCACACATGCACAACCTTCTTTATCCATCTGGGAACCTCCATTCACAACTACTGTTCTTAATAGAAGCTAATTGTATTTAGTTTTTAGACTGACTCTAAGTATAAAATAAAGAAATAAACAGTATTACAGTGATGCGATGTGATTTGCCAGCATCTTAATGCTCATTAATGTCTTGCTGAGAGTTTATTGCATTGTTTTATTTTAGATCTTCTGTGTGTATTAATGTTTTGCTAATATTTAATTGAAAAAAAATCATGTCAATTTTTTTTTTTTTTTCTTTATGTGTGAATCTCACAAAAACATGTCTGGGTCATATTTAATCTAAAAAAATCCAAATCCATACATTACTATTTTTAAGAAAAACATTTGTTTAAAAGAAGCCTCTTATGCTCATCAAGCCTGCATTTATTTGATCAAAAATACATATATTTAATACAATACAATAATATTGTGAAATATTACAATTTAAAATAAAGGGGTTTTTAAAATATAATTTATTTCTGTGATGCTAAGCTGAATTTTCATCAGCCATTACTCCAGTCTTCAGTGTCACATGATCCTTCAGAAATCATTCTAATATGCTGATTTCATACACAGTTATTATGTTGGAAACAGTTGCCCTGCTTAATATTTTTTTGGAACCTGTGATACTTTTTTTTAGGATTCACTGATGAATAAAAAGTTAAAAAGAACAGCATTTATTCAAATTAGAATTTTTTTTTTTTTTTTATAAATGTAACATCCTTGCTGAATAAAATTAATTTCTTTCAAAAAAAAAAAAAAAAAAATACTGACCCCAAACTTTTGAACGGTATTGTACATTGTTACAAAAGATTTCTATTTGAAAATTTTATATATATATATATATATATATATATATATATATATATATATATTTTTTTTTAAAAAGTAAAAAAAAAGTATATATATATATATATATGTATATATATATATATGTGTATTTTTTTTTTTTTTTTTACTTTTTATTCATCAAAGAATCTTGAAAAAAGAACCTCAGGTTATAAAAAATATTGAGCAGCACAAATATTTCCAACATTGATAATAAATCAGCATATTAGAATGATTTCTGAAGGATCATATGACTGAAGACTGGAGTAATGGCTGATGAAAATTCAGCTTTGCATATGTGAAAAAAGAGAACGTCTCAATGTCTACCAATCAGATCCACCACACAAGGACATAGCTGAGTAATAAGAAGTGCTTTATTGAGTTAACTTCACCAATTTGTCATTCTTTACAGAGTTATATCCATTCCTGTCTCTCCCTCTCGAAAAACCTCCCTCTCTGATCTCTCTCCTATAGGTTTCAATTACTCAACTCAATGTTACATCAATGTTGCCACAATGTGTTCGCGCACTAACTCAGAGTCAATACGGAGTGGAACGGAAGAGAATCTGGACTCAGCTGTGGTCCAGACAATATTGACACGGCTAAATGCGAGACTGAGAGAGACTAATGCACTGGTTTATTTCTCCTCTCCCTCCCGTCCACATCCCCACCCCCCTCTCTCTCTCTATTCACCATCATAAAACCTCTCAGACATCTTGATGGTACAGTAATGCAGTGCAGAAACATTCTTTATTACTAACATACGCTTTTATGCCTGACATTACCACATGTACTCGGTGTATAAAAGTGTTATCGCACCTGTTGTTTCAAAGACATTTGAAAGATGCGACCAGGAAAAGATCCAGGCAAACCGATCTTAGTCTTTTAGATAAAAAAGAACTGCTATATAATCAAAGTGTGATAGCAATGTTTATCTTTTCAATTTTCTTTTTCGCTTCTGAAACCTTACACCATAAAGCAATGTCTATTTTGCTGGGGAGAGATATAATATTTTTTTTCAACGCACTGTTGGACTTCAAAAGGAGATATTTGAATGGTACGCGATGTCACTGACGGCTGAAATGATGAAACGAGACGGTAAAGCCGCAGCAGGAGGGGATTGTGGGATTGTGTGAAAGGTCACGTAGGCCTCCCTGTTCCCTCGTGACCTTTATGGAGCTTTGTTGAGACTCTCTCTCGCAGTACGGAGTGCGTCTTTCAACTCCAGCCGCAGATAAAAAGCGCAGATGCAGAAGCCGAATCAAAGGCTAAATCAGTGATTGGAACGCTTTACAGCTAAAGTTGTAACTGCCACAAATCTTTTAAAAATTCAAGTCGAACTCTGGTTCATTTTGACTTCTGTAAATTTTTAAGCACCTTTCAGGAGTCAGGGGACAAATCAACCTTTTGTACAGCGTTGATGCATGTAACTATGCTATTTCAAGATAAAAAAAAAAAAAAAAGAGCAAATTCAGTGTTCATTCAAATAGCCCTACATCCAGTTTCCCAGAATGCAAAAATCAGCCATTACAAAAGATGAGTTAAAAAAAAGGCACCATCTATTAATCAAATAATCGCAGGGGTGCCAGAATGGAGGATGATGGTTCATTTTGATAGCAGCGCCAGTGTGCCCTTGGCAGCGACAGGAATCAGAGCACACACGTCTGCGTTTTAAAAGGTTGATAAGAGCACTTTCCGAGGAAGTGTTTTACAACATCCTGCCTGTATGCAAACTGCCCCTGGAGAGAACGTCTGAGCAAAAGAACGAGGAGGATAGTGCCGTTCTCAATCGAGATTCATGAGGCTTTTCTGAGATTACGCAAGCTGTGTCCGCTGGCCGTGGCAGCACTGGGTCATGCACGGCTCCACACAGCCTACTTATTTATCTTTTCTTTGCATACCATGTGTCTTTCGCAAACCTTCATCAGAAGCATCCAAATTGCAAATATCCACAATCATGAAAAACACAACACAATCTTGCATGTTGGCAGTCAACGTCGGCTGTTTGTTCCAACAGTTTTGCTGTGAGACGCTATAAATAAACGCTTTGTATTAACAACTAAAAGCTAATAAAAAGTACATTACAGTTGTACAGATCACACATTCTCCTGCCAATTAGCACACAGCCATTTTTTACACCTCCGGGTCCTGGCTTTAATGAGACGTGGAGGTGTATGGCATCAGGTAGCCATCAGGTGAATAACACTGCTCTGCATTTCTGCTATTTTCATTTCCAGTCCACCTGTTACATGCTACAGGCTAGCAGAAGGCTAATGACCAACATTACTTATCACTGTTACTAAACTTACACTTGTTTTAATTGAGTGTTTATCTTCTAATTGAGGGCATTGGAACGTCATTTGTGGTAATGCACCAAACGAGTATTAACAACAGGCTTAGTTTCCATCTGCATGTTTTTGTCTGGAGCCATTAGCAAAAATACTTTAGACTTTCCATGACTGACTTCTAGATTTTTCTTTGTTGTAAGTGATTAAGCTGTTTTCTAACTTCTACCATTCTTTTATCTTTAACATAGTCTTTTCAAAGTTGCCAGATGCTTCTTCATTAATAGAGACAAACACTAATCGCTAACGGCTGATTGCTAACGGCTAACTCCTACATTTAACATTTCAAAGAAAACCTTACTGCTTGTACATTAACTGAATATTTATACAAACTCTCACCAACATTTGCACAGTGGTGCTTCTGTACAGGCAAATCTAGTTTAAATGCAGGTCCAGTTATTTAATAAAATAATTATAATAAAAAAGATAAATACAAACATTTATCTAAATGAGGACATACACCTAAAAAAGTATGTACCTATACACCTATAATACTTTTAAACAAACTTTAAACTCCCCAAACAACAGGTAAGCAAACTCACAATCACACAGTACTCATTACAAGCTGTAAAGTTTCTTAAGCTCCCAGTCTGAAGCGAAGCAACAAAACGAGAGGGACTTTGCATGTCTAAGCGAGTGTGTGGGAGAAAAACAGACTCTCAGAAGAGAGGCAAAAAATGGCTCATCTATTTCAAGGAATCCTCACTACCCTCTCTTGAGTGTTTTCATGGTGACCAGCCAGATGCCTCCTTTCAATAGAGACAAATGAACAAAAGACAGCATGTTTACAGGACAAACAGTGAGAGAAATATAGAGGCACGGTAAGCGAGAGGTATGGAGGTGGGGGAAATATGTCATGAGGGAAAGGAAGGGATGCTTATGCAGCATAGATGCCCATCTGCCTTTCGAACGTCATTGGAGCTCTCCGGCTTGTGAAATGCATCTGGGCATTTCGCCGTGCCAGATATGTGCCCTCTGCTGTCTGACAATACAAACAGGACTTGGAGAAGAGCATGTGTGTGCATTACATTCAATTCCACCTTGTAAGTCTGCCAAGTGGACAAATATATTTTTCTGACAAACTCTTCACTTTTTGAGATGGTGGCTATACTTAGCATAGGTAAAAAAAAATATTCAGTAGTGTACAATTACAATTTGATATATAAATAAAAGGTATAGCAGACCATAGCAATGTAAAACTAATGCAGTTTGTACTTTTTAGTTGTTGTTTTTTTCATCATCAATATCAGTACCACAAGAAGTATTAGTGGCAACTGTTTAAAAAAAAAATCAACAAAATAAAAATCATCATATTAACTTTATTCTCAAAATAGTACTAGCTACTTTTATTTTGTAATGTTATGACTTTATTCGTAAAATATTAAATTGTTTTATTTTATTTTAATGTGGCTGCCACCCTAAATACACTGTAAAAAGTAATTGTTGGTTTAAGTAAAAAAAAAAGTAAGTTATCTGGTTGCCTTAAAATTTTGAGTTCACTGAAATTAAAAAATTGAGTTCATACAATGAAGGCGATTGCTTTAATCAACAGAAACTCAAAATATTATGTTATCTGACCCATATTAATTATTCAAGTTGATTTGACAAAAGAAAAAATGTTGTGATAACAAATCATGAAAATAATTTTTACAGTGTAGGTATTAAACAAATGACAGCTTTACTGATTTATTCATATTTTGTTGCATTGGATTTACCACCAAAACTTTGAGACAAGCAGCTATGAGAAATGCATTATACTATGATAAATGAGACCAAAAAAATAGCTCACTTCCACTTCCATCCACATTAACCGTACCCCAAAAGAAAACTTTCACAGCAACTAAACAAACCAAACTCTGACTGCAAACAGACTGAGGTCCAATAGCTCCCTAATTGAGTGTAAAACAGCCATCTGACATGACGGGCTATCGAGAATCAAAGGTTTCAAGGGCAAACAAGCCGTTTTTTGCGTCTGTTTGTTTGGCTGTTTGAACACCAGGCCCATGGGTGGAATCGCATTTGCGAAATGTACACAATAAAGCTTCATAAACAAAGAGCGATCGATGTTTACAACTACATAACAAACAAGACCAGAACAAGTTACCCCTCTGCGTGCCGAGCAGACTCAAATGAATAGAGAATACTCGGACTCTCAAGCAATGTATTCATTATAGGGGCAGAGACAAAGAATGGCCTATTCAATGGCACGAGCATTGATTAGGTCATTTCTCTGGTGCATTACCAAGTGATCAAATTCAATTAGTCGGTCATGTTTTCCTGTGGTTACTGAGCCTATCAATCGTCTAGCCTTAACGAACCAAATGCCATAGCCGCTCATTTCCTGCTCCCAGCCCCAGACCCCCAGTTAAAAGTTTTGAAAAATTAATTGCTTCCTTTGAAATTTACGCCACATGACTCTAGACGTTTGTGGTCAGAGTTATATTCATCGAGATTAATTACAGGGAGCTCAACAGACACCGCAGGTCATCCATTTTTATCTAAGCCTGGATTTGACAGGAGCCTTTTAAATATAATAGCCACGACACACTGCTTTCTGTTGTTTAAGGGTTTAAGTCTAATCTGTGTACGTCCCAAATGTCCACTTATGAGTGGATATCACTGTCCTAAAATGGTCCGGTGCTTAATAACCATTGTGACTATCCCCCTTCCTTTAAAAATCTCTAAACTTAATAGTTTCCTCATGATTGGTTTGGTCACAATCCAAAGACAAAAAATGCAGCCGGACACGTAAAACAAAAATCTGTCATCATTTACTCACCCTCATATCATTTTTAAACCTGTATGACTTTCATTCTTCTGTGGAACACAAAAGAAGATATTTTGGAGACTGTTCTTATCCTTATTTCAACTGTTTTTATCCATACAATGAAAGTCAGTGGTGTCAAAAACAACCCTGGACCCTACTGACATTTATTCTATGGCCAAAAAAAATAAAATACATACAGGTTTGTCATACAGGTTTGGAACAAAATAAGGGTGGGAGGGTTGTATTGGACAATTGTCATGCGACTTGCTTAACAATTCATAAGCAAAGCTAATAATAAATATATTATATCTCCCCTCACATGGTTTTCTGATCCTATAGCCTTTTGGAATAAAAGCTATTTTAATGCATGAACAAGAACACTGGGCAAATTAGGCTAAAATCTGCAATACAATTTTTATATGTCTGTTCTTTTGTGTTTGAAATACATGAAATCTTTTCTGAGAGCAATTACAGCGATTTTCAATTCCAGCGCTCGTCATAACTACAGATCAAGCGATCTGAGCCACAAAAGAAGCTCTTACACTGTGTGGCTTAAATATGTATATCTCAGTGGCAATAACCGCATCTAGTCACCATTTCTTTTCACAAATCCCGATTTCGAAAATGAAGAGAGGGAGATTACAGTAATCCCGGGTGGGATTATAAGTGCTTCAGGGCAGACCTGCTTCTATCTCCCAACCGCCTGTGTCCGGCTGACACGGATGCAGACAGTGGCAACTGTCATACAGACCAGATAAGACCCAATTTTCTCTTGGGAAAAAAGCAGGACATAATCCCATAACTAAGTATGTTAACAGAAAAGATGGTGGCTGTCCTTTTCTAGTATGAGTACACTGAAAAAAAAAAAGGATAATTCACGTTTCAAACCTTGCGTTTTGCTTTATCGAAGCCTCTCAGGTTTGTTGAGTGAGAAACAAAAGGCGTTCTGACATTCAACATGTCCTTATAGCTCTGGTCGTTGTTCTTAAAACAAGCGAAGTGGAAAATACATTTCTTAAGCTCATTATGACATATAAAAAGGCTCTTTGCAGTGTCATTTTTCATGCTCAGACCTTCTAGGAAACTTACAATGGTGAGACCTGAGGCAGATGTCAAGGATAGAGGGACAAAGTGAGAACGAGAGCTGAGATAGAGAGGGAGAGAGAGAGGTGTCTTGGCTTTCCAGTTAAGCACATTAGAGGTGTGATACAAGGGATAACCTCTCTGAATCGAAACATGGTGGATGGTTTAACCATTCTGGTGCTTTAGGGAGCAAGACTTGTGAAAGAGAGAGCAAAAGGGTTATTTTAGGAAAAGTGTGGCTTTTCTAGTTGATAAGACTTTCTATATTAACTTAAATATTACAATAAATAATGTGTTTATAAACTGTTTTGTGCCATCTCATGCTAAACAACATGAAAAACTAAAAAATACTAAGATAATATACAATACACAATAATATACAATTTAAAATAATTTCATTTACAGAAAATATTTTTATAATAAACATATGCATATATATATATATATATATATATATATATATATATACACATAAATATGTAACCCCTCTACCCAGATCCTACTCGCCCCGCGATGTGTGGGCCTCGAACCCGGGTCTCTCATGGGAGTCGGATGCTCTAACAAGGAGGCTAAAGGGTGCGTCAGTCGTTAGAACATCTCTTGAGATCAGAGGAGTGAGGTTTACTTGCACAGCAACTACTAGCTGGCCTCCGTTACACACACACACACACACACACACACACACACAAAATGTCACATATATAGAATAGGCCTATATTATACACATATATATTATAGAATGGGCCTTGGAAGAGTAAAGGAAACTGGGGGAAATAGAGCAATAGATGGAGAATCAGAATCTGATTCTCTCTTGTCAAAGATATGAAAATGTGTGAGGGGGAATCCTGCTCAAATCTAATTTGCTCAAAGAAATGCACCTCTTGTTCCTGTATTATTCCCTTTAAAGTAGTGAGCCCCGCGGTTCGGCCGAAATGTGCCCAGCGATTCCACCGACAGCTTAACAACCTCACTTCCCACGTTGCACTGCATGTTTTACTTGTGCAGAAATCTCCCACATAATTTGATTTCGTTTGGATGAAGTGTGTGGGACTAATTAGAATTTCAAAAAGGTGTTACATGGAAGAGAACCCCGGATGAGACTGTTAGCATCAAACAGCGTGACAGTTAATCCTTATCTGAACCCTGTAGCTCGGAAAAAAAGCTCAGTGGTTTCTACAAACGCAAACATGATACTTGAGATAATTTAAGTATATTAGAAAAAGAAGCATCCACACTAAATGTGGACTGTGCACTAATTAAGAGCGGTTCTGGGTGTATGACTCCAATTCTTGAACGTGTTTCTTAAGCGGAAGGGTGTTAAAGTTTCCGCTGGTGGATTTGAGAGTCGAGGTACTGCTTTGGAAATGTCAAGCACTTCTGCTTCAGTGAACGTGAAGACAAACAAACACATGTGCAATCTGCTCTCTCTATTATTGGATAAGGTCACCCGTTGGGTTCACGGCTGGAGCAGTGCCGTCAGGGGTCGGTCAGAGTGCAGGGTGTCTCGAATCGGCAAGGCTTCATGCTGAGGTTACAGAGCTATGGCACATGTTCCTCTGTTAAGAAATGCAGCGCCGTGTAATTGATTTGTTAATCGTCCGAGGTCGCTCCCGAAAGCCCAGAGCCTCACACAACAGACTGTGGATTCCTCCTGATTCTCCACCACTGGTGGTCCAGACCTCCCCGAGGACACCTCGCAGAAGAACACAAAGCTTTTAGAGCACTTCAAAAACAAACATTCTCCGACACACGGCAAAGATCTGGTCCACTGCGGCCTCTCATTCATAAACATCGACACACTTTTAAAAACCAACAAAATGCTGTGCTCTGCTGCCTCTCCATGGCTTTTTAAATGAACGATAGTCTTTTGAAGTGTTTGACCTCTGTTCCAATCTATATTTTAAATATGATATGGGGTATATGTCAAGATCTATAAAAAATAAATAGTCTGTAATGATAAAAAAAATCTTTTTTCTTCTTCTTCTCCAAACCCAAATATTCTTTGTTCCTTTTTTCTTCTTTGGTTCCTCATAATCATACAGCCTGTTTATTTTTATTTTTATTATTATTATTATTTAGTTATGAGCTGTATGGGAATCCAAACAATCCAACTGAACCTCGCAGTACAGTTTTTTGTTGCTTTTTGCTATCAGAATAAACATTTTTTTTTTATGAATGAGGAGATGTTACTGCAAGCAATATTTTAAAATGAGGATCTCTGCAGAATCAGAAGACATCTTGGGGCATATCCATCTAATAATGAATCAAGATAGCAGTCCTTAACATTTCACACGCAAAACCCAAAGATAATCACAAACATTTAAGTTTTACTTTTATGCATTCAAACTCAAATCATCCTAAAATGAATGCCCCGAATGCAATATATCACTTCAAGCATTCGCAGGGACTCAAACTCATGACTTTGCTAGCACCATGCTCTACTGTTTGAGCAACTAGCTTGCTAAGGGAAGAGATGGACTCTACATGAATTTTAATTGAAAGGGAACAACAAATATAATGTATATGGAGAAGGCACAAAATATAAACAGAAGAATTTGAACATTAAGGAGCGTAAGATGGAGTCAACAGAGTTAGAACTGGAAAAATCAATACACTCAAATCTGCCCAAGCTTCTTAGCAGCTAGCTATATCAGCCTGCTTCTTCCCAAACATATCTCCTCATTAAAGACAATGAGGCATGACATGAAAACGAGATTGAGAGACAAACTGTAACCTAAGCCCTACAAACCCTCAACTTGTACATCAAACTTTTACAGCCCATGTTGGTGAGAAGTGCACGAAGCAATTCTCCGTGTTGCTGGAGCCTCCGTTATTAGTTTTTCCATTTTACATAACGGAGGCCTTTTGAAAACTTCAAGCCAAACCACAAAACACATCCAACTAGACGTCGGTCCTCGATATCGGCCCTATCTGCTCGCTGTTAAAAGGCTGGAGCTGGGAACTTAAATGGAGCTGTGGTCGGGATTCTCCGGCCTCGACGCAGGAGATCAAATTATCTCTGGATAAGTATCTGAGAGGTTGCGTGTGGGAGCGTGCTGGAAGTTGAGTTGAGCTGAGGTAACGACACTTGGTCGTCTTTCAAACGGAAAACAGATAACGGGCACGCCAAGCTAAACCTATTTAAGCACGATAACCCCTCTGCCAATAGCCTTACAGCTCTCACCAATAGGGTTAACTCTGCTAAAGAAGGTGTTAAAACTAGTGTGCACCAGGTCAAAGACCTCTTAATCTTTCCTTAGAAAAGACATCCACTGAAAAACACCCCATGCAGTTTACAGACGATGAGCACAGCCCAGTCTTTGACCACCTGTTAATGATTTGGGAGCTGAGGCTATCATCAGCTTTGCCTAAGCCGCCCCCAGGTGTCATGCAGGCATGCTGCGTTTGGCCTTTGCGACGTGGGTGTGTGTGGAAGAAACTAGCTAAATTAGTATTTCTAATCTGGTTTTGCTTCAGGTTCAAGATTTTACACTGGATATCATCACAACATTGTAATATAATTTTTTTTTTATGTTTTCAAATGTATTCCTATATTCACTGTGAACTGCATAATCGGCATTATTGTATTTGATAAAAAATTCAAAATAAGTATTATATATATAAATACAATTACATAATTAAAGTATATAAAAATAATGAAAAATATTTTATAGATGCATGATTTATCGTTAAAAGTGTGCGATCTCGATTCAAACACCCATGTGATCTGATTATAAAAATGACAATGATTCGCCTGTCTATAAAAACTTTGGAAAAAAAAAACCCGGATCATTCGAATTCGCGCTGCAGCTGAGCCAGAGAGAGCATTTGTCATGTTTAGGTATAAAACATCTTCACAAACAGTCTTTTAAACCACACATTATTGTTATTTCTGTCTTACAATGATTCAAATTATCTGCTATAAAACTTTATTGTCAGATATAAACACTGATGTCTACGGTAGAGATAAAAATAGAGAAAATATCCTTTTGAAAGTAACATGGCGCTTCAATATTTATGAGTATTAATGAGTGAGTCATTGAATCTTTCATTCAAGAGATTTGTTCAAAAACACTAATTCATCCAGTAATGAAACAAGTGAAGTATTTATGAGTGTCATTGAATCGTTCATTCAAGAGATTTGTTCAAAAAATGCTAATTCATTCAGTAATGAAACAAATGAAGTACTTATGAGTGAGTCATTGAATCGTTAATTCAAAAGATTTGTTCAAAAATGCAAATTCATCCAGTAATGAAACAAGTAAAGTCTTCATAAGTGAGTCATTGAATCGTTCATTCGAGAGATTTGTTCAAAAATGTCGATTCATCCAGTAATGAAACAAGTGAAGTCTTTATGAGTGAGTAATTGAATCATTCATTCAAACCATTTTAAAAAAAATATTAATTCTAATTAGTTTAATTTTAAATAGACTGCAGCAATTAATATTTTGTCAGAACCTCTAGTAATTTACATGCTATTTTATTTAGTTGTCTTTTCAGAATCATCGGAGAATTGGGATCTGTATTTGAAACAAAAAAAAAATGATTGTGATTCTCAATTTATCCAGAATCATGCAGCTATAATATATTAAAATTATGTATTACAGATTTTTATTAAATGATACTAATAATAATAATAATTTATATATAATTAAAATTAAATTATATATTTTTATATTTTAAGATTTTCATTTTATATACAAAAGAAGTGTTTTCTACCGTACTACTACTACTACTATATATATATATATATATAGAGAGAGAGAGAGAGAGAGAGAGATATATAGATATATAATTTATTATATTTATTTTGATATCCTAGTAAATATGCATGATTATCAGAACATTTCAGAATGTGAAGGACCTGTTTAGAACCACTGACCTTAAAAGTGTTGTGTATATTAAGAAACCTTATGCACTTATCGGGAAGTCTGATGTGAATGAACGAACGAACCTGATCTCTGCAGGAGAAATGATGGATTATTTATGTGCAACCCTTTCAGAGGTCTGAATGCTGAAAATACTAATGCATCAAAGCGCAGTGATGAGTATATGAGCTGGCCTCTCATCTCTCATATGAGCATGCTTTTATGAGCACAGCTATTGTTGATGGAAGTTTTTTTTTTTTTTCTTCAAAGAAGATGAGAAGTTTAAAACGGGACGCTGGCTATGTCACTGGACCGTTTGTGTTGGTATCACCAAACCGCATCTGTGACATGTTCAGCCTCGGGGAATGAAATATCGCTTTTCTCCTCCCCTTCTCCCTGAAATCCCTAACACAGCAGTTCACACGCTCTCTCAAAATAGAGGCAGTTTCACGCCAAACCGCTTCCCACCGTCACGCAGGAACAATCTCCACAGATCGTCAGGCCGCCGTGTGAAATCGGTTTAAAAAATGTATTAAATAACTAGGTAGCCTGAAAACAAAGTAATGGAGGAGAAAACTCAATTCAGAGTTTATGTCCAACACAATGCTTAAAGGAGTGCAGGAGATGAGAAGCGAGGTGTTAATCTCTGATTGGCTCTTGAAGGCTCCCGACCTCAACCCTGTAATCCAAGTGAACAGCAAAAGATTAATTAGTAGCAGTTTTGAAGGAGATAAGAATGAGAGACTGTGTGTAGCTGTTGACCTTGAAAACATTCATGTTCCCACTTTTTTTAAACGTACACTTTGTGATAAACTTGCAAATTCCATACTTCCACAAATACTACATATAGAACCAGATTTTTACTTTTTTTTTTCAAAAACGTGTCGCTTACCTGTGCAAAAGCTGCTGTCATGTTTCAAATTGGTTGCTTGTGTGCTTTTTGGTGATTGATAGGGCATTCGGTGTGATTGCTAGGAGATTTTGAGGGGGTTGCAAGGGGATTTTGACGTGGTTTCTAGGGTGAGGTGGTTGCTAGGGTGTTCTAAGTGGTTGTTAAGGTGTTTCCAGGGGGTCACGTCTATGCTGAGATGCAGTTATCATGGTCTGTTATATATATCATATCCCTAAGCATGAATGATAGCATGAGCCTTAGAGCAAGCACCACTAATTACAAAACGCCAAACTAGCTACAGCATTTTATGATGCGTAATGAAAGGAGGGTGGTTAAACATCTCCACTCCCGGAGCATTCTGGAAACAAGATAAGCAAATGAGTTTCAGATCTCTTCCCAGATTAGTTTACAGCATACCACTTCAACATATATATATATATATATATATATATTTTTTTTTTTTTTTACAAACACATGATATAATCTATACCAGACCAAAGATCACATAAAGTGGTTCCCATGAGCCAGGTAGAGAATCCAGAAACTGAGACCAGACTCCATTAGACTCCATTCATTAGCGCAGCAGCCTTCCTCTGCAATCCAACATGCTTTGATAAAGATTAAAATGTTGCCAAATGACTCAACAGAGCAACAGAGCCTTGAATTTAGGTCATGGGGAGATGATAAACAATTCATAAGCAAAGCAGAAAATTAAATATATAATATGATTCAATATAGTAATGAAAGAAAGCATTGTTAAGCCGCTAGAATGCTCTCCAAACAACTCCAGGAAGAGATGCCTCACACACAAAAAAACACACACGTTCGCACATAAAAGCCTGCACGCATTACTGTTGTGGCAGTGCTCGGAACAATTGTCTTTCACTCCAAGGTGACTCGCTCTCTTTCCATTTCCATTTCTCTCAGGGTCAGCTACGTGCATCTCTATTTATGTATGTGTATAAATTGAGAAAAGCATGGTTTGCTTAATGCAATGCTGTCAGAACGTCCCGCTGCAGCCCTGTCCGCTGTGCATTAAGAAGCTGTCAGCCAGAGTATGGAATTAATCAGCAAACCCCTGAAGAAACAATTGTATAATCTAAAGCTATAAACTCGGCCGACCTTGCCTTCAAACGCGCTTAAATTTCCACCTTCAAACGGGAGATTGAGGGAGCTAAAGGGTCTGAGTCAATAGATTTCTCTCTCCTTTCTGCCCTCCAATCTTTTCTCCCTATGAAGAGGAATGATTGACTGCTCCTCCCGCCTTCCCAACAGTTCTGAATAAAATTCCATATGAGGTTTTTTTTTTTTTTTTTTTTGAATGTGACCTCCGCTTTGGCTTTGCTATACCTTGTGTTTGTTATGAAAACACTACCTTGGATTCCTCATAATGGCGGCACTAAAGGTGGGAATCCGGCCTGAATTTTTTTTTTTTTTCCCTCAACTTGTCTTTACTAGTTTTCATGTCTGATCATTTTTGTCACTATTAAATCCATTTAGGGCTGTAATTATGTTCTATAATTAAGACAAGACAGATTTTTGACTATCGGCATAAATTACAATATCATTATTGAAGTTTGCATAAATTATTGTGCAGCGTTATGTTCTGCAGACAACACCAAAGAAATGAAACCTGCTTTTTATGGTCTAATTTTCTATCCATTCAGACAGATGTGCTCGAGGATTCTAATGGCAAACTTTAAGACAAGCCAGGACATTTGTGATTCTTTCCTCTTTTATTAAAGAATTAGTTCACCCAAAAATGAAAATTCTGTCATTAATTACTCACCCTCATGTCGTTCCACACCCGTAAGACCTTCGTTCATCTTCAGAACACAAATTAAGATATTTTTGATTAAATCCGATGGCTCAGTGAGGCCTCCATTGACAGCAAGATAATTAACACTTTCAGATGCCTAAAAAGCTACTAAAGACGTATTTAAAACAGTTCATGTGAGTTCAGTGGTTCAACCTTAATGTTATGAAGCAACAAGAATACTTTTTGTTTGCCAAAAAAACAAAATAACTACTTTATTCAGTGATGGATGATTTCAAAACACTGCTTCATGAAGCTTCGAAGCTTTACAAATATTTTGTTTCGAATCAGTGGTTCAGAGCGCGGATCAAACTGCCAAAGCCACGTGATTTCAGTAAACGAGGCTTCGTTATGTCATAAGTGTTTAGAAATTTCAATGGTTCACCACTGGGGGGCGTGACTTTGGCAGTTAGATATACGCCCCGAACCACTGGTTCGAAACAAAAGATTCGTAAAGCTTCGAATGTTTCAAAGCAGGCGTCAAACACTTCCGTGTGCTCATTGTAGCCAATCACAGACATATATGTTGAGCGCTTGAACACAATTGCCAATCAGAGGTGTTTATGAATCCGCTCAATAGCGCTCAAAGCGTCACATTTTTAAAATTTCAGTACAGACTTGGTATCGAAGTCGGTACTTTTGACAACACTACCAGCAACTATATTTTACTCCAACTTTACTTAAAGAGATAGTTCACAAAAAAAGAAAAGAAAAAAAAATTCTCTTATATACTCACCCTCATGTTGTTCCAAACCTGAAAAAAGATATTTTGAAGAATATGTTTGCCCATACATTGAAAGTCAAAAGAGTTGACTTTTATTGTTTTGACAAAAATACACTGGGACATTTTTCACATTTTTCTTCATTTGTGTTTAATAGAAGAAAGAAATGCATACAGGTTTGGAATGACATGAGTAAATGTTGACAGAATTTTTATTTTTGGGTGAACTACCCCTTTAAAAATGACCAGCCAGAAAGGCAGCTCTAAGCCCTGAATATTCACTGACCTTAGATCCGGCTCAGAAGGGAGGCAACAGATTTTGAGAGCACCACTTCATTTATTAACAAATCAATTGACTGAAAGGTGTGAAGTTTGCTATGGTGACAAGATAATCTAATCGTCAGAAATTTGGATTTAGTTGTCAGCTACATGAGCCATTGCACCTCTGATGTGAAATGACAAGAGCATAGAGAGAGCATGTAGGAGAAAGTGAGGCTGTAATTATCAGCTCCGAGTGTGTTAGTGGTCTCATAGAAAACAACTCTCAGACTGGACAGGGCCTTTATGAACCTCTCACTCTTTGGATCAATCAATCGTGCAGAGACTGTGGATTGATCTAACTTCAAAAGGGCGCCAAAGATGACTCTTTTAAAGACGGAAGATGGGGCGGCCTTCAAGACATTAATTTCGATATTTGCTTGTAACGTGATCATGTTTTGATATACTGTTTTTGTAAATATAAGTGGATGGCTATACGGTAATCTTTAGTCTGGTGTTTAAGTGCTGTGATACAATACAGATACTTGAGTGCGGCATTGATTTACAATCTACTTTCAGAAACCTTTATCTAAACTGATGAACAGTCATTAAAAGTACTAGCAACTTGTACTATTTCTACACTGATTAAATTAAATTATGAAATAAAGAATCTTCTGTTCAAGGAATTTTGGGTGCATTCATATTTTTTTATAAAGCAAGCAAAAAAAGAGAGAGAGAGAGAGCGAGAGAGTAGAACTGATGCTTTATCAATTTACTTGATCATTTTTGTGTTGTTACCGAGAATGATGGGAAATGTAGTTTTGTCACACAAGCCTGTCACCTCAAAGACTAGCTAACTATCATAAACTAAACCTAAATAAAAACCTTTAATAAAAGAAGTAGTACTTTTTGTCACGCTTAATTGATGTATGAACAGTATACAAAATAAAGTAAAATAAAATAAAATAAATAAAAAAAATCTTGGTAGGGGTCCCATGCAATTCTTTTCTGTTTAAGTACAGCTTTAAACTTGAATAAGGAAAGACTAAAATCTCCAAAATAATGTTTTAAGATTATATTTTTAATAACATACTTAAAATTAGCAAATAAAATCTGACAAATCACACTAATATCCGTCTAAAGTGAACTGGTGTTCTAGAGCAAATAAACTAAACTAAACTAAAATAATGGAAAGGCAGAACTTCCATTCCTACCACCACCATAATAAGCATTACTGTTTCTCCCATTCATTTTCCTATGAGTAGCCTGTCACCTGTCACCTTATAAATATCTCTTGCTGTATGTCTCTGCGTGATGGCTGCATTATTGAACCCAAGCAAACAGCTAAAGACATCACCCTCAAAGACAGAGAGATAAAGGGAAGAAAAAAACACAAACAGACAGAAGAAAATAACCATAAACAAAAAAAGCTTTTTGTCAGTCAAGCATTTTCACATTGTATTTACTAGGATTAAGAAAAACAAACAGAAATAAGAGCCCCATAAAAACCGCCAGCCATTTTCTTTAGGTGCTGACAGCCCTCAGCCCATCATTGTAGGGCTGCAGGTGAAAAGATGTAACTGTAGACAGATAAGACTGTGTACAAAACATGAGTGCTGACAAGCTCACTCATTAAACTTGACCAGGCCACAGATGCAGGGTTTATGTTACCAGCCAGTCCTGTCACATGGCAATCCGATATCTCGAAAGAGAGCCATCTCTCTGTGCCCAACATCTCACTGGAAAGACAGGCCTAGAGCCAGGAGCTATCTTTAGGTATTTCACTAAAGCTAGTGGATAGCATGAGGAATAAGAGACGAGAGGAGTACGAAGAACTTGTTTGAACATCACCCTGAGGCGGATGAGAACTGTGCAAATTTATTGTTTATGCTACCGGGAATTCTTTAATTACCTATTTTCTCTGACAACATTTATGGCATCAGAACATGTACGCTGGCAACCAGCAACATGTCCGTTGGAAAATTTGCAAAGAGTTCCTCAAACTGTAAAACGACATGGTGCGAGTAAAAGGAGAAAGTTAAGAGGTGGAAAATCAATCTCTCTTAAGTTACCAGAAAAAAAGGGCCGCAATTCCCAGTGTGATAAAGTACCTGAGAAAACATCTGTTGAAAGAAAAGAAGATCTGTTGATTGGACAACTGCCAACACTTAATAAAACATGTTCCACATCGTTTGACTTTGAAACAGGATGCCGTTTTTATCATTACCTTCTACAATATCTACACCTAAATTCCCAGATGTGTGCTCTGTGAATCTTAATGCTAATGTAGGAACTTTGTCTTTTGATAAATAAACAAGGGGAAAAGAAGAGAATGAAAGAAGTAAATAAAAAGAAGCAAACAAACATCCTTGAGTGGATACTGCCATTTAAACAGTTTAGCAGAAGTAGCCCCGTGGGAGGTATACCAAGAACCCTTCGGGGTCTAGAGTGGCCCTGCAGGAGAACTGACGCAATCTGCAAATAATAAAAGGAGAGATGGTGCTTGAAAGCACAGCTTGTGATTGAACAATGCTCCACGATTTCTAACACACAGAGAAAGGATGTGGCAGAGAGCTGTGAGGACTCGCTTCCCTGTGGCCAAACGCACCGCAACAGACAGCTGTGTGTGTTTTTGCCATGAAGATGCAAAGAAAACGATCTGTTCACATTGATTGAGAGAATTTAGAAGCAAATTGCTGCTGTTTTTTTTATCTACAAATTTTGATTTGAGAACCACATTTACTAACAGGTGTGTCTCGCGGTTTGCCTATTCATACAATATCTTACAATAGTGATTCTCAATCACTTTCGTACTAAAATTCATTTTAAATTGACAAATAAAAAATGTATGAACAACTGAACTGAAACAACATAGATGCAAAAATCACCCGTCTTTAGAGAGCGTCATATGTTTGCTGAGAGTGACGAAGCACTGTAAAGGAAAGGTTGTGCAGAAAGACTTTATATGGAAATGGTTTGGATGTGATTTATGCAAATTTCTAACTGTGTGTACATAGTTGCTCATTTAGAATACTCTGCATTTATTAACAGAACGAGTTTAGGAACACATTCATGTGTGTACGCATGTATTGTGAATTAGGAGGAAATTTTTCTCAAAAGGTTCTGTGCATATAAATACGAATAATCCACACAAATATTAGTGAATGAGACCTATTTTCTGTATGAACACCTGTAACCACTAGGTATGCCCCGAGCCGATCTCAAGGATCGGTATTGGGGCCGACTAAGCATGTTTTTAACTGATCGTATCAGCTATCCAAAAGCCCAAAGTATACTTCTTTTTAAGCTTACACTAGTGTACGCGCACAGTCGAATGCACAGCCTTGCAAAGTATATTTCATTTCACTCTTACACATACATAGGTGTTTGACAAATGCGCAGTTTTGAGCAATCTCTCGAGTTACAACCCATGTAAACATCTTTGTATTCTTTAATGCTAGAGTTGTACAAATGAGGGTACTTTTTAACCTCTTTGCACAATCTCTCATCTATGTAGGCCCCCAATTTCGCTGTAGCTTGCATGCGTTCCGTTCTGTTCTGTCTATGCAGTTTTTCTTCAACTACCTTGTGAATCAATGCCCCCAGGGCACAGTTGCCACCTTGTGGATAAATTAATTACTGCAAAAAAAATGTAATGCGCATGTGCGACCTGTTACAAAAATCCTGCGGTGTGCGTTGAGTACACGCGTACTCTTCTGATGACGAAATTTACGTCTTGCACACTGTACGCTGTGAAAAGTGAAATATACTTTGGGCTTAAGCCCAATCATTTATTTTACACCAGCTGTCACGCAGATGTCGAGCAGTAGGTGGCAGTGTGCTCCTTTAAGTGTGTTTACAAACCACCATTAAAAGGAAAAGAAGAACCTCAATGTGTGTGCGTGACACGCAGGAACACACACACATTCAAGCTTTGGCATATTTGATGCACACTTTTGTAAGGAATCACTCAAAAGTCATTTATTTGTTATCTTCCGTCAGACTATCTGAGGCGTCGTTGCCATAATGCATTGCTATGGGTTGCGTCTTGCTTTGGACTTGACTGAGAGGCATTCTGATACTGCGAGGCGCAAGCTTAATGCTTTCGTTGTTGCAATTATTGTGCTTATTGTACATATAAAACACAAGACGTTTATATCAATAGTGCCATATTCATAATTGTGGACCTCAATATATTACCTTGTAATATGTTTACATCTACCAATGTCTTTATACAGTTTACAATGTCTTTATATAGGCCTATAAATATAATTACTGTAGTAATTGTTAAATTGAAATTATTTTTTACATTTTGAGACCCTGCCCCTGAGAAACTCTCTGCACATCCCTGTACATTGGATTGAATAACTTTTAATAATTAAAATGTACTTGGAATGTGTACCTAGTACAAGGAAAATACAAGCATCAGATCGGGACTCCATATTCAACGACTCGGACCGAATCAGGGACACAAAAATCTTGATGGAAACACCTGCCGTAACCACAGCAACTTAAGTAAATATCAAACATGGCGACTTTTAACACCTGAACATCTTTTCACAATTCATTTTTTCACAAATAAAAAATAATTAGTCCAACTGATACATTTTTAAAAGTTTAACATATTTTTACTTGACACAGAATCTTAAAAACACAATGTTCATGTTCAAAATGCTTAAAAACAGTGAGAAGCGTCAGAGTGTTGCTCTAGTGTATGTTTATGTAGAAAACTATTTAAAAAAAACAGCACAAAACACTCTAAAACAGGTCTAATCTATTCTGTTATATTATGTTGTAAAAGTAGCCTTTCACTATCCACTGATGTGTGGGATTTCTTTTCATTCATTAAATCCAGCACAAACTTAGTCCTTGTGTTTAATTATTTGGTCCCCTGTCAGTGTTGGATTCTTTTATTCAGGACTTGTAATTTGATTTGACTTTGTGTTTAGCCGCCACATTGTTCACACGGCTAGCATCAACTATTTACAAGTTGCTCTAGCATTCAGACTGAATGAACAAGGGGAAAGGTCAGCCATTTGACACGTTTAACCCAGCAGATTGCTAGTTTAGCATCCGCATCATTTAAACATGCAGATGATGTTTTCGTTTCTAATTAAAGAGCACTTGTCTGATTGAGTGTCTCATCTCAAAAACTGAGCGCCACATGGCTAAAAAGGCTAGCTAGAAAAATAGTGCCAGAAAGAGAGAGAGGGAAGAGTACGCACAACCATAAGCCATCTGAAATGTGGGCGTCACTCTGCCTGACATCACTGACACAGTCTAAACCATGTACATCAGGGTTAGATTATCCCACCATCCAAAACAAACAAGCACATAAGCAACCAAACCTTTGACAGTAACTCCAACGCCAATGCCCTGAAGCGTTAGCAAGGCTAGCTTTAGCCATTACTGCTCGCGTGGAGGAGCCAGAACAAATATTGACAGTGAGTAACTGGGACATGTTTCCCAAACACCGCACCATGTAACGTCCTTGTGGGCAAGGAAAGAGGAACATGGTGTTTACGGTGAAATCAATAGAGTGAGATCATTTTAATGCAGGTATTTAATTTACTCCGAAAGAATCCTGACTATAATGCTCAATATACGATTTAAAAAATTGAACATAAAACAATTTTAGCTGTTCGAGTCCTCAAAAAAGTTCCACACCAGTATGTGCTTCTATGAGTTTCTTTCCACTGACCAAGCAAATTAGTTTAAGTGCCTCAATGTTTTCTACCTCGAGGGTCAAATCATGTAGTCTTATATATCTTGCCGGAATATTTCTCCTTTTCACATTCAACACTAATAGGTTTTGGTGCTTGCTTAAGTAATTAAATAACCTCTGCACTATGGGAGCATTACTTACTACCCTTCTCAAAAATGACATAACATCACAAACTATACTACTATCCTAGATAAACACGGTTCTTGTCCCAGACTCAGACTTTCAATCTTAAAATATGAAAATGCATCATAAAAATATGAATTATTAAAACCTTAAAATTAGGATTATCTAGACAAAATATGAAATAATCATAAACCACTTAAATATTTATGAGAAAATAATTTAGAAATGTTTAAAAAATTATATATATATATATATATGGGAGGGGTAATTTTGATAATATACTTATTTAGGAGACAAAAGTGACAAAAGAATGATTGAGATTATATATATATATATATATATATATATATATATATATATATATATGGGGGTAATTTTGATAATATAATTACATTTTATGTAGGATATCTAAAATGCTAGATTTACACTTTATTTTAAGGTGACATAGTTACATTGTACTTCCTCAAATAAGTACTGAGTACTTAATAAACTGCATGTACTTACTATAAGGTTACGGTTAGGGTTTGGTTTAGGTTTAGTTACTTGTAATTATGCATAATTTACTGTTATTATTACAGTAAGTATATGCTGTAACTAGGGATGTATCAGTATCGGTATCGGGCCGATACCAAGCTCGTGCACTCAAAAAAATAAATTGTTGAATGAACATGATTTAATCGTAGCACCCATTATGCATCTAATAAAATCAAGTAAACTTGGATTGCTTTGAATATTTTATATGAACACAATATACATGTGTATTTTAAACATGATTTTAATATGTCAGTGTAACTTCTTTGCAACTAGTTGAATCAAAATGTTTGTATTGTGTTACTCTGGTAATACACTTTAATTCAACAAAATTCTGCCTTGTTGCACCAACTAGTTAATGTCTTGTTCATGTATGGCTATAGTAATTTAATGCATATCTATTTAGTTGTTTTAATTAGATTTGAATTTATATTGATTTATGCAAATAATGACTTTCTACATTGATCGTAAATCCATTGCTACCAGTGCAGCTAGGATCAACTTAAGCTTGTGATGCTTTAGGGAAACACTAGCCAAAGAACTACCATAATGATCACTTCATTATTAAAGTGAAATGAATTAATGTTAGCTGGTCCTCAACCCAAGCACAAGCAACACTTCACCACAATGGTAACCCCAAAACCATTAACATAACAGAAACTTTTAAATACCAACATAATAGAACAGTAACCATTAAAAATACCCTCCATTTTCTCATCTTGCTAAAAAATGCTTAAATAACACTTTATTTCAACATTTACTCTCTCAGTTCAGCCCCTTTGCAGAGCATGATGGGAAGTAAAAGTCCTGTTTGATTAACTCCTGGTTTGGTTACTTGATTGAAACGTTATTTCAATATGAAAACATCAAGTTAAGTCAAAGAGTAATCGTTTCAAGTCAATTTAACATGAATCAATCACATTTAAACCAGAAACCTGATACAATGGTGTTGAATCAAAATAAATTGTTTAAATAAAGTAAACAGCATCAAAAATCTTTTTTTTTTTGAGTGTGTACTTGTACTCGTACTCGTAAAAATACCCCCGATACCAAAGACCGATACCTCACGTGACGTAACTGACAGAATTTTCCGTTCAGAGACACCGATGGCAGCAGCAGAAACAATGTCAGCCTCAGAGGTGTGGAAATACTTCAAAATTAATGATGACAACCCACACATTGCGAACTGCATGTTTTCAATCACAATTCGTTATCGATTAGTGAAGGCGGGATAGGCGGAATTGCGCTGAATGACACAGACCGGAAGCGCGCTCTCTCTCTCTCTTTCTTGCGCGCGATCCCAGTTCTCTCAGACAGCGCGCGATTAGTTCTCCTTGCGCCCTAATGGTCAAATGCACACATAGTTGTCAAAATGTCCATCGCGTGGAGTATCTCACGTAAATGAAAAAACAAGTTTATTTAATTTTGTATCTATATAGTATTTGTTGTATTGTTTGTGCGTTTATTTTTTATAACAACAATTATATATATTGGTAATTATGCTCTTTGAAGGTTATTGGACACTGAAATTTTTGTTCTTTAAGTTTGTGACAAGCACATAAAATTATTACTTTTTTCATTACAGTAATAATAAAGAAACTGTCCTTCATTAGTCTCACTGTGTTGGGCTTGGAAAACTGCAACATCACCAAACAAAAAAAAAAAAAAAAAAAAAAAAAGAGAGAGAGAGAGAGAAATTAATAAATGTATAGGCATAGGTATCGGCGAGTACCAGAAAAAAGTATCGGTACTCGTACTCGGTCCTTAAAAAATGGTATCGTGCATCCCTAGTTGTAACATGTAACTATGTCACCTTAAAATAAAGTGTTACCTTTATTTGATTTATATTTAAGATATTTAACTTGTTTTCTGAATGTTCTGATGGCCTACAGTTAAAGAAAATATAAAATATCAGCACATTTTGGAACACTGTAAACTATAGCAGTGTCTCTGGCTCCAAATTCACTGAGATGAGATGTATTTGGTCACGAAGAAGAATAGGAAGAAATCCGACAGCCTCTCATATCCGTTCATTTCTCCAGACCATATGTATCATTCATTCATCCATCCATTCATTCGTCTGTGCATTTGGAGCCACGTCGTCAATCTAGCCCAACGACTCCGGCACAATGACTTTCTCAAGATTAATTCCATCGTTCAAGCGGAACTGTACAAGGGCGGGGTAAAATTACGAATGCGTTTATGAGTTATTAATGGCCTCGGCCCGCTAGTTCCCAAACGGGTCTGGGGTTCCAAACCACGCAGGGCGGACGGAGCTGGGTTATAGAGCTATACAACTCAATAAATAATTCAACGGCATTACTTGGATTTCCAGAATTGCCATACATTATACATGCAGTTCAACAAATGTCTCTGCTATTATACACATATCTGTACACTTCAGCTGTGCAGTAATTAATCGCCTAAATGTGTGCCAAAAAACTACAGAGATCTTTTCACCCTCCCTGCTACATTTTTCATGCTGAGGTTTTGACACACTCCAGTGCACCCAAAGAAAATCAGCGACCACGTGAAGGAGGAAGGCAGGAGAGGACAGACGGATGGATTTTTTTGTTGTTTCTGGCTTTGCAGGATTGATTTTCATCTCCCGAAGAACTGGGCTAATCTCAATCCTTCTTCTAATCTGTATCTAAAGCACTTGAAACCTAAGGGTTCTTCGCAGATGAAAGAAAAAAAAAAAGTGTCTGCTTGTGCAACATAGACGATTCTGCGTCTATCTATCCCAGATGAAGGCATTCTTATGAACAGCATTTTATCCAAAATATGAACACATTCTCGTAAAGATGATTTTTAAAAAGTGAGGTTTTGTGGTCACACTCTCTGCTGTTAACATAGCGGTGAGAGAAATTTCAGACGTTTATCGTGACAGTCTGGTCTTGTCTTGTTCTGTTAAATCTGATAATTTATTAATGAGCAAGTAAATATAGCAGGGGATTGTATGAGTGCGGAATCCACACACGCGCAATAAATAGCCACACAAATCACGAGGTAAAGAAATAAAACCCTGCAACTCTAGAAGGACTAAAGCCTGGAGAAATCAAACAAACAAAGGCAGGATTTACTGTAGGGTCTCATGTGCACCGTTTAAGCTTAGCAGACAAGTGCTGTTTAGATTTCTCTCATACTCTGCAGAACACATCGATCACATGCGTATATAAAAACCAGCTATCAATAATTCAGTGCAAACACACCATCTGAAAATATGAACAAGACACCAAGGGCAGAAGAAAGAACAAATTTAATACGCAATAGCTAAAGAAGGACAAGCTGGGACAGAAAGAGGAGAAAAACTCTTTTCAAAACTGTCATGACTCATGATTTTCTTTCCTCCATCTCTATGTCTCTCTCTGTCTTTTGTCTTTAAAGGGGTCCTTGATTATGATTTCACTATTTTAACTTTAGTTAGTGTGTAATTTTGCTGCTTGAGCATAAACAACATCTGCAAAGTTGCTCAAAGTTCAATGCAAAGTAAGATATTTTCTTTTACAGAAATCGCTTTTTAAGGACTACAACAAATGGCTGGTAGGGACTACAATGAGCTTCTTCCCGGGTTGCTGACATCACAAACCCCAATATGTACATAAACCCTGCCCCTGAGAACACGCAACAAAGCGGGCGAGGCCATGTTGGGCTGATTTAGAGAAGAGGAAGAGTTGTTGTAGTAGAGTGTTGTTACCATGCCATCATTTTATGCCGGACTGCTTCACAAATGAGGGTTAATTCAATGCTGGATTTGCACAAAAGATTAACATGACGGCACATGCTAATCGATGAGTTGAATCAACTCCACAGCAACTACATAAATTTATCCACTAACCGTTCAGAAACGTCCAGTTGCATTCTAAAAGTTGTAACTTTTTCCTGAGTCTCTCCATCAGTGTCCGACTCTGGTTTGAACAATGTAAGGCTGAACGCCATCAATCTACTGACAATCGTCATTTTGGCTGCGTGAGATTCTCCAGCTTTGTTGTTGTTGAGCAACTGAAGTGCAAGCTTTTAAAGCTCCGCCCTCTTCTGGAAAGGGGGCCGGGAGCGGCAGCTCATTTGCATTTAAAGGGAAACACACAAAAACGGTGTGTTTTTGCTCACACCCAAATAGGGGCAAATTTGACAAGCTATAATAAATTATCTGTGGGGTATTTTGAGCTAAAACTTCACGGACACATTCTGGGGACACCGGAGACTTATATTACATTTTGTAAAAGGGGCATTATAGGTCCCCTTTAACTCAGAACCTTTTAAATGCTCTATTTGTCAGGCTTGCTCAGGGATGCGGAAGAGAAGAGAAGAGAAGAGAAGAGAAGAGAAGAGAAGAGAAGAGAAGAGAAGAGAAGAGAAGAGAAGAGAAGAGAAGAGAAGAGAAGAGAAGAGAAGAGAAGAGAAGAGAAGAGAAGAGAAGAGAAGAGAAGAGAAGAGAACTTAAAGGACAAACAATGGGCTGTTACACCCATCAAGGGGAATTGTTATGACTCAATTTGCCAGCACACACATACATACACACACACACACTAATACCCCCTCCCACACTGCACACACACATCGTACCGTATAATGCAGCATGCAAGGACTGAACTATTAGCATGCATGACTGTGCTCACACTCCTGCTGTCCCACTGCAAAACACACACACAGCAAGAGAGAGAGCGAGAGAGAAAGAGGGCACTAAACAGATTGTCAGACATTGACTCTCTCATGCCTTGCCATTTGACAGTATTTCGCTTCAGTTCCCAAAGCAATACATTTAGAGCTCGTGCAGCAATCTGATTACCTGACAGCCGCTTTTATCGCACAATTTTGCAAAAACAAGTTGACAGAAACCCAATCTCTATGAAACACTGTGACTTCACTGCATGACACAACGAAATTATGCCACAAGCACAACTACAGCCCTCGTATCAAGGCAGTTACTCAACAGCATGATCTGTTGTCATCTATTTTCCACTCCTCTCTTTCTGTTTTAGGTGCATTTAATGGAAAGAAACAGCTCAGATGGACAATCCCTGTAGAGGCTTCACTAATGTCCAGCTGAAAACTCCCTCCAACCGCTGACCTTTACAAGTGGAGTGTGTGTCCTCCCCCAGCGCTACATGAATTGCTACTCCTGCCTTACCGGTTTGACCTTAAGTGGCTCATTTGACCTCTTTATTTAGGATAAACAAACAAAACAAAAAAAAGACAGATGGAAGCATCAAAAGATTTTCAATTGCATTAAATTTTCACTTCATAAACATCCTTTCATAGTCACACACAGAGGAAAAAAAACATAAATTTGAAAGCGAACACTGCATGTGCTTTCAAATCAAGCCTCATTCACTGCTATGTGCTTGCAGTACTCTGAAGGCAGACTGTCGCCACCTAGGGGACACTTTTATAGTCTGGATCACCAACACTGATGCTCACAGCAGCCGTATTAGCCTCTGGTTCAACCTCACACACATTTCCACTCTCTCAAACTGAGGTAAGTAAACATTATCTTTACCTTAACAGCAAATTAAGCCCAAATAAAGCAAGGAAATTCATTTTCCTGACTGTGTTTTTTTAAGGATGCAATAAAAAGTCTGACTATATATTTGCCTTTTTTCTGGCCTCAGGTCTGCTGTTAAGTATGCTTAAGACAGAAGGACGAATATTAAATGCTCTCTAGATGAAAAAAAAAAAAAGAAAATCCCCATATCTAGTTTTAGAAGGATACCACTGAAGATTTTCTTAAACCTCGCTTCACCATTAAGTAACAGATCCAGACGCCTGTGGTGCAATTAAGCGTTATTACATCCCTTATCCAGGAAACTTTTCTCGGCCAATCGAATTACACCCCTCATTCTGTTGTGTTCTCTGAGAGCAGACAGCCTTGGCTGTAATTGACCCTAAACCTCTTTTCATTTCAGACATATTACTTCAACGGCCAGCTGTTCGCAACCTCTGGATCAGCTACTATAAAACACCATTAAGGAGCCCCGGGTCTTACCCTCTTGTTGCCGCTGTTGTCACCGGGTCTGATGGAAACCATTTAAAATGCCCTTGCACAGCTGTGTGGCAAGCAGTGGGGACTGTGTGGGTTTTTATTTATTTATTTGTTTATATATCCATTTATTTTCACCTTTCAGGCTACCTCTAGCTCCGATGACAGATGCAGATGACAGCCCCTGAACACATCGATCGACAGGGACTGGAAAGGGAGAGATTTCTAACATTTTTTATAACCTCTCAACTGGGATTCACATTTCTATGGCTCTCTTTTAATCCCACTCTCTCTCTCTGTTCCAGGCCAGGGGAGAGGAGAGCCAGATTGTTTTACGGGCTCAGTAACAGTATAGCAGATCTGCCTCCTGCCACACTTCTGCTGTAAATAATGGAGAGTATATCCTGTACTGTATGGATCTGTGTAAACACAGCATGCACTCTATGTATGTGTTTTGGGGCTTGTTTGTTTTCAGGGACAGAGTGAAGGTAGTGAGAGAGAAGAGCATGTATCTATGCCGTAGTGCCTGCGTCTGCAATTTGATGAGGCATCTGCAGTTATTCTGCTCATTATTAAAGGCCCCAGAATAATGGGCCTCACTCTGAACTTTGACCTGCAGCTGGGACGCGATGAATAGCAACGCACTCACTCGCACAATCATGGACAGACACATACAGCAGCGAACACACTGATCTAGAGAATGTTAATCGCACAAGATACCCATGAAAAACATGCAAAATGCAATTCAAGATGCACTGCTGAGAATTACATGATTTTTACTATCAATACTCGCTCCCACAAATTCAAATCACCAGCTTCAAATCCCTGAAATCACTGACACATGCCGTATGTGCTTTAATTAGCCACAATGCTAACGTGCTCTAGGTGATTGTTTACTTGTAACATTTCTGTAGCAACATTGTGGGATGAGTTTTGCGCCTAAGTTAGGCTAAATACTTAATGTTGGAGATTTGTTCAAATCACTAACCCTAAATATAAGCAATAGCAACATTAGCATGTGATACACATTCAGCAGTTAGCTACAAAAGACGCTGAAAAAAGCAAAAGAGAGAGAGTTAAATTAATTTTGTGCCAGCTGTAATCTCAAATGCTGCACATACACGCACACCTGATGTACAGAGTTTAAAGAGGTGACTTTAGCCTCATCTGACACGACAGATTTCAAATGACTTTATACTGGCTTAGCAGCACAGACACACATAAGTTGTCACTGGCTTAACCAAATCGCTCCACACAAAGACGCATTAGCAAGGAATGAGGAAATCTAGGAAAGCTCTTTCTTTCTTTTGGTGAAATGCGCTCTGAACATCTTTGATAGAGAGAGGATTGTCACAACGTTCTTGAGTATGAAGGTGACAAACCTGCTGAGTAAGTAACACATTAAGGGTGTTACAATGCCAAGGCTTAAAATTGAAATGTTTGAGGTCAAGAAAAATTACATTATGTTCTATGAAAACACATTTTATGTATTTATTTGACCTTGCCTGTAAGCAATAGCAGAAATGAAAAAAGAAAGAAGAACATTAATTCTGTCATTGTAAGAGGCAAACAGCAGGAACCTTACGTTCTAAGCGCCACAGGAAACTACATATTGATTGAAGCTCTATTCATTTGCAATATAGTACCTGGAAAGATATTCTAGGCAAGAGCAGCAAATCATAACGGTATGGCAGTTATGAAATAACAAACCTTTAGGGCTAAACCTGTCAGTGCATCAAATCTCTCCACACCAGAGGTAACATCAAAACAATATCTCCAGAACAGAATTATGTTCCATACTCAATTTCCTCTTAACGCATTACCTGAAACAATATGAGCAAAGCTAGATTTCAAAAAAAGATAGCAAGGTGCTCTTCGGCATCTGGCGTGGAGTGGAAAGCGACTTGTGTTTCATATTATCACTGGTTGTGATACGCTTCCTTTCCCCCATATTCACTCTCTACTTTGTATACACACACATCTACTCATCCATTCCTGTACTGACCTAGTGAGACAGAGCAGGATGAGAGGGGATGGAGGGTAAGCAGGAAGAAGAATACAAGTTGTCGTTCCTACCTGTATTATTGACATCCTGTTCACTGGCGTCTCAGTGGTGTTCGTAACAGGTCCGGTGAAGCTGGTGTGACAGCCAACGTGTCCTTGAGGAACGCTGAGGTTGTTGGTATTGGGTTTGAGGTACATGACCTCTGACCTTGGAGAGCTGAGGGGCAGACGAGTTTGGTAGTCAAAGTACATGGGCGAGGTGGCCAGAGATGGACTGCTAACAACGTTCATCACGTTCATGGTGTCCCGTTCCTCCACTTCGCTCTGCACCAGCATGATGTCGTTCTTGTTGATCTTCTTCTTCTTTCCTTTGCCGAGTTGCGGGTGAGTGTACTCAGCGATGCGACAGTTGTATGTGCGGATCTCCTTGTTCTCCCGTTTGCACTTGACTGCGATGGTTATCATGGCTGCAAGGAGCATGATCGAGATTATACTCAGAGTTACTATTAGCGGAAGCGACATGTCCCAGTTGTGGTGTTCCGCGTTGATGCGTGGTTCACCCTCCGGTAAGGGACCCGAGTAGGCTTTGACGATAAGCTTCGCCATGGCGGAAAGTGACGGCTTGCCATGGTCAGTGACCTTGATGATGAGTTCCACAACAGGTGCCACCTCCTCCCACAGTGGCTGTGCTGTCCGTACCTCGCCTGTCACCGAATCAATCTCGAACAGGTGTTCCTCATTCCCATCCGAGATCTCATAGGTGAGCCGACCGCTCTCGCCAAAGTCGTTGTCCACCGCTCTCACGGTGGTGATAATGTGTCCGACTCCCACATTCCGAGGTACATGGATCTCAGCAGTGTCATTCTGAAGTAATGGAAGGACAATGACAGGAATGTTATCATTAACATCCAGCACACTCACACGGACAGTGGTGTTGCTCTCCAGATGAGGGTTTCCCGAATCCTTCGCCTGGACCTTAAAGTCAAAATACTTGGTTTGTTCATAGTTAAAACTCCTCAGGGCATAAATTGCACCATCAGTTGGTTTGATGTTAACATATGTAGTGATAGATTCCTCGCTTACATTAGAGGGAAGGAGGGAATAGGACACAGTACCGTTTTGGCCTAAATCTGGGTCATGGGCCAGAACAGAACCCAGGTATTCCCCTGGGATGTTGTTTTCAGGCACCTGGAGAAGGTAGACCATTTTTGTGAAGCGGGGTGCATTGTCATTTTCATCTAAAATCTTAACAGTGAAAGACTTTGTCGAGTTCAGGGGAGGGTTGCCATTGTCTTTGGCCACAATAGTAATGTTATACTCATCTTTTACCTCCCTGTCCAGAGGTCTGTCGGTCACTACTGTGTAGAAGTTATCATAGTTCTCCTCTAGTTTGAAGGGAACGTTCCCCAAAATCCTACACTGGAGCTGCCCATTGCGGCCTGAGTCTTTGTCTGTGACTCTGACAAGCGCAATCACTGTCCCAGGAGTTGCTGCTTCACTAACCGCCCCCTGACGCACTGCTACGAAACCTATTGACGGCCAGTTGTCATTCCTGTCAAGCACTTTAACAGTGACTTTACAATGGCCAGGAATTGGGTTGGGGCCTTGATCCTTTGCCTGAACATCAATCTCTATAATTGGGTTCTCCTCAAAGTCGATTTTACCCTGAATCTTTATGATGCCCGTTCTGGGGTCTATTGAGAACAACTCTTTGATCCTGTCTGGGACATAACAGCTAAAGGAATAAGTAACCTGCCCATTAATGCCTTCATCAGGATCTGTAGCATTTAAATTTATCAATACCGTGCCTGGGGGTGAATTCTCAGGAATCTCGACTACATATGAGGGTTGTTCAAACACAGGGCTGTTGTCATTGGAATCAGTGACTTTAACATTGATTTGCATTGTGCCTGATTTGGGATATTCCCCACCATCTGTGGCGGTTATAATTAAAGTGTGATGGCTACGTTCCTCTCGATCTAAGGACCTCTGAACGACCAATTCAGGGAACTTAGTTCCATCCCCTCTGGATTTGACATCCAAAGAGAATATACTGTAATCATCCCGCGTGATCTGATATGTTTTCAGGCCATTTTCCCTAGTGTCAGGGTCGTAGGCAGCAGCCAAGGGGAAACGTGTGCCTGGGGCTGCATTCTCAGATATGTCAATATCGATCTGATCAGAAGGAAAGCTCGGTGCGTTGTCATTTATGTCCTGTATTTCAACTTTAATCATGCAGATCTCCTTGTCATTGGCAAACACTTCCATGGAGAGCTGGCACTTGGAGTTTTGTCTGCACAGTGATTCCCTGTCGATCCGCTGCTTAGTGTATAATAGCCCACTTTCGGGATCCACATCAATAAGGTGTGGGGCGGAGTTCTCCAACACCCTGAAGTTGGATTTTTTCCCCTGCTCTCCCAGTTCGAGCTCCGCATCCTTGGCAATGTTTCCAATGACACCCTGAATTTTCTCCTCAGGTATTGAGTAGTTCAAGTTTTTCAACGTCAGGGCTTGCGCCCATAAAAGTAGGAAAAGGAAAACAGAAAGATGCATCCCTTTCAGCGAGAGTGTCTTAGGTTTCTGATGCGTTTTACGCCTCCGACCTGTTGATCTTCCCAGCAATATCACAATTTATACTTTCAATTACTGAGCACACATGCTGATTCATGATAAAATATGTATAAAGTCATTATGGGGGCTTTTCCTTTAAATGCTCTTTTCTTAGCAGAGCTCCCTTTATCCTGAGTTTTTACAACAAACGGTGAGGCTGTACAGCTAATTTATATTCTGCTGAACGCCCAGGCGCATTGGAGGCATAATCACAATCCAGTTTCCACAAAGAAATAGCCTTTCCCAGCCTCTTCGCCTGTAATGAAAAAAGAAAAAAACATTTCTGTTTCAGATTATTGCATGTAATATTACACTTAATCATTTAAATTCTGACATAATGATTTAAACAAACACCTCGTGTCGCGCTTTTTCTCTGTACTGTGACCGCGTAATTCTAATGCGTAATTCCTCATTCCCTGGCGAACGACGTGGATGGCATGTCAATCTAACCTTGAGATGCGTCGAGCGCTTTACCACTGAACACAGGTGGATGTTTGTGTTATTCTACTCTCAACATGTAGGCTAAGCAATGCGTCGAGGATGCGCCATGTGGCACGAAGAGCATTACGCGCATTAAAACGCGCAATTATGGATAAAGGTGGTGAGCAAATAAAAACGGACAAATCTCTTTTTGTGTCCCTGCGTCCTGAAACAGCTGCTTAACTGATGCTATAGCCTACCTTGCTGTCTTAAGGCAGTCCCTTGAATGCAAATGCGTTGAAATAAGCCTCTTAACCGGCATAATCCTGCTGTTAAATGCAATTCTTACATAGTCGCATAAAGCAGAGCAAATGAAACACAATCCTAGATGGTTATTTATACTGCGCTTCTTGAATAAATACGAGAAGAAGCTGTTGCATCCTCACTGACACTGTGCGCATCCAGCAGCTCCAGGAGCATATATGACATGTCGCCTCATGTTTTTTCAGGATGACACTTTGGAACAGAATGATGATGAGCAACATCGCGCAGACTTACCTGTAGCCTGCTATCCAGTCTAAACACAACCATCACCAAAGACGAGTTACATCCTTCATGCACCTTTCCAATGAGTGAAAAAAACTCCAACTAGACTGTATGGAAAAAGAAAGTGCTCCCCAAAAGTGCGCTTGTAATGTCAATGAGGCTGATTAGGATGCAGTGACTCTCCTGCGCTCATAGACTCTTGGCTGCAGACGCTTCAGGATAGATATCTTGACCCAGGCGTAAAATGTACATCCACAACCGTTGATATCACCAGCGCGAACAGCCTCTTATACTGCATTGATGCGGGGTGAGACATCCCCGTGATAAATGCGTCCTGGCCCCTCAGGAGGCTATCCGTCCAGTCCCTAGTAAAAAAAATAACCGGAAAGAGGAAAAACAAGAGAGTCCAAAGTTTAAATGTGGAAATCAACCGAAAGTGTTTTGTCCAATCCGACTGTCACTACAACCAGCTGTCAATAACGGTAGGGGAATAAATGCACTGTGGTGTGCCGGTGTCCCTTCTGCCTCCTCTGTGCGTTTCTCTCTCTGACTGTCTCACTCTGTCTCATAGTGCATTAAACATTGTTACTGATCCGCCGCCAACCAATGGATGAAGAAGGAGGAGGTAACGCAGCCAATCAGATTCTCAGAATTCAAATTGTAGGCGGGGCTTTCCAAGAGGTCCTTTATGTGAGTGATGTGGACGCGTTTCTAAGCGCAGACGGGAGTTTATAAAAGACTCTTGTACTTTGAGCGCTACAAACGGGGCTGGGAATTTTTACGTTAAAGAAACTGTGTGACACTCGTTGCGGAATATAATCGCTGTCTGTCAGTCTGTTTCTCACCCCGTATGGGGTGGTTTTTGCTATGTTTTATTAATACTAAATGATATCCAGTATAACAGAAGTTTAAAAAGAAATATATTTATGGTTTGGAGTTGATGAAGAGGTGCTAAAAATGTTCAAACACACACACAAACACACGGTTTGTTTTGCTATCTTAGTGTGGACAACATTGCATAGACTTCCATTGATTTTATATCAGGTCAATGATATTTTCTATCATCCAACCCTGACTCCCAAACCTAGCCATCACAGAAACATGTGCAAAACACTAGATTTAAATAAAAACATCTTTTGGATGATTTATGAGCCTTTTTAACTATTCAAATTTCCTCACTAGTGGGTTGTTAAAGTACTTTACGATATAAGTGAGGACATTTGGTCCTCACAAGTATAGTCAAAACAAGTGTACACACACACACACACACACACACACACAGCTAGATGAATGAACAAGTAGAAACTAAATTTATTTGCCTGTAGGCTATACAAGATCATAGTTTGGTCTTATTCACTGAGTTTTCTAGAATTCACTTGGCAGTTTCATAGGTTGAAGCTGCATGCCTGTCTTGTTTCTACTTTTTCTCAGAATTTTGGTTCTGGTCTTGTAACTTTAAATTTGGCCTTCAGCTCTAAATAAGGAAAGAAAAGCAACAGCAATCACTATATGAGTTATCTGTAATGATTAGGTAGGGGTAAAATTCTGATATGAGAGGTAGCATCTATGTGTTTTCTATGTTTATCAATTATGTCTGGTAGAAAGAGAAACTATAAAACAGTTTATAGAATATTTTTTTAAGCCAGACAGCCATGTTTTAAATTATTTAGAATACTTTACATAGGTTTGCACACTTCAAAACAGTGAAAATTTTCAAGGTTTTCAGACTAGTCTACACTCGGGAACACAAAATACAAAAAGCAAAGATATAAATGCTTTTAAATGCTATATAAATGCTTTATGAGCTGAGCCAAGCTGTTGAAAGATGAAAAAGTAACAGAAAACACAAGACGCTTCCATCAGCTCATTAGGCCCTCTAGTGGACAACTTTGAACCCTCAACTAGAGTTCCTCTCGTTTTTCCCTGTGAAGTTCATAACGGCACATTACGTGTGTGTAAATCTACTGTATATAGCATATTTATAGTATATTTAATGTTATATATTGTTATTATTACGTATATACTTTATTATATATTGTATTTTTATTGAATATTAAATATGTATTTGTGTACATTAAATATTTTATTAAACAAAGTATTTATCATTATTATCCCTACGAAACACAAATAAATGAATATTTAATATTATTTATTGCATATTTATTAAATATATTTTATTTAACTATAAAGTTATATTTTTTATTTAAGATATAATATATATATATATATATATATATATATATATATATATATATATATATATTATTAATATATATTAATAACAAAATTAATTATAAAAAATTATATTAATTAAATAAATTATAAAATTTTGAAATGTATATAATTATAGTTTAATATCATTTGATAATAATTGTATATAATAACAATTATATATATTTATAAAACAGTTAGCTCCTGTCCTGTCCTCCAATAGCTGTGTTTTATTCACGATAAAACATGGCTATGACCGCTTCACCCAACGGTTCTGTGTATCACTACACAACAATCAATTGATATTGTTCATTGAAGCTTTATTATGTAGAAGAGTATTTTGAGAAAGAGATTGACTGAGTGAGTTTATTACCTGCATTCAGATTTAGCATTTTCCTTCAGGTCAGTCCTATGTTCATAATAAAAAATCTGTTTAATTGTCCGCTGCAATATCTTGTCTTTTTAACAGTTAAAGGGTTTTCCCGTGACAGATAGCGCTAGTCAAAGCATTTGTCTTGTTCCGTGTTCATAACAATTCAATATAAGAATGTAAGAGTCTTTTCAATATAAAAGTCTTTGCTACTGCGTGACTCACTCATAAAGACAGTCTTTGCTGCCATCTAATGGCGTAATAATGTAACTTCTGTTGCTGTTCACGGTCAGGGACTATTTTTTCCAGCGGAAGGCTTTTAGTGATTTTACTTAATGAAAGTTGCATTTATACATATATTTTTGGCTTTAATAATTATATTGTGTGGTAACCCTTTTATGTAAGCATTAGCACAACACCCTTCAGCTGTGACTTATTCAAGATACAGCACTAGCCTCAAATAGCCTACCTTACTGCTTACATATAAAACAAAATATTAATTATAAAAATTTAAAATGTATATAATCAGTTTAATATATTTAGTAATAAATATATATTTAATATTTAATAAATATATAATGTAGTGCAATTCTCTGAACAAAAATAAAGATATCTAAGTAGCACTCACCCCCATCCACTGATCTAGTGTCAGTCATGCGCCGTAATCCTCTTTGATATGGCACTTAACAAAAACCGACTCCAGATCCACTGCCTTTGTCTGACGCAAGTTTTCATTTGCTGATCGCATGGGCCTGACTCATCATCGGCCAACATGGGGATTGGAGCCGCTGTCTGAATTCATAGTGAATACCGGCACAAGGTCCCTTAATATTCTAGAGATGTTTCTCCATTGTCATATCATTACAGGGCTGCCTCTGTAATGCAGGCCGTTTGAAGCCTCTATGTCTCTAATGCCCTTTGATTATGCGCAGATAGAGCAGTGTTTGATAGTGCTTCAGCTGTAAATCTTCCCGTTCAGGCTCAATATGGGCTGCCGTATCCTTGACCTTGGACGTGACCTTTCCTCTTGACGTCGATTATGAGGTTTTGCCATTCTCTGGGAAGTGGCGCACATATGTCCTGATCATAAGGTGTTATAGTGTGTGGGGTGTATATCTGTCTTTTTGCATCTTTCCTCTTATGCCTCTTCTCGACTACATAGAAGATGCATATGGCATTACTGGCAAGCTGAAGCTCACATGTGAATTACTTCAGTGGATTTTGAGGGACTTCATGAGAGAAGCCATACGGCACATGTGTTTGCGTGTGTGTTGAGTCAAATCTCTCTCCTTGTAGCTTGCAGAAGCTCCCTTCTGGATTCCAACTGAATCTACTTCAAACTCTATCAGTGTGTCCTGAGGGTCCAGCATGGAAAACCACCAAAGCCACACAATAGAAGCCCTGTTATTAACAGCTCTTTCTATTAGTCCAATTAAACTGCCTTAAGAAACGGCCACAACAGAAGCCACATTTCGATGGATGGAAGCAAACAGCTACATTAAAACACAATTTTACAAATTAAATTTCAATTTAATGGCAGTTTTTCATCAGGTAATAAGACTTTGCGAGGGCCTGGTCTTTTTGGACTGGCTGCCTGAAAAGCAGCGTTTCTGTCTCATTCTCTCTTCCTTCTATGGAGATGAGGCTTTTATGTGCTACAAAATGCAATTTTTTTAATGTCTGCCGAGGACAATTCTCAGAGGAGGCAGTTTTTCAGTGTAGCTGCCCTTTCCAGTAACATTTTCATCTGCGTTTGCTCTGTTCTCCTCTTGTTCTGTTTTGCAGGAATGAAGGGATGTGTTAGAATCAATCAATCTATCTATCTATCTATCTATCTATCTATCTATCTATCTATCTATCTGTCATGACTTTCTTCACAGGCCACCCACACACTGGAAGGTCAATAAACTTGTGAAACAAGTACACAGCGGTAGGTATCACCCACCAACCCCTGCTGGACATTCAGTGTTGAGAACAGTTAAGCAGGCTTTCAGCTCAGACACCACAACAACTCAAGAAAAAGCCCCAGTGTGCGGCTCCATCTCACCGTGAGCCAAGCAAGAAATGTTTGGGTCAGACCTGGGGCGGTTTGAGAGAAGAAGGTTTCCACTTTACCCTGCTAGCCACCCTCAATCCGCCTTACAGCAGGGGGGCCTTGGCTGAGCGGAGGAGGAGAGAGCGACAGGTCTGCTGGCTTCATTCTCTCTGTCTGTGTGGAGTCCCTGCCATGCTGCATTCAGAGGACTGGTAATGGTGCTGGGGTGATGTCTGTCTGTGAGAACCTTGCCAAGCTGGATTCAGAGACATGGCACTGAGGTGTTTGTGTGCCATTATGGATTCTGAGTAAAAGTGCAAAAATCTGAGCGCATGTATGTTTTTTTTTTTTTTTTTTACCAGACCATGAAGCTTTGGTAACTAAGTTGCTGGATGTATACAAACGGAATAAAAAGAACATTTAAGTGGATGGACTTTTCATTCAGGCCAGGCATAATATTTGAATGTGTTAGAATTAGGGCTGTGGATTTAAATTAAATGAATTTGATTAATTCGTTATGGGGGAAAATAACACATTAAAAATATTAACGCATTTAACGCACTTGCCCCGCCCCAGATCTACATAGTTCATCTTACATTTCATAGGAATATTAAGCAGGTCAACTGCTCACTGCGTGATGGAGACTATAGAATGCAGTTAGATGCTTCTAAAATTCATGATATTGGGGCAAAAATGCCCCTATGACTTTTTGTCTCATATTTATATTTCATGATATCGCCTAGGTAAGCAATATCACACAAGTAACGAGTGCAATATCACACGAGTGATGTTTTTGTCCCGAATAGCACGAGTGCAAATGTGATATTGATTTTATACAACAGCTCAATAAATAAGAAGTTAATATTGAGTCATATTTTAGACAATATTGTCTGCTTTTGCTCAATTTTGCCAACGAAAATATTACCTATAAAGGTCCTACAACGGTCCTTCGTTTTCAAATGATTCCGAGTTTTGAGCGAATCAATCGGGTGAACCAATGATTCAATGGCCCATTCATAAAGAGAGCCATTTAATTCATTCCTGAATGAATCAGCCGTTTCGATTGAATGACTCATTGACTTACTCATTTAGACATTTACCGCCACCTACTGGCAGTTTTAATTTCTTATTTAGAAAAAAATAAAAACTATATAGGCCTATATATTTAATATTTTCATATTAATAATAATAATAATAAAAACATTAAAAGCATAGTTCACCTAAAATTGAAAATTCTGTCATCATTTACTCACCCTCATGGCCATTGAAGCCTAAATGTTTATGTGTAATAAATTCTATGCTGAATCAAATAAAATTATATATATATATATATATATATATATATATATATATATATATTTATTTATTTTTTTTTTTTTTCTAGAGCTACTTGTTGTAATGTGTATTTGAGGCTTTTTTTCATTTAACTCACTGATGACTTTAAATTATCTTTTGGGGGTAATTTCTTTTGATGTGGGATAATTTTGTGATTAATTGCCACATAGTGTAATTAATTAGATTTAAAAATTTTAATTGCTTGACAGCCCTATATGTGTGTCTGATGTTATACTAAGACACATTATCTAGCTAGACTAGATTTTTAACCGATTCATTCAATACACTGATTCATTCAGGTATGAAACAAGTGTCCTTATGAATGAGTCACAGAATTATTCACTTAACCCATTTGTTTTAAACACTGATTAATTCAAGAATTATCTATTTATCTATCTATCTATCTATGCTTGTAGAAGTAGTTAAGTTTAGGGCTGGGTTGAATGCACGTTTGCACTGCGCTGCTTTTCCTTGATTTTCAGTGTAAACATGCACTAGCGTAGATGGACGTTTTTGACTGTTGTGAAACCCCATTCTAAAAACGCAGCGCTCAAGTTAAAGTAGTTCAACCTAAACACATCTATAGACCTTGCGATTTTTTCATTCCACTGCCCTGCATCCCACATTTTTAAATGCAAAAACGCTTTCTGCATAAATGGACTTTGTCGATAAAACCAAAATCACACTTTACCTTTATTTCTAATTTGTATGCATTGATTCAGTCTTAGTTAAACTCGCCCTGCCACTAGATTGGGAGCACATTGATGAACCTGAGGGTTCACTCTCTCTCTCTTCATTTTCTTCTTCATCCACCTGCTCCCAGTGGAGCCAAACTTCTCTTTCTTTCTCTCTCTTTCACTTCTGTCCTGCAGGTGTGAGATAAGCTGACAAAGGCGAAATTCTAATTAATGTTTTGTCAGTCTGAAACACCCTGAGAAACATGAGATCAGTGGACGACAGTGATTTGCACTGCACGCATATACAAATATACCATTTTAATTTATGTTTCGAAGACTAAATTAAGAAATAAACAGCTGAAAGTTTCTTGAGATAATATTACAAGCAGCCATTATAGCCATATAAAAACACATTCAATCCCTTGCTTTCTTCCACATAGATAATTGACTCATTTTTTTCTTCTGCCTTATAAACATCAGACAGACAAACCACTTAACTGTAATTGCCACCATGTTATGAAACTAACAACTCTCATAATGCCGGAGATGACAGGAAGTTACATATGACATCAATCATTAGTGAAATCATTCCGCTAACCTTAAACCTAGCTAAACCCAAACTCACCAAATAATGACAACGAGCACAACTCATTACAGTCAATTGCTAATTTCCGCTATGCATTGTTTCTAATAAATGATAAAGTATAATTAGAAAATCTAAAATGAATAAATAAATACGTGCAGCATGCAACATTTGCATTAATCAAGCTTTTATAGTGTGGTAGTATCTATCAAATATCTATAAACAAACCCAAATAAAATATAATTAATGGTATCAACTATCGACGGCATCTGTTGCAGTGATGCACTTACTGGAAGTCTATGGGCCAAAACGAAAGCTTGTATTTTTTGTTAATTATTTAGTATACCAATTATGAATCATATTTTGGTACCAAATAAGGAATGTGCTAAAGTTGTCTAATTTGTCCTAAATCATGCCTTGCCCCATAAACTTTTTATTTCATGTTCATTACTGTATACGATTTTTTTTTTTTTTTTTTTGCTTGATATTTTGAACTCTACACGAGTTTTATGCCTCAGATACTGTATTTAACCTGGAACATTCCTTTAAAAGCTCTATTCAGCCTAACTTAAATGATTTCCCACACGTAGACTGTACATCTACCCATCAGAATATTGTTTTTGCTCCTTTAAACTAACACCCACTTGAACACAAACACCCACATTTTCCATTCACTGTAATTGGTGCATAATGCTGTTGTTCTGCATTCATCATATTGAGTTGCCCGTTGTTTTAGGCCTCTACAGGGTTGGTGTATATATCTAAACAGGACACAGACTTGGCAGGAGAAACTAATGCTCTACATGTGATTATTGATCAGCCCTGAAGCACAGCCAACTTTGAAGTGTCAAGACTGCAAGCAAGCCACAACGAGAAACACTCCATACAACACGCTTCCTGGTTTTGTTGTGTTTTGCGCTTGCGGTGTAGACGGGCTGTTACAGTACGAACCCACTGAGTGCGTTCATTGTAGACGTGGGATAGTTAACCCGTCTCCACAGCCCAACATCTCAGCACTTTTACATCCCTTTTCTCTACCCCTCTCTGTATTTCTCTCATTTTCAAGCCCTACAGGCATGATCATTGTCTATATGAAAACAGCGCACAATCACTATACTCAAATCTATTTCTGTCCTAGTGGGAATTGCAATAAATTGGTTTGTGTGAGACAATGCTCTTTATAGACGGTGGGGATGGCCTCCGCGCTCTCATTTGTTCATCTCAGCCGTAAGAACGGAATAGAAACTTGCACTACTTCACACTAAAATGGGTCAGAGGGATTTTTTTCTCTGTTCTGGGGAGTTGGGTCAGCACATGATTTCAGGCAAAGCACATGAGCCCTAAAGATGTAAAGAAATTGTTTTAAATTGTTAAAGTTTTTAATGAAGGCGCCCTAATACTTCACTGGGAAAAGTCTGAGATTGATTGAAACGCATGTAACAAAAAGCCACGATGCCGCTATCCTCGACAACTATGAACAAAACTACACAAAGTAAGAGAAAATACATCCCAGGAGTAAATATAGGTTTGCTTGCCAGGAGGATAAACATTGAGTGTGTTTTGTGTAGTGAATTAGTGGCTGCTGAAAATATTCATCAAAATTCATCAAAAGTGACATTTGAAAAAGCAAAACAAAAACAAACTTCAAACTATAAAGACAATATAAAAATATAAAATTAGTAAATTTGTTCATTTATTACTCACCCTCATGTTGTTCTACACCCGTAAGACCTTCGTTCATCTTCGGAACACAAATTAAGATATTTTTATTAAATCCGATGGCTCATTGGGGCCTCCAGTACCAGAAAGTCAATTAACACTTTCAGATGCCCAGAAAGGTACTAAAAAATATTTAAAACAGTTCATGTGACTACAGTGGTTCAACCTTAACATTACAAAGCGACGAGATATCAACACAAGCCATCCAGCATTTATTAATATGATTTTCTAATATCGTGTCTCATAGCAGTCGCTGAGCAAACGCTCAGAGTAATGTTAGATGTAACCCAGACTAATTAAGGGTTATAATATATATTAATATAAATGTATGAGGTTCAGAAAAGTAAATAATTGAAGATTGGCGATATTAACAAATACTTAAAATAAAATAAATTGTGTGACAAAAATAATTTGTAATATTTAAACAAGTTATAGTTTAAACCAATCAGATTTCTCTTGATATGGACCGCCCACTTGCTGAAATGGCATTGCACAAGAGCTGAGAAGGAAGAAGACGGAGAGAAATTCGCTAAATTTAGCTATCAAGAAAGTAGAAATAACGTAAAACTTTGAAAATAGTGTTTAAAACTCTTCAAGTCAGTTGAAAGAGGAGGATATTGAGTGGATTCAGTTGTTATTTTACTCCTGTGACAATGAATTACATCGTTGTAGTGAATATCTGGAAGTGGTGAGTTCAATTTATGCATGTATGCTGAGTTTAATGTTTAAATAAGAAAACAACACTTATTTTGTAAGGAAAGCAGAAGTTTTATTTTGTTTATTGTGGTCATATGTGTGATTTATGTTGTATTTTTGGATATTATGGTACAAATTCGTAGCGCTGTTCAGTTGTTCTCGTGTAGTCTCGTTCTGCTTCACGTAATGTACACGTGCCTGAAAAAAGATGTGTTTATTAGTAATGTAATATTGTAAAACATTGAAATTATCACTTTGTATGTTAATTTATTGGTGGAGATATTTACCTGATGTGAGGCTATTGTTGACTAAATGCAGTCGTGCATTTCTGGCCTTTTAAAGGGGGCAGTTTTTTTTTTTTTTTTTTCCTGAGGGGAAATTGATTTTCTTTGAAGGCGAGCCAACCTATTGGGACAATGGAAAGGAAAGAAGAAAATTCATCCTCAGGGCTCTACAGTGCGAGCATTTCGCTCGCTTTTGCGCCTGAAAATAACTGCGTGCGAGTGTGAAAAAATATTTAAGCGCACTGGTGCGAGTGACGAGATCGATTCTCATGAATAGAACTATAATACAATCGGAACAAAAAGTACACCTCCTAAAATGCATCTACACTGAACAAGAGTTATGTTTCGCACGGCAATGGGCTGCTTTTCATGCCTTCATTCAAAGACGCTGCTTCAGTCAGCAGAGCAAGTGCAAAAGACATGCGCGAAGGACTACACTTCAAAGATTGTTTACAAGGTGAAACGAGACAGTCTCATGCTGCTGATGTTTCAGACAAATTAACTGGAAATACTACATTTGGATTATCATAAGAAATGTCAGAAATTAACGGGGGCTTGAGGGCAAAAATGCCACCAAAAATTAATAAAAACATTTTACTTTACTTTTAAAGTAGCGGCAACTCGGAGGTGGCAATTGCTTGAATGGTGGGTGGGTTCATTATTATTCTTAATGAAAAAACACAACAAAAAAATAAATAAATAAATAAATAAAATAAAAACATAGTCGAACATACTGATCTTCTGATTTTCCTAATTGGTCCATAAAAGTGAAGAACTAAACTGTAAGTAATATAACCCGTTACATATAACATCATTTTCAACACTCAAATGTATCTAATATGATAAAACAGTGCTGCTTGACCGGAAGAAGCGGAAGCAGCGACTGCGGCATAATAAAAGTTCCGCTGCTCTCGAGGCGTGTCACGCTCGTCTCTCATTAGCAATCACTCCAACAGATCTCGCCCTGCTCTGCTTCATAATACAGTAATGTTAATAATCTCATCCATGAACATGATTCCTGTCCGAGTCCAGTCGGATTCTTTTCCACCGGCTGTGAGGTGAAGACAGCACCTCCCATGATTCTGCGCTCAATCTCGGCGTCATCAAGCTATGCCTTTGTTTTGAATAGGTGACTTCTAGTGGTGAAAAATTATATATTGTGCCCTTAAAGATTACAAGAGCACATGAATAAAAAAAAAAATAATAATGTGCACAGGAATTGTTTATTATTAATATGGCAATATCCCATAAAAATAAGAATGTATATGTAAATATATATGTATGTATACACAAAATGCACCGAGTTTATGGTGCCTTCATAATAAACGACTTGATAGCATTCAGCTGGAAACACTGAGCAACAGTGGATCAACTTTTCTGTTTTATCAACATGCAGCAAAATACTGACAGATTAAGTGATGAATGCGGTTATGAGTCATGAAATAAACAGAGGCTTTACCTGCATGTATAGATTTGATCAGTTTGTGCTTTCCCTGCAGGGAATCAAACCTTTGTGTTGCTATTTTCATATTATACCAGATGAGTTGCAAACAAATATCAGGGAGAGCATTTAAAAAAGTCACTCTTTTATTCATATTTTCATCCCTTTTATGCTCTTGGTTGCATATTTGTAGATGAAGCATCCTATTCACAGTAAATAAATCCCCTGCTCTCACATCTACTGTATGACAAGTGTGTGTGTATGTGTGTCAGTGACTGCTGAGAGCTCACAGCAGTGTTTTCACATGACTGACAGCCTGACTCATGAATTAATAATGTGAATCAGAGTCAACACGAAATCTATAATAAATCCATCGTTTGATCAGAAAAATTTCTCTCTTTCAATATACTCCGCTCCCAGAGAATGCCATGATTTCTCAATGTAACATTGCAATTAGTGGTGTCAAAAATCGAAATGAATGTAGTTAAAATTATTTCGTTCATATTCCGTCAGGCCCACAGGTTACTCTACAGAACCAAACATTCACTTCTTTCTTCGTTCCAACCAACAAAGTAATTATAACAAGGTCAAAGACTCTATCAAGGATGAAATTCTTTTCTTAGCTCTTAATTTAGTTTGTCCTTGACTAATTCACACAAGCTAGTTCACTTTTTTTGTCCTTTCAATTACTCTTTATTTGAGTTTTTTGCTTGGAGTCTTTATAGTACATCTATCAAATGAGAGAACCAGTTATGGCTGATAGAGTCATGCATTTACAAAAAAGTATCAAACACTGAAAAATGAAAGGTATATGTGTATACGTGTTTTAGATGGCTATTTGGAGACTGTGTCACAAGGGCCAGGATGAGGCTGAATCGTGCCTGAGGAAGCTACTGTCAGGCGACTCTGTTTTCAAGCTGCAATTTAGCCCCCAATTATTGTTATTATTCACCCAATGAAAGAGACGAGGACAAGGGGTCATTTTGGAGGAAAGAGACTGAGCAGGAAGTGTGGAGGAGAACAATTCATTGGGTTTCTCCATTTATTTATCTTTGGTTACTTTGGAAGATTGGAAATAATAAAATGGTACATCTTTGTTCAAATGGGTTTTTGTTTATAGTCCATTACAGACCTTTACATATAAAAGCCTTATAAATGTTTTTATTTTTATTTTAAAACACAAAACAAATTTAGGATACATTTGGGGCAATAGTAACATTTCATCCCAATATGTACAGATAAAAAAATAAGTTGTATTTTGCAAAAAGAAAATACACTCTATTTTATTTACTTATTTAAAAAAAAAAATCCAATTATTCTCAATGGTGACTTCATTAGATTATCATTAAAATTGTAATAATTTTGTTTACTACAGATTTTTTTTTTATTTAAATACATTTTTATATTAATACTACACTTATGTAAACATATTTTACAAACAGTGTTGAAGGTAACGCAATACAAGTAACGCAAGTAATCGGATTACTTTTCCCAAGTAACTAGTAAAGTACCGCATTACTTTTAAATTTACAGCAAAATAACAGAGTTGCTTTTTCACATAAGTAATACTTTGCTTTTCTATTTATTGACTCACAGCTCTTCTGTCCCCATGTTGATAGAAATCGTGAGTAAGTGCAGAGGTGTTGTGTGTGTAAACATGATAGTTATTGTAGTTCTAGACTAAATGTGAGCAGGCATTTACTCATCTCACTTGCACAAAAACAGATTCAGTATTTCTCAAAATGAATAACAACAGTGAAATGCAAACTCAGAATATTACGCAAACCTGCAATAATTAATACTATGTATTTAATCTCACTTTATTAACCAAAGTCTTTGCTGCTGACCTTCAGTGATCCAATTCAACTATACCAATACGCAAAAATGACTTTAGATAAACATCACATTTGTGTTTCATTTTTTTGTTTGTACTGCTGAAGTAAGTTTGTTGAACTTTCTTCTTATTCTTCTGCAAAAAAGTTTGTTTGAGCTGCGCCCTCTACTGTACAGGCTTGAATTTGCACTTTTGTCAGCCTGAGGCTTATTCATTTCCCTTTTAGTGTGAAAGGACCTTTACATTTGCCAAAAATAGAACTTGTTTTGTTGTTAAAAAACAAGCAAGCAAGCCCAGCCCAGGTGAGAAAAAGCCACCATTTTTCTGATGTGACGTTAAAGGTCCTGAGGTCCTGGCTCTAAAAATGTCATAATGTCCTTTGAAAAAGAGTAGGGGTGTAACCCCAGCATCCTGGCCAAATTTGCTTATTGGCTTCTGTCCATCATCACGGCCACCTTATCATCACCATTATATATACATATATATATATATATATATATATAATGATTGTCTTCATCACTCTGTCTCCTCTCCACCAATAAGCTGGTGTGTGGTGGGCGTTCTGGCGCAATATGGCTGCCGTCGCATCATCCAGGTGGATGTTGCACATTGGTGGTGGTTGAGGAGATTTCCCCCCTTCCATATGTAAAGCGCTTTGAGTACCCAGAAAAGTGCTTTATAAATGTAACATATTATTATTATTATTAAAAAAGTAATGTAACACATTACTTTCCATGAAAAGTAACTAAGTAACACATTTAGTTACTTTTTAGAGAGTAACGCAATATTGTAATGCATTACTTTTAAAAGTCACTTTCCCCAACACAGGTTAAAAATATCTTCCTTTTTTCACATTACAGTTATGAGAATTTGATGAGAAACAAAAATACGGTAAAAAATAGTGTCCTAAAGTAGCCTTAATTTTCTTTAAGCAAATTAAAATGTATTATTTACATCTTTTGATTATGGGAAGAAACATGACCTTTTTATAATGTTCTTTTTTGTAACGCTTTACTTAAGGTATTCATAATGTATGTTATAATGCATTTTATCTTTATAGAAATAATTGTAACCACCATTAAAATGCAGTATATTGAAGTTGGTTGCTTGTAAGGTGTTTTTAAAACATGATTTCTAATGTTGTAACAATGAATAGATAAGTATTATAATGTATTATAACTGTGGTTACAATTATTCAGAACATACAATGTATTATAAGGTGCATTGCAGGGCATAATTAGTGCATTAAAAATACCTTCATACCATCTATAGGCTTTAAGTAAAGTGTTACCTATTTCTTTGTAAATTTAGAAAAAAACATTGAAAAGCTTGGATTCATATTATGAAGGGACAAATTGAGCATCAGCAAAGTGCACACTGCTTTTCTGACTGAAGTGGCAGAAATCCATGAAAACCAGGCCATAATTCCATTGAGGCACTGCTGGATCATGTTATAAACCTGTCCAAAATACTTCTGAGGAAAGGGAGCTTTGAGAATAAGACACTCAGTCACATCTAACTCGTCTTGACTCGTATTTTTGCCAGTGCTCTTCCGTTAAGAGCAGCCTCTTATGATCTCACAATGCCTTCTTGCACACTTTGATGTGGAAATAAGGATTGACAATGTTAGTTAACAGGGTGGGGTTTACATACCACTCAGCCCAGCACACTTTCAATAGGAAGATACATCAGGATTCCCTGCAGAAATTTCTCATCTGAGGTCTTAAAAGGACATATTTGATAAATAAAGCATTCTGCCATGCCTCAAGTCATTCCAAACCTGAATGACTTCCTTTTTTTCCCTGTGGATCATAAAAGAAGATATTTCAAAGAAATAGAATTGTCCATACAATGAAAGTCAATGGGGTCCAGTGTTGTTTTTGGCCCCATTGACTTTCAGTGTGCTACCAACAGATTTTGGAACTGACACAAAATCAATGCCCCAAATCTTAAAATAGACACATTTTGAATTACATCAGTCAGTCGCTAACTATAAAACGGATAATTTCAGTTCTGGATGCTGATTGGTCAAAATATTATACCGTACACATAGAACATTGAAACATTTGTTTGAATTTGGCTGTTGGGAGGATTTCAAAGGCAAATTTGCCTGCATCCAAACATATTGATCAATCTTTCTTGATGTATTTCCGCCCCTTAAAATAGCACCTATTTAAATAGCTGTCAGACGGATCTATGTCCCACTGATGCTCCTGCGAAGAGACAATGATTAGAGATTGATGCTTCTCACCACTAAGATAAAACAAATCACTCTTACTCTCTCTGACTTTCTCTGCCCCCTCCTTCCTCTTCTCTCTTCTCATCCTCTCCCTAAATAGCTGTTAAGTGTTTGTTCTTTCTCGCTCTCCTTCTGCCTCGCTCTCCCTCGTTCTACGCGCCGGCTTGTGTTTCTGCAGTGTATAAATGGAAGCGTGCTTGTGCAGGTATCGAACCAGCAATTCACAGCTGGTTCCTGCTATTATCTTCAGCTACAAAGCCAAGTCAGGCATGTAACCTATTTCAAGTGTCGTGTCCCCTCATGCATGAGCTGCGTTCACTCTTTCTGCCCGCTCACATGTGCTCTCTCTCTCTCTGTCTTCCCATCGCTCTGCACTCCTTTATGCCAGGCGGAATCAAGGTGGAGTAAAATAAACAGTATTCCTTACTGACGCACCATTCCTCCATACCCAGTGTGCTGTCTATAAAGAGCAAAACACTACCGTCTCTATTATTTATGACTGTTGAGTGTCAGCTGTGTTATGTAGTTAGGGATGTTAAGCAGTGTTTTAATTCCCTCGGGAAATACAGGGACGACTTAAATTTACCCATTACTTCACAGCATGTTGTATCTCAATATGGTAGCAACGTGTCAGATTGCTTGCGGCGAGTATGTATGTATTTATGAGCGGAATGAACTATAGATTTTAATACAGAAACAATTAGGCACAGGTTTAGCATTAAAGGGGACACTTTTTTTTTTTACATTTTCAACTTTCTTTAGTGTGTAATGTTGCTGTTTAAGCATGAAAAGGTCTGCAAAGTTACAAAGCACAAAATCCACTCCAAAGGAGAATTATTCTCTATATCAGTAAGCACTGTTTCTGAACTCCCTCAAACACCTCAACTGTAGTCTTAAAGGGATAGTTCACCCAAAAATTAAAATTCTGTCATCATTTACTTACCCTCAAGTTGTTCCAAACTTGTGTAAATTTCTTTGTTCTGCTGTACACAAAGGAAGATATTTGGAAAAATGTTTGTAACCAAGCAGATCTCGCCCCCCATTGACTACCATAGTATCCACCCCACTATGGTAGTCAATGGTGGGGCGAGATCTGCTTGGTTACAAACATTCTTCCAAATATCTTCCTTTGTGAAACAAAGAAATGTACACAGGTTTGGAACAACTTGAGGGTGAGTAAATGATGACCGAGTTTTCATTTTTAAGTGAACTGTCCTTTTAAGTGTCTTCCGGGAACGTATACGTCACAGCATTCCTCATTTAAATAATTCCCGCCCAAGGCATATACGCAAAAAAATGGACAAGGGCTGGCTAAGGTACTATAATGTGTTGAAACTTGCAGTTATGGTAAGGGGCATGACATTTCCAAATCACCCTCGAAGTGGCTGACTAATCACAACACACTGGTTCAGCCGACCAATCAGAGCAAATTGTGCTTTCCAGAAGGAGGGGCTTCATAAAGATAGGAACTAAACAAAGTGTTACTGACAGACTGGGAAGAGAGGCGGTGCAACAATGTAAAATATGTTAAAAAAAAAAAAAAAGTGTTCATTCAAACATGAAAACCTACTATAGATTTAACAAAACTTTGTTAAAGAGTATAAAAGGTCCTTTTTAAAGTAACGTGACATATCCAAATGAAATAGGATATAGGGAAACAATGTAGGGAGCCATGTGACTTGGTCATTAAAATATAAGAAAGAACAGATCACATTTTGGTAAAATATTACAAAGCTTTTGTGTAACATACACTGAAATCACAATAAAACTAGGAAAATGTTTTAAATATGTTTGAAAAATATGTTTTAAGAGAGTAAATAAGGTTAATTTAAAGCCCATCTTGTCTATACTGGACCTAGTAGTTGCACTGCATACAAATGAACAGACATCTGGGCAAACTATTCTTTTGCCCTACATCCTATCCACATTTAGGCTTAATTATTTCTATTATAGCTCATTTTAAAATCAATTTCAATGCTAATAGTCCTGGGACAGTGACTGTAATGATTTATGTTCAACATGAATCACTTCTCATGTGCTCTTTTGCCCCACCTAGTGGTGCCTCCAAAATTGCCTCAGCACTAATTGCACCTTAACTTTAGATCTTCTGTATTTCAAGTACCCATACGTGTGAACTAATGAAATATTCAAAGCTTGCTCACTCATTTTAAACAGTCTGAGAGATGTTGGAAAAACAAATCAGTGTTTGAACAGAAGAGTTTTGGGGCAGTGCACTTGTGCATAATTTAACACTCATATTCACTTTAGATTGACTTTACTGTCTCTATATTTAGGGTCTCAGAGACTGAGATGATTCTGTTTAAAAATAAGTAATAACAATAATTTCAAAATCAACATATTATGTTTGCTTCAAAACTTTAAACTTTAACCCTCTGTAGTATCAAAAAGACTGGCTGTTATCCAATATTGTAAGCAAAACACATTGTAGAAAAATAGAATAAAACAAAGCTAGAGTGAAATGCAACAGTTCAATCACTTTGTAAAAAATCATGGCATTTAGTCATGTTTAATATCTGCATTACCAGTGTTCATTACAAGGTTTTTTTTTTTTTTTTTTTTTTTTTGTGAAACAAAAAATAAGTTATTTTGAATGTCACTGGTGTCTAAACAAAACTGGACCCCACTGACTTTTATTGTATGGACTTTTTTTTTTTTTTTTCAAAGTCTTTTGTGGAAGAAAGAAAGTCATAGATGGTTTGGAATGACATGAGGGTGGGTAAAGGGGAAAACGACTATCTGAAGCTGCTGTGCAACACATCATTAGGAACGGAATGCCTGTCAACTAAATGCATAATCAGCTCTCATAAGATTAGAAAAATCTGAATTATTCTGAAACTTCAATGCTAAGTATGTTTTTGAGATTAAAAAAAAAAAAAAAAAAGGAATAAAACATGATCTTATTAAGGGACTAAGGACAAAGACCAGGACACTGTGAAAGTGTCTGTGCATGAAGGACATGAAATCTCATCAGTAAGCATTAGGCAGATGAAGTCTGTAACACAATATTGATTGTTTATAGCGTTGCAATGACTTCCTCTTTCACAAGCCTGTCTAAAAGATAAATAAGCCTGGTAGAAATTTAAAACAAGTTTTTGGAGATTTTGGTGCCTGAGAGCTGACCTCAAATGACAAGGTCTTAATTTTATTCATCTTCAGTGAAAAATGATTTCTAATCTTTTGTCATTCACTTCATTTATTGCTTTTGCCTTCAACCTTGACTCTGTCTTCTGCATGTTCACATTCTTTTTATTTATCCATTTTAACCAGTGGCCTCTCTGCCAGTCCCTAACTTTCTACCGTTTCATACGCACACACAAAGGGTGTGTGTATGTGCGGCCCAGAAGGAGCAGGTATAAACACAGTTATTTTGCGTGAATGTGATTATTGTAATTGCTGTTATTTGCTTTGGCCTCTCATGGAACCAGGTGTGAATTCATAAGTGGGGAAAAAAGAAAGAAAAAAAGAACAGGAATTACATAACTTGATGTGTGTTCTACATGTTCACGTACATCATGTACTGTAAAAATGAATGAAGTCTCTTCAATAAAGGTGGACAACGGTACCAAAAAATGATTAACTCTTATCCTGGGGACATGAAAAATTGAGAAAAATAATAATAAAGGGGAAAAAAAGGTTCATAGAAGTTTGTTCATCTAATTCTGCCAATCACATCTCTAAGGGTGTACTATATACATGGCTGCTCAACTCACTCCTATCAAAATTCTTTTGGCATCCCTCCACCACGCCTACTCCATAATTACATCCATAGAGCTCACTGGCCTCAAGCCCTTACATTGCATATAGTTAGCTGAATCTGTTTGAATGTATTTCTGTCGCTCTCAAAGTCTATATGAACATCCTAACTAGGTGTGATTCTACAGGTTTCCAGCAACAAGTCATTGGTTTGTCCACACTGAAAGTGAAAACGCTGTGCAACACCATACAATCACAGCCAATCTGAACATATTTGATGTTTTAAAGGGATAGTACGCCTAAAAACAAAAATTCTGTCATTTACTCGTTTCAAAACCTGTATGACTTTCTTCTGTGGAACACAAAAGATAATATTTTGCATAATAAAAGCTACAAAAATGTAGCAAAGTTTAGATCTAACCAATCATTATCTTACACTTGGAGTATAAAAGATCACTGATACATGTCTGAGTCCGCAGATGCTGACGCCAACCTTCACCTCCATCCTCCCCACCACCACCAGGATGGTCCCTGTCCATACCTCCCAGGGGGTCGGCTACGCCCCTGCCTTCATCTTCAGGCAGGAAATGCAGAGTCCGCAACCCTTTAGGATGTGAGCTACGGATGGGACCTACACCAAAGAACTTTATCTTACAACATTTTGCTTGCTGATTGTTAATAAATATCGCTGTTACGTTGCCTCCCAAGTCTTTCTAGTAGAACTGCATAATTCTGAGTCTAAGGACATGAACAAAATGTCACAGTTTGCCATCTGTTAATTTCGGTTATGATATGGTGTGAACACAGTATAAGCTCGTTGTTTTAGTTCAGGAGGAACTGTAAAAGATGGCTGCTGTTTGTTTGTGGCGTTCTGTGACTGTCTACAAATCTGAAAAGCCTTACAGAACGCGCTGATGACTTGTGATGTCTTGTGATGTGCGCTGAGGTATGGAAATACATAGGTTGACAGACTGGACCGAATACAATAATTGGATGAATATTTTTGGTCCTGAGACTTCCACAGAAGGTACATGTACTTTTTTTTTAATATTTAGACCATGCTCTACTATTATGGATTGCTATCAGGATGTGAGGAGAATTTCAACCAGTATAACAAAAAAGTGTTTATGAAAAACATTGCCTACCCTACGTTTAATTTGCGAATAAAACATGAAAGAATCAACAACTTTTGTTGGACGCAGAGCTTATTTTCTGTACTAATCCAAAAGCCAATGGAAAAATACTGTTGTCTTTATGTAGAGGGAATCCATGCAGCACTACCAAGAAGAAGACTAAATGTCTTGCCGTATCTGGTTAGGGGAAAAATGTTAGATTTACATGGACTTTATAGCTTTAAATGCTTCTTGCTTTATCAGATTAGACTGATTTAGTTCCATTTAAAGCAAGTCAGTTCACTTGGTGGCCATCTTAGCAAAGTCCCTAGGCAGCTATTTCTGTGTTCGATTTTTTTTTTGAAAAACATGCAGGCTCCTATCTACTTGAATAGACTGAAATCTCCAATGACATATTTTGAATCACCAATAAAATCTGGGCCAAATGTTATAATTTTGACTTCAACTAAAAGCAGGAAAAATTGAATTTTCAGGTTGGCTCTGCTAATGCACAAACATGCTCTACCAATAAACTGATTGTCTCTTTTAACTGAAAGGTGGGAATTTCTTTCCTTCTTTTCTGCAAGTTGCTATATCTAGTCCTCATACTTTCTCCGTTTATGACTTTTATTCACTTTGAAACACGTGCTTCAGTCTGCTACACAGATGAATAATAAAGCTTGCCAAGGTGGAGACAAGAGGTTAACGGTAAAGTTCGCTACAATACAGATGCGAGGTTAACAGTAGTGTGCTGAGGCAGAGATGGGAGGTTAACCATAAAGTTTGATGAGGTACAGCCGAGAGGTAAAGCGGCCTGGCTACAATCTAACCCCTTAAAGAGAGGTCTCGGACCTGATGCGTGTGGTCTGATTGGAGGTTATCTCTCTTTTCAGGAGATGAAAATAAGGAGAGAAAGTGGTTTCATGTTCCTCCTGTTTCCACGCCATCACTTTGACACACACCAGACAGTACTATCTGAGCCCAACCAAGCAGTTCCTTAGCAACCAAACACACTCATCTCTCTGTTTCCCTCTTGCTCTCTCATCTCCTTTGCTCTCTCTGTTGTATCTTGGTATTTCCCCAGGTTGGAATTGATAGAATTATCAGTCCTCTTTGATGTGGGGATGTACAGAGAGTAACAATTTGGAAGAGAGAGAAAGACAGGAGGGAGAGAGGAGGGAAAACAGCACATTACTGCCTAACCTTTGACCCTCAGTCCATCAGCTGGGCCTGTGGAAGCACTTCATCATCTTTAGACGTGTCTCAGTCTCTCCCTCTCTTTTTGCAGCTAAGGGTCGTTTTAGAAGACCTGCAATATGGTGTGATCATGACACTGCTGTTTGGTGGCTGAATGATATCATCCGTCTGCTGAAAGGACAGTCAGACACCACCCTTATGAAAAAGAAGTATACTTCAAGTTCATTTTATCAAGTATACTTAAGTAATGTTCAAGTATATTTTTTAAGTATATTTTATGTAGTAGGTATACTAGTATCAATGTACTAGTAGTAAACTTGTAAGTGTACTATTTCAATACTGCTTGATTTCAATACCACAAGATTTGCGTGAGTAGTCTTCTATCGCTTGGTTTAGCTTCTTCTTTTTATCCGGAGATTCTGTACTCTTACAGAAGATACATAACAGTGCCCCCTACCATACAGCCTGAAAATTCAGTCTATGGCGAGGAAAGAGTTTTGAAGAAAATTCCTATGTACACTACCAGTGGACTAGTCTACACAAAAATTTAGATAATCAGAATTAGGAATATATCTGTTTTCTTTATAAATCAATATTTTCAAACAATGTACTTTTATACTATACTTTTATAAATATACTTTTAAGTATATCTCAATCAAAAGACAAAGTCCAAGTATAGGCCAAATATACTTAGACTTTACTGTCAGTATAAGTCAAATATACTTAAGTGCAATTTTAAGTATATTTCTCAGAAGTACATAAAGTATATTTCTGAAAAGTATATAAAAAGTAGACTGAAAGTATACTTTCTTATTTTTAGTTTAAAAGAAGTATACTAATAGCACACTTGAATTAACTTCTTTTTCGTAAGGGCAGTCAGATCGACAGTGCTTAAAGATGGAGACCTGAATTTCTGCAGCAGCAAAGAGAAGACAAAAATAATGATTTCATCAAATTTTTCCCTAAACACCTACAATTTCTTTCAGAGTATTCCAGAAATCAACTTACAGTTGTCTCAGCACTTTAAAGACAACTTAAAATGGTTTTTAGTCCTGCCTGTTACTTTTGGGGCTATAGCAAAGTTGTGCTTGTAATTTATCTTGTTCCACACTCAAAAAAAAAAAAGGTATAAAAATTATTTTCACTCAGAAATTGCTAGTAAATGTCAAAAATAATTACAAAGAAAACCAAGTAACACCTTGAATTAAACATGAGATTCTGAAGTAGAAAGAAAACATACTTATTTTGAAAGTGCTAAAGCCTGTTAGCTAGTGTTGTTTTTTTTTTTAACCCTTCGATATATTGCTCCCCAACTTCTTATTTTAACAGGAAAAACATTATCAGGAAAGAAAACTTTATAAACTGCATATGTTTGGAATGGAATACTAGCTTAATACTTACTGATTACTGTGGTAAACACTGCATAGTGTTTTTATAAACAGTATTCGACACAGTAGACATTATTCCAAGATAAACTCTTCAAATAGTAGTATGCTGCATTGTTGTGGCTTGAAGTCTTTAAGTTTGTGAATGGCTTCCAGAATTGCTTCTAGGAAATAAAAACTGTTATTTCAAAGAAAAAAAGACAGAGAGAGAAAGAGATCTTAAACATAGCAGCTGTAATTACGTCTGATTCATTCATCACACTGAAAATGGAAGGTCAATGTACAGTATACTACTACTATATATACTACAGACATAGTAAGAATAGTATGTTAGTATTCTATTCCAAAATACAGGAGGACTGCTGAAGGATAGCGTGTGGTTAGACAGAGAGAGAGGGAGGAAGAAAGAGGATGTGAGTCCTGTCCTCACCTTGAGAAGACAAATGACAGAATCCCAACAGAATAAGTGACATTTATAGTAAAACAGAGCACGGAAACAGTGAGAGAAGAAGAAAGCTCAGCCTGTTGATCTTCTTCTTTTGTGATAATGGCTTCTAAAAGACGATTAATTGCACAGTATTTGTTTTTCATTTTGTGATCCAGACAGACCCATTCATTCGCAAATTTAGGCAGATCACCAGGCCTGGATTGAAATCGGGAGCACAGGGAGAAATCTCATTGGACTAGCGATTTCCTCTTGGCCCGCTCATTTTCATTTATTTATTTATTACTTTTTTTATTGCCTGCCTACTTCAGAAAGTGGTTTCTGAATTCATATATATACACACACACACACACACATATATATATATATATATATATATATATATATATCATTATCTTAGCTGTTATATTTTTTCAGACTCACTGACTTTTTAAATGAAAAAAAAATCATAAATATTAAATATTCTCTGTGTTCTACTATTTTATCTCTGGTATCATTTGCTGAGAAGGACATTTTTGCTCTTTTAAGTTGATTTTTTTTTTTTTTTTTTTTTTTTTGCTGTGTCCTGTTGTTATTCCGTGAACTGGAAGCTTCTGTCACCGACACATGTGTTTCTAAACATACTTAGCAATAACAAGTGCAATTAAAATGCAAATGAATTGTTTTGCTGTAACTGTAAATGTAAACTCTCCAGTAGCTACTAATGAAGGTAAATTGCACCCTGCATGCAGATCAAATTTGAAGGCTGTTCAACACTCTTGAATTACATTTGTACATTTTTAGAATTCCAGTTTTATATGAAATAATTTGATGAAATGTGTCTGTAAATCTTAAATTCACATGTAAACTTCACAGTATACACTAAAATGCACTGTATCATCCGAGATTTCACCAGTTACAAGGGTTTGTTACCAGAAAGTCTGCAACAACTTGACTTCTGGTTTCTACCAACAAATGCCAACAAATTCTACCAACTTTCTACCAACAAATACAAATACTTGTTCTACTAACAAATACATTTGTGGTTATTTACAATATTACACCACTTAAAAGGGTGCTTATCATATTAACAAGAGGCAAAACACATCCATAAGAGGCGTTAGGGAAAGTTACTTTTAAAAGTAATGCATTACAATATTGCGTTACTCCCTAAAAAAAAGTAACTAATTGCATTACTTAGTTACTTTTTTGGAAAGTAATGTTACGTTATTTTTGTGTTATTTCTTCTCACCTGGGCTGGGCTTGTGTGTTTGTTTCTTTAATAAAAAAACAAAACAAAAAAAACCTAAGTTCTATTTTTGCCCACTGTAAAGGCCCTTTCAGGACAAAAGTGAAATGAGTCTCTGACTGAAGGAAGTACAAATCCACACCTGTACAGTAGAGGGCACAGCTCATGGTTGAATCGCATCATCAAAGATCAGCAGCAAAGACATTGGTTAAAGTGAGATTAAATACATAAAGTATATTTCTGTTAACATATTTAATTGCAGGTTTGCATATTCTTGAATAATACAAACCACGCCTCTGCACTTACTCCCACAGGAGAGGTGTCAGTGAATAAATGAGAAAACAAAGTTACTTGCGTTACTTATTTGAGAAAAAAAAAAAAAAAAAATTGTTGCAAATTTAAAAGTAATGCATTACTTTACTTGTTGCTTGAAAAAGTATTCTGATTGCGTAACTCTTGTAATGCGTTACCCCCAACACTGTCCATAAGTGGCCACTAAAGACACCACTGATTTGTGAACATCTACAATTTGCACTCTTCTCTCTCCTGCCTTCCCTCAATTTCAGTCCTTCTATCTTTATCTCTGAATGAGACTCATTTTAACCCCAGTGTCAATCAAGGAGGCAGAGGGCAGCACAGTTTGTAGAGAAACTCTGCACTGGATTACATCCCAGGCCATAATTAAACTGAGACGAGACACCTCAATCTCACACGCACTCCCCCACAATCTCTCTCCCGTCACACCGCAGGGCCAAAGCTTTTAGCACTGGCTTCTGTCTGGGGCTACAACTCACAAACAGGTCAGTGAGCACCAGCCAAGATGAAATGTGTGGGTTTCACATGATTTCAGCAAAGCGGGCAACAAATCAAGCGGAGTATTTTCTGCAGTTCCTTGTTTAGAACAGAGGTGAGACATGAGGCTTATTAGCATTAGCTGAGACAAATAAGAGCAGAGAATGTTGTGACAAGCAGAAGTGTTTGGAAAGGTTGTGCTTGTCTTGCCAGTTGCACTGATGCTTGATAACATGTAAACACTCGGCACAAACCCATGGCTCTCACCAATTTACAGCTTTGTTGAAATACATAAATTAATCATTGTAATCTCACCAGGTTTGTCAATTTTCTACAAACAAACGGATTTGTGGCACATCAGCGCCGAATGTTACAAAGTTAAAGTGTTGCAAAGTGCAAAAACAAATAACTAACAAATAACCACACAACACATTCACACTTTTTTTGTACTTTGTGCCCAAAAAATCTCTAATTTTGCTTTTCTGTAAAAGTTTATTAAGAAGTTTATTATTTTATTATTTAATATAATAATTTAGTTAGCATATTCATTATTTACCAAATAAATTTTGAACTTATGAAGTCCAATAAGTGTAAACATAATAGAAATATAAAAAGAAGTGACAAATGGCACATAACAAAATTAGTAAAGCTTAAATTAAAATGAAAACTAAAATATGAATATATTATTTAAAATTTAAAAGATTAAGAACTACTATAATGGTAAATAAATCACACTAAAATAACAAAGTAAAAACATAAAAGCCAATTTAAAATATTAATGAATACTGTAGTGGTAAATAAATCATACTAAAATGACACTGAATACATAAAGCATCCTAGAAAAAAAAATTACAAGCATGCTATTTTAATGTAAACTAAGAGGTATAATTATTTCTTTATATTATAACCTATTAAAATGCACTGGTGTTGTAAGAGGACATAAAGGGGAACATATATTTGGCAGCTATTTAGATTAAAAAAAAACATTTAAACAGAAAATATTTTGTTATGTTATACATTTCTTTTGCAACACATGCTAAACAGTTGACTAAGTTCTGTTAGTCAACTGTTATTTTCTTGATAATTGCATTAGTAACTCATTTGCACACAAATAGGGCAGTGCTTCCTAGAATGAGTCCACTATAATAGTGCTGAAGTTTTGATTGGTTTCTGCTTTCAGAAGGGCTAGTCTTTCTCACAGTCTTCCTGTCTCTCCTTCTTGAGTGACAGGTACCCTACTGATGCAACTCTACCCACTAGAGACTGACTCAAGCCATTTCACACACTCTTATTTTCTCCCTTGTTCCTTCTCTTTTTCATTTTCCCTTTATCGTCATTGAGAAGACCAGCCTATTCTCCAATCTGAAAACAACACTAAGGAGCTAAACACTGCTGAATGAAAGAGAGAGAGAGAGAGAGAGAGAGAGAGAGAGAGAGAGAGAGAAAGAGATGGGATCCCTCTGCAAATGGGCTTTCCTGAATGAAATTAAATATCCAGATCAATGGACCGAGTCCTTGACCTGAAAGGAATTTCAGTCTGAACAAAAATACACACACCCATAATATACACACAGACGCAAATATTGATGGAATAAAAGAAATGCAATTGTGTCTCATTGTGTCTGACTGAAGTTTCAACCTTTATTGCTGACAATACCAGTAAACAAACAAAACAACAGAAAAAGTGTGCATTAGACTTTGACTATCTTTTGTGACTCTCTCTCATTGCTACACAATTTAGTCTGGTAGAGCCAGAGTTTTGACTAATAGCTTATTCTGGCCAAGAACTGCCAACTTAAACAGGAAGAGATTGACTGACATTTAAAGCAGCCAATAACATCCTGTTTTGTTTGCACAAGACATTTAGGGGTGGGATTATCAAACAGGCACCAAATCAGCATATTAGAATGATTTCTGAAGGACATTTGATGATGAAGACTGGAGTAATTATGCTGAAAATTCATCTTTGTATCACAGGAATAAATTATATTTTAAAATATATTAATATAGAAATCAGTTATTTTAAATTGTAATAATGTCTCAAAATTTACTGTTTTTACTGTAACAAAAAATAGAGCAAAAAAGACTTGGTGAATCAATCAATCAATCAATAAAATCAATCAATCTTGCTGATCCCAAACTTTTGAATTGTGGTGTATAAAACACCCATACTCCTGCAAGTTTCACAAAGCCAGCCAATCATATTAGAGCTTGTCATATTGAAAAAAATCTTGCAGAAAGCTGCATGCAATATGCATCAGATGGGCATTCTGTACTGTAGTTTTCACCACGAATTCAGGTATTTAAATAATATTTTTGTTTAAAGATGGTGAAACTGAATGGAACTATTTAACCTCTGCAAACCGTGTTTTCTCTATTGTGATTAAGGAATCTATTTCTGGTCTAGCATGTTCGGTTAGGGTGGCGTGTCTCTTGCATCCCATCCCATCTGTATGGTAGACACCAACCCATTGTTTCACATGGGTCCACCCCAGGGGTTAGTCTCCTAGACAGAGGCATTAACATACCTCTCATTCCCCTTCCACCTCTCGGGAGCTGGCTGAAGAGTGACTCATTTATGAAGAAGACCCGATGCCACTGCTGACGAGTCCATTGCACCCTCTGTCTGGCCCTAAGCCAGTCAGGTGTGAAGTCTAGGAGGTGTAAGCAGAGGCTGACAGGTCGCCTTGAGCCTGTCCTTCACAGGGCATTGTGTCTGCTGGCGGCTTCAGCAGCACTACAGGTGGCAGATCTGAAATGATCTCTCAGATGGACCAGTCTGATGTGTCCGTTCTGCTTCGCTGTGGTCACTGGGGGCAGCCATATTGGATGGTGGTCTGTTGAAAGTTTCACTGTGGTTAGCAGGGCTGTGCCAAATTCAGACCTGGTAAACTGGTTCCTTTTCAATTCACTGTGAATTTGAATTTAATTGGACACACCCTGCCCTTTTGTTTATCTATCTATCTATCTATCTATCTATCTGTCTGTCTGTCCGTCCGTCTATCTATCTGGCCCCCTTACCAGAAGAGGACAGAGTTTTAACAGCTCACGCTTCAGTTGCTCAACAACAACAACAAAGCTGGAGAATCTCACGCAGCCAAAATGACGATTGTCAGTAACGGTGTTCAGCCTTACATTGTTCAAACCAGAGTCGGACACTGATGGAGAGACTCAGGAAGAAGTTACAACATTTAGAATGCAACTGGACGTTTCTGAATGGTTAGTGGATAAATTTATGTAGTTGCTGTGGAGTTGATTCAACTCATCGACTAGTATGTGCCGTCATGTTAATCTTTTGTGCAAATCCAGCATTGAATTGACCCTCGTTTGTGAAGCAGTCCGGCATAAAATGAAAGGCATGGTAACAACACTCTACTACAACAACTCTTACTCTTCTCTAAAGCAGCCCAACATGGCCTCGCCCCCTTTGTTGCATGTGTTCCGGGGCAGGATTTATGTAAATGTTGGGTTTTGTAATGTCACCAACCTAGGAAGAAGCTCATTGTAGTCCCTACCAGCCATTTGTTGTAGTTCTTAAAAAGCGATTTCTGTAAAAGAAAATATCTCCCTTTGCATTGAACTTTGAGCACCGTAACTTTTCAGATGTTGTTTATGCTCAAACAACAACATTACACACTAACTAAAGTTAAAAAAGTGAAATCGTAATCAAGGACCTTGACCAAGAACTTATTTTTAAATTTCATATCATTTGAACTTCCGTATATTTAAATTCAAATTTTCAAATTGCAATTTTGCATTCTTTTCAATTCAAATTCAACTCAAATTAAGGGACTGAACTGGAATTTAAACAGCATTCTAAATTCAATACTCAGTGGTGCACAACACTGGTGTTTAGGACTCAGAGGAGCCGCTTAGGAGCTTACATGGTGTCTAAGAACACAGGTGTATGATATACCTGCCTGAAGCATGCCAAAGGTGCTCTTACTTGCTTATTCTAGGCATTTAGAATGCACATAAGAAGGCTAAGCATGGCTGCTGGTCTTTGAACTATGCTTTGGAAAAAGGCCTTCTTAATTAGGCATCGTTCCATATGGACCTCACAGGTTAAAGAGTCTGGCTTGCGGCTGCTTTGCTGCAAAAACTACATTGCTGGTAGGAGAGCTTAAAATAAATCACTCATGCACTTCCTGTGAAAGCACATATACAGTATAACTGAAGTAATTTCTTTCCAGACAATGTACATCCAGACTGACACACAAGGTGGGTTTGTTCAAAATGCATTTGTGTTTGGGTACATGGCTCTCGGGAGGCTCTGTGTGTGTGTTTGAGTGAGTGAGTGAGTGAGTGAGTGAATGAGCAAACACACGCGAGAACAACACAATTAATTCAAGCTAACGGTAAACAGAACTCTCACAAAGCCACACAAACACACACACGCACACCACGCTCGCACACACTTTTCTATGTATACCCATTATTCAATTCTCATCTGAGCGCTGTTTGGAAATATCTGGACACTCCAAACATTTTCTTTGGAAATTAAGTGTTCTGTAACAATTTGAAAAAATGAGCAGAATAGAGCAAGGAGACATTTTTCCCACAATTAAAACTTCATATTTGTAATTGGAAAATTATGTTTGTTACTTTCATTTATTCACTTGATTGATTGATTGATTGGTTGGTTGTTGATTGATTGATTGATTCATTCATTCATCAATTAAGCCTCCTATAATTGCCGAAAATAAGACTAATAAAACTAAAAGAAAATAATATATTGTAAAATGATTTTTCGAAACTGTAAATAAAATAAAATAAGAATAAAATTTGTGAAGTTTACTATCAATTTTTGAGTGAAAATTGTTTCTACTTAAAATGACATAGACACATAAAGATCCTGCAAAGTACAGCTACGTGTGTGTGTTTGTGTGTGTGTGTGTGTGTGTACCTATAGTGTCTTTCTATCTTTAGACATCATTACTCTCTGCTGTTTCAGGGATTTCAAACTACCATCCAGCGAATGGAACATCTGCCAGCATCAAGGTATCTGTGTGTGTGTGTGTGTGTGTGTGTGCTGCTTTGAGCAAAGTCTGTAGATGAACTGCTTTCATTTTGTGCTCAGACAGAATTTGATCTGATTGGTTAGGTTGTTCTGAACGATGTGCAACAGCAGCGTAACAGACAAGGAATTTCCACCTCATGATTTTGGTGATGGGGTAATGTTTGTTTTTCACGCTGGTTTAAGCGCATGCTCAGCACTCTTAAGTCAGGATTAGAAGCTTACACACAATCATCTCCTAATTGGATCATGGCAGCTCTGTAGCACCTTAAGATGGGCCACTGGCCTCTCCCCCTTTCTCCTGTCTCATCCCTCCTCCTAACCTGAGCAGATGGATTGATTTGGACAGAGATAAATAATGCACTTTGTCCCCAAGTCATGTCAAAAAGATAATGCATACACCCATATCTCACCAGGTACAGGTCATATTTCACCCCAAAATCAAATGAAATTGAAGAGATGCCTGTTTTAGGACAGCTTTCATGACATTTACAGCCAATTCATTATTTATTATTCATTTTGTAAAGCAGTAGTGCAACACGGTAAAACATTATCTTAATTTTAACAGTAAAAGACTGTAAAAATGCTACAAAAAAAACCTGGTAAGTTCTCTTACACTTTACGGTGAAAAACTGTAATAATAATGTAATAGATGTAAAGAGCCATTTTATGTAGCCAACAGAACTAGTCAAACACCCTTATGAAAAATAACCATGGTTATACTACGAATAAAAACAAAAACAATACATGGTTCTTGTACTTATTCCATGGTAACCACAAATTAACCACGCTTTGCTACAAAAACCATTAAAGGGTTAGTTCACCCAAAAATGAAATTTCTGTCATTAAGTACTCACCCTCATGTCGTCCCAAACCCATAAGACCTTCGTTTGTCTTTGGAACACAAAATAATATATTTTTGATGAAATCCAGGGGTATCTGATCCACACATAGGCAGCAACGACATTGCACCTTTTGAGGTCCAGAAAGGTACTAAAGAGAGCATTAAAACCGTCGACGTGTCGTGACTACAGTGGTTCAACCTTGATATTATGAGGTGACGAGAATACGACTTTATTCAAAAAATTCGTTTGTCCCCTGTCATACTGCTATGCTATTCAGTGCTTCAGTGTTTACGTCTATCCACCTTATTCCAACGCCCCGTGACGCTTTACGCGAATTATGGGCGTAACTTCCGTTAAGCTGTAAACAGTCAGTGAAAGGCTCGCTCTATGAACGCAATAATACTTTTTTTTTTTTTAAACTAGGTACAATGAGTTGACATTATTCTACTCACCCTTCAACCAACGAACATTAAAAGGACATTTAAAAGTGTAAAAGCATCAACAAGGTACTTTCAACAGGCCATGAAAAAGCGCGATTCTTTACACAGCAATAACGGACGGGTTAAATATAACTATAGTGATATATATCTGTATTCTGTAATATATGTTGCCTTAATAAAAATGTTTACAAACTTCAGCATTGCGTGATACTATTTCAAAGTGATTTCCATCATTTTTACAGATAATAAATTGTATTTACCTGTGAAAACACCTGGAAAGAGACGTGAGGCTTTGAGGAGAAAAACGAGATTCTTCGTGCATTCCAGTGAATTATTAATGGGATATAATAATAACAGACCACAAATGTGCAGTATATGTTGTCCTTTTTTCATACTATTACAGCGGTATGCAAAGGGACAAAAAAATAATAATCACGAGGATAGAAAGCAGCAGCTGAAAAGAGCTTTTGCCATATTCTTGTTATAACGTTACGTTAAAATACCAAGCGTTACATTATTCTCATGATGTCTGAAAATAAAACATGAAAGAAAAATTGACATTGACTTATCCGTCAAACTGACGGATAAGCTTTATTTGTAGGGCAACTGTATGATTTGAAACCATTCGTTTCAGACTTTTTAAATGGAAGTTCCCCAAACCGGAAGTACAACCCATAATTCGAAAGGCAGTAGGCTAGTCAGCAATAAGGTGGATATGGCGGCGCAATATTGGCCGGCTCTGGTCACGTGAGCAGATCATAATTTGTGTCCCGAAGACAAACAAATGTCTTACGGGTATCGGACGACATAAGGGTGAGTACTTAATGACAAAAATTTCATTTTTGGGTGAACTAACCCTTTAACTATGGTTTTGGGTCTACGAATAAGACCAGTTGTCCTCTGGTTGACATTATCGGGGAAGCTTCCCTTCACATCATAATCATCTGTTGATGTGTGAGATGTGTGAGACAGGGTATCTGCCATGACATACATATACGTGCTATCATACCTCTTTTCCTCAGAGAAACCCTGCACAGTTTGTTTCCAACAACTTCCTCTCGTTCCTCTGATTAAAAGGTCCATCAGTCATCATAACAAACGACTCCGAAACCAGGGAGATAATGAGTAACGATAATAACGCTACTCCTCGGGGAGATATCAACCGCCGTTTGACAAGGTCGCGAGGACAGAGGAATGCTGATTCGCGTGGTGTTTGATTGACAGGTCTCACCCCAGTGAGCTCGGGATCGCGCACGTCCCAAAAGACACTCGCGTTAAAATTCGCCAATGTCAGTGTCTATGCATTATGCAGTATTATGTCTATCCAAAACGGGCAGGTGTATTTGCATACTGAAACATGAGAATGCTGTCAACGGCATATGAAGCAGGACAAAACCGTAAGTTTTAAACTTAACATCTAAAATGGACTTGGATCCATATAATACTTTTTTAAGGAGCAGTAAACATACTTTGAATGACAAAAATGAGGAGAAAAGTCATAGTAACATGCAGACTAAATAGAACGTGTGGGGGAAAGCGACATGCTTTAGTCTATAGCTGAGGTTTGCAGCTTATTTCTATTTCTTTGTTTTTTGGCACAGGCTTATTGGCAAACGCAATAGCATTTAAAATGTCAAAGCGATCAATTTCAAATTAAAGGCAAGAACAACAACGAGCCACATGGGTCCTTTTTCAGATCCTTGGGGAGCTTCAGAAAAACGCCATTTTCACTTCTTTATCTTTTTTCCTTAAAAAAAAAAAATGGTCTAAGTAGTTTGGTGAGCCTTTCACACAAGATGTCCCAGCATGTGTATTCCTTTCATTCTATCATCTTTTAAACCAGCGGGGGAACTGTCACCGCGCTTCCGCACGCCACCATACGCGCTCTCTGGCCGGTTTTGCGCGCTCCAGGGGATCCGTCACTCAAAGAGTGTGAGACGCGCTTCCTTCGCGCGTCACCGTTTCAGCGGACTTCACTGCATGACTTCTTGTGCACGCCTCAGTTTGCTATAGTAACAGACGTGTCTAGGTGTCTTCTCTGTCTGACAGGAGTTAATCTTGCCGCTTTGAAGCTGACATGAAGCCTTTTTGCCCTTACATTCACTACATAAACCCACAAACTAACGACGTTTAAGTTCTATTTTTACCCTCAATATAAGAGGCCATTAACATAGGAAGTGTCCTCGCAATAGCTAGAGTACGCAGAGTAGACCTTTGACAAACTGTCTGGTAAACTTTTTAAAAACATTCTCTAGTCTTGAGTGTCAAAAACATTGTCAACAAATGGAAAATTAAAATGCTCTAATGTTTTTCTGACATTCTGCAGTGACCTAGATGCTTGAAAGCCTTCATAGGCAATTTGTTGAGTCAATTTCTTTAACTTTTCTTCCTGTTGACAGTGTTAATTTAGAAATAAAATAAATAAATCGTGTTGTTGACAATATTTTCATGCATTCTAAGTAACAACAGCCCAGTCCTCAGAGGCTGAACTGTTAAATAGCCTGAAGCTTGTTAAATCTGCATCAACAAGTTCTCTCCTTTCTGCCTGTTAACAATGCTCATTTAAAAATAAAGTATTCTTTTGTTGAGAACATGTTGGCGCTTAGTAAACATATATTCAATACATAAGCCCTGTCCTTAGAGGCCAAGTGAAGTAATAGACGGAATCATTTGTGCATTTCAAATGTTCTCAAATCTATATGAACACACTTTAGTTATTCCTGTTGCAGTATCTACTGTATGGCTTAAAAAAAAAATGTTCACTACTAGTAAATTATTCAAAATAAAAATCTTACACAGCCATTTAACACAGACACATTTAAATAACATTTTAATAACTCTGAAATAAAGGGAAAACACACAATTTTTAAAAATAATAATTAAAATTATATAAGATTATTATAATAGTTACTTTGTTTTGTTATTTGTACACCTCGCAAGGACACTTAAGCCCTGGGTATACTTCGTTTGCACAGTTGAGCGCACACTTGACTCATGCACAACGTACACAGGCGTTCGACGCATGCGCAGTTTTGAGCATTCTCTCGCCACGAGTTACAACCCATGTCAATATATTTGTATTCTTTCATGCTACAAATGAGGGTACTTTCTAACCTCTTCGCACAATTTGTCGTCTATATGTCGCTGTAGCTTGCATGCTTTCCAGTCTGTTCTGTTTATGCAGTTTTTCTTCGAATACCTTGTGAATCGACGCCCCCAGGGCACGGTTGCCACCTTGTGGATAAACTAATTACTGCAAAAAAAATTTAAATGCGCATGTCCGACCTTGGTTATAAAAATCTGGTGGTGCGCGTAAAGTACACAGGTACTCTTCTGATGACGAAATTCACGTCACGCACTGTATGCTGACCTTCACGTACGCATAAAAAGTGAAATATACTTTGGGCTTTAAAAGAGCTACATATGTAGAATTCAGAAACTCTTGTTATTAGCGACACCGGTGGCCGTTCAGTGAACTGCAGCTGGCATTATTGCTCGTGCTCGCCCTCGCCACGTACATGTGACTGAATGTGCTGAATGTTTTAAATCACAGATAAACCCAATAACATTATTCTGAACATTGTATAAGCATTCATTTTATGTGCCATTGAACGGAAGAGAGGCTCTTGGGAGTAAGCGTAATCATCACATCCTTTTGAATTTCCTGGCAAAAACATCCCAAGTCCTTCACATAAAAATTAGTCTACAGTCTTCAATAGACAACCTAGTAAGTCTGGGAAGGTCTTGTTTTTTAGGTTTCATTATAAGCTGTACATTGTCAATAAAAAAATTATTAATGCATGAAAATTCTTACATATAGCCCCATTAAACTCAGAAAAAGAGTAAATAAAAATAAGTGAATAAATACCTGTGAATGGGAAAAAGAATAAAAATATAATTTATTATCATTTAATAAAATGTTCATGGTCATTTCTGTGACTGAAAAGACAGGGGACATGTTTGTCACCATATGTTAAGAATGACTCATCACACAACAGTGAGCAGTCAATATCTGCTCGGGATTGTGGGTAAATCAGGCCTTATTTTGAATCAGATGTTATGTTGACTGTAGAATCGTACAGTATCCGAAACTATGGCTGAGGGGGAATAATCTAATTCATTTATGAACTTTATTGATTCCGTTGTCAAGATTTCTATTTGTTGTAATTCCCATAGCTTATGCATTACCCTTGTCAACTCATGTAAAATCAAATGTAATGAGATTCAAGCCAATGTTTGTTCTCAGAACACGCATGCATACGGTACATGCACCTCCAGGACACACATTCTCAGCGCAGTTCATTTGAAAGCACAGTGACAACTTTCCTGGAAAACAAAATTCCATCTCCATAAACAATGAGATTATTACAGTGAGATCAAAGCCATGGCAGACAGTGTCAGTGGATCAAAAGCAAAGCATTTTCTCACACTGCCCTGTTATAGGCCCAATTCTGGCCAGGTGGGGGATAAAAATGCCTATGGCAATCTCATCGCTCCAAGGTCAATTTGGAATTCTGCTCAGGCCGGTTGCATGCAGGTTGCATGGAGGCTGTTGCCGTGGGAGCTTTAGAACAATCCGTAGCAACGGCATCCATAAAGACCTTACTGGAGTAAGCCACAGATTCCAGATTGGATCTGTGATTAGCGGACAATCTTGGCCCAGAACATTGAAAAAATGACTTTTAAACTTTATCCTGGATTATACTCACACACATCTCTCCCTCTCTCCAAGGAAAAGCCATGACCGACAGCATCTTGAAAAAGTTGAAAAAGTCAAACAGGGATTTGAGATGGCATTCAGAAAGATAAATAATAAAATTAAATGTCCAGGTTTTACAAAAATCAAGAATCATTTGTTTATGACCCGCTTCACATTGAAATGAGTCATAATCAGTGCAAATCTGATTGACCCTATGACCGGATTTACAGTAAATGCCAATGGAGGGATCATTAAATCATTATTACAGTTCTTCTAATGAGATTTTTAATTAGTTAAAAACATCAATGTGAACATGATGGGATATTTGTGTATGCACACAAAACATGAGAATTTTTGATAATCACAAAACGAACACCATCTGCCTACATTATGTCTCTTTGAAATGATAGAGAAATATCATCATTATAATTTTACCTGTTTAAATATTACGTTCATCCAGCAATCAAAGTCTTTTTCTTTTTTGCACAAATAAATACAGAACAGGTTGCCAATATGCTTCTGGAACTACTGGATTACTAAAGCGCTTTATTCTCAGTTTTAAAGTCATTGTAGAGATGAATAAAGTACTTCTAGTGCTTTAATGAGAGCATAACATTTGCTTATTTTGCAACCCATGGCACCTGAATACTTATTATGATGCTGTTTGTGCCTTATTGCTAGCAGTAACCTCATTTTTTATTGAACAGTAAGGTTATGACCTTGTGGCAACTAAGTACACTTGCTACTTTTCCATTTTGAGCAGATTAGCACCTCACTAGTGGAACTCTTGACCCTAATGCTTGACCTTGAGTTGAACAAAACACATTTGTCCCTCTACTGTATGTGTGCATGTATTCAGACACTTGTAAATACTCACACAGACAAAAACCAACAGCATGACAAGAACAACAACAACAAAAAAGAACTGACCTTAAGACCTCAGCTGATCTGGGGTGTGTTTCCCAAAAGCATCGTTAGCCAACTAACATCGCAAGTTCCATCGTTACTTACATAGTTCAACGATTGTTGATCCCACAGTTGATCCCACTTTAAAGGGGACCTATAATGCCCCTTTTTCAAGATGTAATATAAGTCTCTGGTGTCCCTGGAATGTGTCTATGAAGTTTTAGCTCAAAATACCTCACAGATCATTTATTATAGCTTGCCAAATTTGACCCTATTTGGGTGTCAGCAAAAACATGCCATTTTTGTGTGTGTCCCTTTAAATGCAAATGAGCTGCTGCTCCCGGCCCCCTTTCCAGAAGAGGGCAGAGCTTTAACAGCTTGCGCTTCGGTTGCTCAACAACAACAACAAAACTGGAGAATCTCACACAGTCAAAATGACGATTGTCAGTAACGATGTTCAGCCTTACATTGTTCAAACTGGAGTCGGACACTGATGGAGAGACTCAGGAAGAAGTTACAACATTTAGAATGCATCTAGACATTTCTGAATGGTTAGTGGATAAATTTATGTAGTTGCTGTGGAGTTGATTCAACTCATTGACTAGCATGTGCCATCATGTTAATCTTTTGTGCAAATCCAGCGTTGAATTGACCCTCATTTGTGAAGCAGTCCGGCGTAAAATGACAGCATGGTAACAACACTACTACAACAACTCTTACTCTTCTCTAAAGCAGCCCAACATGGCCTCGCCCCCTTTGTTGCATACTCTCAGGAGCAGGGTTTATGTAAATTTTGGGGTTTGTGATGTCACCAACCCTGGAAGAATCTCATTGTAGTCCCTACCAGCCGTATGTTGTAGTCCTTAAAAAGCGATTTCTGTAAAAGAAAATATCTCCCTTTGCATTGAACTGTGAGCATCGTAACTTTGCAGATGTTTATGCTCAAACAGCAACATTACACACTAACTAAAGTTAAAATAGTGAAATCATAATCAAGGACCCCTTTAATATAAAAATTCTTTACTATATTATCATTTTTATGCATGTCCAAAAACATTGGAATTATCATTGTATAATGTCAATTGGTGTTATTTAAGTATTGTTTATATACTATTATGATATTTATAATTCCATATTAGGTGAATCAAGTATCTTGGCAAATATGAACATTGTTTGGTGACATTGTTGAGATTTCTCTTTAAACTCTAGCGAGACACGAGTGAGATTATTAGGATCTTTTCTCTAGAGACTCAACTTCAGCAAGAGTCTCTGCTTTTTATCCTGTTCTATGATAGAACTGAAATATTAAAAACATCTTTTTCCTACTGGAAATATACTGGGAATGGGCAGATTGATCCTGAAGTATTGATACTGTCAGTGTTATATGGAGAAGATCACTTCTCACTTAAATTATCGATCTTAAAGGGACAGTTCACCCACCCAACCCAACCCACCACAACAAAAACAAACAAACAAAAAGTCAATTTACTCACTCTCTGTCACAGTTCCCGTGTTCCCCGGACTCCATTTCCCATCATCCTCTTGTTTCCTCACCTGCACTCACTTCCTCGTCATCTCCCCATCATCACTGATCACCTGCACCTGGACTTCATCATCTGCACTCCCTATATAATGGACACTTTCCCTTCACTCCTTGTCTGTTCTTATGTTTGTCAAAGTGTGTAAAGCTGTTAATCTTCCCTTGGATTCAATAAAGCCCTTATGTTTGTGGATTTCCGTATGTGCCTCGTCTCTACAGCACACACCCGTAACACTCTCATGTCATTCCAAATAGGTGTGACTTACTTTTATGTGAAACATAAATGAAGATATTGGATTGAAAAGAAAACATCAGGAAAAGATATGAATTATATGAACTCCGCTCAAACTTTGGTGGGAATGTATTCATTTATGCAGTGACCTAAATTGTCACAGGCGCCGACATTTTACTCTCTCAGCATGACACAATATTAATCAAAACAGCAGAAGACGAGACCTTTTCTTTGTTAAAATAAGTTATAACATAATTAGAAAAAGCCAGTTGGGGGCAGGTTGGAGAGAGATTACAGCTGATTTTATGGAAACACACAAATACACACCGAGAAAAAGAGAGACCTTTAAATACCCTGTTTATCCTCCATCAGTAATTTGGAGGGGAGCTCTCTGTTCCTAATTGAATTGTTCTGTTTCACAGAAAAATGGCCACGCCTGGGCAAGCTTACACAGTGCTTTTCAGATTGTGTTTGTATATGCACGCCTGTGGGACTCAATAGTGGAGCTGACCATCTGGAAAAAGAAAAGCTCTTTCAGTGGCGATATGGCTGGAGTTTATGGACTGGCAGGCAGCAAATGAACATTATCTGCAAGCACGTCCCCGTCCAGAGGAGGACTTCTAATAGACAATGTGTTTACCAATATCGTTCACTTCGAGCACTCATCTGAAACAAGGACACACACTCATTCATTCCCACTGACCTTTTTTGCACCACTACTCAAATGGAGGTTGGTGGGATTTACAGCCGTTCACACACATTAAGCTGTTGCACTAAACAAATTAAGATTTAAATTTAAGGTAATATGCAGTCACATGTAAAATACACACTCGCACGCTTGCCAACCTGCCTGGGCTTGTGTTTTAATGAGGTGATATGATTAATGGATCCTGATATAGACTCTGTAACACACACACACACGCACAAAGACACAGCGGGCACCGAAGCATGGCTACCTCTGCATTCTTCCATGAGCTGAATCCCAATCTTCCTTCAAGTCCATTCTGAATAGACCTCTCGTTATTTATTCAAAATAATTATGACTGTGCATTTCAAGAAGCCGTAACCTGGCAACCGTTACTTCAAGAGAAAAAAAACACCAGCGCTGAGAACAAAAGAGAGAGAAAGATGAAGATTATTAGCAAGCTTCGCTAACACTACTGCTCATACTGTAGTTAAGGTTAGGGATTTGAATAAATCTAAGTAATAAACTCCACATTATTTGTGTTGTGAACTTGATTAACACTTCAGATTGTGTGACTTGTCAAGGAGAACTGTGCTATTATTTTTAGTGGGACCAGACTTATAATTTTCACCTCATGGACACTACAATGGATGGAAAATGAAGGAACCACAGACATACACTATTGTTCAAAAAATTTGAAGATGTTAAAGGGTTAGTTCACCCAAAAATAAAAATTCTGTCTAATTACTCACCCTCATGTCGTTCCACACCGGTAAGACCTTCGTTCCTCTTCAGAACACAAATTAAGATATTTTTCATAAAATCTGATGGCTCAGTGAGGCCTGCATTGCCAGCAAGACGATTAACACTTTCAATGCCCAGAAAGCTACTAAAGACATATTTAAAACAGTTCATGTGACTACAGTGGTTCAACCTTAATGTTATGAAGCGACGAGAATGATTCGAAACAAAAGATTCGTAAAGCTTCAGGCCTCACTGAGCCATCGGATTTTATGAAAAATATCTTAATTTGTGTTACAAAGATGAACAAAGGTCTTACTGGTGTGGAACAACATGAGGGTGAGTAATTAATGACAGAATTTTCATTTTTGGGTGAACTAACCCTTTAAAATGTTTTTGAAAGAAAACTCTTACACCGTGTCCTAACCAGACGCGACATAACGCCGCGACATACGATAAAAGGTATCTTTTCCATGTTAATTGGAGTTTTTGTCCTAACCAGCCGCGATGGCGGACTATTTCTCTGCGACGTCACAGCTGAAACAGCAACACAAAGAATGGCAAAGATAATATCAGGTACTGTTTATGTGCTTTATTTAATGTTAAAAGCTTTTAATGTGAGTTTGAATATCATTCTGTGTTCCCAGCATTTTAGCTGTAATGAAAATAACACTGGATAATTCACCTCAGATCTTGAAAATAAATAAATGGGCACAAGAACGTTCAAACTGTCAACTCAATGCAAACAAACAAGTGTATTCTATGACAAAGATTGGTTCAGTCACTCTGTATGTACTTTAAATAATATTTAAATGGTGTAATATTTATGAATTTTACTATGTACTTGACCATTTCATTGTGTCTGCTGTGCTCTTGCCGAGAGAGCCCGCCCACACTCTCTTCTGATTGGCTGTGGTTTTTGATAGATTTTATCGCTTCTCATTGTCACGTCGCGTCTAGTATGGACAGTCAAATTGCTCATCGCTGGAATCTTATCGCATCACGTCTGGGTAGGACACGGTGTTAAACTCACCAAGGCTGCATTTATTTGATCAAGAATACAATAAAATGGAAATATTGTGAAGCATTATTAATATATCTTAAAATGTAATTTATTCCTGTGATGGCAAAGCCATTTCTCCAGTCTTCAGTGTCACAAGATCCTTCAGAAATCATTCTAATATTCTAATTTGCTGCTCAAGAAACATTTCTTATTGTTATTAAATGTTGAAAACAGTTGTCGCTCAATATTTTTGTGGAAACCTTTTTTTCAGGATGCATTGATTGATATAAATGTAAAACACAACATTTATTTGAGATATAAATAATTTGTAACATTATAAATGTCTTTACTGTCACTTTTGATCAATTTAATGTAGAATGAAAGTGTAATTTCTTTCAAAAATAAAAAATTCTTACTTACCCCAAACTTTTAAATGGTATAGCGTAGGACGCAGAATATCAGTGCAACCACATAACAACATGACAATAGCCATTCATCTGAATTTCTGTGGCCATTTGGACAGACTCTGTGGTTCAGTTGTTTGGAGGACAATTAAAGGAACAGACAAAGGGACATGTCAATCACTGTCCTCCCAACAGACGCCTCTCGTCCACTCTGACCGGATGGACAGACTAAACCAGGACGACAGAGGCCTCGGGCCTTCTCGCAATTTTTTCCTGACTGTTCCTCGACTGTCCTTACAGTCACCGTTTCTCGTCAAACTGTCTGTATATCTTTCAAATAACTCAAGTCTCCATATACACTCTTACCCTTTGTCCTTCTTTTGTTGCTCTGAAATAATATTCCCATTCCTCAATTTCAAAATTTGAAAAAAAAAAAAGACTGAAATAATCTTGAAATAATTTCACTTTGTTTTACTGCATAAAGTTTGTAAAGATGTATGCAAAAATATTCATTTCTAAAAATATTAATTTCTCCATGTATACATAAAAGTGTACAGTATATATCTCTCTGTACACTTTTTTTTTTTTTTTTTTTTTTTAAATCATTGGCCACATTTTGCTGTGTTATAGGCCTACCATTGCCATTTCTATTCTACTATGTCTACCAGAGACAAACAAATGTTAGAACTAATCTGGGCATTACCATGATGACAACATTAACGACACAAATGATAACCGAATGGTTTTTTCACAGCATTTTGATATTTGCCCATCATAATTATGGCCATTCAGTGCAAAGGGCCCCAGCATCTGGCTGTACTGAGAAAAGGGCAATGAGCTATTCCTTTACACTCGCTGCTGCATTATTACACATTAAAAACTCATGAAGCCAGGCCAATATGGCCAAGCACATAAACATATATTGCACAGATGCATTGCAAGCATTCATACACAGACACACACAGTGTTCAATCTCCACCTGACGTAAACAGCTCCAGCCTCAACAGGATAGCGATGGGAACGTTTAAAAGAGATTCAAAGGCCCACTTGGGCAGTAATGCCAATGACATTATCGAGAAGTTATTTTAAGAGTCCAGCAAGACCACAGGAGCATAGTAAAATATGAGAAATAAGCCTCTTGGGATCATCTAGAAGTGATGTACACACATATCACACATACATATTTTTAATGTGTTTGTGTGTGTGCATGTTGTTTTGTACTGTATGTGTGAATAGTGCTGGATGTAGGCACTTGGAGTAATTTGTTGTGCTAGTAGCTGTACTCAAGGGAGTGACAAACAATATATGTACAAGGTTAAATTATAGTAAACATGTTGCTTAAAGCCTTTGAGAAAGAGAGCATTTCACACACACACACACACACTATAATGATACATACACTATAGACATTCCATTGACTTGTTTTAACACTGAGCTAATTGTATTTTCTAAACCTCACCTTCACACAAACCAATGTTCATTTTTATATTTTCATCAAGAAAATGTTTATTAAGCATACTATATATACAGCATAGGCTTAACCTGCCCACTCATGCACACATTCATAGTCTGAACTTTAATGAAAGAATTATGTCTATGTATAAATTCAAATACATTTAACCATTAACATATTACTCGTGGCATTTCATAAGTATTAATGTGCTTGACAGTGAGTCATCCACCTCTTAATTTTCTCTCTCCTTATATTGCTGGATGACCAAATGTGTTTGGGTGACCTTTCATACAGTCTATTTACAAAGCTTAAGTCCTATTCAGGAACCATTTTCCATTTTCCCATTATTCTTGTCCATTTTGCATCATCTGTTGTAATGTCAAGTCTTTTACTGGTTCTTTTCACTCTATCATTCATCTGACAAACAAGACTTGAGGTCATGCGGGCTGGTTTGTTCGATGTGTCATAATTATCATGAATTAGAGATTATTTTGAATGCCCTTTCTTTAATGAAAACTAATGATTTAAAAAGTTTTAGCAATGTAAAACAAGAACTTCCAGTAGATTTCCATCCATCCATCCATCCATCAAACTCTCTATCCATCTACCTATCGAACTGTCTATCCATCTACCTATTGATTGAACTGTCTATCCTTCTATCTACTGTATCAAACCATCCATTCGTCTGTCCATCCATCTATCCACCAAACTGTTCATTTATCAGTAATCCGTCCATCCATCCATCCATCCATCAGTGTCCATTATTAAGTACTGAGGAGTACTAACATATAATTAGTATGCACTTGTAACTGTTTTGTTAACACCTTGAAATGACCAATTTTGATTGTTATTGATCTAATTAAGTAGATGAACATGTAATATGTGTACCATGGAAATTGTGATGCAAAGTGTTACCATTTTCACTGACCATACCAACATAACAGCTGACAGGAAGCCTTGCTGATACTGACGCGATAACCAGTGTAGACTAGAGTACTTTGCCCAGGCATCAGCGATAAACTTTACATAAGCTGCTTTCTTTTCTGACTTGAAAGTGATTATAGCGTTGTCGTGCAACTCCTGTGGTGTAAACAAAGGCAGACAATTACAGTGCTAATGCTTTTATGAAGAAGCCAGGCTGGTATTCTATTGTGTGATTTCCCACTCCACTCAGTTTAAACCTATGAAACCTGAAGAGATTAGGGAGGTAAAGACATATTAATACTTTGATCTTCTGAAAGATTTAATCAAAATCATTGCAAGGATAGAGAGAAATTATTTTTTTGAGGTTTGGATTGTTGGAGACCACAGATGCACAAGCCCAGGTTATGACTTCATTGCTGCTTTCTTAAAGGAACAGTTTACACTAAAATTATCATTATGTTCTCATTTAATGACAAATTTGCTTAGATTCTGACAAAACATGTTATTTAAATATTTCATTTTTGGAAGAGCTTCTTTCTTTGCTTTTAGATCAGACAGTCACATTCAGTATGAAAAAATAATAAATATCAATGTTTACATGTGACTGAATGTGTGATCAGGTGTACAGGCGTGTTTCTGAGTGTACACAGGCCCTGATATTGAGAGTGTGTCTGAATGTGTGCACAGCTGGCTTTAAGCTTGGGTTTGGGCTAATTGCACCCCTGTTGTGTTTGTCATTACTCCCTCAGGTATACTATTCAGCCTAAAACTCCTCTTCTACTCTGCAACTTGTTTTTATTTGATTGCCCTCAAAACTTTCTTAATATTGTCTTCAAATTCAACCAGAACCTTCTTTTATCCCTAGACCCCCACGATCAAATCTGCACTGATCCTCCTTATTGCTCAGTGATGGTGCCAAAATATCAGAAAGTTGCATTTAAATCCTAAGATGATTTAAATCCTGAAGCGATTTTCCAAAGATAATCCTGTCAGTTGTTTGAAACAGTTTGCAGCAATGGTGTTATATTTCATTAGGAAATGCTACACCTGTCCAAAATGGCATGAGCGCAATCTGCCAGATGGCAAAAAGAAAGTCCATTGTTGCAGTTTTAGAAACAAGAGTGAAAATGGGAAAATGCTTGCACTTTTTAATAATTTAATACACATTTTTTTACATGACAAATTACATAATCAGCATAACAATTTAAGTGAAAATCTGAATAACAGGAACAAGATCTATAAGGAGCCCCTAAAGGGAAGGAAAAATTATATGTTAATGCTTTTGCGTTCTCTTGCAAAACAAAAGAAATTTTGTGTTTGCTCGCAAAACGTTTGAGTTCTTTCAAGTGAACGCAAAGTTTCTCAGGGGAAAGTAAAGTTTTGTGAGGGAAAGCAAAGGTTTTGTGAGCGAATGCAAATTTTCACGGGGAACTCAAAACTTTTGCAAGAGAACGTAAAAGCATTGAAATATATTTTTTTCTTCCCATCTCATATTTTTTTCATCATCATGTCCCTTTAGGGGCTCCGTAGATCTATACCTCAGATTTGTTTGTTTGTTTGTTTATGTTTTGGATTAGAGACCTAAAATAAAGCAGAATCTTACATATTTCTAAATTAAATTATTCAAAATAAATACAAAGTTCTGTCATGAAACTCTAGATGGTGCAGGCTAATAGGTCCTTCACTCAACCTGCTTGCAATCATATCATTCTCTATAGGGCACAGCTGATTGGTTCCTGCTGTATCAGTAGCCAATGACCTTGTGTGCTCACCCTTCAAAATACTTGGATAGCATTTGCCTTAGCAGTGCAGCACGCTTTCAGAAATCCTCCACCTTCCCCAGCTCTACCTGTATAGATCTGCTATGGGTAATTCAGGTATGCTATATTGTACAGCAGCAGCATGTCTTACTTGCTCACAGCAGCGTGTCGTGAATGTATTGGAAGTAGCAAGTCCCATACTTGCTTTGCACCAACAGCAGAAGCAGCAGCAATAGAAGCAGTAGCAGTAACAACAGCAGCTGCTGCTGCCTCTGCTGCTGTTATTGCTGTTGTTGTTGTTTTTGCTACTGCTAGTATTGCTGCTTCTGCTGCTTTTGCCAGCAGCCATTTCACCCTGTAGCCCAAGAATGGTTGCCCACTGAAGCTAAGCAGGGCTGAGCCTGGTTATTACCTGGATGGGAGACCTCCTGGGAAAAACTAGGTTGCTGTTGGAAGAGGTGTTAGTGAGGCCAGCAGGGGGTGCTCACCCTGTGGTCTGTGTGGGTCCTAATGCCCCAGTATAGTGACGGGGACACTGTACTGTAACAAGCACCGTCCTTCGGATGAGACGTTAAACTGAGGTTCTGACTCTCTGTGGCCATTAAAAAGTCCCATGGCACTTCTCGTAAAGAGTAGGGGTGTAACCCCGGTGCCCTGGCCAAATTCCTTCCATTGGCCCTTACCAATCCTCCTAATAATCCCCATCCATTGAATTGGCTCTATCACTCTACCTCTCCTCTCCACCTACAGCTGGTGTGTTGTTAGCGGACTGGCGCTGTTGTACTATGGCTGCCGTCGCATCATCCAAGTGGATGCTGCACACTGGTGGTGGATGAGGAGAAACTCCTGATATGATTGTAAAGCGCTTTGGGTGTACAGTAGTACATATGAAAGCGCTATATAAATGCCTCATTCATTCATTCATACAGAAGCAACAGCAGCAATAACAGCATCAGCAACAACAACAGCAGAAGCAGCAGCATAGCATATCTATTCCAACAAGACCAAATATATAAACATTGTCATACCCATTACCATGATGACATTTGGACTTTAAATCCCAGAATTTCCTAGCAAATATTATATGCATCAAAATGTGCTGTTAAATATACTGGTATTTAATTTCTTGATGCACATTTTTAGTTTTTGATTGAAACTACACTAATGCACACTACAGAATGTATAATAAGATAAGTGTACAAATTTCAAGAGGATTCTTTTCCCTGTGTTATTTAAGGTCAAGATGAAATTCTACAAATTGTTTTGAAATCTAAAATCCTTGATTTCATTATAAAATGCCTAAAAGGCACAGAAAATAAAGGCTTTGAAATGTTAGTTGAACCTTGAGAGTTGCCTTGAACTTTCTCTTAGCAAATGATTTGATTTTCCAAAAGCACACAAGAAGTCTTTGTGTTTTATGGCTTTGGTCTGTTGAATTCGCTCTCAACAGATCTTCATTAAGAGTCAAACGACTGTCCACGGGGGTCAGCAGATAATCATTTGTCTTCATCTAATCCGCCATCTGAATCGAATAAAAAAAAAAAACCCACAGTGCTTAACGACAGGTTTTGGAAGAAAATGATTTAAATATGATTGCAATAATTTAAGGCACGAGACAAATCCGGCTCCGGAGCGCATGCTTCATTTTACAGGAAACACAAATGGCTTTGTTTCATAGCTCATTTGAAAAAGCAGTGAATGAGGCTCGATTGAAACATATTGCCTCAGGAGCTAATTAAAAGAGACGGGTGATGCTGTGTCTTGGTTATTGATGCCTGTTGACAGATGTGGTGGTTTTTCCGTATCACTCACTGCTCTTTCCATCTCTCTCTCTCTTTCCCAGTGTTATAAAGCACACAAATAGCACCTAAGGCAGCGGCTTCCACTTTGCTTACCAAACGAATCTCATTTGCGATAGGTGGAGTGTTGCATATCTGGAAGTGCCAGCAAGCTGAAGATGTTATATTAGCATAACAAATAGCCGACATCCCTCTAGATACGACGGCAGCCGATCAGAGGCGAGCGATGTGAACAAGAGCAGCAGTTCGTTCATTAAATACGTTCATTTGGAACCAAGCAATCCCTGAACGCTGGCAAAAGACTGTTTTTAGATCCCTGACCTGCTTATGAGGAAATAGAGCTGTAATCTGTCAGACAGGAGCTCGGTCTACTCGCAGATTAATTGAATTCTCTTAAATACATGGTAACCCAGTCAGGTCAATTAAATCATTCAGTGTAATCACAAAACTGTTGTTCACTAATAGAAAAAAGTGGGTGTATGTGTGTGTGAGAAAGAACGCTGAGGTAGAGAATGTTCTTAAATAGTTTTTTGCTTTCACAAGTTGATCATTTCAGATCTGTGGTCGCTATGGCATCCAGAATGAGGCTGTTTATTATAAGTCACTAAGGGCCTGTCCACACGGAGACGAGTTTAGCTGTATACGCAAAAATTTTGTATCGTATAGGTGTTTCGTCCAGACGGATCTGGCGTTTTCAGAAGGTGAAACTGCTATTTTTTTTTTTTTTAGTCTATTTCTGTGGCAGAATTACAGCGCCACATACTGATCTGGCGTGTATACTACATCGTTTTGAGTCGGTTTCAGTGGTTTCGGATAGGGAAAGCTCTGGCTTCGTGTGGATGTAGCCTAAGTGCATTTATTTAATGAAGAGGATCTGGCAAGGGACACGTAGGTCCATTAGCATCAGCATATGAATCAGTCCTTGATGGAGTTCACCTGTAGAAGAAGCATTAAGAGGACACAATACACGTGACATTTGATGTCATGGACCTAAACCCATGCAACACATCTAAAGGTGCCTTATTTGATTAGAAAACAACGGTGGAGGAGAGGATTGTCATTTTTAGAGCTTTGTGTTTCATGGAACAAAATAACAGCATATGGGTTTGTAACTGTGTTATTAACTATTAAAAAACATTTAAGTTCATTGAAATAAAGCAAAGCTGAAATTAAATACAATATAAATAGATTTAAAAAACTGACATAAAATAAGTACTAAAATTAGTCAAACTAAAGTTAAAATAGTTAAAGTTAAAATAAATTAAAGTTAAATAGAAATATTAAAAAAAATAATAAAAGACAAAAGCACATAATTATTAAAAATATGAATAACATAATTATTAAAACATAATTATGTCTTAAACTAAAAATTAAACAGAATATATCAAAATAAAAGGTAATTTGAAATATTATTATATATTATAATAGCATATAAATAATACTAAAATAACAGTGAGTGACCAAAAAAAAAAAAAAAAAAAAAATCCATAATCTGATTGCCAATGTTAAACTGGTTGAATAATGAAATAAAAAAAATGAATAATTGACATTTATTGACTAAACTGATAAAAAAGAGTATATAGTAAATAGTTTTTTGAAACTGCTGTGAAAACATTAATTTTCTGCTTTTTAAATTCTGATCAATAATGAAAAAAACAACTTTTGACTTTTTGGACTTTTGGACTTTTTTTTTTTAGTAGGCCTTCATTATTCTGTTATTTTATAAAATAGTTTCTCTGTTAGAAATAAATAAATAAATAAATAAAAACCAGAACAAAACATATTAATTATACAAAAATAGCCCCACAATATCCCAAAAGAAATGAATAAATAACTGATACTGCTTTAAAAGTGCAATATAACAGGAATAGTTCGCCCAAAATAAAAATCCTCTTATTTACTTGCCTTCATGTTGCTGTAAGGATGAGAGATCTCAATAAAGTCAGATGCCAAAATCTGCAAAAAATGGTCAGAGGTTTCGATATGATCTCAAACATTTCTCATCCAAGTACAGATTATGTAATGTTATTCTATAGCTAGACAACAGACTCATTTGTATCAATGAGCATTTTTAAAGGTTAATAAAGGCATTTATGGTTCACTGAAGAACCTTTAACATTCCAATGAAGGGCTCTTTATAGTGGAAAAATGTTCTTCACATTATTAAAATGTTCTCAATACTAAGAAAAATGGTTCTTTTAAGAACTATTCACTGAAAGGTTCTTTGAGGAACCCAGAATGGTTCTTCTATGGCACTATTGTCAAAGCCCACTTTTGGATCATTTATTTTTAAGAGTGTAAGATACTTTAAGAGAAACATCTGTGCCCAGGATGATACAGCACATAAAACATATCTATGAACTTATTCTCCTCCAAACCTCCTGAGCTTTGAAAGAACAGCTAAAATCTTCCTCTGTGAACATCCAACAGTTGTATAAAAGAACAAACTTGACTTTAGTTTATGAGACTAAGCTTATATAGTATTCCAGGCATGGTTTGTCCTTTCCCTGTTCATAAATCCATCTCAAAACTTCTCTCGCTCTCCACCTCCAATTTCCCTCTCCCCATCTCTCCTGCCTCTGTTGTCCATTCCTGCAACGTTTTAATCCCTATTGCTCGGGCCTGTCGCGCAGACAGTGCAGCATCTTGATATGGAGTGTCCTTCACTGTCACCTATCGTCTCCATACAAGAGGGACTTCTTATATCACCTGGACCCTTTCGGCTGCCAGATTTATTGCCTTGGAGTGGGTTTAGGTGCTTGCGCCTTTCACTGATGATGTATTCACACTGATACACTGACAATCCGGGCACCTGAGAGCAGAGATGAGCTCTGGCCATCAATAAAGCCCATGAGGATTGGCAGACGGGGGCATTTGGAAATGTTTTTTTGTTGTGAGGAGGAGCCTGGGGGGTAAATTATTATGGTGGGCCAAGCTGGGAAAAATGAGTGTTATTTAAGAGTGACCTTGAGCTTTTTTGGAGATGCTAGGCCATGGAAAGCGCACCGAGGATGTGTGTTATAAATTATGGGGTGCGGCAGGAGGTTGTTGGCAGCGTTGCAGTGGGTTTACCGTAACGTACGCCCCACACAGGCATGCAAATGAACATACTGTGATGTAAAACCAAATGCGTACAAAATAAATAATGATGATAGGCCTGGATATTTATCGACAGATCGGAATCAAACAACAGGCCTATGAGAGTAAAAGAGTGTGTGAGCATACATGCATGTCAATAGGTATAAGCTGTGTGGTGTGTGTGTGTGTAATTATGAGCCAGCTGGTTGAGGGTATGGGGTCTGAATGATGACTATGACTGTCTATGACAGAACCTCCTTGAGGGACTGCGGCTGATATACTTCCTGCTGAAGTTATTTTACTCATCCTGGGGATAAAATATATAGCTTTATATTAGCTAAATTAACACTGTGATATTCAAGATATTATGTTTAGAATTGATAAATAGATTGGTTGCCTGTTAAAAAAATGGCTTAAACATGCCTAAACTGATTTTCTTGTCTTTGCCTGCCACCAAACTGTTCAAGCTGGTCTGGTTTGATGGTTTTAGAGGGGTTTGGGGAGAAATAAATGGCTTTAACCAGCCTAAACTGTTTTTTTGGTCTTTGCTTGCCACCAAATTGTTCAAGCTGGTCTGGTTTGATGGTTTTAGAGAAAAATGGCTTTAACCAGCCTAAACTGATTTTCTTGTCTTTGCCTGCCACCAAACTGTTCAGGCTGGTCTGGTTTGGTGGTTTTAGACGGGTTTGAGGAGAATAAAATGGCTTTAACCAGCCTAAACTGGTTTTCTGGTCTTTGCTTGCCACCAAACTGTTCAAGTTGGTCTGGTTTGATGGTTTTAGAGGGGTTTGGGGAGAAAAAAATGGCTTTAACCAGCCTAAACTGGTTTTCTGGTCTTTGCTTGCCACCAAACTGTTCAAGCTGGTCTGATTTTATGGTTTTAGAGAAAAAATGGCTTAAACATGCCTAAACTGGTTTGCTGGTCTTTGCTTGCCACCAAACCGTTCAAGCTGGTCTGGTTTGATGGTTTTAGAGGGGTTTGGGGAGAAAAAAAAGTGGCTTTATCCAGCCTAAACTGGTTTTCTGGTCTTCACATACCACCAAACTGTTAAAGCTGGTCTGGTTTGATGGTTTTAGAGGGGTTTGGGGAGAAAAAAAAAAAAGTGGCTTTATCCAGCCTAAACTTGTTTTCTGGTCTTCACATACCACCAAACTGTTCAAGCTGGTCTGATTTGATGGTTTTAGAGAAAAAATGGCTTAAACATGCCTAAACTGGTTTTCTGGTCTTTGCTTGCCACCAAACTGTTCAAGCTGGTCTGGTTTGGTGGTATTAGAGGGGTTTGGGGAGAAAAAAATGGCTTTAACCAGCTTAAACTGGTTTGCTGGTCTTTGCTTGCCACCAGACTGTTCAAGCTGGTCTGGTTTGATGGTTTTAGAGGGGTTTGGGGAGAAAAAATGGCTTTAATAAGCCTAAACTGGTTTTCTGGTCTTTGCTTGCCACCAAACTGTTCAACCTGGTCTGATTTGATGGTTTTAGAGAAAAAATGGCTTAAACATGCCTAAACTGGTTTGCTGGTCTTTGCTTGCCACCAAACTGTTCAAGCTGGTCTGGTTTGGTGGTATTAGAGGGGTTTGGGGAGAAAAAAATGGCTTTAACCAGCTTAAACTGGTTTGCTGGTCTTTGCTTGCCACCAGACTGTTCAAGCTGGTCTGGTTTGATGGTTTTAGAGGGGTTTGGGGAGAAAAAATGGCTTTAATAAGCCTAAACTGGTTTTCTGGTCTTTGCTTGCCACCAAACTGTTCAACCTGGTCTGATTTGATGGTTTTAGAGAAAAAATGGCTTAAACATGCCTAAACTGGTTTGCTGGTCTTTGCTTGCCACCAAACCGTTCAAGCTGGTCTGGTTTGATGGTTTTAGAGGGGTTTGGGGAGAAAAAAAGTGGCTTTATCCAGCCTAAACTGGTTTTCTGGTCTTCACATACCACCAAACTGTTAAAGCTGGTCTGGTTTGATGGTTTTAGAGGGGTTTGGGGAGAAAAAAAAAAAGTGGCTTTATCCAGCCTAAACTAGTTTTCTGGTCTTCACATACCACCAAACTGTTCAAGCTGGTCTGATTTGATGGTTTTAGAGAAAAAATGGCTTAAACATGCCTAAACTGGTTTTCTGGTCTTTGCTTGCCACCAAACTGTTCAAGCTGGTCTGGTTTGGTGGTATTAGAGGGGTTTGGGGAGAAAAAAATGGCTTTAACCAGCTTAAACTGGTTTGCTGGTCTTTGCTTGCCACCAGACTGTTCAAGCTGGTCTGGTTTGATGGTTTTAGAGGGGTTTGGGGAGAAAAAATGGCTTTAATAAGCCTAAACTGGTTTTCTGGTCTTTGCTTGCCACCAAACTGTTCAACCTGGTCTGATTTGATGGTTTTAGAGAAAAAATGGCTTAAACATGCCTAAACTGGTTTGCTGGTCTGGTTTGATGGTATTAGAGGTTTTTGGGGAGAAAAAAATGGCTTTAATAAGCCTAAACTGGTATGCTGGTCTTTGCTTGCCACCAAACTGCTCAGGCTGGTCTGGTTTGATGGTTCTAGAGCGGTTTGGGGAGAAAAAAATGGCTTCAACCAGCCTAAACTGGTTTTCTGGTCTTTGCTTGACACCAAACTGTTCAAGCTGGTCTGGTTTGATGGTTTTAGAGGGGTTTGGGGAGAAAAAAATGGCTTTAACCAACCTAAACTGGTTTTCTGGTCTTTGCTTGCCGCCAAACTGTTCAAGATGGTCTGATTTGATGGTTTTAGAGGGGTTTTGGGAGACAAGCAAATCAGCTTAGCTTAGTTAAACCACCAGTTTTTCTCAGTAGAGTAGTCTGGCCAAGCAGGTGTTCAGTTGGTTTAGATTGTTGGTTAATTGACCAGCTGACAAATAAATAAAAGTCCTCTAAAACTACCATAGTAAACTAGCCTGATCAGTTTGGTGGACAACAAACTACAATCTTCATACCTGCCAAAAAAAAAAAAAAAAAAAAAAAAAAAAAAAAATATATATATATATATATATATATATATATATATTGGGAGTTTATAATATATAAGTGCATTTTTGTCTTACTGCACAGAAATCTACCAGTGCAGTCACATGAAATACACTTAAACCAGACACAAATACACAATCCATGACAACAAGTATAGTTGATAGACCTAGTTTTAACCTGGTAGACCTTGGTTAAACTGGTTAGACCTACTGTAGTAGACCACATTCAATCAACTACCATGTTCCAAAAATCAGCTCGACTACATTATGATCAGGGTTTCCCTGCAGGGCTGCATTCACATAAAAGCTGCATAAATCATTCAGTATCTATAAAACACACTCATTTGTCTGTGTTATGGACGTATAGCCTTGAATTTGGGAAATGATTGCACATCTCGTTTACATTGCTATATTCTTAGGGTGATGTGCTGTTTACTGCTGAAGACCCTGAGAGACAAACAGCAGTATGTCAGGCTTTGCCAGCCTCTGTGCCTTTGCGATAACATCCCTCCATCTTTGTGTTTGAGATGTTTGTCTTGGCACGGTTCATCTGTGTGCCCACATACTGTCTTGGTATGCTAAACACGTGCACATACACATAACGTTGTGTCTAATAAAGATTACATTTGATAAATACCAGGCATGTCAAAACCGATGAAACATGATGCATGATAGAGGGAGATTAAACAAGTCAGGGGAGTGCTTCTTATGACTACATCTCTGCTCTTCCTTATCTTGCTAAATACGGAAAACAAAAGTGGTTAGCTTTTAAGAAAAAGGGGGATTCAAGAATAAATTACAGTTGCTGATAGCTCTTTTATTTGCATGCACTGTCTGTATTGTTTAGCACACAAACCACTAAAGAAATTATGCAAATCGAATAACGACACAAATGCTTTTCACCATCATTTGATGAATATCAGCTGCCATGATGAATAGAAAATGTACATAAACATCAGTTCTTTTTTTGTTTTGTTTTTTTGGGGGGACAATGTAATTTTTAATCAAAATGTCATAACTCAACCTTCCTATCAAATGACAAACTTCTCTTTGGTGATGTATGACAGACTTCTCCAATCATTTAGCTCACCTAATCTACTTGGTTTTAGGGAAAATAATTATTTTACTTGTATCTGCAATCAAAAATCCTTCAACAGAGATATCTTTTCTCTTAGAAAAATAAAATGAACTAGTATGTTTCACTCCATGCTCACTGGTGAGAGAAACCCCAGTCCAAGCAAGTCCAAGCGAGAGAGAACACTCCCAAAGCACATCTTGACCAATCAGATTGGAGGATAAAGGTCAAAATGGCTGTATAGTTGTATAAAGGCCAATTCACACTGCACTGACAGACACAGACCAACGCGGACAATCACCAGCCTACAATATGTCACTTCTCAGACATTCTGCAACCCAAAAACTCTGATTCAACATGTTCAATCGGCGAAAACAAGAGCCGACCAACAGTACATTGATATTATGATATAATATTGATATAATGTCTGCGCCACATAAAACATTACAAATGTTCTGTTTTTGGATGTACCAGTGAACATAAGAGTCTCCATAGACTCCCGGGCATCTGAGCCACTGAGGACACAGTGGATGAATTTCATTTATGAAGGAAATGTGCCAAAAAAGTTAGTTAAAGTCTTACATTTTTGTGCAAATCATTTTACGCTGGACTGCTTCGCAAACGAGGGTCAGTTCAACGCTGGATTTGCACAAAAGTTGATTCTAAAATATGGGTCGTATCAACATACTACTAGAGTTCCCACATGAGCACCTGTACAACAATTTATAGATGATCATGATGGAACCTGCTAATCGATAAGTTAAATAAAGCTAACTCCATAACAATTACATAAATTCATCAGCTAACCTTTCAGAATCATCCTGTTGCGTTCTAAAATTTGTAACTTCTTCCTGAGTCTCTCCATCTGTGTCCAACTCTGGCTCAAACATATATGGTTGAACACTGCTACTGACGATTTCTGACATTTTGGCTGCGTGAGATTCTCCAGTTTTGTTGTTGCTGGAGTATCCGAACCACGAGCTGTAAAGGCTCCACCCTGTTCTGGAAAGGGGGCAGGGAGCAGCAGCTTATTTGCATTTAAAGGTACAGACATGAAAACGGCATGTTTTTGCACCCAAATCATACCCAAATGGGGGCAAATTTGAAAAGATATAACAAATGTTCTTCACAGACACATTCTGGGGACACCAGAGACTTATATTACATCTTGTAAAAAGGGACATAATAGGTCCCCTTTAAAGTGCCTTTTCTTCAATGAAAATGGGTCATGAAGAGGTTTTCCTGAGAAAAAAGGCTGGGAAACACTGCTCTTGAAGACATGATTGAAATAATGGTTTTAAAGACTTGTGTACAATCTCAAACATGTCTGCAATGCCTCTGAATCCATTCAGAGTATCTTTGTACTGAATTTCCCTTAAAGGCAGAAGGCAACACTGAGCAGGATGGGCACAAATTGATCGATCAATGCAGAGGATAAGGAAACATAATTGGCACTGACACTTATTATTACAGCGTCTTTGTTCTCTTCCAAACCTCATTCTTCCCCTTTGTCATCTCCGTCTCTGTCTCTGTCTTTACCTACTTCCTTCCTCCTATGTTGTCTTTTCTTGTCCATTCCTCTACGATAACTACATGTCCTTCCCTTCTCTTGCTCTGGCTGTTGTGATCAATAGAGGTCATTGTGAGCAAGTGTGATTGAAATGCCTGCTCGTATCAATGTGTGGGTGGAACAGAAGTGTTGACCCACAACCTGCCCTCGCTCCCGTTTTCATAAAACTTTTTTGTCAAAATGAGCCAATTTGTTCACACGGAGTCGTGATGAAAAAGGAATTGGTGCTGCCCCAGGGCCAAACTCTGAAGCCAAACAAAGACCGCACAGTTCAGTCATAAAATGTTTGATGCTTGTGATCATCGCTTCTGGATTATTCATTTAGTTGCCCTCGCTTTTGATCGCAGAAGGACAGAGTTATTATTCAGCCTCATTCACTGCATGTAATAAAGTAACATGGTCACAGTTGTGGCTCTTTCGGGAAAGTATTGGTGGAAGTGTGACAAGGATCCCAGGGGAAACTTTTATTGCTCAGAGGTTGCTTTTTCATAGCTTGGGGGACTTAATGGAGTTCTCAGTCATTGTTCATTTATGTATCAGCTTTGTCGCAGATGGTTCTCTTAAAATACTTTAGGAGAAATAAAGATAGACACAAAATGAGTCAATTGTTAACATGCAATAAGCATATAAAATTAACACTCAAAAGCTTGCTCAGATCATTTGGTCTTGGAAGAACTGTATGAGAAAAGTTTGAGTTCATATTGAAAATTCTGACCTTTGATTCCAGACCTTGGATCTTGGCAAATTGGAGATGTTGTTGAGATCTTTTTTTCCTAGTAATCCCACAAGTGTGTCCTATATAGTTCCAAAAGAAACACAACACAAAAGACTGAGGGCCTCATTTTTAAATGTTGTGTAGAAACCATCCAACATTTGATATTACCATCACTTTTTAAATGTGCGTACATGTGATTCAGAGAACAAACGTATGCACAAAAAAACGTGCATACGCCTCTCTTCCAGAAGTTAAATTTATAAAGCGAAAATGATCCTGAAATTGTGAGCAGCTGAATGGTTTCATCTGGTTTCATTGAAATGTTGTTTTTGTTTACAAAAATTTATAAAACCTCTGTAATTGAAATAAAGCTGAAATAAAATCAAATAAAAATTAGAAATGATGCCTTAGCAACTAACTTAAATCAGTTAATAAATAAATAAAAGTAAAACTGGATAGAAATACTTTAAAAAATAATAAAAATGACAAAAACATAAAATAAAAAAAGTAAATTTAGGATAAAATATTCTATTTATATTTAAAATTGTAAAAATAAAAGCCAATTCAAAATATTAATAAATACTATAATATATAGAATATAAACAATACTAAACTGTTAACTTAAAGAATCAGATAATGATTTGTTCCCAAATTAGTAATTGCTGCTTCTCTCATAAATGCATCTAGGGGAGCTAGTGTAGATGTCAACATTTTCAGTCAATAATGACTAAAACTTGATTTGTTCCTTTAAAAAATTATCGCTTAGCTTCAGAACACTGGGAATATAGTGCAGAAGTGATATGCACCACATTTTATGTTTTTTCTTTTTCATTTTGGAGCTTAAAAACCTTAGTCCTCAATCACTTTCATTACACTGGAATGATAAGGATAGAACAGGATATTCTGAAAACATTTGTCTTTTGTGTTTTATAGAAGAAATAAAGTCATTCACATTTGAAACAAGATGAGGGTGAAAAAATGACAACATTTAAAATTTTAGGGGGGAATTATCAATTTAAGCCAAAGGAATAGTTTACTCCATTTGCTCTCCATTTGATTTCATTGCACTCTAACTGAAACAACTGAGATATTACAGAGATTTGTTTTTCCTGTGGGATATTGTGTCCTCTGTAGATGAACATTTGACTAAAGTCATTTTCACGCTCGCTGTTGATGCAGCTATGTTGTGCCACTCTCTATAATAATTATGACATGATAAGCTTTAAGAAGATTAGCATAAACTCCTTAATGTAATTATCTTTAGTAATGCTATTTACTGAGTTCACGCACTGTTTAACTTGACATATCCTAGAAAGGAGTGTACTTTGAGCATATCAAGGCTTCTGTCCACCATTTGGCCATCTCAGATGAGTTCTTGTTTCTCTTCATGAATGCTCACAACCGGATTGACGTCCATTCTGTAGTTCCTTTTTGAACGGTTTGTGATATTTGATGGAGTGGATGTGACAGGTGGTAGGGAGCTCTGGATGACAGCTGCCGCTCTGAAGGGAGTCTCTTACACAGATCAGAGAGTGTGCGAGCATGTCCGAGAATCTGTGTGCTAGTCGGCAGGACACAATCAAAGGTCCTGGTCACCATCCATGTGTTGTTTAACACACACACACATATACACTTACTGATCTGCCAAATAAATTTAGAGGTACTTGCTGAATTGCACTTTTAAAAAACAACAACAGCTATTTATACTTTGTTTTAGGCTGCTGTTGTAGGCAATGCAGGCCTTGTGAAATCTTGCAAGTAATTATCACAGCAATTAAATGCAGGCTAATGTTCCTGTAATAAAGTTTAAAGCAAAAACCATTACCATTGGCTTACGTTGAGACACTCTCAAGGGTGAACGTGATGTTGTGGTCAAAGAGCCTTCTTAAATCATCTTAAAAATCTTCTTAGATCAGGTCTAGCTATATATATATATATATATAATATATATATATAAATAAAAACAAGTCAGATTTATAGTCAAGTGAAATGAGATAATCAAATATGCTCTCTTAAAATATCTATATTTCTTCTCTTGAAGCATTGGTAGTTCTGAATTTAATTTTAGTCAATTGATTTGTTTGGGTGCTTCATTTAAAAGAACTTCTTCAATAAATATGTAGCATTTTGCATCTTTTTGTAGGGTGTTACAAAAAATACATATTATTACATTATTATTACAAATGAAAAGTATCGTCACTGTCAGACGGTATCTCCATATTTCGTCATTATTATTATTATTTCCTTCATAAATCATTTACGTCTGTCTGTGGAGTTTGCAATTATTTAACCAATGAAAAGTATTAAAAAGAGTTTGTGACTTAAACCGTCTCTGCTTGTTTGCAATGCAAGGGTAAATAAAGAACTGGTTCTTTGAATAAGTACAGCATTTTCTTTACTCAGAAACACCAACCCCCAGTTTCACAGACAAGTGAAAATGCCCTAAATGCCCTGATTGAACTAAGGCCTAATTCTGGCTTAATCTAAACCCTGTCTGTGAAACTGGGCCTATATAGGCTAATGTTTAATGTATTTGAGGAATGGAGAAGAGTCTAGCATTTGTCATTGAGTCATAGCCAATAAATAGCCTGTGTGAAGCACTTTGTCTTTAATAGCATGAGATTTTGGCAAAATGACAGAAAAAACTGAGTGCCCAGATAGCTACAGTAAACTTTATAACCTGTAAGTTGATGAAAACGTAATATGATGCACTTATTTGGTAAAATGCTAATAAAATAATGACACACGCAGGTGCCACAATATCAACTTATCAACTTGACAATACAGTGTTTAATTATTTGAAAAAATGCAATGTTTTTTCTTTCTGAAAAGTAGATTTTTTGGCGATACAAGGTTTCCGCCCGACAGCAATGTTGTATAAAATATACATGTAAAATAATATAATTATAAAATATAACAAAATGTGTCATAATCTATCTCTTATATATCATCTATATTAGTTAAGTAACTTGTAACTTCACTTCTAACACTGGAAGCAATAAAACTCTGGTGTGATTTTGCATAATTCTTTTCTATTCAATGACCTTTCTTTTCATTTCTTTAAATGCACTGACACATTCTGAGAGCTTGGCTCAAGATTTATTTAATTTTTATTTTTTTGCCTACTAGGCTCTAAATGGAGAAACTTCTCTCCTCCAATCGGCTCTCAGATCCTGCTGTTCTAATTGAAAATAAATTGATCTCTGGGGAGCGACGTGCAAATTTGATGGGCTGGAAAGTCCAGCTACCAACATCACGGATGTTTAATCTTGTCAACTCCTGGATCGGCAACAAGATTAATTAACCTAATTATAGTTGAGTAAAAGCATACGGGAGCACCCACTGCTCATCGCTCTGTCCTGAATATCAAACATGATTGTTCCCATTGATTTTAGATATAATGGTTTTGGAGACTGTTCCAGACTTTTTTCCACCCACTCTTTGTTGTTATGCCCATGGAAGCTATGAAAAGTGTTCGACTAGTGTAAATAGCACAAGTTAAGGTGTTGGAAGTAGTTGTGGAGCATATGCTCATATCATCAATTAATAAAAACACATTTGGGATAGATATCTCTTTCTCCTGCACCCATCACAACCCATTTTACATGCATAATGTGACATATTTCGGAGTGAAACAAACCATTCGAGAGAGAGAGAAAAAGCATGGGGCTTTTTATACATCAAGAAATGAGTGAATCATACTAAAATATCTATGTATGACAGATATTTGGAAGGGAAAGGTTTAAAAATAAGATGTCTTGGTGATGTAAAAATAAAAGTCATTCTGCATTTACATTTAATCATTTAGCAGATGATTTATCCAAAGCATTTTTACCACAACTTAAAATTTTGTGTTGGAATAACTTTCCCGTGCCACGGATTTGAATGATATTTTAAATAGTGTGGCTTCTTTACTAGACCGTTCAAAAGTTGGGGTCGGTAAGATTTTTTAACGTGTTTTTGAAAGAAGTCTCTTATGCTCACCAAGGCTTCATTTATTTGATACAGTAAAAACAATAACATTGAAAAAATTTGTACAATTAAAGAAACTGTTTTCTATTTTAATATATTTTAAAATGTAATTTATTCCTGTGATGGTAAAGCTGAATTTGGTTCTGAATTTGGAAACATTTCTTAACATTATCAATGTTGAAATCAGTTGTGGTGCTTAATATATTTAATGGAAACTGTAATATATATTTTTTTCAGGATACTTTGATGAATAGAAAATTCAAAAGAACATTTATTTGAAATAGAATTGAATTTGCTGTTTGTTTTTTATAGTGTAAGAAAGCACTAGCACAGGTGGAGCAAGTCATTATATTTTTTTAAAAGATTACAAAGGCAATATTTCTTTGGAATAACAATAGGAGGTCTAATTACCAAGAGAAAACAAGAAGAACCACCCCAGGAAGTATGTATTTCGAAATCTGCCATTTTTCCTCATGGGCGGTCAGTTTGGCAGCCAGGTATTTTTGAGCCAATCAACCGAGATGTAATTTTGATTTCATGAAAAACATTTTTCTCAGATCACTTCTATTTACTCTTGTTTTTGGAGCAAGACTTCAGTTCAAGTGCTTGTTTGCAAAAAGATGTGTGTGTAATTGAGGTTAGGATCCTTTCATTTGCACCTGTTGATTGGATCTACACTGTGTGCAGAATAAAGAACAAACGAATGAGGAATTACACAGACAAAGAACAAGAAATAGAAAGATCATCCTATGTCTTTGCCTGGGAGCTCAGTGTTCTGCACTATAACACAGCTTTAATTTTCTGCAGTCAAAGCTTCCAAAGATTTTCTAACAGTGAGTAATCTGTGGCCAAAACTTCTTTTATCCTCTCACTGCCACATTACAATGGTAAATTATTCAACAGCTTGTTTAGCTCCCACATAATTTATGACCTCTTCCACCTCTCTCTCTTTTCCTCTTTCCAAAAAGACACCTATATCCATAGACACTGGCTCTCTTTATAGGTCGCCCTGTTCTCATGTTTTCTCAAACCACCAGTGATAGTATAATGTTCTCATTGTCAAACAGCATTAGAATACACAAGAGCTCCATTTGCTTAACCTACACTACATGGGCCTTTCTGCTTCAATAACAGTCCATTAAATGAGTTTTGCATTATGAGAGTGGATTCCACAGCAATATTGCACTTGAGGAGCAAAATAGCTATTAAACAGCTAAATGGTGCAGAGTACAAAAGAGCATCAAGGTTGTCTGACAGGCAGCTCACGTGTTTTGCTGCGATTGGAATTTACACGTACAAGATACTATAAAGCATCAATATAAGTATTTCTCAGAGATTTGACACAACACTGTGGGCCTGGGGGACAGAGACCCATTCATACAGTTATCCTGGGCCCTGTAAATTTAAAGGGTTAGTTCACCCAAAAATGAAAATTCTGTCATCATTTACTCACCCTCATGCTGTTCCAAACCCTTAAGACTTCAGAACACAAATGAAGATCTTTTTGATGAAATCTGAGAGCTTTCTGTCCCTCCATAGACAGCTATGCAACTGAAAGTTTGATGCTTCAAAAAGCAGATGAAGAGGTCGTGAAACTAATCTATATGAATCGAGTGGTTTAGTCCAAATTTTCTGAAGAGACTCGATCACTTTATATGATGAACAGATTGAATTTAGGCTTTCATTCGCACATAAACATTCATCAGAAGCTCAACCGAACCTGATTGACGCGTGAGAACAAACCTCTTGCGGAAGCTCAAACGTGTTGTGTAACACACGAGAATGAACCTCATTGGTTCTCGTACACGTCAAGTAAACATGCTTGAGTTTTTGTTGATGTTGAGTTGATGAATGTTTATATGTGAATAAAAGCCTAACTTTAATCTGTTCATCGTAAAAAGTGTCTCTTCAGAAAATTTGAACTAAACCACTCAATACATGTGGATTAGTTTTATGATCTCTTTGTGAACTTTTTGAAGCATCAATGTTTCAGTTGTGTAGGTATCAAAGAAGGGACAGAAAGCTCTCAAAATTCATAGAAAAGATCTTCATTTGTATTCCGAAGATGAACAAAAGTCTTACGGGTTTGGAACGACATGAGGGAGAGTAAATGATGACAATTTTCATTTTTGGGTGAACTAAAACTGTAAGTAAACTGGACTAGACTTTATCATAAAGACTTGGGTTGGCTTTTTTGACTTGGCACTGTAAAAAGACAACAACACAGGATAATTGGAAAAACGTACCTGTGTCAACATTTTTGCAAAACGCCAATTTGTAGGCTACATATCACTGCAGTTTATAACAGAAATGAACACTAGAGGCAGTAAAACAGCAAGCACTTTTAATCGTTTTCACACACAATTGTGATTACAGGGCCAGATTATGGATTAATAAAGATTTGTTTTCACGTGGCTCCTTGCACAATAATGTTATGAGCTCAAAACACGTTTTACCATAGTGCATGATTTGTAAACAAATATATTTTGGAGTTTTCATCAGCTGGTACAGGATTGTACTTGCGATGCGAAGAGCTTGGGTTCGAACACAATGAAAGACGAGTCACGGTAAATCAGCTCAAAGACAAGAGTTAAAAAACAAGCTAAAATGCTACGTTTGTGTTTTTATGTCACATTTGCTTTTGTTAACACTTTTGGGTAGCGTTAGTGTAGGTGTACGTTATTAAACATGATGGAGCATTAAGCTTTTAGCGCCACTCACTGGACATTTCAATTCAGAACTGTGGTGATACATACAAACTTCAACATAATAAAAACATTGCCATATTCACGTTCATCTGTTCCAGAACAAACTAAACTCGCTTTTAGCGCCACTCACTGGACATTTCACTTTGAAACTGTTGCGAAAGGTGCATGACGCAACGAACGTATTTTGCGTTTTGCAAAAATATTGACACAGGTACGTTTTTCTAATGAGCCTAGGCTGAAAAAAGAAAGAAAGAAAAAGAAAAAAAAACGCCTTGACTGCCTTAACAACTGCAGAGAAAACTACTGAAAACCAGCCAAAATACCCCTAGAATCAAGTTTTGCACAGGATCAAATTTCACTCAAATTTTCTTCATGAAATGTAAAAATGCAGTTCTTCCTTTATAACTGGACATGCTGTTTTTCTTAGAGCTCATTTTCTCAATCTGTACTGCCATTCAGTGAGGTGATTTTTACCATATGGTTGCCGGCCATCAACATACAAGACCTCCAACTGCAGTCAGTACGTCTTGTCCTGCTAGTCTTTAAGTCATTAGTGAGTCCCAGTTTTATGACAATGCAGTTCAGTTACAGTTCTCCTCCTATAGTTTGAGAAAGTCAGATGAAAGCCTTTTATCTGATAGCATACACACAATGAGGTGATTGTTCTCTAGATGTGAGCTATTACCTATGCGTTGTTCAGAGGTTTTTGTTGTTATTGAAAGGTTTTTTTTTTTTTGTTCAGTTTCATCTGAAATTATGAATAAAAGGGATGAGACCACCATTGCATCATCACAAACATCCTCACACATACACTGACAGGAATAAATAATTCAATATTTGTCTTCAGGTTCGTACAGATTTTCCAATTCAAGATAAATAAGTGTGTGTTTGTGGTGTCAAGTCATTGCAAAAGCATAATGCATACAGAAATACACATTCTATGCTTTACCACAGCTCAAATGTAGCAGTATACTGAAATAATTACAGTCTTAAAGTGAGACGCACAAAACACTATATATCACCCGAGCAAAACCCTGAGCCAAACTGGTTATTATCGCTTACTTCATCTTCTTGTACTCCTACATGATCGCCATTGTGGCTCCAATAACCGTACCGCAGTCGCATGAATGTGCTTTGACAAACTGTGCAACTGCGGTGTAGATAGGTTAAATGACTTGCCATGGGGGTTGAGGAGGAAACCATCACTTTACTGCAGTAATGAAGGTAAAAGATGGTATGTCCTGCCACCTTAAGGGCCAAGACATTAGTTCCCACTCGCTCCAGCTTTACAGACACACACTAAGTAATTGATAGCCCCGAGAACCTTGGCCGCATTACCATAAAGGTTTCATAAAAAGGCAGAATATTAGTGTTTGGTTATGAAATTCAAATGAGCCAATGCAATATAGATGGCAGATATTGATAATATGAGATAATTGACCAGCGTTGGATATCAGAGGAATAAGCTGAGATTCATATTGAAGCTCAGTAAATTATGCATCCGTGCTCAAAATGAGAGGACATGACGGATGAGTCTGGAGAAGAAGGCCTGTTCTGGAGTTCAGCTAAAGGTGCGCTGCATAATTCCTCCCTTGTTAAAAAAGTTTTGTACATATAGAAATAAACAGTACTTTTGTAAAATAAGTTTAAAATGATATACACTCACATGAGATGAAGTCTCCAGTCATATATGGAGCGGTTTTATTTTACATGGGGTCACCTTATGGGGCGGCCATGATGAGATCACATGATCAGATCACATGATTATCTCCCTGTTATCAGATACTTTTGCTCATGAAATCAAATAATCATGTCTAAAACACGCTACTACACTGTAAAAAAAAAAAAAAAAATCTTGTTTCAACTTAAAAAAGTAAGTATTCATGCTGCCTTAAAATTTTAAGTTTAGTCAACTCAAATATCCAAGATGTCACTTAGTACAACTTCACATTTCAAGTTACCTAAACTTAAAATTTTAAGGCAGCAAGAACACTTACTTTTTTAAGTTGAAACAACTTTTTTTTTTCTTTTTTTTTTACCGTGTAGAAGACCGCTGTCGTATCGTAACTTTAATAATCTGATTTCAAGATAGGGTGAAGTTAAATTGAGCCTTTATCTTTGAACATAACAGTCTTATGTTCAGACATTCTTGTTGAGAATGTCCATGTTGTTGTTGTTTTTTCCATACAATTGGAATCATAAGAAAAAAATGCAAAAATGTAATTTGATGCAACAAACAACACATATATAATGCAAATTATTGCAATCAGTATTGTAACTGATTATGATGTAGCCTTTTATTTGCTATTTTACCATATAATACAGTAAAGTTTGTACACTGTACATCATCTCTTCATCACAGCAGTCCAGGGACCTAAGTCAGCTCTTTTAAATGCCAAAACTTCACGGTGCCATTTCTTTTAAACAAAAAAATCAGTTTACCGCCTGCCTTCCGTAGGAGGTAATAGAGCAATTGTGATCTAGAATGAGCTTGATTTACATAAAAACAGTTTGCTAAGAAAATTACAATTCACGGTACTGTGCATTCAGTGCCAGAATAAACTAGATTGTTGGAGATTAGTTTTAGAATAAGACGCAGTTTTTTTTTGTTTTTTGTGCTGAAATAAAAAGTGTTTCTTAAATTTGCCTCTCAAGGTTCATAAATCAATTGTATTTCATTCTGAATGTTCTATGCAACCTTGTGCTATAATCGCCAAAGCTAATAATGAATTGATCCAGAAAGGGAGACTTAGCATAATGGCTAAATTAATAATTCATATGCACAGACTGTTGGAATTAGAGATCAGAGCCTGCTGAGAGAGTTTGTCCAGATTCAAAGCTTTAGCAAAACTCCACTCAAATAGATTTCAGCAGGCCCATTGATTTAATATCAGTTCTGCCGGCAGGAAATTTACATTCCACAGGCAAAAATATAGGTTCCATATTTCAGTCTTGGGGTGAATAAAACCAAATTAAATTCACTGTTGGAGCCTGGAAGTTATGCGCTGTAGTGCAAAGCCAGTGTTGTGTTATCTCTTTGCTGATTGGCTAACAGGTCTTGAGCAAACATTTCATTATAGGAGCTTCTTTCATTCACTCATCTGATAACCCAAAGGAAGAAAAGGAAAAAAATCACAAATGAGATCAGTTGTTTCTCCTAGATAGCAATGAGATCAAATGGAAGCAAATGGAGACTTTTCCTCAAGTCTCCGGTCCAATTATTTCTTCTCACAGAAAAGACTCAGTAATCACGCGTAAATCTCATCTAGAGATTTAGAAGAGATTCCATAATAAATTCCAGCATTTCTCATTAAGACCAAATGATCTGAGCTGCTATCCACATTAATATTCAACTGTTTGACAACAGCAGATCTATTTTTATCCTAAGAAATCTGGGGAGAAACATTTGAGACAAAGTTGACACGTCAATGAAACAGAACTTCAAAAATTAAGATACTATTATTCCCTATTTTCTTTTTAACGAAAGTCAATAGGGTCCACTGACTTTCAAAATATCTTCTTGTTTTATTCCAAAGATAAAAGTTGGGTCAGGTTTGGGTCAGTAAATGATGGTAGAACTTTAATTTTTGGATGAACTATCAATGTAAGCGGCATTAAGATCACTGAGCTATGAAAGTGAAGTGTGATCCTCTGGGAATGATCTCTGGTGGCTGTTAGTCTTCACAGACAACGGCCATTTAAACTTCCTCAGTTGTGTGAATCCTGGGTGTCAAACTATAACTGCATTTCTCTTATTCTGAACTCAAAGAAAGCTCACACAATCTTATGTGGCCTTCAGGGCAAGCTGAACGAGGGGAGAAGAAGAAGACAGAAAGAGGAAAGAACATAAATGAGGAAGAGAGAGATAAATAGAAGTCTGTACAATGGGCCACCCTGCAGTGCTCCTCTCCCTCACATCAAGTCAGGAGGGGCACTGCAATATCAAACAGGTCGATATTAAGATAAATGATGGAATCTAATTATTTACACAGGAAAACCGTCTGAGGACCATTTAAACAAGGAGAGCCGCCCCATGTTCGCTATTCTTTGAAAATGTTCAATGGTCTTCGGTGACATAATTTTCTAAGAAGCAGAAATTGAAGGTGACTCACTCAATTGATGCTTAAATAAAATCTTTTGTGGTAATAAACACAGAGAAGAATTAGGTGTCCTTTCTCGTTTGATTATTTTTCCCTCGCCATCTTTGTCAAAGACAGCGTCTGCTGTTGCCTTAATGGGTGCTGATTTTGTTCTTTTACGACTTTAATAACGACAGAATGGCAATTAACTGATTTGCAGTTTCAGTACTAAAGGGCTTATATTAAACTTCAATACGGACAGTGCAGGAGGTGCAGGCAGGCCTTGAGGCTGGGCCTTGAATTTAATTGCTCATGTATGTGTGATCAGGTTACCTTCAGGGAAGATACAGATGCGGAAGATCTACCTGGAAGATTCTGCAGTGCAGGAAAAGCTGCCCTTGAACACTGACACAGAGATATTCAACATCAAAATCTCTTTTTTCATCCCTTTTGATCACAGGCGCACAGATAGCTTTGAAGGATTTCTGTACATCTGTGAAAAAATACTTATGCAAATTTACTTTCAATCGTAACTTTTGTTTGCTGTCGTTCACCTATATATTTGACATAGTATTAATTATTTATGATTTCTTTTTCTGACACACTGATATGAAGCATTCTTTAAACTGCTTTACCTTTTAAACATACTGATAAAGGGTTAGGTTACCAAACATGAAACTTCTGTCATCATTTACTCACCCTCAAGTTGTTCCAAACCTGTATGAATTTCTTTCTTCTACTGAACACAAAAGAAGATATTTTAAAGAATATGGTAAACCAAACAGTTGACGGACCCCATTGACTTCCATAGTATGAAAAAAAAAAAAAAATACTATGGAAATCATGGGGCCCATCAACTGTTTGGTTACCGACAATCTTCAAAATATGTTTTCAGTTTTGGGTGAATCCCTTTAATACAAAAGTAAAAAAAAATTCTAAAAACATACACTGTAATAAAAGTGATCTTTAAAGTCAGCATAACATTTACTTTCTCAATAAAAACTCCTTTCTTTTCCATTTGGAATGTTATGGGTTCTTTATTTGATGCCTGATTAGAAGTGATAGAAAATTGCTTTATATTTATTCTTAATCATTAAATACCATATATATTAAATACCAAATACTCACATATCATATTATGCCACCAAAGACAAAAATGCTCAAAATAAACAATTAAATTTCTTTGTATTTTCAGTTAGCTGTCAATTAACAGGCTAACAGCTACTAGCTTAGCATAGAGCTAACCAAAAAGATTAGCTAGAACAGGAAAACATGCTTTGTTTTTGATCAGGCATTGAGGAAGGTAAATGGGATCTTGCAAGATATAAACATTAAAGGGTTAGTTGACCCAAAAATGAAAATTCTGTGGTTACCCTTATGTCGTTCCACCCCCGTAAGAACTTTGTTACTGAGCTGGCATTCTGACATAGAACCTGAATGTAAACAGTGTATGAGAATGATACAGAAGATAATGTTAAATAAAGTTGTTATTTTTGTTTTGTTTTTGTGCACAAAAAGTATTCTCATCTCTTCATAAAATTAAGGTTGAACCACTGCAGGCACGTGGACTATTTTAACGATGTCTTTAGTACCTTTCTGAACCTTGAAAGTGGTGGTTAAAGTGCTGTCTATGGAGGAGTCAGATTGCAGATTTTATCAAAAATATCTTAATTTGTGTTCCGAAGTTGAACGAAAGTCTTATGGGTGTGGAACGACATGAACATAATGACAGAATTTTCATTTTTGGGTCAATAAAGATTACGGCAATAATGGCAAATAGTGATTTAAAAAAGAAAAAGAGCTATACATAACGACACCCAACTGAACTTGATTTTTGGCCTCCTGGTCAAAAAGCCTTCTCAAGAAAGGCTGCCAGTGTTTCAGGAGTAGTGTAGTCCTCCACAATCCACTGCAATCTTACATTCCAGTTTGGCTTCTTTCCATTTTTCATGATCCAGTCAATTCCAATCAAAGCCCTGTCCTACATATGATCTTGTTTAACATCCTGTTGCACTAAGAAATACGTCATGTTAAGAAAGTAAAAAAAGTGTCACTTTAAGCAGATGCCAAAATCCACAGCTGTAGCATCATCATTTCAATTAAATCAGATCCTCCTCTAGTGGATTCTCATAATTTTACCCCAAGATGATAGCAGATGCATATTTTGCACAGCTTGATGGCTCCTACTAGACCATCCAAGACATATAACACTCCTTAATATTAATATAGCTTTTTACAGCTTAATTAAGGTTGCAATAAATATATTAATTTTCTTTTCTTTTTCTGTATTTTAATAGCATCATAATTGCCAAGCCTCTTTTTTACTTTAAAGAGATGCTGCTCAAATACTCACACTCCACAAGGCTGAGGGAAATTTTTCTCTTTTATACCAGATAATAGTTATAATATATCTGGATGTGTATGTGTGAGAGAGAAGACAGCGGCGGCAATTATAGCCGTGGATGTAACCGTGGGTACACAGAGCTGGCTGCTGGGTTTTCTACAGGTGCGCAGTCTGCAGTCATGTCAGCACATAATGATGAAGGCGTGCATGACCTGTGTAAATGGGAAAATATACTGTGTACCGGCCAAAAAGAGCCCCCTGGAAATGGTATAATCACGGTTATCATGAGGTGACTAGATGTCCCATGTTTTTTTCTAGCGACATAACGTACTGTATTTGACATCCTTTTCAAACGCCCTGACTTACTTGACATTTTAGTGATTTAGAACATCAGATTTTCACAGAATATCGAGGAAAGTCTGAAAATCTTTTGATTTCAAACAAATATGAGAGAAAACATAGACCAAAGTTTTGGCATACATTACATTACTGTAGCATTCTGTAGCAAAATATTCATTAAGCAAATCACTTTGACCAAAACTGACATTCAAGGGAGGGGAAAATGCTAATAATTTTAGCAATGCCATGAAATTAAACTTTTAACATAGCGCCACATTTTATTGTACTATTGCATTACCCAAAGATCTCTCTCTCTCTATCTCGCTCTCTCTCTTTCAAATGTACATAGAGCCACATACTCAAATATATCCCTGCATATTTGCTTACACATGAAATAGCACATTGGATAATCGCTTAATCAAATTTATTCATTAAAAGGAAATTTACCATTTTCTACCCCATTTTTTCCAGCGATCTATTGGAACAAACCCAGAGTAATTATGTGATGGTGCAGTTGGGTCTTTTGTGAAGATGCATTACAGATGCATAGAATATCAACTGCACCATTGAAACTCACTAAACATTGATTACAGCTTTAATTCGCATGCCTCTCCAATGATTCATGAAATTGTCATGCCCAAAGTGGAATTGATTACCAACAGTGCACTGCAGCTAGGAAAAATACCCTTGACCATAGCTGACCGACAACAGGCTCTCATTGAAAATGATGTACCTGTAATGTATCTCAATGAGCATGTGAATCATTGAATCAGAAAGGTAAATTATTACCCAGGCATCAGATAATGGCCCAAACACAGTTGGCCCTTGGGGCCCCATGCCGGTCCAATTCAGTATTCAGTGCATTACTTTATATTAATACATGCTTCACTGTTTGGTGCTGAGGCCTCCCAGATGAGACTCGCTCGTAGTAAACAAATGAACAGGATATTGTGAAAAAGCAATAGCATTTGAATTAAAGTAATAATGTTTATGGGCACTGGGCCGCATGTCTGTAAATGGGTTTTACCGTTGAAAGCTTATCTAAGTTCAAGTGGACCACAGAGTTTCTATAAAAATATACTCACAATATATGAAATCTCTTCAGTTTCAAACAAATTAATCTATGACATCAGCTCAGAATATAATATTGATTGGCGATTAAGTGGTACACTTTGAGATGAAGTAAAGCAGTCAATCTAGTCTGTGCAGCAGTCAATCCATAATGTTTTATCTTGTGTGGTACATTTTCGCTGATTGAATTAGTTGGAGATTCACTGTGACCTTGAGTGTTCGAGAAAAACTTCATGTTGAGCAAACACCTGTGGAAAACTTCTGGTGAACATTGAGGGAAAAAATGATGGAAAGAAATGTAGAAGTAAGTGTGAAAGGAAGAAAGGGCAGAAGAAAGCAGAAGGACATGACAAAAGAAGGATAGAAGGACAAAAAGACAAGGAAATTTAGAAAGAAGTACAGAAGGAAGTGTGTAAGGAAGGAAGGAAGGAAATAGGTAGGAAGGAAGGAAGGATGGATGGATGGATGGATGGATGGATGATGGATGGATGGATGGATGGATGGATGGATGGAAGGAAGGAAGGAAGGAAGAGCAGAAGGAAATGTGAAAGGATGTATTGATGATAGAATACAGTGCAGAAAGAAGGAAATGTGGAATGAAGTGTAAAAGAAGGAAATGGCAGAAAAAGAACAGAAGGTAATGTGAAATGAAGTATGGACAACGAAAGGTAGACCAGAAAGAAGTGTGAATGGAAGAGCAGAAGGAGGGAAAGGTGGAAGGAAGTGTAAAAGGAGGTGCAGAAGGAAGGGATGATGGAAGGAAATTCAAAACTGTGGAAGGAAGGAAGAAAGGGCAAAAGGAAATGTACAAGGAAGTATGGATGACCGAAGGCAGTGCAGAAAGAAGGAAGTGCATAGGAAGGAAATAAAAAGAGCAGAAAGAAATGTGAAATGAAGTATGGACAATGAAAGGCAGAGCAGAAGGAAGTGTGAATGGAAGAGCAGAAGGAGGGTAAGGTGGAAAGGAAGTGTAGAAGGAAGAAAATAGGAAAAGGAAGCATGGATGATGTAAGGCAGTGCAGAAAGAAGGAAGTGAGTAAGGAAGTGTGAAAGGAAGGAAGAACAGAAAAAGAGCAGAAGGAAATTAAGTGAAAGTATGGATGACGGAAGGCACTGCAGGAAGATGAAAGTGCATACGGAAGTGAGAAAGGAAAAGCAGAAGGAGGGAAAAGTGGAGAGAAGTGCAGAAGGAAATGTGAAAGGAAGTATGGACAAAAGTGGGCAATGCAGAAAAAAGGAAGTGCAGATGGAAGTGTGAAAGGAAAAGCAGAAGGAGGGAAAAGTGGAGAGAAGTGCAGAAGGAAGAAATGGTGGAAAAAATGTCAAAGTGTGGAAGGAAGGAAGGAAATGTGAAAGGAAGTATAGACAAAAGTGGGCAGTGCATAAAAATGGAAGTGCGGAAGGAAGTGTGAAAGGAAGAAATGATGGAAGGAAATGCAAAAGTGAGGAAGTAAAGAAGGAAGGGAAGAAGAAAGAGCAGAAGTATGTAAAGGATGAAAGAAAGTGTAGAAGGAAATAAGTACAGAAGCAAGTGTGGAAAAAGGAAGATAAGAAGGAAGTATAGAAGTATTGCAGATGCAGCTGGTGGTGTTAGCTCAAACAAACATCTTCAAATTCCCTAAGGATGTATCTAGCTGCATGCAGTGACCTGAAAACTATAACCTGTCATGAGTAAATATGCGCTTTGCAAATGCTAAAGGTGGTGGTTCAGTCCCAGGAGACACTGAGCCAACAACACTAGAGGTATGTAAAGGAATTATGATGTTCTATCCTGAGTGTCAATACATAGAATAGAAGGAACAACAACTGTGTGATGACCTTAAAATAACCCTAATGAGTAAACAAGATGTGTATCAAATCACATAAGGCCAGATTGAACATTCTCGTGGCGTCAAAACACAATTACACATACTAAATGCTACAAATTCGAAGAATAAACCTGATAGGAATATCCATTAAAAAAATTTGAGGTCAGTAAAATTATTATTTGGCCAAGATGAATTTTTTTTTTTTTTTTTAAAGAAATTAATAGTTGTATTCAGCAAAGATGCATTAAATTGATCAAGAGTGACAGTAAAGACATTTATCATGTTACAAAACATTTCTATTTCAAATAAATGCCGTTTTTTTTTTATTTTCTTTTAATAAAAGGATCCTTAACACAGCAACACTGGCATTGGTTTGGGCGGGACTATCAATTTGGCCAACCAATGGCATATTGAAAGTTAAAATGCTTGACCTTAAAACTATTTAGATGCATTTTTAAAGTTACATTCTGATTTAGTAATTTCTTGATGTTGTCATTGCATTAAAGAAAGTACATACCTTCATCTGTGAGACTTATTTGATTCAGTTGCTTATCAATAAGCCCATCTAGTCAGGCAGACATACTGTCAAATTTATGACAGATCCAGTTAGCATTAAGCAGAGATAACATTAAATCAAATTTTTCTTAGACCCACATATGCCAGGTTTATGTGGGCTGTTCCTCATAGTGAGGGTGTCACTGTGATTGACACATTACTCTTCAAATTATAAACTTACTACTGATAAGATAGTCACACATATAACTTTCCACCAGCTAATATGCTGAAAGATTTTTTCTTCCCAACACTTCAAAAAAGATGTCTACCCATCTTTTACAGATTTCAGGCTTTTGCTCACATTATTCATAATTTGTTATGGAAGCCAAATTTTAATTAGCATCCTCAATATGTTGTTTGAAATCCTAGGCACTGTAAACAATTGCTGTCGTGAGTATTAGATTATAACTACTGTAGCTGTTCAGGCAATGGCAAGGGGTTTTATATAAATGTGGCATTTTAATTGAAATCAAGAGACACATTAAATGATTTAAATGCAATAAAAACCATAAAAAGTGACAGTTGACAGTGTCAGCTGGGATAGGAGTAAATACACTACCATTCAAAACTTTGCATTCAAAAGTCTCTAATGCTCACATGGCTGAATTTATGTGATAATATAGAAAACAGACATTTTAAAGTGTAATAAAATTTCACAATATTACTGTTTTTACTGTGTTTTTTTAAGGGATGCACTGATACCAGTATCGGTATCGGGCCGATACCAAGCTCGTGTACTTGTACTCGTAAAAATAACCCCCATACCAAAGACCGATACCTCACGTGACGTAACTGACAGAATTTTCCGTGCACAGAGACACCGACGTCAACAGCAGAAACAATGTCAGCCTCAGGGGTGTGGAAATACTTCAAAATTAATGATGACAACCCACACATTGCGAACTGGATGCTTTCAATCACAATTCGTTATGGATTAGTGAAGGCGGGATAGGCGGAACTGCGCTGAATGACACAGACCAGAAGCGCTCTCTCTCGCGTGCGCGCTCTCTCTCTCTCTTTCTTGCGCGCGATCCCAGTTCTCTCAGACAGCGCGCGATCAGTTCTCCTTGCGCCCGAATGGTCAAATGCACACACAGTTGTCAAAATGTCCATCGCGTGGAGTATCTCACGTAAATACAGTCGGTTATGGGTTAAGTGGACGTAAACGTTTGGGTGAAAACAGGATATGTGTCAGTATCCATGGATTCGGTCTTAAAGGGACCGTAGCCTATATTTGTCATTAATGTTAATAAAACAACAAAAGATGTTAAATGAATGTATACATGGTAAATAAACCTACTGTATCTGAAAAACAAGTTTATTTATATTTGTATCTCTGTAGTATTTGTTGTATTGTTTGTAAATTTCTTTTTATATAACAACAATTATATATATAATTATGCTCTTTGAAGGTTATTGGACACTGTGAAATTTTTGTTCTTTAAGTTTGTGACAAGCACATAAAAATTATTACTTATTTCATTACAGTAATAATAAAGAAGCTGTCCTTCGTTAGTCTCACTGTGTTGTGCTTGGAAAATTGCAACATCACCAAAAAAAAAAAAAAAAAAAAAAAAGAGAGAGAGAGAGAGAGAGAGAAATATTAATAAATGTATAGGCATCGGTATCTGCGAGTACCAGAAAAAAGTATCGGTACTCATACTCGGTCCTTAAAAAATGGTATTGGTGCATCCCTAGCTTTTTTTTTATATGTTTTAAAATGTAATTCATTCCTGTGATGACAAAACTGATATTACTGATATTACCTACAGAAATCATTCCAATATGCTAATTTGGCGCTCAAAATCATTTCTCATTATTATCAATATTGAAAACAGCTTTGGTTTTTAATATTTTTGTGGAAACTGTAATACTTTTTTTTTCAGGATTCTTGAATAGAAAGTTCAAAAGAATCTTTTGTAACCATATAAATATTTTTACTTTTTGATCTATTTAATGTGTCCTTGCTGAATAAAAGTATTATTTTAATAAGTATTAATTATGGTAGTGTAAAACCATAAGTAGAAAAATAATAAAACTCTTCAGCTTTCGTGTGTGTAACTTAATATGGTAAGGTTGATTGTCTTAACGAATAATATAAATCACTTTGTATGTACTTTATGTGATAAAATGATTTATACAAGAGTTCTTTCTGGTTCTCGAATCTGATTGGCTGATAGCCATGTGATATCTTAGTGATAACAGCACTCCTACCTTTTCACCGTTTGTATCACTCCACTTGAAGCGGCCATTCAGTGCTCGTGTACCCGCCGCGAAAAGCTTCATCTTGGCCAGTGCTTAGGGATTTGCTGCTGTGTCTTATAGTGGTTAAACATGAAATATAATTAATTTTAGGTAGATAAAACGGGCAATCTTTGGTCTTATTTATCTGTTACTTGTTCCAGACCAAATCGAATTGTGCTATGTTAAATTTGATAATTTATTATTAAGGCTATATTTAACTTACATCCTCTATAGCATAGCATATTGGCTACAACTAGACAGGAAATATCAAATGAAGACTCTTCTCCATTCTTCAAATATATAAAACATTAGCCTTTATAGACATAGTGTTTCTTGAGCAAAGAAAACACTGTACATTTTTTTTTTAAACATCAGATCTTTATTTACCTTTGCAAAAAAGTTGAGATCTCCAAACTGCATGCGACACTTCATTCATGATAGAGGTGGGGCGGATTTATGAGGTTTGACTGACAGTTTGAGGATCCAATGGAGTTACGAGGTTTTGTCATATGCTCTTTAAAATCCTTTTCATTCATTAAATATTTGTAAAACCCACATATAGGTGTAAAGGGTGACCAATAGCATTGATTTTAAAAATAAAATAAAACAAAAATGAGGAAATGTAGAGATACAAGGTTTCTGCCTGAAACTGACAATATATTCTTAACTATGTATCAGAGGAATCCATATTTTTTTAATTCACATAAAGTATATATCAAAATGCCATGCCATTATTTTCTGATTCCATCTCTGTACTGCAGTACTGGGAGAGAAAAGAAAAATGCACTGTAATAGAAGAAAGAGAAATAGAAAGAGAGAGAGAGAGCAATGGACAAAATGTAGTCTGTATTATCATTAGGGTTCAATATTTCCTCCCACTTTTCCTTGTCCACAAAGCAAACCAAGAGAAGGACAGAAATGAAAGTCAGTAATGAACAGAGGAAACGCAGGAGTGAAGGCTGGAGAGGTATCAGGACAGCTGTGGCATGAAATCAGGCAGGGGTTCGCCACCGCTGAACAACGGACAAAAGCATCAGGCTTTGAAGTCGGGCCAGTCACGCTTTGAAGTTCTCTGAGCACCACTGATTCATCATGAAAAAAGAAAAAAAAAAAATCCAAACATAAATACTGAGGGAATAACACAGCAGATCGAGATTCTTCTAAAGGACAAAACAAAACCAAACAATGCACTAAGCCTTTTGTTCTTTTCACTCTTCTCAATATTTCCTCCAATGGAAGCATTGTAATGTCTCTAATACACGTGTGTTCTTGGAATTTACTTCTGTGGATATAACTACACAGGACATGTAAGGGCACAGGACACAGGACACCTTGAATTAGAGAATGTAAGACCTTCTCTCTCTCTTCCTTTCCTCCCGCTTTCTCTCTCTCTCTCTCTCTCTCACACACACACACACACACAGAGAGAGACTCAAACAGATGGATGGGCAGTGATCAATCTGCCGTGCACAGCAGTCAGCTGTCCACCTGCATTGTGCAGACAGTGGAGAGCAGACCGGCTTTAGATTTGCAAATGGCACAGGAACAATAATGGATCAGCTGGAAATGAATCCGAAGGAGAAAAGAACACCTTTATTCTTTATTAAATTGTGCACTGGAAAAACGTCCTGTGTGTTCTAGAGGTACAGTAGTAACTTGTAACACTAACAACGTTTGTTCTCCAGTTGTTAATGAAAAATAAATCAAACTTAAAGAACTATGTAAATATAACAAGAAAAGCTTCAAATAAATATGATTGCAAGGTTTTTAATAATATATTGCACTAATATAGTAGAGGAAAATATATTTTCTATTCAGCCGTGTAAAAGCATGAAAACCTACACTGTGCCTACATAGTCAGCTGCCTTCTGTCTTAGGTTTTCATGTTAATTAAGGTTAATTTTTAGTCATTTCTTAATGTGTAATTTTTTTCTTTCTTTCTTTCATTTCATTTTAGTTTTAGTTTTATTTATTTATTTCCAGTAAATAATTTTAAAATTATTTCAGTTATTGCCCAGGCAACATTTCTAATTTTTATTTATATTTTATTTTATTTCAGCTTTATTTTAATTAACAGAAATTATTTAATATTTTATTTAGTTATTAACCCTGTTTTAAATCACTGTATTTAAAGCGTGATCAACATTTCTCTCACTTTGTCCGCCTGAACTCATCACAATGCATTCTGGGATTGCATTCTTTTCGAGCAATACATGCATTGCTGAGTTTAGCCAAAATTAGATGGTGCATTATAATAAGATGGCTACCTTTTAACAGAGAGTCTATTGCTAAGTTCACACTGCAAGCCTTAAAGGGATAGTTCACCCAAAAATGAAAATTCTGTCATCATTTACTCCGCCTCAAGTTGTTCCAAACCTGTATAAATGTCTTTGTTCTGCTGTACACAAAGGAAGATGTTTGGAAGAATGTTTGTAACCAAGCAGATATCGCCCCCCATTGACTGCCAAAGTAGTCAATGGGGGGCGAGATCTGTTTGGTTGACAATGTGTAGCCGCCGCGCTGGACTACTGCGTCTTCTCCTTCTCGTCTCCTCCTGTCTCAAAACTTGTCTCCGTTATACTGTCATGTTCTTGCTCATCCAGCACTTTGCAACAACACAACCTTGTTTCTGCTGCGACTTTCAGCATGTTTCCTATAACAACATCTGACGTTTACGTTTTATGTGGCGTGAGAAAGTCACATAAAACACGCAAAATCTGATAAGAGCATTCAGACTGAAACAGATTTCCAGAAATGTGATTTGAATAGGATTATGAATGTAGCTCCAAATGTATTCGCATTTCATGTGATTTTTTTCCCGTTCACACTTGCTAAATCTGATTCAGTTTCAAAACAGATTTGGAGTAACAGTCTGAACGTAGCCCGAGTCACATATGAGCCAAAAAAATCAGATTTGGGCCACATTTACCTGCAGTCTGAACATAGCCGCTGTAGAGCAATTATGAACTTATTATGCCTTCTAACGGTGTTATTTCCTTATTGGATTGCTCTCTTTGTATAAAATATACCTGGAGATTGCATTCTGCTGTACTGGCTGCACGAACAGCCAACAGGAGATAGGATTTAATTATTTAGTTATTTTTTTCTTTTTTGGCATAAATGCTTTTGATTTATGTGCAGATAAGAACAGACTAATAGTACATTAATGTTGTGAGCATAGTAGTTATATTATGTTCTTCTTTTAATCTTTCTTAGATGGCCTTTGCCACAGCTTTTACTATCAAGTAAACTAATATACCTGAAGGAAAGAGATAGAGTTACATCAGTAGGAAACCACAGTCTGACTCTGTTCCAGCGGTGAGCATGATGATTTACTCATCTAAGACTTGTTTACCGCTGCAACTGATGGAAGCTAAAATAAAATAAATAAAGTACAAGCCTACACTCCACACAGGGGATAGAGAGATAGAAAGAGAGAAAGATCGTGCAAGAGAGCCGCTGGGAGTCTATTCTGTTTACCTGCTCAGGCCATTTTAAATCAAACTCCTCAAAATCACTGTAAAACCAAATCTACTGAAACACTGCTGCAAAAATGACCTAAAACCAAATATAAAATTGAAAACTAGGATATGATTTGAAAAAATATACAACAAGCATCATATATGCATGAATTTTTCTTAGTAACCCATGCACCGACAAAATCCGGTTCTTTCGGACTAGTGATTTATTTTATCGGTTTCAACACAGGAATGCAATTTTGGCCCAGGGACAGTAAAGTAATAACTGTTCAAATGATGCTGTTGAATGTCTCTGTTGCAGACAGCGAATTACATCAGTGGTTTTAAGTGATAGCCAGAAGTAAGCAGGCATGCAAGAAGATGAAAGATAATTCAAAAGTGAGTAAACATTTATTTTTTGATAGACAGGATGGGTAATTTAGTTGGTTGGATTTTGAAACGCTACAAGCACAAATCATGATTACATGTAAAAAATGTCAATTTGAAAACTGACATGATGTTATACTGAGGGGAATGAATGATACAGTAGGTGTAGCCTAAAAACAATTAGTGGTTTTTAGAGATTCATGACCGAATTCAAGATGGACTGAATACTGATGCACACAAACAGAAAATGGGAATGTAGAGGCTTAAAAGGCTTAAAGTCACCATGAAATCAAAATTGACGATTCTTATTCTTTTATGAAATATTGCAGTATTGATTATAAATGATTTATCTGTGCACATCATTTTTCTTTTTAATTCATGTGCCCCCGTAAGCTTTAGGGGCCATTTACACAACACTTTTTTTTATGTGTTTTGGCCAAAGCTATCTCACAACCAATTCGTATGTATTTTATGAGGTGGCTAATTTGTACGGATTCGTACAACCTCACTTGTTTTTAGCCACCTCGTAAAATTGATACGATTTGTCTAAACCCCAGTGACGGGTAGGTTTAGGGGCGGGGTTAGGGGTAGGTCATTCGTTCGAATTCATAAGAATGTGGGAACTCATAAAATATGTACGATTTAGCAAAAAAACATATGGAATCGTACGAGTGCGGTCGTACGAATTTGTACGAATTAGCCACCTCGTAAAATACGGACGAATTGCCGTGAGATCGGGTTGGTTTTGGCTGTTCATTTACACAACAATGGTGTTTTGGGGGCCTGAAAACACAAACTTTTGAAAACAAATATTTGAAGCGGATGTCATGACAAATGTCAGCAGATTGGGAAGATTTTAAAACTATTAATTCGTAAGATCTTATCTTCATGCTGTGGAAATACAAACCGGAAGACAGAACACAACTAGCACAGCACTGAAAAGGGGCGGGGCTACATAAGGTCTGTAGTCACGTAGTGTTTCTTTACAAAGTGACATCACAATCTACTGGCCTGGTATGCATAATACAACATTTTTTGTAGTTTTTGCTGATCCGTGTGAACGGGGAACATTTTTTGAAACTTTTCAAAAATGCAAAGGAATAACTTTTGTTTGTAGTACATTGTAAAGCTTGGCGATCACTTTCCTTTTTAAGTGAACTAATACTTTAATCAAAATAACTTCCTCTCCCACTTGCAGCATCTTTTCTCTTTTCTGATGATGTGTTTACCAGCGTGAGGGCGGGACAACCTGCCATTCACATGAGATCAACCAATAGTAAACCACAACCATCTAACCAATTCGCGATGGACAAGTCCTGCCACGTTTTTTCTTGTTCAAGAAGCCAGTCACTCTGATATACATCACAATAGGAAAGAAAAGACAATCGAACTTCTGTTTTATTTAATATTTTTAAATAAAATATATTTAACTTATTGAAAATAAAAGAGAGAAAAAAACGAGGAATGTCACAAGCCAGATTCGAACTTGCAGAGCCCAAATGAGCACATGTCAAGTCAAGTCATCTTCATTTATATAGCGCTTTTCACAATACATATAGTTTCAAAGCAGCTTCATAGTGACAATAGGAAAATTCTTATCGAGCTAAAATTGGTTTTTGATTGAATCACTTCCGTTGTAAAAATTGTTAATTATTACTTTAGTGGCTGCTTAAATGACACCTTTCTTACTGAAAACCGAATACATTTAATGCATTGTTGCCGTTCATTTACGTGTTTAGTCTATAGGTTTGCGTGTTTGAGTGTGTATGTGCACAGAAGCTTGGTCTTTTTTTTTTTTTAAAAAGTGATATTTGCCAAATTACTTGTCTGGTCCGCATAATGCAGAAAAATTAGTTGTGTCTGCGGATCTATGCGAACTGGAATAATTTTAATAACGTTTTATCTATACATAGGGAAAGGAAAGGGAAATGGGCCTTCGCAGGGGATAGTTTAGTTGAAACGTCAGGGCTGCGTTATCATCATACCTAGATGCAGGTCCTTCATCTCATCTGGATACGGCCTGGATCTGGCAGGCTGCGGCAAACCTCGGGATAAACAGAGAGAGACTAATATTAGCATAGACGCCATTCTTCTTATGATGTAGCGAGTACATCAGGTGTTATGGGAAGTGTTCCCGGTTTGGCTGACCTAATCTATGCAGCCTAACAATTTACATGATTTGAATTATAGAAGTGTGTCTAGACCAATAAACAACAGCTGCAGCTCAATTAATGTCACACAAAATAGTGTTTGCAACCCATTTTACTTCAGTAATGTGACATGAAGTAATGTAAAGTAAAACACAATATTTAATTTATTAATATTCAGTAATGTGACGTGAGGTGAAACATAATACTGAAAAAATGTAGGGTGGGACATTTTATCTCTCTCTTAATTGATTGGACTGTGAAAAAAAAAAAAAAAGAAAGAGATACAAAAGCCAGTATTTTCTAACAACAGATGGAGCTACATTCATTGATAAATAGTGCACAATATTATATTATATAATATTACTATTATATGTACTTATATACACAATATTACCAGGAACATTAAACAAAATTGAAATATGGGTCAAATTTGATTTCATGTTAACTATAAAACTTTTAAAAACATTGATTTCGCACTTTGCTCCTCTTTATCGGCATGTGGGTCAAATCAATTCATTAATTTCTCAGCATCACGCTCAGGAAAGGTCTGGGTGAGAATTCCAAAAGCAGCTAAGAAGCTCTGAAAAATTGTTTCAGAGCGATAGGCATTTCAAGATGCATTTTGGGATATGCAGAATGGTAAATATCGATAGTGTGATGGCAAGAAAGCACAGATGACTTGACATTTAGACATGTATACGGTATCGATTCAGAGTTCGATATTACAGCTCAGGACCACTCTCCAACGCAACAGCCCACCTGTCAGATCAATACTTATTTCAGAGGAAGAAACAACTGTGAACAAAAAGAGATTTATCACTCTTTCGAGACGGAACGCACAAACAGTAAATTTTTAATATCCTGCAATATGCTGAAAGCAGATTGTCTTGACTAGTGATATAAACTGTAGTAAATTGTTCTCAAACACTGTCTTAAGAATCTCTAGTGAAATCCTAAAATGGTAAATAAAGACAGGCTGTCACGGTGTCTGTAATTGTAGCAAAGTACAAACGTCAATATTTTATTTCTATGGATCCCTTTTGTATAGGAATTGACTGAAGCAGTCAGACAGAATGAAATGTGAAGACTCATATAAACAACTCTGTAATGAGGAAAGTAACAGAAATAACCCGCAACCCACAGTGTACACAAATATACTTTAAATAGGCTTATAAAATAGATGTTCGACGCACGTTAAACTACATCACATGAACTCCAGCTTAACATATTGAAGGGGTGGTTGATTATAATTTCACTTTTTTAACTTTAGTTAGTGTGTAATAAGCACAAACAACATCTGAAAAGTTACAACACTCAAAGTTCAATGCAAAGCGAGATATTTTCTTTTAAAGAATTCTCTGTTTAAGGACTACAACAAACAGCTGGTAGGGACTACAATGAGTTTCTTCACAGGTTGGTGACATCACTAACCCTAAAATTTACATAAACCCTGCCCCCGAGAACATGCAACAAAGGGGGTGAGGCCATGTTATTGCAATACAGTAGATAACACAAATGCAATAGCATGTTATAAAAGCAAGATGACAACATGATAAGTTATGACCGTAATTAAACTAAACTAAACCTGTTCTATCTTAATGCAGCATATATTCTCTGGCTCTGTAGGCATTTTACAACAGTTCCCACATGAGCGATTTATAGATTATCATGACAGAATATGCTAATCAATGACTTTAAGATAGTTAACTCCACATCAGCTACATAAATTAAGCAACGAACCATTCAGAAACATCCTGTTGCATTCTACATATTGTCACTTCTTCTTGAGTCTCTCCATCATTGTCCGATTCCGGTTTGAACATAAAAGGCTGAACAGTTTCTGACATTTTCAGTGAGTCTTCGTGAGGTAATCAGCGCTGCTAACACTATGTGCAAACATGAGCTCTAGAAACCCCGCCCTCTGCTTAGGAGCTGCAGCTCATTTGCATTTAAAGGGACACACACAAAAATGGAGCGTATTTTGCTCACCCTCAAAAAGCGCCAAATTTAACATGCTATAAAAAATTATCTGTGGGGTATTTTGAGCTAAAACTTCACATACACACTCTGGGGACATCAGAGACTTATTTTACATCTTGTAAAAATTGTATATTTTTACATTATATCACCCCTTTAACAGCTTGTTTCTGATTAAGATTGTTAGTTAGTTTGTACAATCACAAAAGAGCAGGACTGTAATATCTGTAACTTCCTGAATTAATCCGGAGACTGAACCTGAAATCTTTTAGCCCAGACTCTTAAAGGGACAGTCCACCCAAAAATGAAACTTATTTCATTATTTACTCATGTCATTCCAAACCTATATGACTTTCTTCTGTAAATGGAGCACAAAGTTTAGCAGAATGGGAAACTGAATAGCATAATGTGTCTTCCATCCCATACGAAGTGTATACATAGTGTATCATCAAAAGACTATAATAGTAGAATAGAATATACTTTGTGTGCTTTCATTGTATTAAACAATCTTCAAAATATCTTCTTATGCTTCACTGAAAAAAGAAACTCATACAGGTTTGGAACAACATGACAGTGAGCAAATTATGACAACATTTTTATTTTTGAGCGAACTATCTCTTTAACTTCTAAGCTGCCATTAACACATTTGGTATTTGTTTGATTCTACATATTTTTTTTACACATTGTGGTGCTGACTGGCAGGTCGTTTGCATGCTGTTTGGATAATCAGCCTTTGTTTTATTAAAAATTAGCGTTCCTCACCCACACCATCCATTGCCCCCCCAACCCTATTGGATTTGCGTGCTTATGTTGTCATTTAACGTGGGCTGTGTGAGAGTCATTTCCGGAGATGCTCTCCACCATGTGTTGATGGCTTGGCTGGTAATTCTCACATGTTAATGTGTGTTTTCACATACAGCACAATGCCAGCTTATCAAGACATTGTGTTTGAAGAAGGAGTGAAATTTCTCACAGGCTTTTTGCCAGGTACACTTCCTGCTAAGCGTTTGAATAAAACCACTTTAGGCACCAAACCAGCTGGAGAGTATTCCTATCAGAGAGAAGAAGACTGAAAATCTCCAGCAGATGAAGTTTCACAATCTAATTCATATTCCATGGCCTGCAGTCATAATAAAACGCCTCAGATGTGGAGCTGGAAAGTGGCGATGAGAACTTAGAGGAACTTTGTGTGTGATCGATCAAGGCTAATCTTGTTGCACAAAAACTGCAATATATTTCTTATTATTCCATGTGCTGAACAGATTGAACGTTATTAGAAAAACACTTTAGTTTTGATTCAGTAAAGCCTTTTTAAAGTAGGCGTGTGAATTTAGATGGGGCTCTGCTACAGAAGTTCAGAAATCTGTAGCTGCCATTAAAAACAAAATGGAGCAACTGATTGGCCGAGTCATTATGCTATGAAAGGAGAAAAATTCAAGAAAGTATCTGTTTTGTTCATGCACTTACAATGAATAGGGACTGAAGCTTTCAAGCTTCAAAAAGGACGCAAGAGCACCATAAAAGTATCATGTAAGTAGTCCAATCAGTGTATGCACTCTATTCCAGAAGTCAAACTGTAAGAAACAGACTGAAATTTAAAGGGTTAGTTCACCCAAAAAAATGAAATTTCTGTCATTAGGGGCTTTCGCACCAAATAGTTCTTGGATCTCAGTTCTAGGAACTAACCACTAGGATAGCTCCCCGGGAACTAATTTCTCCCCTGTATGTTCCTGGTTGCATTCGCACTGGGAATATGAACTCAGAAGCGGCCCACAGCGGCTTTTTTAAGCGTGACATTTACAAACGCTAAAAACCAGTGAATGGAGGATGCCGTGATCGGACCTGTGTTTATTGTGTGTCTTGGGTTTCGTGATAATGAGATGAATGTAAATGCATAATCTACGTGACTGAAAGAGCAAAAAGTGGGGCTAAGAGATGAAATCTCCTTTCAGTATTGCATATCATTGAGGCTGAGAAAAGAACACAACCCTGCAGACAACTGGTAAATGGCGTTATCGCTGTTTTCCATGTTTGTGAAGTAAATATGTTTACACGGCTTTTTAAAATTGCCGGGTGTATGTGTTTGACATGCGTTTGACCAATCAACGTACACTTACGTCACTGATAGTTCCTATAATGCTGGTTTAGACCCTGAAGTAGGAGCTAATTTAATTCCCCCAAAAGAAGTTCCTAGAACTAAAATCGTTTCCTGCGGTGCGAACACGGCAAAATCCGGGTACTTCAGCCAAAGTTCTAGGAACTATGAAAAGGTTCCTTGGGTGCGAAAGCCCCTATAGTGGACTTCACCAGGGTTCAACGGGTTGAAAGTCCAAATTGCAGTTTCAATGCATCTTCAAAGTTCTCTACACGATCCCAACCGGGGAATAAGGGTCTTGTCTAATGAAACAATCGGTCCTTTTCTTAAAAAAATAAACATTTATATACTTTTTTAACCATAAATGCTCATCTTCCACGCATTACGTAATCATGTTGGAAAGACCTCGTGTGTCTACAAAGCAAATGTGCAAAGACTAAGTCAAATGACCTAAAAAGGTAAAACAATGACAATTTTGAAGTTGGAGGAGAAAATGAGATGTTTTTCACCCTGACCTTTCCAACATGTTTACATAATGGATGGCGCATCGCAGAGCAGTGCAAGATGAGCATTTGTGGTTAAAATGTATATATATTTTTATTTTTTTAGAAAATGACAGATCGTTTCTCTAGACAAGACCCTTATTCCTTGGCTTGGATCGTGTAGAACCCTTTGAAACTGCATTGAAACATCAATTTGGACCTTCAACCAGTTGTTCCCCACTGAAGTCAACTATATAGAGAAAAGTCCTGGAAGGTTTTCTTCAAAAACCTTATTTTCTTTTTGACTGAAGAAAGAAAGACATAAACATCTTGGATGACATGGGGGTGAGTAAATTTTTGAAGTGAACTAATCCTTTAATCTTATAAAGCGATGAGAATACTTTTTGTGTGCAAAAATAAAACAAAAATAACAACTTTATTTAATAGTTTCTTCCCTGTCAGTCTCCTACGCTGTTCACGTTGTAAACACAGTGCAGAACTTCCGGGTTCTACATCAGAACGCCGGCTCAGTACTTGTTATTCATCATAATGGCATGGAAAAATACATTAATACATTCTTCAAACTATCTCACTTTTTGCTCCACAGAAGAAAGAAAGTCAGACGTAAGAGTGAGTAAACGATGATTTAAAAAAATTTGGGTGAACAAAGTTAAACAACTGCAAGGCAAACCATTTCAAAAATCAATATCCAACATGGAAACTGTTTATTAGTCTCATCCACTTCAGTTCACATTGAGTAAGACTTTTAGTGAGTACTAACTGTGTGACTTTAGGCATTACAAATTGCGATGGCTTACTATATAATGTATTTGCTAAAACTAAGCTTGGGGAGAGGGTTGTTAATACCTCTTGATGTCGTTCTCGGGCCAACCTATCCAAAATTTCCTTCTGCGGCCCACATCTCTCATTCCGCCCCTCATTTTTTATGTTTCCGAGAGTGTATTTATTTTAGCTGAGATTCCTCATAAGCTGAGGTTTGCTCAGGGGACAGGGACGGTGAGAGAGGTAGAGTGAGCTCATAACTCATTTTAATGGCTGTCTTCACAAGCCTCCAGCATCTTCCAAAGAACTGATAAAACCTGAAGCGGGAGGAGGAGGAGAGGGAAAGAGAAAGAGGTTGTAAGTGTGAGAGAATGAAAGAGATAAAGGGAGCGAGACACTTCCTGTCAGGGAAGACAAAAAGTTAGCAGCAGGCAGTGTAGAATATGCCAACAGTGGTTGAGAAAACACAGTGATACATGCAGTGAGTTGCTTCAGATGTTGTGAAGGTGAGGTCTCTGTACGGCAATCGCAGTTGCTCGGGGTTGTGCGCAGGTGAGCGTTTAGCGCCAACCCGCCAAGGACAGCAGCCAAAAACAAGCACAGCGCTTGGAGGCGGAGACCAGGAACTAAACACTTATGGCTGCAGATCACATGGCATAACTGCAAATGCTCAAAACTCTTCAGACAGGACAAGCCTTTGTTCAGAATAGAAAACCAGCTCATTACTTACTGCAGTTGTATACATTTTAAACTGTTTTAGGATACATTAAATGCTATAGCTGAAAGAGGCCTTAGTAGGGCAAAGGAGTTGATCAAAATGTAATTTCCAACACACAGTCACACAATACAGTAGCTTTAAATAAAAGCATCTGCGAAATGCATAAATATAAATGTAAAGACATAGTTGTGGAAATTACATTTTAATCATTTCTGGCATATACAATGACCTTTGATTTGCAACTGTAAGGCAATTTTCAACTAGCATTTGTCCAAAATGAACACAATGAATTAATTTTGTCACACATTTTGCAAAATTAGAACATGGTTGGAAATTATGACAATTGTTTTTTTTCCCTCTCTCTCTCAAAAGTGTTTTTTTCCCCTCTCTCTCTCATAACACATCATATGTCTCATATTTCACTGTTGTGAACTATAATAGTTTCTCACTCATACTAAAATATTTTGAATTGTTTTCCATTTCCATTTTAAATTTACTTAAAGTTTTAGTAATTTTGTTATGTGATTTTCTAATTTGTATTTTTTTTTTTTTTGTTTTGTTATAAATATGTCTATATAGTTTTTATTATTTTTATTTATTTCAGGTTTAAGTTTTAGTTATTTTAGCACATAAACTAAGTTAAACTGAAACTGAAACTAAACTAAAGTGAAAATAAGAAATATTTTCTGGGCAATTAGCTGAAATACAATAAGTTTATATATATATATATATATATATATATATACACACACACACATATATACACATACATACATATATAATTATAAACTGGCAGAAAAGTTGGTTTTAGTGGAAATGGTGCCAGAACTGAATCGATTTAAAAATTGATAGAAATTATTTTCACACAAAAGTATTAAAACTGTTTGTTTATTTTACTTTTTTTGCGAGAATCAGTTTTAAAGATAACAATATTTTTATGATGCATTTTTATCAGACCCAGATTCAAAGTCTGGGTCTAAGACAAGTATAAAATAACATCATCTAATAAAAATCATATAGTCCAAAAAAAATAAAAAATAAATAAATAAAATGAAGAAAAAAGTAAATAAATAAAATGAAGGCAAGCTAAAAAAAAAAGAGACAGTTTTATTGTGACTTGTGGAAACCTGTTGTCAGTTATTAATATTAAAAAATAATAATTTACTATTATTTATTTATTTAGTTGTGCTGCTTAATATTTTTTTTAACTCCATAATAACAAATAAATAAACGCCTGGTACATAAAAGTGACCTTAGTTGACTAGACACCCACAAACTACAGTTTACTGCAGAAATAGTAAGACCAAAGTTAGTATATTTTTAAAAGCAAGACTTCACTGAGGAAGCATGGAAAGGTGAGTTGGCACCTCTCTGAAACACAGACTGTCATTTCCTGTTCTGACCCGGACCGCTCAACCACATGGAATGCACTACTCCGCCCACAGCACACCTCCCACAGTGCACTGCACCAGCACACTTCAGTGCAAACTATTGACGGCACCCACACTCTCTTCTACATCGCCCTGATCTTTTATCTAACCCTTAGGTTTTTCAATTCAATAACTCTCTTTCAGCAGAACTGAGCTCCCCGTGTTAGCCTCCATTATTTTGTACAAAAGGCAAATGTACAGTTTAGACTTAAAAAAACATATTATTTTTTCAGTTTATGTTTATTTCAGTTTTAGTTTTTACTTATTTCACATAATTAACATAGTTAATAACTACTATTTTTCGCATTTACATCTAATGATTTAAACTATCAGCATCTTTTAAAAAAATAAAAATCTGTTTGTAATGCTATAATTTGCTTACATTTGTCATTCCTAAAGAGTCCTTTTGACTCTCAACACTTCATTACCTGATGTTTGTGTCTGTTGATCTTACATATTTTTATGTGTCCTTCCAAATACATGCCAATTAAATAAGGATGAAGCCCTTAAATGAGGAATGAGAGAAAGAAAGAGGAAGAAAAAACACTTCATCAAAGGCATCCACTTTAAACAACGTTTGAAAAGATGCATTTAGTAAAATGAACACCAAAACGGCTCTTTCCAGGATGATTGCCTACTTCCTTTTCATCTCGTCTCGATACCTTTTATGTTTTTTTTCCACCTTGACACCCAGTGTTTTCTCTCCACTAAACCTCCTGACACTTTAAAGAATTTGACTGTGTGTAAACCGGGATGAAAACCATGTTACCATTTGTGCTTGTGAACGTAAAATTTTGCATTATTCTGCTGCTCTGATTTCCCATCGTTAGCATTTGGCTTGAGCATAAGTCACGATCATTATGCAGATGTATGAAGAACTTCAAAGTTAACCAAGTAAACAAAAGCGCCGGCCACGTTTCCCATTAACATCTGTTTAAAATGGAGATGTGGCGTTGGCGCTGAGGAAGGGGCGAGGACTCCCCGAGCATTATGCAGATCCTGGAAGGCAAATTACCATGCAGCGCTTCAGAAACCGCCATGATGGATTGAAACGAACAAGCCGTAGAATCGCTCCCACTCAAAGTCACTGAGAACTGGCTACTGAGACTCACAAGCAGAAAATGCAAGCATGAAAACATCTCATTTGTCTCCCGCCAAACATGTACAGTTATGGTGTGCTTGTTCTCCATAAATGCCCACTGAGCACCACAAAGTCTCAGATACAAACCTGCAGGGCCTCCCACAAACCATAACACAGGCTCCGCCCATGAGCAGTGACATCATGCATTATCGTCATCATGCTAAGCATATCTAACCAGAACTGCCTCAGAAATGTAATCAGAATTGTACAGAAGAGCTCAAAGAGCACATCAATGGAGTTGGGGAGTAACAGAATACATCTAACAGAATTTTTTTTAAATACAAAATATTTAAGATACAAAAATGTATTCCATTTAAATTCAAGTGGAAATATATGCAGACATCTATAGAATATATGCAAACGTTTGGGGTCGGTAAGTTTTTGAAAGAAGTCTTGGTCACACTTTAGTTTAGGGTCCAATTCTCACTATTAAAGATGCAATAGGTGATTCTCTACAGAAACATTTTTTGTTATAGTGGTTGAAAGTCTCCTCATATCTTGATAGCGATCATTATGTTAAACGGTCTAAATGTACTTTTTATAAATATATAGTCTTTGGATGGCGTAGGACCATAAAATGTTCTTCCAATTATTATATTCGGTCCGAATGAAGTAATACGATGTCCTACCTGGCTGTCAACATATGTTTTTACATGCCCTCGCAAACCCTGTTCACGTAGACATCATACTTCATCATCACGTTTCATGCTATGCAGAGTTTATATGCTGCCTTCATGTGCTATCAGAATTATCATAAATACTAGTTTCTCCCTCTCAAGTCAAATTTTGAATGGGATGAGCTTGTAATCACGACTTCAGAAGTAGGAAGTAGGAAATTTCCGCTGACGGCATTATAGACAGACCTCAGTCACTGAGCACTGCAAACAAACAGCAGCCAACTTTTACAGTTCCTCCAAAACAACAAGCTTATGCTGTGTTCACGCCATAACTACTGTAATTAAGAGATGGCAACCCATGATGTTCTAACCAGAGCTGTTCAGTCAAGGCATCTTTACACAGCCGAGTTAAGGCTGCTCTAAAGCGGCTCCGTGTCTGCTCAGAATTCTGTGTAAAGACAATGCCGGATAAAAGCAGACTTAAAATATGACAGGTCTGACCCCCGGAATTGGGCAGTGAGTACACAAGCATCTGGCCCGATCGCAGCAGACAGAAACGGGCCGAGTGGTAAGTCTCCGGCAGGCGAGAATCTAACAGGAACTGGCCCGAGTGTATTTTTCTATCTGGGACCTCAGCCCCTAGTATCAAAGGCGACTCTGATACTGTTTTGGTTCAGTGTAAATGAACGCAAAATTGTGCCATGCAAAACTACTTTATTGTCATGACAACCAAGAGCATGCCTTGGTTCACCTCAGGCGGCACGAGATTCAAGAAGCAGGAGACTACATATAGGCCTAGCTCCATATTGTTTTAGGCAAAATAAAAAAAAATGTCTACCAACAAGTGACAATGAGGTAAAAGAGTCTGTCCTCACTGTGCTGTACTCACATCGTGAACCAAACCACAAAAATAACAGCAGAGAGTTGCCGTTTGTAATCTTCCTTTGAAGAGACTGTCACATCAAGACCGTGCTACATTTCTCTCAGATATGGTACATGCTTAACTCAATCGGCGTCACTGTGATTGTGCATTGTTATATTATATTCCAAAGATCATCTCCTTGAGGACAATATTTCACCCACACACGACGGTCTGGTGACATCTGCTGTCCTGTCGGAAACGCTCTACCATCATATGTAGTTTCTGGCTCTTTGAAGAAAAAAACAAACAAAACTTCGACCTCTTTTAATCCTGTGGTGGTCTACCCGGTGCATAATTTCTTTGAAGCACTTTTTCCAAAATGTAACAATTTTATTAAGAAATAGAAAATAACTATCAGGCAGAACATTAAATCTTTAGATAGCTATAGCATGCTGAGGAAATTAATTTTTTATTTCATTGTTTATTATTTGATTATTTTTAAATTCATTTTGTTAAAACTGTAGTTTTAAAATAGTAATGTTCAAAGCATTGTTTCCCGTGATTTTAATTCCTGTGTAAATGATTTATGCCGCTTTAGAGAAGCATTAAACATTCTGTGTAACAGAATTTTATGCCACTACAGAGTTGGTTTCTGTGCTGCTTTTTCTGTGTAAATATGCCTTCAGACTCAGAATTATGCGTTTCCATGTCAACAGTATCAACACCGAAATGAATCTGCAGCAGTCAGGTACAAGCTTTCTAAGTTGTTTACATTCATTATTATTGTATGCTTTGAGACATGAGGTAGTTTAACGCCATCTCTTGCCAAGAGAGCAGCTGTGTGTGTGTGCACATTCATGTGTTTTGGAGGAGGCGTGGCTTTGGATGGCGATTTGCAGGGAGGGTGGGATCGTATGCTTTCAATGCTAGCAGGCTAACGTTAGCATTTCCCAGATCACCTACTGCACCTTTAACTAGCTATTAACTAAGACTTTTGCCTCAATAAATGCTACTTAATTACCACTTATTAACAGTTAAGTTTAGGTATTGGGTAGGATTAAGGGATGTAGAATATGGTCATGCAGAATAAAGCATTAATATGTGCTTTATAAGTATGAATAAACAGCCAATATCTTAGTAATATGCATGCTAATAAGCAACTGGTTAATAGTGAGAATTGGACCCTAAACTAAAATGTTACCATAGTCTCTTTACGTTCATCAAGGTTGCATTTATTTGATCCAAAATACAGTTAAAACAGTAATATTGTGAAATATTATTACTATTTAAATCTTCATATTAAAATATATTTATATAAATATATATGTAAATTATTATTTGTGAATTATTAATGTTAAAAAAGCAGTTGTGCTGCTTAATATATTTGTGGAAACATTAATACATTTTTTTTCAGGACTCTTTGACAAAAAAATTCAAAAGAACAGCATTTTATATATATATATATATATATATATATATATATATTAGTCTAATTAAAATATTATTTATAAATGTATAATATAAAAATTGTTTATATTATACAATAATGTGGATTTTTTATAATATATTTTATAATATAAAAATATATGCAGTGAGACAATTCGTTGTAGGATATTTCCCATATGACCTCTCGCGATTCTGTTTTATCGACGAGCAACCTGCTCGTTCACAAGTCACACATGGAGGAGGATTCAGAAAGCCATGGGCACAATGCATTTTTTCCTCATGGAAATACGCAGAACATTTTACTTACAAATTCATCAAAGGTCGCAACATATCAGTACAATGCGAGATGTGTTTGCCAGCAACCAAACTTCTATCCGCATCAAAAGATTCAACCTCTAACCTGAAGAAGCATCTTGAGGTAAGTCTCTCTCAATATCTGAAGGGATAGTTCACCCAAAAATTAAAATTCTGTCATCGTTTACTCACCCTCATGTTGTTCCAAACTCATCCGGCTATTTATTTCTTCCAAACAATAACTTTGTGTGAGGAACACCAAAAACAAAGTCATTATTAAGAGGCACTTGGTAGCAACGAGTAAACTAGATAACCAAAAAACGCATAGTCCACTTTCTTTTCAGAGTTACATCTCTAAAATAATCAATACTTATTCCTTTTGGATGTTTTTTTTTTTTTTTTTTTTTTGTACAACTGATCATGGTTGTATCATTATTTAAATGGGTTTTTCTACAACTATACTAACTATTTCAGATAAACGTGATCCACAAAGCAAACCATACTTGGTTTCTTGACATGTTAGTCAAATCTTTCTTTTCTAGGCAGTTATTCAAGATGCAGTATACACCAGACTTTGCGCCACATGTCAAAAGTGAGGCTACATGAGACCAAGCTCCACAAAAGTGGAATTCCTCCCTCGCTGGAGCACCAACCTATCAACCTATCATCCATCCCTCTTCAAATCTCACCTGAATTATCAGATTCCTACAGCTCATTCTGCTAATCACAAAGCTTTGGCAACGAGATGAAAAACCTGTTAGACATAAAATGGCAAGATTCCTTTATGTGTGTAAGCGAGTGATTTTTGGCCAGATTTTGCACTAGGCCTTACTTTCGGTGCTGGAGAGGGGAAGGCGAGCAGCTAGCATCCAAAAGCGGCTCCTGCCAAGCTGCCGTCAGACAGGCCAGAACAGCCCGAGGAGAGAGTCCGCCATGCATGAGCAAATGCGTCACTAATACCTCTGACCGGGTCCAGGGCTTCTCTCTCTGATGCGCACCCATGTTTTCTCAGGCCATTCTGACTTTGGTACAAACACTGGATGAAGCAAACTAAAAGCAAAAATGTAAATGACAGCAGGGGAAAAACTTCTTTGACAATAAGCTGTCTATAAGAATGTACATCACATATCCACATGGGTAATTCCTACAATACACAGTCTTTCCACATTATGTAGATATTAGTACATCAGATAAAATATTAAATTCGCAATTTTTAAAAGGAAAGAAGTCATATTAGTTAGGAATGTAACAAATCCATTCACTGCTTTGGTTTCAGCCAAAGACGTCGTTTTTGTCACTTCTAGCATGAAGCTGTTGCCATGAAACCGGCAATTTATTATATGTATATTTTCCAGATGGTTATTCATTTGATCCTTTCTCTAATCTAATTATTTCAAACAAAACATGTTTCTTTGGATATACTGTTTTAACTGGGAATTAATTAACTTTCCATTTCCAAAAAATATCACTTTCCATCCTGTTAGTATTCATTAGTGTACTTTTAACTGAGGGATTTTTAAACTTGCTGATGCCAAAAAGCCTTGTAAAAGACTCGCTTCATAAAATATACACTATCGTTCAAAAGTTTGTGGTCTGTAAGATTTTTTAATGTTTTTAAAAGAAGTCTCACCAAGGCTTCATTTATTTGATCAAAATTACAGTAAAATTAGTAATACTGTGAAATATTACAATTTAAAAGAACTGTTTTCTACTTCGATATCTTTGGGGAAAAAATATTCCTGTGATGGCAAAAGGGAATTTTCAGCAGCTATTACTCCAGTCTTTTACAGATTTTATTTTTCTTGAAAATATTTTTTTAAATATATGTAACCCCTCCTGTTCGAACCGCCCGCTCTAAGTGGGACTCGAACCCTAGTCCGTCCGCATGGGAGTCGGGTGCTCTAACAAGGAGGCTGAAAACCACAGTCTCTAGTGTCAGTCGCTAGAGCACCTGTTGAGATCAGGAGAGTGAGGTTTACACGCACAGCTCTTACTAGCCTACGTCTGTTACACTCACCCCCTTAAACCTCACTCCCATCCGGGTCACGGCACCAATGTAACCCCTCCTGTTCGAACCACCCGCTCTAATCGGGACTCAAACCTGAGTCCGTCCGCATGGGAGTCGGGTGCTCTAACAAGGAGGCTAAAGACCGCAGTCTCTAGCATAAGTCGCTAGAATAACTCTTGAGATCAGGAGAGTGAGGTTTACACGCACAGTTCTTACTAGCCTACATCTGTTACATAAATAAATAAATAAATAAATAAATAAAATCATTATATTTTGTCATTACAAAGCAGAATAGAACATTAAAATGGTAAAAATTTAGTAAAAATCTAAATTTCTCAGTAAACTTGGAGATCTCTGGATCCCATTCAGAAACAAAAACCAGGTGTATATATAATGTTCACAGCCTCAGACGTCACACCCACGGACCTTCTGGCTGAACATGTGAAGCATATGGCACACAAAATGGGAAACACTTCAGGAATTTAAGTCGTCATCTGATAGGTTGAATTCTCCAGGATTTCCGCGAGGTGTGTGTATCGCGTTCTTTAACGGTCCACCTGGAAACAAAGCCATTGTGATGCCAAACCCCCTCATGGAAAAAGAAAGCTGTTGTGTTTACAACTGTGACAATGAGTGCTTATCAGAATCAACTAAATGCTGGATTTTCAAATGCATGTGAAGTTCACAGCACCATTGTTGCGGTAAACTTGCACAATGTTCTTGAACGAATAACGGTTTGTTATTGTGGGGACATCGACTTTACATTTTCACGCCCCTAAACATGACCCTGAACAAAACAAACTGTGATTGGCTGCTTTCTATGTCGGTCAGACATCCTCTTAGGCAGTCATGGGTCAATGAAAGCTGCTATGGTGTTCAGACCTTCTTTTGTCAGTCTGAAGGTCTGGCTACGTGACACTAGCAGTGCACCCGAAATCACATACTGTATGAATAGGTACTACATTTGAATTTAACTTACTTTGCGACCATTAAAAAAAAGTATGTTCTATATAGTATGAATGTTGGTAGTATGAATTCGGACATAATGCTCTGTTGCTGTACTGTTTTGTGCATATTATATAGTAGCGTAGGTCTATAATAATATCATCCTCCAGGAAGTTACATCATATATAATGAGAAAATATCAGCTTGTATTAATTCTGTGATGTTTTGTTGTTTCACCTGATTTGTCTCACTCTAAAATATTCCATGCTGTCTGATACAATTACAGAAATCAATACCATCATGAAAATTTAAAAGATGATTGAAAAAGCTGACACTCTCATGAAAGCTAATGGTCAATAGCTAACTTTAGCTGTTTGTTTTCCATCCTGTTCATTTTTTCACCATTATGTAAGTAATCAAGTCAGTAATCAATACACTGCCTGAGACTGACCGCAGCATATTTCTCAAAGCCTGCCGCATACTTTTATAGAAAAACTTCTCTATATAACAGCACAATCATGTAAAGTACCACATAACAGAAACAATCCACATCATATCTTATTTTAAAAGCACATATAGAAAGCCCTTGCAGGCAAAATGCACAGTTTTTGGCTGACTTGCTGTCTAAAAAGATACATGTCTCTTTCTTTGGTCAGCTGATATGAACTCAAGAGGATGAGAGATAAGAGGAGACATCAAAGAAACAGAAGGAGGCGGTAAATGGCGCGTTTCCTCGAGACCGTTGCTCTCTCTCTCTGCACAGGTCATTGTTTCGGCTTCTGCAGTAATTATGTTGACATTTACATCAAGGCCCAGACGGACCCGGCCAAGTGCTCATGGTAGCGGATGCACTTCACAAAAATGCCCATTCAAACTGTGCTGGTCTTGAGACTTGTGCTTTATTGGCTGAGTCATTGTTTGCCTCTATCTCATGCTTGCCTGTTTGCTTTCACACACAACCACTAAAACTAAAACACAAACTCCTTATTATAGGGATAGTTCACCCACAATTAAAATTTGTGACCTGTGTTGGCAAAAGGATTCAAAATGAGCAAATGCTAATGTTATTTTCACATTCTTTATTTAAAAACCTTCAAAAAAACGAGCTACACCTGTTTGAAGTCGATAGAGTCAGCAAAGTCAATTTTGAGGGAAATTGAGTTAAAGTCTTCTGAAGGTTTCAAAACAAAATCGCCTAGCAACCATACCTTAAAATCCTTAGTAATACCACCAAATTTGGCAGATGTTTTTCCCCAACAGTTAAGCAATCGTTCATTTAAGACAGATAATGTTTGCGTGAATACTCGCCAAGACGGATATTTTGATATACTGTAATTTTGTGTATATGTGTATATCGGGATCGCGTGCTGTCATAGGCATCTTTGTGTGCACTCTTCGGATCTGTCAGTCAGCACAAGTAAGATTGTTTTGTTTACATCAGCATGATTTTGAAAATCATATTTCATTGGTTCAGACTCATGCCATAGAGAATTCGCTATGAATATTCACAAAGTTGGAATGCTGCACTTTACAACAATACCAAATTTGCTGAGAGGAAGTGCAAGTCATCCAGAAGCGAGCAGAGAAAAACAGGACAAAGGAAAGGTACTCCTCTCAGAAAACGAACCAATAAAGATACTTTTAGATGTTTAATTGCTATTTGGAGGGATCGCTATGCGGGCTTAATGACCTCACTTTTGTGAAACCCTCAAATTCGACCAAAATATACATTTCTCTCTCTCTCTCTTTTTATTTTTATTTTTAGATTTTTTTTTTTTTTTTTGGCTGTAGCTCGAAATTAGCCGCCTTCCGACTCCTTTTGCCAGCATGGGTCACATTTTGTCTTTATTTACCCTCATGTCACCCCAAACCTATTTGTTGTTATGTTTTCGGAGAAACAATTGACGAATCGTAGCAACAAAAATTACTTAAAAGCACCAGTAGAAAAAGTACGTTACAATAGCTTTGTGTGAGGAACAGCCTAAAATGTAATAGTTATTCAAGCCTTAAGACTATGGTACATTTGTGTTTTTCTTGAAGATTGAAAGCTTTATACACCATTCTTTATAACTGCATGGGGAAAATAGCTTTTTATTCCAGAAAATATTCCTTTACATTACACTCTGTTCACTCCACAATGCTGTTTGAAAACAAGTGATTTTAAACCGTTTACATGCAGTAAGCAGCAAAAGACATCTCATTTATTTATATGCATGCACTGTCTGAGAGATGTTTTCTGAGCACTGTCTGAGAGAAGATGCTGCTCATAGAGCGCCTGAGTCTTGAACTGAATTCTTTTTGCCATCTAATTGGGCTTGAACTTTAAAGTCCACGTGAACCGGAACTTGCAAACGACTTTTCTCCAGTGTTGTGACGTATTTCCAAGTGAAACGGAATATTGAATAGAGGGCAGGGTTTTACTTTTGCGCTCCTCCTCTCCGTCTCTCGCTCATAGCAGACTAATGGTTGGAGGGGAGTGGTTTAAGCATTTTCAACCCAAGCCGTCAAACTGACGTCATCAGAGAAGGAACGCCATTCCAGACCAGAAGTAACTTTTCAGATTTTGATTAAAGATTACATTTGATTACTTTATCATTTATGTAGCTTAGTATTTCTTATTTCTAGTGCTTGAAGTTTTTCAGGTAGGTCTATTGTTTTTTTTTTTTTTAATTGGTGACAAAAAATATGAAATTTCATGCCTATCAACAATTTTGATATCATAAAACCTCATTTAAAGCAAAAATACCTATATCGTGATATATATCGTATCGTGAAATAAAATTACCCATATTGTGATATAAGATTATTATCACCAACCCTTAATATTTAGGTGAAATGTTCCTTTAAAGCACATATAACATGAACACATGAGCAATCATAAAAGCTAGAAGAGAAACACAATGACAACAAGGGAAGTTAATGATGCCCAACCTGTTTGAGTGTGAGTTTCTGAAACCAATTTTTGGGAAAGTGTTCCTTGCTGAAGCGAGTGTCTAAACTAAAGACCCAGTCTGTGTCACACTAGCCTTGAGTGAGCTGAAACAGACAGGCCTAAATAAATTCTGACGTGGATTAGCCACACTTGCACTGCCGTTATTTCCAGGCTCCTCCTAAATAATGGAGACGAACAAGCGTAGGAAAGGAAATATAAACAGACAAATTGACTTTTAAATTATGTTTCTGCCCCACTGCCTTGAGAAACTCTCTGCTTTGGTGTAACCAGTTTTCACTGCCAGAAAACAAATTTCATAACCATGACTAACGCCGTAGAGCAGTCGTCTCGTTCACCCGCCTGATCGGAGTCTCTGTGTGAGGTGCCATGAAGGATTTATGAAACGATTATGAAAAGATTGTGTTTCTGAGGAAAACTGCTTAACAATTCTGGTGAATATGTTTTAGAGAGGCAGGTATACTGGGAAAAGCAGACAGCAGACTTATTTATGCATGTAATGACACTGTTGCACGCTGTGCATGCAAACAGAATTACCCTCACGTATCGCTTCATCTTTACCAAAATTGTGACGTGCAAAATTTAAAGGCTGTGAAACTAATAATCCTTAAAACACAATGATGACTGTTATAACAGAATAAAAGAGAATATGCAAACTAGTACACAGAGTATTCATAAAAAACTATAAAGGGTCACTTTTTATCTTTTTGTCATATGAAAGTCACATTTTTATTATTTTAAAAACTATTTTTGCTACTTTTCAAACACATTTTACCCTTTACCCCGCCCCAAAATTTCTTAAACTAAGAAAATCCTAGGATGGCTTAGTAAATCGTGGGATAATTTTTATTTTTGGGTGAACTAACCCTTTAAGTCTATAGGTCCTAAAGTGTCCATAGCTGAAGAAATGTTCTATATGAGTAATAAATAAATAAATAAAAGTTGCTTGAACACTGAGGCACTGTGTGTATGCTCAGCTATGATTACTTCATCATTCATTTGTTGTTCTTTCCATTTTCACATTCTCCATTTGTCACATTTAATGTTTACCTCAGCGCTCAGGCTAACATTCATTAGCCGCGGTGTTAAAAATGACTTTTAAAGCGAGTAATGTGCAGTCTATATTAGTTAATGCCACGGGGACAGATGCTTCATAGCAATAATTCAGGCATTCTTTCAAACAGTCCCATTGGTATTATGTTGCTTAATATGAACTGAAAGGTGTAGAATGAAGATTAATGACGTCCTTGTCCCGCAGGTCTCACCGAACTGCTGCGCTACACGAACAAGAGCTAAAGGCAACTGACCGCGACTTCATGCTTTGCGTGTTTGTTATGAGGTGGAAGTTGTAGATGTCAGAATAATGCGACTTCCCTGACCTCTGCGAGTCCGGCTTCGGCATGTGAGCGGAGCCGCCCGGATGTGTCTTTCATCCAGGACTACAGGGACTGATTACTGAAACGGAGTAGTTCTTGCTTCAGAAGTGTTTTGTCTAAGCCCTCTCCTTTCATTGTTTAACAAAACATAAGAAATTCATAAAAGCGAAAAGGCATGAGAGACTAATTGTGAAGGGCATGTCTCCGTGCAGGCATCCCCCTAGTGTGTGAGCCGAGCCAGAATCCCTGCTTGACTTTGCAGCCGTTAAGTAATAACGCAACAGTCAAGCACTGACACACACATCTCTCCAAACTAGCTTTAGGGGTTGATGGAGTAAAGCCACTCAAACGGCGCACCGCGGGGAAAGACCGGCGAGGTTCGGGGAAAAATGAAGAGATGTCACTTCAGTTGTGTGCTCAGTGTAAAGTGATTCTGTGCATAATGATCACAGTCCTTTACTAATATAAGCATCTCATCAAATATTACTATGCGGGTTAGTCAGGCACCGTGCTAAGGTGCTAATGGTGCTAACGGCTCTATTAGCCTTATAGGAGATGATCTGTTTCGCATAAGCGAACTAAGCAAGAGACCATGAGAGAGCTGCTAATTCTATTACCTGTCAATAGCATTTTTCACAATATATTGCTTAATGGATGATTATGGGGCAAGATGCTAAGCGATCACATCGTAAAAGTGTGAAAAAACAATCTGCACACTTTGCCACCGTGTCAATGTTAACATATTGATACATAACACATTAGTCTCTGGGTAAGATGAGCCACCCATGAAAGAAAGCATGTGACTAGATTTTCAGGAAGAAGCAATCATTTCACTCTACAGTATCTCTATTGAACGGGAGCACATGGAAAATATTATCTTTTAAAGTGCCCCTTTTATGCTATTTTAAAAGTTCCTAATTTTGTTTTGGAGGTCTCCTACAGCAGGTTTACATGCATCCAAGGTTAAACAACACTTTGATTTTCTCAAAATAATATACACATCACCTCATTTATCAAAGAGTCTGAAAACGGTTTGTTTGAAGATTGAGTCTCTCTAAACCCCTCCTTTTCGTGAGCCTACTCTGCTCTGATTGGTCAGACAGTCCAGTCTGTTGTGATTGGTCTACCGTTTACAGTGTGTGTCGGAAATGAAACGCCTATTACCATATCTGAATTTCAACTCCAGAGGCTTGATACACAGTGATACGAATGGTGGCGTCGAAATGTTAGAATATTTACTAACTGAAATATGTTTAAGTTGAAGCATTAAAATGTCTAACTGGAAATAAATAAATAACTAAAACCAAACTAAAACTGAACTAAACCTAAATATAAAACTATAATAATACTGATGACTGATGAAAACTTAAACAGGGGTGCGTTTTCTGTTCAGCAACCTAACTTGCTGCTTCACTACCATAGTACGATGCATCGTTGAAGAAAACAACTAGCTAGTCACAACTGTTTCTCAAAACCGTGTTATTGCAAATTTGTCTTTGGTAACACTTTAGTATTAGGAATACATATTCACTATTAACTATTAATGTTTGCCTCAATAAACTCTTAATTTACTGCTTATTAATAGTTAGTAAGGTAGTTGTTGTAATGTTTTAATTTAGGTATTGGGTAGGATTTAGAGATGTAGAATATGGTCATGCAGAATAAGGCATTAAAATGTGCTTTATAAGTACTAATAAACAGCCAATATGCAAGCTAATAAGTAACTAGTTAACAGTGAGAATTGTTCCCCATACTAAAGTGTTACCTTCTCTTGTTTTTCCTCAGTTATTTTGCTTTATTTCTAGATTCAATCATAGGCTATTTTTATACCGACTATAGCACGTACGCACATGCACACTCTTCAAAAATGACGCTTTAAATCTCTTGACAAACTTAAAGACGTAAATTAAATTTGTATATACTTGAAATGAAATATATAGTTTGTACTGAATGTCATCTTGCTTATTTTACTCAAGATGGGGATTTATTAAGTCCACATGACATGCAAACAAGAAACTATGCTTCTAACCACAGGTCGAGAGCTGTCGTTCCACCACACAACTTTGCGTTGCTGTTTGCGAATGTTCGCTGGAACTATGATTTCGGAAAACACCGACTCGTTAAACTATACTGATAACAACGGAACTTGCGACTATAGTTGGCTAACAATGCTATTGGGAAACCTACCCCAGGTAGATATTATACATTTTAGTTGGTGCTCTCACAAGTTATAATGTAACAGCAGTCTAACACAGAAGGTGACAAAGCCTAGGGTGACAAATGAGGCAGGACCGGCACTGTGCAATGGCTATAAAAAGCATGAAAGCTAGGCTTATATGTTGTGTGAAGCATATTGAACTACACTGAATTGAGACTGAAGCTTTCAAGCATCAAAAAGGACAAAAAGCACCATGAAAGTAGTCCATATGAATCATGTGCTGTATTCCAAGTATCCTAAAGCCATATGATGGCATTGTGAGAGGAACAAATGAAATTTAAGCCTTTGTTTACTGATAATTCTCCACTTCAGTGGGCTGTTAAACTGCTGTGACCGGAGTCTCTGAGTAGAACACAACAATCAGATCAATTCATGAATGAAACATTCAGACCAGATTTGTGAACTGGATCAACTGATTCATTGAAAAGATTTGAGGAACTGGACACTGCTATGTCTCTCATGAGCTGTTTAAATGGAGGCTGTTTAAATGGAGAAAATAAAAACTCCATAAGCATATATTATCTCATTCATCAGTATCATCTTAAACAAACAACATACATTAAACAAATTAAAAAGTGTTGAAAAAAAATGCCTCATCTTACCCTGGCCTCCTTTGTCTAGAAATCTTGATATGAATCATGAGGTGGTATTCATAATAACACTTTTAGCCACACTAATGAATTAGAAATTGATCTTTAGGTAATTAATTTTGTTGTGAATCATGGCTTTATTAGAGAGACAATGTACTTCATTGAACCATGACTCAACAAATCAGGAATCTGGTGACGTAGCGTCCTCTAATCACTGCATCTTGCTCTTTTACCTTTCCATACCTCTATCTCCACCCTTTTTTGTCCTACACTTTCCTTTCTGTTGCTCTGCCATGTCATGGCTGACTCATCTCATTATCCATCTCAGCGAGTCCCCTCACCACCTCGAGTCAGGTGCTGGCGCGTTGGGTACGTCGGTAACCGTGGCAATATGACACCCAGTGAGAGGCTGTGATATATATAGCAGGCCTCTAGTGAGAGTCACATGGGCCTCCCTAGTGTTAGTCCAGCCCACTCCGCCCCCAAGATCTGTTCTATTGATCTACGTAAATGAGGCATCTGTCTCAAGCTCAAAATAGCCCTTAGAAATTACACCGTTTCCAACTGGCCTCTCCGTCAATGTCAGGTCACACTGGTGCTTGTCGGCAAACTGTCAAAGAGATGTGCTTAGTTTATGCGAGGTGAGCGCGAGACGCAAAGATGTAATTTTCTTGACCCAAGAACATATCAATTTCAATATCAAAATCAGATTTATTCTGCACTTTCCTTTCAGTTTAACTGTCAACTTCCTTCACTTTGTGCTCATGTGTGTCCTAATACAGTACCTTAAAACATAAAGTCTGTACTCTTGTGTCAGGCCTCATATTGCAGCAGAATATGTAGACACAGATTTATGACTGGAATCCATCACAAGCACTTACGGAGTGATGCAGCAGAGGTCACGTCATATACAGGTCACTAAACAGAACAGAGTCAGTTTATGTGGTGCCTGATATTACTTTATTATTCTGAAAAGCAGCTTATGTCACAAATATACATCAAAACAATGGCAAAACATCAGCATATAAATAAACAGATAGAACCAAGAGAGATAGACAGGTGTATATAGTGAAAAAGACAAATAACAGACAGATAGACAGGCAGAGACAAACAGATAGACAGGCAGACAGATAAAGGCAGACGAATGGACAGACACACAGAAGGATGGACAGACAGTCAAACAGTAAGACAGAAAAGTAGATGGACGGACAGACAGACAGAAGCAGACGAATAAACAGACAGACAGACAGAGAAAGGCAGACAGATGGACAGACACTCAGGCGTATGGACAGACAGTCATACAGGCAGGCGGGCAGACAGACGGACAGACGAATGGTCAGACAGACAGACAGAAAGGCAGATGGATGGACAGGCAGATGGATGGACAGACAGTCATACAGGCAGGCGGGCAGACAGACAGACAGACGAATGGTCAGACAGACAGACAAAGGCAGACGGATGGACAGACAGGCAGACAGATAGGCAGATGGATGGACAGACAGAAAGGCAGACAGACAGACAGACAGACAGATGGATGGACAGACAGAAAGGCAGATGGATGGACAGACAGACAGATTAACAGAAAGACAGACAGATGGACAGACACACAGATGGATGGACAGACAGTCATACAGGCAGGCGGGCAGACAGACGGACAGACGAATGGTCAGACAGACAGACAAAGGCAGACGGATGGACAGACAGGCAGACAGATAGGCAGATGGATGGACAGACAGAAAGGCAGACAGACAGACAGACGGATGGACAGACAGAAAGGCAGATGGATGGACAGACAGACAGATTGACAGAAAGACAGACAGAAAGGCAGACAGACAGACAGACAGACAGACGGATGGACAGACAGAAAGGCAGATGGATGGACAGACAGACAGATTGACAGAAAGACAGACAGAAAGGCAGACAGACAGACAGACAGACGGATGGACAGACAGAAAGGCAGATGGATGGACAGACAGACAGATTAACAGAAAGACAGACAGATGGACAGACACACAGATGGATGGACAGACAGTCAAACAGGCAGACAGAAAGGCAGACGGACGGACAGACAGACAGACAGACAGACAAAGGCAGACGTATGGACAGACAGTCATACAGGCAGGCGGGCAGACAGACGGACAGACGAATGGTCAGACAGACAGACAAAGGCAGACGGATGGACAGATAGGCAGATGGATGGACAGACAGAAAGGCAGACAGACAGACAGACGGATGGACAGACAGAAAGGCAGATGGATGGACAGAGAGACAGATTGACAGAAAGACAGACAGATGGACAGACAGAAATGGCGACAGACAGATGGATGGACAGACAGAAAGGCAGATGGATGGACAGGCAGACAGACTGACAGAAAGGCAGATTGATGAACAGACTGATAGACATATAGACAGATAGATAGAACGCTAGATAGAATGCTAGATAGATATAATGCTAGTTGATAGATAGATAGATAGATAGATAGATAGATAGATATCAAAGCTTGATACAGAGTCAGAGTTTACAGTATGTGTGTAAGAATGAGAGATATGCTAATCAAACATGATTGTGAAGTGTTGTGTAAGTCCCCACCAGCCTCAGAAGGGACCCGGAGACATCATTAGCCTCAATGATGATCACACACGCACACACTCACACACTCACACACACACACACAGCTTCTGTAGCGCAGCCATCATCGACCCACACAAGCTGGAAGAGCTACAGGTCAATGTATCATTCTTGTTGTTGTTATTATTATAATGATTGCAATTATTATTATTATTATTACTACTACTATAGTCCTGAGTGTACTCATTGAGTTCTTTGTCTCTCTCTCACTCTGTGACAACTTAATTAGTACTAGGCCTTAGGAAAATAACAGAATGAGAGAGAGAGGTGTGCCAATGAACTTGACTGCCTTTCTAAATGGTGGCCAGTAAGGAAGTGCTGAGCAGCAGTATGTCCACTAAAAATGTGCTCCATGAATAGTTTAAGTTTCTGGGCCAAGTCCTCAAATCTGGCGAATGCCTCTGTGTTGTGGGCCAGTGACTGTGGGCCTATAACAAACAACACTGTAGTGAAATACATGACACCATGTTGAGCTTCATCCAACACACCGCCATTAATCAAAAATAGACATCCGTTATGGTGTCATTCACAGCAAGTCATCAGCCATATGCGTTATTATTCGCCGGCATGAGTTAGAGCCATGGGATCTTTTGTAGAAATGGAAGTACATGAGGGAATTGAGATAAACAAAGCTAGCAGACTTCTCTCAGTTATATCCAAACTAGGACTGAAAATTTGGTCAATTTAGTGAAATTATAAAAGAAAAAAATGCAATCAACATACAGTAATATTCATCTTGCCTCCTAACCTCTATAATATAATATAATATAATATAATAATCATTGTGATCAAATATTATCATGTAATTAACTTGATTTAAAATAAATTTCCAGTCCTATTCCAAACACACTGAAACCAAATAAACAAAGCCGACACCAAACCATTTATAGCAAACACCCTTGTTAGAAATGACAACAGCCTGAGATGAATAGGAAGCAGTTTGCTCCAGTCAGTCTATCAGAGTTCAGCCTAACAGCATGCAGCACAAGAAGGGGAGAAGGACAGTAGCTGTCATTTAACACAACTTGCCCTCCGAGCCTGTAGTCAAACAGCTTCATAACACTAGACTTCGTAACACAAGCTCTCTCTCTCTCTATCTTCTGTCAGCTTAAGTGACAAGTGACCTAAAATCTCACCTTGCGTGAACCTACCCCGATTCTTCCTGTTGAGATGACTGTCAAGTGGGGTGCCCTACAACCATGCACCAAAACGAATACAAAACAATGTTGACAAACAACAGAGAGAAACACACACACACACAAAAAAAAAAATATATATATATATAGAAAAAATAAAGATGGCACCATGACAGACCTCAAGGACAGAGACCCAGAGATGGAGATTTGCAAGAGAAGGCCTGGAGGACTGTTTTTGTTCACAGAACGTGCACATTTTGTTCATCTCCAACTGTTCACAGACAGTTGGAGGGACAAGGTTACCTATAAAGGCCCTTCTGTAAATGACATGCTCATCAGCACTTCATTTGATATGCTGATATCAAACAATCAGCAACAACATTCTCTCTTTTGAATATAGAGGTCAAACCAGTAGCTATTCACATTCTGGCATAGTAAAGTCTTCATTATAGCACTTTATCATCAATCAATTAAGCTGCAATATCTGAATCCAAAATAAACTTTTTAACAACACCTGCCAACATTATGTGAATTGAGAGCATTACTTCATTAAAATAATAAGTAAAAACATAAAAAAAAAATAATAATAATTGATGCACCTCTTGATGTAACTAATAACACAAAAAGATTGGTCAAGATTTTGTATTGACAATGCAAGAGGTGAGCACTCTGTAAAGTCTACTCCAGCACATCCCAAAGACTTTAAATGAAATTAAGGTCTGGACTCAGAGATGCCATTCATGTGTGAAAATGATTCTTCATGCTCCCTCCCGACCATTATTTCACAGCCTGAGCCTGATCAATCTTGGCTTTGTCATCCTGGAATATGAACATGATACATCTTGCTACATGGCTGCATAAGAAATGAAAAACTACACGCTCCAACAATTAAGGTTAAAAGTAGTGTTGTAGCCAAGACCACCTAAACTGAGACCAAGTCGAGACCAAGACCAGTGTGTGTCGAGACCAAGACGAGACCAAGACTTTGGGGGGTTGAGTCCAAGACAAGACCAAGACCAAGGCAAGTCGAAACCAAGTCAAGACCAAGACTCCTCAAATTCATCTGAAAGATCCACATTTACTGCCTGAGAAATGTCTTATTTTTAATCAACACTATATAGAGCTGTTAGCAATCAATTGAAAAACTGTAATCAATTGAAAAACTCCAATCAAATGAATGACGTTAACAAAGAAATCAGACAATGCAACGGCAATTTAGCGATATCCCTGCAGTTGTGGTCTTGACCGGTCTTGAAATAAAATCCAGAGTTCTTTTAGTCTGAGACCAAGACAAGACCAAGACCAAATGTGGCCGAGACCAAAACCTTAAAAAAATGGTCTTAAGACCGGTCTCGAGTACTACAACACTAGTTAAAAGAACTGTTCCCAAACATATAACATGCTAGAAACATAATATTCACAGCAATAATGATCCAGTCATAGACTCTTAAGTATTTGACTGGAGTACACCTCACATAAACTAGTAATATCTGTTTAAGTGACGTGAGTTGTTACAGTCGCTGATTCAATTGATTTGAATCACGCAAGAAAAACTAAAACTAAGGGTTAAGGTCAGGTTTGGCCACAGCATCTTAGTCCAAAAAGCGTATTTCTCCATTGACAGCCATTCAAAGTATTTTGCAGCTTACATATAAAACCCACAAATCATTCCAAATGAATGCCAGCCAAACAACTGCCATTGAGATGAATGGGAATGCTAACATTTCAAATTCTCCAGGTATTAAAGACCTCCTTGATTTAGCCCCTGAATTATCCTGCAACTCCAGCCACTAACATTTTATTTACTCACCAAAGCCAATTTTTACCTGCAGCTGGTGTTATTTTTGGACCCTGTGACCCTAAAAGCTTTGAAGTTTTTATTACAACAAGAAGTCACCCAAACTACCCATGCATGAGTGTATCCGGCGCTGGAACTAAAGGCAAGTTTTTCTTCCCTGTTCAAACTTTAAGGAGACTGAATGGAAGAGCAGATATCATCGTATATGATAAGGACGTCGTCTTTATTTTTTATGTGCGTGACATTGAAAGAGACACAGGCCTGGCGCCACATAAATCAAGTTGACAGTGCAATGGATTTGTAATGGATTAAAAAAAGACAAAAAAAAACTTGGGAATAGTACTCTCTCCTCCTCCTCCCTGCAAATATCCCAAGAGGCTCAGCTCCATTTAAGACGTATGTAATTACTTAATTTCATCCATCATTGATGGGCGAGGTGAACACAATTTGTCAATCATCTACGGCTATATTGCAGTGACATTCAGTAATGAACATATGTGAAGATTTAGGCATGTGGAAAATTTTAAGAGTCATTCTTGTGGAAAATATGTCAGTGTAAACATTCAACACATACTGTCTTCAAGCACGTGTACAAAGTTCAAGGATGATTCCTCACTCTAATGTGTTTGTGCTGTCAACTGAAAGGTATGGCAAGAACAAAAATTCAATCCAATTTCCCATAGCTTAGCCATTAGCCAAAGACTTAAGAAATGAAACTATTTGAGCATAAGAAATAATGTTTATAGGACCGTTCGTGTCAAATTTTGTTGCAGATTCGAAATATATTATTTAATTGTGAGTTTGGCAAGCAGTTTTTGAGATTTCAGGACTCCCCCATTTAAATAGATAGGGCTTGGTCTTGGATGCTGAAATAGCTGCCTGGAGGCATTGCAAATATGGCCGCCGAGTGAACAGACTTTCCTTGAAAGGGACTTTTGGCTAATTATGAGTAGCTTAGCTAGGTTACAAGCTAAGTTACTTATAATTTCAAATGGTTAAACTACAGTCAAGTGCACCACAAGCCACTAACAAAATGTTAACAATGATTCATGATTCAATGATTCAGAACAATGATTCTGTCTGTGTTTTCAGGGGGATTTCACTAAGAATGAATCATGCCTGCCTACTGATAGTATTTGCATACACTGTCTGCATTGTTTTAGAATATTTCAAAAAGAGTCATAGTTCAAATACGCCAGCACCAATACCGTAGATTCTGGTTAAACTGGACTGTTGGCGGCTAATGAATAAGACGCAGATGCTTTAGTGCTGCGAGCAAAACACGGCACAACCATTTAGTCAACGTTTCTATGTGATCAATACTCTTTGATTTGAAAGCAAAATACACTTAACTGAACTACATCTTTTCTCAGAGTAAAAAACTGTGAAAGCTTTTGTAAACAGACAATATGGCCTGTTTTCACAGACGGGGTTTAGATTAAGCCAGGATTAGGCCTTAGTTTAATTGGGACATTTAAGTAGCTTTTATAAACGTGCTTTAGAAAAAAAAAAAAAAAACCTTACTGGTGTGTATCTTGAGACAAAACTTGTCTGTGAAACTGGGGAAATATGAGCCAAGTGAGTAAGATAGGGAGAGAGATGTTACTCAAGTTTAGGCTTTAATTTTCCTCACTGTGAATGGGACACAATAAATGCCTCTTTCGGATTTTACAGCCCTGCAGAAAAGCAAGGAAGGGGGTGAGAGATGGGAGCTGAACCTGGACCTGGAAAAAAAAAGGATCACGTTGGCTTAAGACACAGTAAATGTCTGTTGTGTTCAGAGGCAAGCAGTAAATCCCTTCATTTAAGGCCGTGGAGGATGGCCAATAGGAACGTACCAGTCGTTATGATGTCATGTCTGGCCAATGCAAATATGGGCTCTGTCCCAAATGATTCCTTAATTCCAGCGGTCCTCCTTTGAGTCCCCATTTTGGTGATGTAATGTCGCATAGACTGTCCACAGTCGGGTAGCCATCTGCTGTGTTCAAATCAATGCATGCTCATTAAAAGGCCACATCCAAAGTGCATATCAGACATAAGAGGCACTTATGAAACCTACAATGATAAAGAGGACACCCGGTGGCCTAATGGACTTCACAGACACGCGCAAACATCATATAATAGCCATCAAGACCACAAAAAAACACACACAAGTAAGGGAGGTAGAAACACATTAAAATGGTGGAAAACAAGTTGACTAAATATGAGATTTATAAATTGTTGCTTTCTCTGAATTACCTAGTTTACATAAAGAAAGAGTTCATCTCAAAATTGAAATTCTCACAATAATTTTATGATTAAAAGCATAACATTCTGGTATTCAATGTTGATGGCAAACCAACTTTTTGCCACCTGCTGGGCTGGAGTGTGGAACACCTAGATGGATGGATAGCAAGAGGAGACAAAATAAGTCCTGTTGCCTTTAGATAACACACAACTTCAGAAAACTCACACAGACACTTTCTCTGAAAACACTTCATAATAAGAGTGCATAATAAGAGTCACTGAGATGTTAATATTTGAATAATTTGCCAATATATTCTCGTTCACAGTTGTCTGATGCCAATTGTCACATGACATGCAAGTTTAATAAAATATTTCATTTTTTTTTTTTAGTATGTTTTATTTTATTATTAGCTTTTTATCAACTTACAAACCCCCTGAAGTTCCATCATGAACCCCTGTAAAATTGTTTAGGCTTTCATGCTTCACTTTATACATATGACATCACAAATTACAGTCAATTATTCAAAAATCAGTCAAAAATTGCCCATCTTGTAAACTCTGTTTAAAGTGTCATTGAGCTCAAACATACTTTTAGGATATAGGACATATGAACAGTGAATGCAGTGAATATTATCTACTGTGTGTATGTTGTTGGATATCGGTCATGCCTTCAAACATTTGCTTTTCTTTAGAAAATGCACCCACTCTGTACATCTCACCCAAAATGGATGTGTTTTCATTCATGTCTTGTTGATAAATAGGTTCAGAAGTCAGAAAAAAGATGATTGTGTTTTGTCTGGATGTGGATAATTTGGAGTGCTTTCATACAGGCTTTTACCGCAAATAAGGGGAGTCAGTAAACGGCGAATTTCGCAGTCTCCAGCACCACCTCTGCTCAGACACTATGATCGATTGTCTATTTTACGGGCTCTTTCCTCTGAGCCGCTATTCTAAACTGTATTTTCTGTCCACTTTAACTTGAAACATCCATTTTTACCTGACATACTTATTCATCAGAAGAACAGGGATGAGCTGATTTCCGGCGTCCCACAGACGTCCTCCAGCGCTCAAAGGGACACGACTCAAAGACCCTGTCTCACTCGCTTTTTCATTCCCTCCTTCCATCTTTCCTCCCTTGAGGAGGCAGGTTGATTGTTTGACTTTTCAGGTCTGCCATGGTGAAAACACAACAGATACATCTTCCTGGTTCAATTAGGGTAGTTGGGGCCACATCAACTCCCTCTCATAAAGCAGTCCATCTTTCCTGCCGACAGTCCGGTGGAGGGGGGCAGAGGGTGGACACTAATGAGGGAGCCGGAGGGGATTGTGGGATTGACAGAATGAGCCAGGGTCACAACACAGTTCGGTAAGGACGTTAAAAATGGAAGAGAGCATTCTTGGGGCACTTTATTTATTTTGGAGTGGAGAAGGTTCGTCTGTGTCTGGATGAAAGTTAAGACTGTAATTTTCTGTAAGCTTGAAATATGGCATGGCCAATTTCATTTCTCTGATTACCCGTCATTCAACATCCTATGCTCAAACAAACACTCAAAAGTCAATTTAAGCAGTTGAATGTCTATGAAATGTCCATGAACTGGTGTGGATACTACAGCAGATTTGGTATTCTGAAAGAGGGTCTCCGTCTCAACTGGAGGGTTTAAATTTAAAAATTATTCTTCATTTTGCAGACATTTTCTTATCTAAAGTGACTTACAGTACATTTTTAATACAATCCCCCAAAGGAAACCTTGAATTAAAGTCAATGTGAATCAAAATGGACCACATTTACTTTCATAATGCACATTTCTGGATTTGTTATGCATTATTCATTGGTTCACGTTGTTTCAAAGAAGAAAAATATTAGTCTTTGTAATCTTTTATCAAAATGTAATAACTTGCTCCACCTCTAAAATGACTTTCCTATTTAAAAAAGCCAATGAAAACCAACAAGTAATGCAGCCTTTCTAAAATCTTCCCAATAATTAACTCAGAAATTTAATGACGTTTAACGTTAATCTGTGAAAGTCTATGGTTATAGCGCCACTTAGTGTTTAAGAGCAGTACATGCATGTTGGCGTGGAAACACTGCGGCAACAGTTACGATAATAAAATTTTCTGGTTATGGCAAGGTTATGGCAAAAATAGCAAACAATATATTTGGAAAAAAATCATTGGAATACATTAAGATGCTATTAAAGGTAGGGTAGGCAATTTCAGAGAGGTTAGCAAGCTAGCTTTGAAAGCATATGATCCCACCCTCCCTTCAGAGCGCTCTCCAAAGCCATGCCTTCCCAAAACACATGAACGCGCACAGCAGAGTTAAATTACCTCATGTCTCAAACAATAATAATGAACGTAAAACAACTGACAGAGCACCAGACTGCTGCAGATTAATTTCGGCGTTGATTGCATTGACATAGAAATGCAAAAATCTGAGTCTGAGGACTTGAACAGCTCTGGGTATGAATGTCACAGGTTGCCATGTCATAATTACAGTTGTGACATGGTGTGAACACAGAATACGCTTGTTGTTTTGATTCAGAAGGAACTGTAAAGGTGGCTGCTGTTTGTTTGCTGTGCTCAGTGACTGTCTGTCTACAACATAGCGCTGATGACGTGTGATGTCTGCGTGAACAGGGTGCACGGAGGTATGGAAATACATATGTTGACAGGCAGGTAGGACATCGTATTATTGCATTCAGACCAACTTTTATGGATTCCTATCAGGACGTGAAGAGAGTTTCAAACAGTATTACAAAAAGTCTTTATAAAAAAATTGCCTACCCTACCTTTAAGGGTGAACTTGACCTTTAAACTCCATGTACTTGTCAAAAATTCATTTAAGTATACCATTCTGGTATAAAACACACTTTTTAGTCGCACCCCACATATTTTCTCAATAAATGTCCTGTTTTATGTGGAATTTCATCAGATTACTTAAGTAAAATAGGTTGCAAATGCCATTTCATGCCATGATTTTAAGTGTCTTGCAAATTAACTTTTTTCTCTGGGGTTTCGAACCTTCAACCTTTGTATTACCATCTTAGATCTTTAATGCCACCCCTCTATACACAATCTACAGTCTTGAATAAAAACAGCACTAGCGGAAAGGTTGAGTACTTTCTCATCTCCTCCTGTGATTAGAACCTTCATCCATCACAGACTTTCATGAACAAACAAACAAAACAGAGGGAAAAAAACAAAGAGCAGCAAGTTTGCTGTGAGCTATTCTTAGTAATGACTTGGATAGACTAATGCTAATTTAGTGACGACCTTTAAATGAATCACTGCCACATAAAACTCATTTGATGAACACCAGGGCGTGCTCGCTCAAGCTAGCTGACATTAATTACCGCGGAAACGGGGTGAGACTAAAAAAATGACTCAAAAGATCTATTTCTGCAATGATCATTACTGCCAGTATATCTGAAACAAGACGTTTATGAACTATCTGACATATTTGATTATGATCAAAGTGAGAAGAGGTAAAGGTGAGAAATGTTTTGTGTGTAAGGAGGGGGAAAACGTTAGCGAAATGATCTTTATGATGATGCCATTACAAACAGGCATTAACGAGTCACATAATTAACAACCGCTCCCTGGTTTCCAATGTTATCATGCACTGCATGAACTGTAATTGAGCAACACACACACACACACACACACACAAACATTCTCTGTCTCCCTCATATTTACGTATTGCAGAGTCGACTGGTGTCTGGCCCAGGAGCAAGGTCGTGTCACAGTCACCCAGTGTGACACATTGGTCACAGGACTTCACACATCTGCTCTCGTCCTTTCCCCCGGTTGCCTGTTTTGGCTCCTAGGCCAACTTGCCCCGTGGACCCAATTGTGACATCAGCAGCTGGGGCTGAATCGCCCCCTGCAGACGCTAGTGAAGACCCTCTGGGAGCCCTATGGTTTAAACAGAGGTCATAGTCATGACCCCCCCAAGGCACAGATTTGCAACACAAAAACACACGCACAGAAAAAGAAAAGAAAAAAAAAAACACCCACCAAAAGCACATTATAGTATGAATAATTATGTATATATATATATATATTTAAAGTGCCCCTATTATGGCATTTGAAAGGTTCCTATTTTTGTTCTGGAAGTCCCCAAAAACAGGTTTAAAAGCATGGAAGGTCAAAAAAATACTTTGTCTTATAATATGCATTTATTTTTACCTTATTTGCTCAACAACTCCCAAACGATTCGCTCAACGATTCATTTTGCCGAACCCCTCATTTGCGTGACACTAGTCTGCGGTGATTGGTCAGAACTCGGAACCACAACTCGGTGGTAAAGACACAAACAGTCATGATATATGCGTTAGCCCAACACAGAAACGTATTGATAAAGCACTGCAGTTGTACACCAACGTATTGCTCTATTCTTTATCATAACTCCAAGTTATAACAACGAAAAACATTTGTCACATTTCTAGACAATTGCAAGCGAACACATATTTCTGTTAGCTGGAGACCTACAAGCTGCGCGGAGCGTACACAACACACGCAACTAAATATTTGTACATGCTACAGAGAATGAGGTGATTCTGGCTCGGAATTTGGACGCGAAAACGTCACTGACATGTTCGGACTGAACCGTATAAGGGTTTCAGTCCAGTAACGTTACTCTACTTAGGCCATTGAACTGAAACTCAGAACCGTGTGGATGTTAGAAATCGGATTTTAGCCCGTGCTAATCGCATATTTGATTTTTATTTTTTTTTTTACTTAGAAGACATATAGACTTGTGCTGTTTCAGTTGGATTGCACATCAGAACAGGTGAGTATTTTTGTTTGGGTGCAGTTTTATATCTTGGCTCCTTAAAAACTTAACTAATTTAAATTATTTTCTTTGTGAGAATTATAATTACATTCTTTCCTACAAAACAGTCAGTCTGTCAAACATGGCAACAATTATTAATTGTACTTACAGGTTGTGATTTGGAGAGAGCTGATCCAAATAAACTGGGTACTGACCCATCCTTCAATAACAACCAGCCTGCGAATCCCTCATTGAACGCATTTAGGTTGAAGAAGCAGTCGTCAGTAAAATGACGGGAACACACAGCAAAAGGTTCAGGTTTCAAGTTTTCCCTGGTGTCTGTGCGCGCAATAAGTGGGTGGGCAATATGCTAATGTTTCGTCGTGAAGTCACAACAAAACAGCTTAAGATTCATTTTACAAATGACTTGTTTAATTGATTCAGAGTTGACTCTTACTTTTGAGAGACAATCCGCCGGTTTCACAGACAAGGCTTAAACTAGTCCTAGACTAAAATGCATATTTGAGCTGTTTTAAATGAAAGCAACTTGTACTGACATATCTTAAAATATGTCAGTGTCATTGTTTTGTCTCAAGATGTACATCAGTAATGTTTTGTTCTAGTGTACGTTAAGAAAATATCTTAATTGAACTAAGGCCTAATCCTGGCTTAGGCTAAGCCCTGTCTGTGAATCCGGGCCAATAACTTAATATACAGTGCACTTTCAGATTTAAAACTTTGCAGGATGTTTTCATTATATATATATATATATATATATATACAGGAACACAGGAACACACACCATATATATATATATGGACAAACCCATAACAATCGTTGGATTTGTTCATATATAACCCGGCCATGGGTTAAAACAATATATGCGTGTGTGTGTGTGTGTGTGTGTGTGTGCGTGTGTGTGACAATGATGCATTTATATTTTATGTTTAAGTTATGCATATGTGTTTTTTTATTTGTTTTTTATGTTAGGACCAGAATCTGCCAATAAGTAAATAAATAAATAAAATCAACACTTCTAAAATAATATTCCTCAGTATGGTGAACCAAATGGTGTAAATTAACTGCCAAATTTGGTTCTGAAAATAACTGCCCATTTTTACTCATCACTTTTATTAATGATAATGCTTGCTTGTTTGTGCTAAATGTGAAAAGGACAACATGTGTTCATGGTTGTTACAGCTAAATGTGATAAGTCTATTAGTCATTTTCAGAAAACATTATTTGATGTCCTTATTTCCTTGCATTTTTTCTTTAACCAATCTACAATTCTACAATTACAGAGCATGCATAGAATCTTCCTTATGGGGTGACGAAGCAGGGCGGCACATTGTGGGGCCACACACAGACGTCTGATAGAGCTCTAAGCCTCTTTTACCAGACAGCTCTCAGAGCGGAGGCCCATCCCTGGAGGTGCCTAGAAAGTAATATAGCAGATAAGTATGCTGGAGAGATCTCCCGAAGGCTTCTTGCTACCTGGATCATTCCACGACTGCAGCAAAGGTCACTTTACCTGTCAGACAAACAGAGAAGCAGCCTTGGCCAGGTGAGTGACATATTCAATTTTCGATTCGCTCCAATTTTTTGCGTGTGCAGTGTGGTCTGAAGAGCCCTTCACAAATGCCTTTAACAGAATTTGTCAGTTCGAACCTTTTAAAAAACATGAACAGTGACAACAGACGGAACAAACTCACCATGGCAACAATGAGGACGAGCCGTGGCACTGTCCAAAAACGATCTCCATGTCACTTCAGCCGCAGATTCGGAATGACTGGATAGGTCAAAGCAATATGGTGTGATAATCGACAGGCATCTGATAGAAAGCGAGGGTTAATTGTCTTTTTCGGGACAAGAGAGCTTGTTCTTGGATAGGTTGCAATTTAAAAATTTGAATTTGTTACATCTAAAAATATAAAACAAAATGCCTTAAGACTTTTAGAGTGTGCTCAGATAAGCTGGTTCCTCAGTTTATTAAAAAGTACTCTCTTAAAAATAAAGTTTCTTTATTGGCATCTATGGTTCCATGAAGAACCTTTAAAAGTATGCTATGAAACTTTTGGCCCTCTAGCGGTTAAAAAAAAAAAAAAAAAAAGCATTGTTTTGGTTGTGCTTCGGCTGTCTGCCTGACTGTGCGGATGAGTTTGGTTATCCTACTGCTCATAAAACATTCATTACTAGGCTTAAGAGATATAACCAGTTTAGATGGAAAGGATCTCACACTGACTAACTGAAGGCATTACTGTAGCTTTAACCATTAATAAACATGGTACTCCCTTGAAAATAAATTCCAGCACAGCGCTACAACAACCCATAATGAAATGACCCTTCACAATAGATAATACTTTACAATGAACTCTGTTAGAGAGCTACATTTATCTGTTCAAAACAAAATACCTTACCTGTTGAGTAATAAAAACACCATCTCTGTGTCGCTTTACAACATTTCAAATCCCCCAGTTCTCATTTTATTTATTTTTATTTTTTTAAAATACTGCAGGTTCAATATTTAACATGCTCCATGTCAACCTTACTGGCTCGTTGTAACAACTAACCTATGCCACTCCCACATGCATCAAAGTAGCAGGAGCAACTTTTCTCTATTTACGGATATTACAAGACAAACACAGGCGAGGGACATATGTATGCAATTTCCCACACATAGTGTACCTTTAACATCTATGTGTAACCCCTCAGGTTCTACTCACTCCGCTCTGTGCAGGCCTCGAACCCGGGTCTCCGGCGTGAGAGGTGGGCGCACTAACAAGGAGGCTAAAGACTGCAGCCTCTTGTGCCAGTCTTTAGTGTGCCTCTTGAGGCCAGGGGAGTGAGGTTTTATCTGCAGAGTTCTTACTAGCTGGCCCCCGTTACACTCACCCCCCAAACCTCACTCCCATCCGGGTCACGGCACCAATGTAACCCCTCAGGTTCTACTCGCCCCGCTCTGTGCGGGCCTCGAATGGATCTCCTGGGTCTCCGGCGTGGGATGCGGGCACGCTAACAAGGATGCTAAAGACTGCAGTCTCTAGCACCTCCATTATATATGAAACATTACCTTATGTATTCGAGAACCAAAAGTAGTTGCTCTACACTCTTAAAAAATCAAAGTTCCAAAAGTGGGGTTTTTGTCATTGAAGAACCATTTTAGGTTCCCCAAATAACCTTTCAGTTAACAGTTCTTAAAAGAGCTTTTTTTTTTTTTTTTTTTTTAGTGCATTTTAATAATCTAAAGAACTGTGCTGTATATATACAATAAAAGAAATGCAAAGTTCTGTCAAAAAAACTCTAGATGGTGCAGGCTGATAGGTCCTTAACTCAGTCTGCTAGCAATCACATCATAATCTCATAGCGCAGCTGATTGGTTGTTCAACATTCAAATATGTAGCAGTATTTGCTGTAGCAGTCTTTTTGTGCAATGGAAAGTTTCCATAGATGCTAAAAGTTCTTCATAGAACCATTGATGCCAATGAAGAACCTTTATTTTTAAGAGCATGGCATCGCTGTGAAAACCCCATTTTGGAACCTTTATTTTTAATTATTTATTTTTAATACAATATTTTTATTATCCATTCACCCCACCGTAATAAAAAAAATACATTTAACTTTTTAAAGATACAAAAATCCCATGAGGGAAATGCTCTCCAAGGATGCAGTGCTTCCCGTCTGAATCCAGCTGGAACTGGCTACGGTTTGCGTAAATCATAACCGGCCAGTGAAGTATTTATGCAACGCAGTGCAGGTCGGTCAAAATCCAGCTCAACTGACCCGACGTCATCACGGTTCAGGCTATAACTCAGTCATGGCGGCTCGGCCTTATGCATAGAGATTCGATTATGTCCATCTCATTTTACACTCATAAATCATCAGAGTCGGAGAATGAGGATTTGATTTAATTTCACTTCATGGGAACATCAGTGCACAGAGGATTGAAACGGACAGTCGAGTGGACAGCACTTAATGCCTATGAAGGACTTAATGAAAAGAGAACCTAAAGGCCGCAGCTGAACATGTGTCTCCGTGGTCCTGGCCTATAATGATGGATGGTGTGTGTGGGTGAACCATTTCAGCTGTACCCGCCTGTACTGAAGTACATTTCCTCAATGTTTTTACTCCAAACATCCATTTTGAGAAGCTGACACTGTTATTTATCACACAGCGGCTGGGCGGAGGGAATGCTTTGTATTTCTGAGGATTTCAGTGGGGTCATTATTTTGCAGGCCTGGCTTCTACCTCACACCAGTTTCGAGAAAATATTGTTTGCTTTTCCCCTCTTTCATCCACCGACTAGAATTCGTACCTCTCAGTGTGATAAAGCACAAAAACATAAAATAAGAAGAAAAAAACAAATACGCCAACCACCAGGTTCACCCTCACGCAATCGCCATTGGAATGCAGCATGTTTGTCCATCACTAAAAAAAATGGAAGGTGGATTTTGAAAAAGCTGGATAACCTCGATGAACTTTATGAGCAGCATTTATCTAATGTCTGACTTGTCTGTATGAAACAACCACAATTTAATGTTCTCAAAACAAAATTGTCAGGGAGCAGACCAGCTAAAAACACGGATGAAGCCATGTTATTTTAGTATAGTTTATACTATTATAGTATTTATTAACATTGTAAATAAGCGTTTATACTTATAATTTCAGTTTTCATGTTAATTTTAGTTCAAGTTTTAGTAATTTTGTCATGTGTTTTTGCCATTTTAACTAGTTCTTGTATTTTTGTTTCTATATAGAGTGCAACAGTGCCCGCCTCCTTTTCGGCGGTGCTGGTTCCGTAAGTATGTTTTTCCATTCATTTTTCCCATAGAGATTTTAAAAAAGTCTTTGTTAAAGAGTAATAAGCCATGAACCAAGCCAATTAGCTATGAGGTGAATCACAACACTACAAACTTTGATTTGAAGCAAAAAAGTATTTGAAAATCGGACAAAATGACAAAGGTAGCCTACAAGACTGTGTACTTATTGGCTTTACTGAGGGAAAGAACTACAATCCCATGAAACATTGCAAACAGCGTAATCAAATTTAAAACAATCAGATATTTTGTGCTTCATGGGAGTGGGCGGAGCTCAAAAGCTTTTTCGCATGTTGCTTTTTCCAACTCTCTGACTGGTGTAATTTTCTGTACAGCATCATGGGTAATGTAGTTTTTCACCAGGACAAGCTGAACAGAAGAAATGAACCAGAGAAGATTTCCACAGCTGTGTCCGAAACCATAGTGGACAATATCGAGTGCACTCATTCAGTCCCACAATGCACTGCAATAACGAGTGTACAACCGATGTACGCTCAACAGCCAGAGAATACCCATAACGCAATGTGAGAGTCGCACAGCAAATGAATTTCCGCGTCTCACCAGAAGATGGCGCCAGCAGCTGAATGTGGGTACAACATAATGTTATACATGAGCATTATCACACGAGTAGCCGTGCGACATGTCTGTACATCAGCACGGCTGTGATTCGGCTGTAGGTATTATTATTACTGAAAACTATTTTTAATAGTTTAGTTTTAGTTATCAATAACAACAATGAAGGTCATGATGTGTGTTTAGAAATAACAGCTATATTATGGGGCAATCTTGCATAGCTTTGCCAATATATATATATATGAAAAGAGTTTGTCTAAATGGCTGAACTGGAGAAGATATCAGTTATTCCAAAAAGACAATGGCCATATCTACCTCGGAGGGTCCGCCCTTCATGATCTCCTACTCTTGGTCTCAGTGGAGGGTTTCTAAATGCCAGGATACTTTTGCATTACTCCAGCAGCACTCTTCTGAATAACAGGAGTGATATCAATGACAAAGTTTCCTTGGTAGCTGTGCTGATATGAATAAGGACATTAGGTGGTGGAATAATTTGCCGATAGCTCGCTGGAGGGAAAGAAAGGAATGGTGTCACTCAACAGGAACAAAAGAAAATTAATTAAATTTGTCACAGCAACAATTCGGTGACTTTGATTAGGCGACTCCTTGGCAACAAAACAGAGGCTCATTTGAATTCTTTGAGTGTAAACCTTGAACAAAGATAAAGCTTGTCAACACTTGGAGCAAATATTATTGGTGCGTTTAGCGTGGAAGGATAAGGAGAGGACATTTGAAAAACTCTCACTCTTATAAGCACACACACACAGCTGAATAAGTACTCCTCACATCATCCTTTGGTCAACTTTCAAACAACCTTCAGTCACATGCTGTATATATTTTGACTAGAGCTGCCAAATTTAGTACACTAATGCTTAAATAATATGTATTATCCCCCTACTTGACTGCAAAATGGATCACTGTGGACTGCAAACCAATGACATGCTTCTGTTAAAACAAATAAACACTTTTTGATTATATAATGTGTATGTCTGACACAACTTAAGTTAATATGTAAACAATAATTGATGATGGGCTGTTGAATTATTAGACTTTTTTTATTAGAATTATTTGATTATTAGATTATTACACCCAAGGTAGTAACGTGTCCACTATCTGATCATAGCGATGCGGACATGTTTGCAGAAGCTCTGCAATTCGGCACTCCAGTTGAGCAAAGTCACGTTTATTGAGCACTTTAGACAATGAATTTCTTTAAAAAAAAAAATAAAAAAAAAAAGGGCTTTACAGTATTAAACATGAAAAAAAGAAAACTGTGTAAGTAGACATTACTGACATTATCGTGTGGACATTATTGAGTGCACTCATTCAATCCCACAATACACCACAATAACGAGTGTACTACTGATGCTATACAGCTAGATAATACCCATAATGCACTGTATGAGTCGCGCACCGAATGAATTCCCATGTCTGACCAGAAGATGGCGCCCGCAGCTGAATCAACCATCCTTCCTCTGGTCCAATGTGGGTACAGCATAATATCATACAGGTATAAATTCCTTTTTAATTGATAAAATCAATTAAATTGATTAAATTGTTTAATTAAGGTTTATACATAGTTTCCATGACAGAGATGAAGATAAATCTTTTCATTACTTCTGGAGCTGCCAGTCTGCTAAGATTCAAATGATTATTAAAAAGCAAGCACAGAATACGCAAAAGCGGCAGCCCTTCCAGCATACTCAGTGTCTGAATTCACTCATTAGTTTTCATACACTCTCTTAAGTGAACTATATTAATGAATTAATGTAGGGAGCAGGGAATAGTGAATGAAGGTATAGGGGGCGATTTCAGACACAGCCCACATCAAAGTAGGTGGAGCCTCAGGCCCTGTTCACACATTGTATTAAGAAGCGTTTCCGTCAATCCGATCACAAGTGGATGACGCAAAAAACGGAGTCTAACTGTCCACTTTCGACCACTTCCAAAGGGAGTCGTAAACGCCTTAGACCAAATTGTTTTCTTAGTGTAGTCGCTCATGTGGTCAAATGCTTTTGAACAGCCACAAAAGACTGCCTACTCTCCGCCTACTGACCTAATGTGTAAACATTATGGGAAGCACACTAGCCAGACGGGATTTAAACTTTGTTGGCTGAAGACCTAGTATGATTTGAAGATGCGAAACGTAGCAAGCACAATGTTCACTCACCATTCCTGATTTCTTACATGCACTTACAGCTTTCACTGTGGTCTTTAGTCTATCAGAGCAGAAACGAAAGCTGCTCCTCTCCGTATGTTTTCTGTCGTCTCCTTTTGCGTTCATATGTAAATCGTGCAAGCTTATTTCGTCCATTAGATCGAATGATCTGAAAAAGCCCATACATTTACCTACCCATAGACCCTCCCCCCTCGAAGAAATCAGGACAGAAGTAGTCGAAAGTGGACAAAAGAGACGGATTAAAATACCAGGTGTAAACGGGAACGTGTCTCCCTCGTCTACTTCTCGTCAAATTCCAAACAAACTTCATTTTGGCCTGATTTTGTTCAAAATGATGTCACACCAGTTTGTTCTTCGATTTTGCTTGAAATATATTGGGGCCTTTACACATAGGGTGTGCAATCTTTTTCTAATAATTCAACTGCCCGGAGTCAATTATTCCGCTAATACATCAGTTTCCAGATGTTTTATTTCAAGACATTTGTCAGGTTTTTGTCTTTAAAATGTTTCTTGTGACTGGGACTAATTTATTATACATCTCATTCCAAGCCTCCATTGCTAATTCCAAAACGTTATTTTAGAGATAGTAACGGAGGCTCTTCATGTTTTCATTCATCTTCTTTTCTGAATTGTTAAAATATTAGTGTCAGGGATGCTGTGGGCCTGGAGACTGTAGTGTACACTGTGAGTTTTTTAAAGCTTACCTTAAAGTTGCAGTGTGTAAATTTTAGTTGCATCTAGCGGTGAGGTTGCGAATTGCAATATAGAGAAGCTACGGTGGAACAAATATGTCATCTTCTGAGACAGAAGATACAGAAGAGAGTAGCTAGTCAATCAAACGCTCTCTGTAGAGCAGTTTGTCCATTTAGAGCTACTGTAGAAAGGTGAATTAACATGTAGGGTGACCTGCGGTGTATGTAGATAGAAATGGCTCATTCTAAGGTAATAAAAACATAACGATTTATTATATAAGGTCTTTATACACCACTGAAAACATAGTTATGTATATTATATTGCATTTCTGTCAATAGATCCTCCTAAAATTTACACATTGCACCTTTAAATGTGTGCTATAAATAAATAGTGGTCATAAACATCTCTCTAGAAACCGAGCAGAGACTTGGACCCAGAGACATTATTATCGGAAGGTCAATATGTCACAATTTATTAAGCGGATAGAAAATGTCTCAAGGCTAGTCATGGCTAATTTGGACAAAAAACTGCCTAGTTAGGATACAGTGTAGTATTTAAACGTCAGACTATAGGTGTACTGAAGGACGTTTTTGTATTTTTTTACACTGCTGTGTTTTAGTTCAAGAAACTGTCAATAGTTGGACTGTGATATTACTCTCCCCTGATCCCACTGCTCGTCCTGCAGGCCCTTCTAAAACAATGACTCACAATCATTTAAAGTAATCTCTCCTCTGAGATCAGCTCGATATGATGATGCAGTGCTTTCTAAAAGAAGCAGAGATAAAATAAAAGCACATATAGTAAAGTGCGAAAACAAAAATGGGTCCCTGGACGCGAGTAGATCCACCATGCATCACGGTATGGTGCCTGGCTGAAAGAGCTGACGTCGGCTCTCGCCAACTCATTCGTACCCTCTCATGGTACTTCATAAAACACACAGCACTGTAAATCTATGGGACGTAGCCATAAACAATGGCCAAGTGGGAAAAGTTTAGAGAGTCTTACATTGGCCAATAATAGCTTAGTTAGACCTGCTTTTGATGAATCTCTTTGCTTTGTCACAGCATGGGAATACACACTTGCACACACAGATATCGTACACTGCCAATATTAGATTTCACACTAGATGGCTGGTGATGACACCCCAAGTGTGTCATAGCAGACAATAACAAATTCTTACAGCTTCTTGTTTGGTGTTATTTTTGATTGTACCATGGTTAGCAGGTGTTTTCTCTGAAGAGGGAACAGAGGAAGTGGCACCTCACAAAGTTTTGACTAGAAAATAACTGTCAGTACAACAACAACAACAAAAATGAACTAAATGAACACTAATTTATAACATACATTGAATGATAATATAAAGCGTGCCACTTATTTTTATAAAGTAACACTGTCCCAAAGAGACACCAGGAGAAAAACTTTCAAAGGGAGGCAGTGTAGACAAATTACAAAATAAACAACTCCCATTTGGTTGTGGTGTTTGATTGAAGGGTTTTTTTAGGGAATAAATTAAAAGGTGCACCTCCTGCCACCATCAATACACTTGTACAGTTTACGAAAGATTTAACAATTAATGATCCGAAAGAAGGTGAAACATAATAGCCAAAATATGGTAATGTTCTAATAAATTAAGGTTACACAAAATATTGTTGTACAGTATTACTTTATTTATCATTATAAAACGGTTAGTTCCTGTCCTTGATTCTGATTGGTCAATAGCTGTGTTTTATTCACGATAAAACACGGCTATGACCGCTTCACCCAACGGTGTATCACTACACAGCACCCATAGCAACCACTCTTAGCAACGTAAACTGTATGTTCTCAATTGATATTGTTCATTGAAGCTTTATTATGTAGAAGAGTATTGTGAGAAAGTGATCAAGTGAGTGAGTTTATTACCTGCATTCAGATTTAGCATTTTCCTTCAGGTCAGTCCTATGTTCATAATAAAAAATCTGTTTAAATATCTTGTCCTTTTAACAGTTAAGGGGTTTCCCATGACTGACAGCACTAGTCAAAGCATTTGTCAGTTGCGTCTTGTTCCGTGTTCTCAACAATTCAGTCTTTTCAATGTAAAAGTCTTCGCTACTGGCTGACACACTCATAAAGACAGTCTTTACTGCCATCTAATGGCGTAATAATGTAACTTCTGTTGCTGTTCACGGTCAGAGACTTTTTTTTCCGGCGGAAGGAAGGCTTTTAGTGATTTTACTTCATGAAAGTTGCATTGATACATATATTTTTTGGCTTTAATATTTGTATTGTGTGGTAACTGTTGTATAGAAGCAATAAGGTAATCGAGGCTGGTGCTGTATTGTGAATAAGTCACGGCTGAAGGGGTTTCAGGCACTCCGCTTATTCACGATACAGCACAGCCTCTCATACCTTATTGCTTACTTGTTGCAGCAATGTAAACATCATATAGTTCAGTCATGAAACTCTAGAGGGCGCTGGTTGATAGATCCTTTGCATGCAATCTGCAAGCAATTAAATCATTACCGCATGGCACATGTTGATTGGCCTCTGCTGATCCTGCAGCCAATGAGATTGCTTGCTCAACATTTAAACAGTCTGGTTCATTGTTGTAGTTGCTGTAAGCTAGTCTTGCTGTAAACTAGTCCTCTGAAACCATCCACCTCCCCCAGCTCCACCTGTCTAGATCTACTATGGTATTTATGTATGTCAATTTATGCAAAAGAAGCGTATCTTACATGCTCACAGTTCATACTTGCAATATATATATATATATATATATATATATATATACATATCAAGCATGCCACACGAGTCCTGAAAAGCGAAAGCCAAAGCGTCTTGATCGCCCCCAGGTGGCTGGATGCAGTATAGGTCATAAACCCCATCCTCTCCATGTAACGTAATGGGACGTGAGACAAGCTAAACAATCAAATTACATGTCAATTTTTTTTTTTTTCAAAGATGGTTTCTGTCATTTTAGGCAGTTATTATCATGCTGATGTTAGTTCAAGTGTTCGTTCTTTAAATAAGTTTGGTTTTAGTTAGGCTTTTAGTAGGCGTGTTTGAGATGCATTGGCGCTGCGCAGACCGTACAACATCAAAGTACTACAAGAGCGATTCAAAAGCATTCTGAAAAGGATTCAAAAAGGAATTCTGCGCTTGTGCTTATTTAACCAACCTTGGTGTGATTTTCCGCAGTATTCACCGTATCTCATCCATAATGTCATACATAATATACATATATATTATTGTTTTCTGATTGACAGAGTAAAGTAAATGGTGAAAATGAAAACCATTCAACAAGAACATTCAGAACACCAAACAGAAACGAAGACATCTGCATTTATATTGGAGTAAAAAACAAGAAATGCAATGAGGGGATCACAACATGCCACTTCTCACAGGAAATTCACATGGTGAGTACAACCAACTTCAGTGAATTATTCCTGCATTTACAAGTACAACGCTGGTACCTCATACCCAGATAATGATGAATGTGTGGCAGTGACCTGAAGTGAATGATCGGTCTGGTGGATGCATGGTCCACTTGGCTAATGGTCTTGGCACAAGAAGGGAGCGGGTAGCGGCGTGGCCGGGTCAGGGTGAATGCATGCTCACTGGGTGTGGTGTTGTTTATACTGTGGAGCATATTTCATAGGGAAGGACAGACAAATCAAACTGACTGCTGAACAAATAAACATGCACACACACCCTGGCATCCACAAACATGCACTGATGTATATTTATTCCCACACACACTCATATCATCTCATTTAGCTCAAATCCTCATGCCTAAAGCAAGGGAACATGCGTTGCAGTGGGTTGGCAGTCGGAGGTGGCATTTCGGATCCTGCTGGCATTATGCTGAGACTGAGAGGGCCTGGCAGGGCCCTGTGTCTACAAACTACATCAGCCGCCCCTGCTGAATGTAAAACAGCTCATCCCTATTCGCAGTCAAACCCCGCACAGGTCTGCCAGTCCCTCTATATGCTGACTTGGAGCGCTGCACTTATGCCTCACTAATGGCACAGACCTGGAGCAGGGAGTCAAGGGAGTACAACGGCAGAGATTTTCCGCTCTTAATGCAGCCTTAGACAAAAATCAGGGATTTATGATACTATGGATGAGATACAGTGAAAACTGCAGCAAATCACACCAAGGTTGGTTAAATAAGCACAAGCGTAGAGTTCCTAAAATAATTCCAAGAAAATAAGCCTGTTTACGTGTGAATCTAAACATTTAAAGGGACAAGGAGGCTTTTAATACTCTTTAACTGTTTAAAAAAAAAATCATACTGACCCAAAAGTTTTGAATGGTATATTTATTTTACGTAATGTATTTATATATTTTTTTAGGATATTGAAAGAGCCTTGGCCGTCTTCCAGACTTCAAACACAACAGGGGTTAAATACCTGTTTAAAGAGCTCTGAGGTGTTTGCTTGGTGTAAATGATTTTGAATATGAAAATTATGATGTGGTAAAGATGTGATGTCCTTAGAGGGACATACTCAAAATGCACAAGATATGGACACACACTTCAGACTAGGGACTGTAATATAATCATGCTTCATTTTCACATGATGAAAAAAAGAAGGAAGATTCAGGAAAAACCATTTTGGATGGATCATACTTCATATTTCCACTGTCTGAGAACAGCCGCTCTCCGGGGACGCGAGATGAGCGGTGGCAATACAAGACCTGACTGCAATCTCAAACACTTTGCTGTGTATTTATCTGAGTGACAGCACGACAAAGGAACCTATGTTGTGTGTTTATTTATTTATTTATTTACATAAGTGTATTTATTGTTTGCTTTTACAAACAAAAATCTTTTACTTAATTTCCTGGGGGAAAAAATAGATTTTCCTCTAAGAAAAGGGTAAATGTTCTTATCCTTTGACAAGAAAACTGCATCAATCCTTTTTTGCTTGATTGCATATTGTTGGAAACCCCAACCTTGATAACAAGCCCTGTTAGATTGATATGTTTGTTGAAATATTGGCATGTCACAAAGATGGAATCTTTGAAGAGATAATAGCACATTTTAATGAAATGAAAAGAAAAATGTTATCTGAGGTACGAGTACGGTTTTCCCCATCACCTGCACAGACACCCCAACTGTCACCAATGGAAATGGAAAATGCCTCCTGTTTGCCAGCGATGGGCTTGATTTGAATATTATAGAGAGTGAATTCAATTAAAGTTTCCCTGAACTGGCTTCAGTGTTTTTCCAATAAAGAGGAATGTGATTGTGTGCAGTTCAGATTGAAGAGTTGCTTGCGGCAATTGCTCTCAAAGTGGAAAGCAGTCACTCATTTTCCTGTCTGGAATCGATAACTTCTTACCAGGATTTTCCAAAGGTGTCACTAAGAATCAACGCTGAACAGGTGATTGATCGTACCAGCACTCGGTACTGTGAATAAAAGTCAGATATTGTAAATGAAGTAATTTGGAACTTATATCATGACCGGGGAAACCTAATTAGGATCTGATTTATATTGAAAAATGTCTGTAGCTCATATAATTCAGATATCATATTATAATATCACCATAATGTGTTGCTGAAAATATTCACTGTAATAGTTTTTTGATGTTATGTTCTGGCGATTGGATCTACTTTGGAAACAGCATTCCCCTGAGCATTTTTACAAAAGTACATTTAGAGCTGAAATGGATGGAAACTTTTTTTTTTTTCCCATTAAGTTTTCTGATTGGAAGGTAAACAAAAACTTTTAGAGCTCAAACAACACTGGGTGAATCTCATCCCAAAGTTCAGGTCATGTTTCACCCCAAAATCAAATGTGAGAAATTTTAAATTAGTTCTATTTTCTGCAAAACAAATAAAAACCTTATTCTTGTTACAGATAGATAGACAGATGATAGATAGATAGATAGATAGATATAGATCAGTTCTGTTTGTACAGAAGGTTTTTGTGGTCCATGGAGGCTATTCGTACATCTCTCCATGAAGTGACCTCCTGTCTGCCAGCTGGCTGATATATGGCCATTCTAGCTGAGAAAAGACACTCTTGCAACTCTTTCTTCTGGTCAAAAACCTGAAAGCTGTTTAGGAAGTGATTCTATTTTAAAAAGCCCCCGTGAGAGATGGCGTGTCCTTGGGGACATTCAGTAGACTGGAGTCTGTGCATCGGTCTGTGAGCACTTGTCATACCCGGTTATAAAAATGGCTGACGTGCTTCTATTTATTCATATTCTGTGTTTTGAACAAAGAGCTGTAGGTAGGAGAAAATTAGTATATCCTAAATACCCATAAGGTCATCTGGATTTAAAACAAGCAGCATTTTGTTGTCTCTCACACATACACGTAGACACACAAAGTCATTCATGATAAAGGCTTGAGGGGATGTTAAAGACTTTGGCATAATGAAATAGAACAAAGTACAACACAATAATGACCACCACACACAAATGTGACCTCAGCTACACATATTGCAAAGCAAAGGAACATACACATATTATGTTAAAGCACATGCAGGGCTCTTAAAACCACTCAGAAATGTACATCAGCAAGTCAAGGCAAATTAATGAAACCAGTGAGCTGCAAAGGTCAAAAGAGCAAGTGTGAGAATATTCTTTGACTGCACTATAAGTAGAGGTGCAGGGAGATGCTAAGAGGGTTTGAGGTTAAGGATGGATGAGAGCAGATAGGAAGAAATAAAGAATTCCAAAATTTGTTTATTTGATGATATAGGAAGAAATAACTAAAACAAAAAAAGTGACTCTTTCTGCAAGTTCATCAATATGCCAGTAGGTGGAGACAAGTGATTGACGTTATGAATGAGTCAATGAATGATTCATTCAACAGATTTGTTCAATATACAGATTCATTCAGGAATGAAACAAGTGATTGTCTTTAATGATTAAATGAGTCATTGAATCATTCAGTTAACCTATTCATTCAAAAATGAATTTGTTCAATAACTATTTTGTTGCAAAGGAAAATCAAAGAAACTGGTAATACTGTACTTTTAAATGTAAGTTACTTAATAATAAAGTTTTTTTATTGAACTTTTGTACAAAAGCAATATCACAGAATCATAACTTTTTAAATGACTTTATTGTACTGTGAAGGTAACTAATACAATTAAACACATTACCTTTTATTTATTTCATTATTATCTGAAGCTGTTACTATAATATTATTATTATTTTTATTTGCATAAAATTAAATGTGGCATCTCACTAATGTCCATTAGTCTGTATTGAGTCATTCTTTGAAATGGTGTCTTCATTTGTAAGATTTTAAACACTCTAATATATTAGACAAAGAATGCCATTAGGTGTCAAAAAATTGAAGAATTTCAGTGAACTTCATCAAATGTTGTTTATTCCAGTACATTTTTTTAAATATATAACTGTCAACCAAACATCTAAGATAGCTTTGATTATGTTTTCTGGATAACTGCACTCTTGTCAAGCTAGTGGCTTCAGTAACAACTGTTCAATTATGATGTTCCAAGCCGTTGATCTACTTTCAACACTAAAAGAACCAGAGAGTTGGAGAATCTCCACATGAGGCATTTGCCACCCAAATATAGTTGGATCAGCTTCCTGATCCTGGAAATCCAAGCACTCTCAGTACGAAAGTCTACAAAAATCCAAGTATGCCTGGTCTGGCCCAGCGAGTGGCGGCACGACATCTGACTGTGTCCTTTCCAGTTTGTCAGACTAATATTAGACAGAAGCTCTGAGGACACAGTGGCTGAAGGAAAGGGAACAATTTACTGCCTTCAAATCCAGAAGAGATTACTTGTTCTTCCCCCACCAAATCTGTGACTACACCCGACTAGACTGACCTTTCAGCAAAGTCTCAAAACATGGTGTATGGCGACCCTGTGATGGATTGAGAGTTAGACGTCGCGGAGGAAAAAAAAAAAACAGTGAAGGAATGAACGAAGCAGGGAAGGGTGGGTGGAGTGGTGATGTCCTATATCACTTATCGCTGAAGGCTGAGGAAAAGGTGAGAGAGGAAATGTCTGATTCATCTCATGGGCCCTTGTACAGACAAGCTATTCGTCAAAGTTTGTCATTGGCTTGGAGGTAACCTTCCGCACTGAGATGGAACCAGACAGAGATGTGGGGCGTGGGTGGAGGAGGAGGGGGGATTGTCATTTAGACTCCATTTATGAAGCATCTATCATTGATCTGACATTATGTGCCATCAGCCCTGGCCAAACATCACAATATGATCTAGGAGTGGCAAAAGATTGCCAGCATCAACGCTAAAAAGTTGAGTGAGCAAAAGTTTGTCCACAGGGCATCATGAGTTTCTCTGGGTAATTCTAAAATATATCCAAGAAAATATTCATTATAAATGTAAAATAGATAATGACAACATCTAAAGTTTAAACCCATTAACATGTGAACAACTTAAAGATGAATCCTCTGAAAACAGATCTGTGTGTTGTCACCAGGGTTGTGAACGATTCAGTTTACTTTAGAATGCCTTTTAAATTTCTTACTAAATGCAGAGTTACCATTTTAATCTGAGGAAGTATAGCCAACTGGCTAGCCGATGTAATGGACGTAGGCCTGTGTGAGAGCTGTGTAAGAGCTGTGTGTTTAAACCGCACTCCCCTGGCCTCAAGAGTTGCACTAGTGGCTGTGGCCTTTAGCATCCTTGTTAGTGCCCGTCTCCCACGCCGGTTCAAATCCCGCTCAAAGCAGGTCGAGTAGGACTGGTTACATTTGGTGCCATGACCCAGATGGGAGTGAAGTTTAGGGGGGTGACTGTAACGGATGTAGGCCAGTAAGAATTGTGCGTGTAAACCTCACTCCCCTGACCTCAAGAGGCATGCTAGCGGCTGTGGTCTTTAGCGTCCTTATTATCACGCCTGCCTCCCACGCCGGTTCGAATCCCACTTCGAGCAGGTCGAATAGGACCGGTTACATTTGGTGCCATGACCCAGATGGGAGTAAGGTTTAGGGGGTGAGTGTAACGGACGTAGGCTAGTAAGAATTGTGCGTTTAAACCTCACTCCCCTGGCCTCAAGAGTCGTGCTAGTGGCTGTGGTCTTTAGCGTCCTTGTTAACACACCCGCCTTCCACACCAGTTCGAATCCCGCTTGGAACGGCTCGAGTAGGACCGGTTACATTTGGTGCCGTGACCCAGATGGGAGTGAGGTTTAGGGGGGTGAGTGAAACGGATGTAGGCCAGTAAGAAATGTGTATGTAAACCTCACTCCCCTGGCCTTAAGAGGCGGTCTTTAGCGTCCTTGTTAGCACGCCCGCCTCCCACACCGGTTCAAATCCCGCTTGGAGCGGGTTGAGTAGGACAGTTTACACCGACACTGCAATTTTTTGACTATACAGCTCAACAACGGTAGCACACTTGCACAACATGCAAACCTGCCTATTGTTAAATACAAACCTACAACCAACTATGAACACCCCCTAAACCCATTTTACACACTTTTATAGTGATAACAAGAAATCAGATCAAACATGCCCCAATGCTGGGAAACCAGCAGTCACATATAGGCCTATGCTAACAAATTTTTGGACCTGAGTGAAAGAAATCTTTGTACAGCTAGAAATCTAATGCCTCCACAATTTTCTATTTCCAAAATGGACGAGCAAAGATACAGTTGGATTAGCTGGAATGAAGTCCCTTCGATGCCCTTCTCCCCAGTCTGGGAGCATTTCCCTGCCCTGTGTTATCCTGGCCAGGGGCTCTTGATATGCTTGGTACGAGAGATTCCCCAGGGATGGTTAGCATGGCCGCAGCTGTCTGAATAGATTTGCAAGTGTCACACAGACGGTCAGTGATGGCATAACTGCGAGGTCCCTAAACACTGTTGACACCGCTCAGCGGCTGCATGCTACTGACGACACTCAACCTGCATTTGCCTTATTTGCATCAATTCGCTGTCAACTGCAGAAAGCAGAACAAGCATAAGCAGCTTATTGTGACCCATGAACACCCATTTACGGCTCTCTCCCTCCAGGCATCATGCAATGTACTTGACCCCATCAGACTGCTCTTTTGATATCCCCACTTGTACCGTGGATGCATATTTCTCCATCATCATTCAATCGTCCTTGCTTTCTCTGCACGCGTCAGGGTTGTGCACCGTTTCGAATTGAATTTAGAATGCCTTTACTTTCCAATTCAGTCCCTCAGTTTGAGTTGAGGTAGCAAAAGGGATGCAGAATTGCAATTTTGGAATGAAAAGTAATGAATGTAAGGAAGTAGAGAGAGAGAGACAGACAGATAGATAGATAGATATTGTTAAAAATTATCTAACAATTTAACTTGTGTAGTCAAGGGTGGAAAAACACTTGATTTCTCAAAATGCATTACCTGTTAGAGCCAATTCTTCAATCTTGAACTTTGCACAAACTCACAGACCTGATTTTCTTCTTCAAACAGATGATGTAATATTCAGCAAGCCAGCACTTATGAATGACTAAAGGTCGTTGCCAACCTGTCTCAGCTTTTAGTAACCCTCCACTAATTCACCTCCGGATATAACAATCACATCCACAGTTATTTACATGCCACCTTCAGTTTTAAATAATGGACATCCATTTTCTGTGCATTGGTCCAGGCTGTTTGTTTCTGTAATTTATCTTCCTGACACTTATGGTATTCTGCATGACTGTGTCTCTGGTGTCCATGGGGAAATTGAAAACATCACATAAAATCGAGGCAGCCTGTAAAGCTTGAGGAGATAAGTGACAGTCTACTATTATTACTGCCATTTAGTATATTTACTCTTTAGCCCGCTGGCCCGACCAAGGAATCTGCCTCTGCGATATTAATCTCCATTCTTGTGTTTTCCAAACATCTTGCAAGAACTGAATAATGCCAGTTGAGTTCCGAGACATTTATAACATGAGCCACTTCATAAACATAACAGACAAACTGTGCGCAAGACTGACGGAAGCATTCCCTGCAGCGTTAACCAGCAGTGGATGGGGGGAAAAGCACACGGTGTTGTCGCCAGTTCATCAGGCCTTTAAGCTCTGTCCTAATTGCGTGCAGAATGCCGCCTGGCACTTCTGGCCAAGAGACCTTCCCACCCGCTTTTGTGAGCCTTTCATTTATTACGCTGCTCATTTCGAGGGTGAGCCTCAACATATTGCAGATCATGTGCCAATAGTCTGCATGTCTCCTTGGAAGTGTCCTTACATGTGCCGCTGGGACGGGGGGTTACACAGCCCTGCGGTGCCGTCAGCCTGGTGCTCAGCTACTGCGTTTTAATGTGCCTCCGTTGTGACAGCTGGCCTGATAAAGAATTCCCATCATAGAATACAAAGTATGTGGTTTATTGCTTTCCGCGGCACAAATAGAATCGTCAGCTACGCAAACAGTCTGGAGATGTCAGGGGTGGCACAAGCTGAGTCCATGGCTTTGTGCTTTTGCTGTTTACACATCTGTGGTAAATTGTGCGTGTGTGTGAAAGAGAGAGAAAAAGGGAGGAAGAGCGGAATCAAAGATGAGCTGTACAAAGTATTGCTCACTTGTCAGCGTCGACATCTTGTTTTGCATATGTCTCAAAAGGGCTCTTGAAAGCGGAATGCCATGTCATTCAGCGAAATGACATCTCATCACAATCTGAGAACAGTATGAGGTGTGAAGACGCTTTCAAAGGAAGTACATGTGGGTCAATCACAGTGAGCTTGTGTAGTGTGATGTTTCTGTAGCACAACACAAGTGACATACTGTATGAAAGTTAAAGGTGATGTGTGTAGTTTCTTTCAATGGTAAAAACGTTGTCATTTCCCAGCCTAATATACAGAGACGACTATATAAATTCTCCATAAAAAACACAGTGGCACTATCAAAACATTACTGTTATTTATCCCAACCATCCCAACATTTGCTTAACCAATAGCATGCATTTGTTTAAAACCTTTTTTAAAAGAGAACCTGTTAGTTTTTTTTTTTTTGTTTTTGCAATTCCACAAGGTGGTACAGAAATTGCATGCTTTACCTTTAAAGTCGGCAAGAAGTTAAGAAGAGTTAAACAGCTTCTTAAACGAGAAAAATGTAGAGTGTGCTTTGTTTTTGTCCATTTGGGAATTGATTAGATTGTTGTGGTTTGCTAACTGCTGAAAGCGACAGGTTGCTGGTAAGCACATGAATAAAAAATATGATGTGCACGGAACAATAATATATAATAATCTCTTGTGAAATGCCCCATTTCACAAGATGTAATATAAGTCTCTGGTGTCCCCAGAATGTGTCTGTGAAGATTCAGCTCAAAATACCCCACAGATAATTATTATAGCTTGTCAAATTTGCCCCTATTTGGGTGTGAGTAAAAACACGCAGTTTTTGTGTGTGTCCCTTTAAATGTAAATGAGCTGCTGCTCCCATCCCGCTTTCCAGAAGAGGGCGGAGCTTTAACAGCTCGCGCTTCAGTTGCTCAACAACAAGAAAGCTGGAGAATCTCACACAGCCAAAATGATCATTGTCAGTAATGGTGTTCAGCTTTACCAACCCGGGAAGAAGCTTGTTGTAGTCCCTACCAGCCGGTTGTTGTAGTACTTAAAAAATGTTTTCTGTAAAAGAAAATATCTCCCTTTGCATTGAACTTTGAGCACCGTAACTTTGCAGATGTTGTTTATGCTCAAACAGGAACATTACACACTAACTAAAGTTAAAAAAGTGAAATCATAATCAAGGACCCCTTTAATTTGATGATTATTTTCAAACTGTTGCCAGGCTGAATGTGGTTCAAATCCATTTTTTCAGTGTGTTAAACAGATTTGATTTTGAATGAACAGCAAAAATCACAGTCAATCTGATCTGATTTTTCCTGTTCAGATAAGTGTTTGATATGGACCCCTATTAAAAAGGCTATTTAAAAGAATCAGCTCAGAAAACCACGCATTTCGAATCATAGCAGTTTAAAATGGAGTGGAATCTGATTGGTTCTTAAACTTCTGCATTGAATCAAGAAGAGTTATTAACAATATCCAATTCCATCCCTCATCTAGCTTGTAATGTCAATACTGTATTACTCTGAAGCTATGAAGTTTCATGATTCATTAAAGCGAAATAACAGGAATGTATTTGAAATATTCTCTTTGTTTCGCAAAAGACAACGCTGGTGGAAATTTGGACAGACTGTTCATTCTTGCAATGGCCTCTAAACCCCAGGGAATAGATCAGGTAATGCAAGACGTCTTTCAGGTGGCTAATTATACACTAAGGAAAATAGAGATTTATTGATTAGAAGTGAGCTCAACTGCTGAGCAAGTCCAGCTCAAACTTTCTGCAGAGCAATTAGGTGTCACTGCTGTCAGTTCTCTTTTCTAGCTTGGAGAACCACCAGGGACCTGCCATGAACAAATAATCAAATAATATGATATGATATGTTCCTTAAAAAAAAAAAAAAAAAAAACACCTAAATGTTTAAAATGTAATAGAAGCAATAATCACTTTGTGACTGAATCTAAAACAGCTTGAGGGCAAAGAACAGATATGTCAAAAATCCTCCAAGGCGATATATTTATGACATGTTGGCTGATTCAAACGAGTCCCATAGTTCCTTGCTGGGGAAGGATAGCAAAGATTGGCCTAGTGCAGCCGGAGAATGAAATAACGTGAAAATGACCTTGAATTAGCTGTGCTGGCTCTCTGGAATCGATTCAGCCTACATGTAAGAGTAGAATTACTGCTGAGAGGTCAGGCCGGCTGAAAGCCAGGGGAGCGGAGAGCCACGGACGGTACTATAGTGGAGCAGACAGCAAGAGAGAGTCTGTCCGGATGAGCTGCAGGATTCACTCTGTGTAAAACTCTTTATCTGTAAAGAATGAATACTGGATAACTGTATCACATTATAGTAGGAAAACTGAGTTCTGCTTGAAAAGTAACTGTCAGGTAACCAGGTTATTATCGGGTTAAGGTTATAATTTTCCGAAGCCCAAGGTCGCTTTACAAAGTTAGTTTAGAGGGATACAGACAAATAACAAACATCCATAACAAAGTACAATATACAAACCAAGAGCTGAAGAGTAATATTCAGAGAAAAAATATAGTCACCCTATAGTGAAAAATTCCACGCTAGAAGATCTTAAGGAACAAACAGGGGCAAAAATTTAAAGTAAATCAGATAAATATGAAGGACAAAGGTTATGAAGAGCTTTGTAAGTGAGGGTTAGTACCTTGATGTTTATACGTAAGGAAACCGGAAGCCAGTGAAGGTGATGAAGAACTGGTGTAATGTGCTCATTCTTTCTTGTGAGAGTGATCAAACAGGCTGCAGAGTTTTGAACATTGTAATCTTTGATGTTTTTAGCTGAAAGGACATAAGAAGTGAGTTACAGTAATCAAAGGCAGGATGTGACAAAGGCATGTATAACAGTTGACAAAAGCCCAGAACACACCAACCCGACACCGACGAACTAGTGGCAACGAAACCAGACTGCAGGGTTGGCTCACGTCAGCAGCGTCTGGGTCCAAAGTTGCCCTGACACACCAAACCAACAGCCAAGTAGCATGTCTGTTCTGCTTCGCGTAAGAAGAAATGCCTTTCCGTACCAGCAGGTGGCAGTAGCTGAACAGCCAATCAGAATGATCAGATGGCCCGACTGACCGACGAGCTCCGACGCAGATTCAACAAGTCGAATCGGCCGAAAAAAAGCTGGCGAGGACCAACTTCAGCCGACGGTGCAGAACACACTGAGAAAACTTAGTCGGCCGACGAACAAACACCGATTTCCTGCAGCATGTAAACGCACTAACCAGCTTTCTGTTGGCTTATTGAAGTGCGCATGTGTGATACGTGACAGAAACGCATCCTTAGTGCAGATTTAAACGCATCCAGACAGAGCGAGCGCTTTCCAGGAAAGGAAGAAGGAAATATCGCAAATGCAGACTCTTTCAAGACCCAGTCTTGAAAATGTCTCGCTGACATTTTTCAAGCTTTATTTAACATCACAACTGACATAACATATACAATACTCGGAGTCAGATACGCAAATTATTATTTTTGACGTCACTACAGGGAAATAACCCGATTTATTAATAAAGTTATGTAAACGCGGTTTACTTGTGTTGTCAGATTACTGGTTTGCATGTAATCTGGGAAAACTGGTTATTTCAATAAGCTAATATTTGTTAGTTATCAGCTTACTGGTGTGCATGTAAACGTGCTCAGTGTGAGCATTAAATGAAAGAGTGAAATCGGGAAGAACACCAAGATTCCGAGCTGTTGTAGAGGGCATAATCAGGTCACCGTCCAAATCTATCAGTTGTTAACACAATAGGAGGAAACACTGAGGTGGGAGGAGTGCTAAAATAAATCTGTATGTCATCAGCATGACAGTGGAAATTAAACCCATAGCTTCTTGTCCAAGTGGTAACATATAGATAATGAAGAGGATCCAGAACAGAACCCTGAGGTACACCAGAACTGATAGATTTAGTGGAAGATTTGTGCTTGTGGAATACAACAAATTGTTTCCTACCTGTCAAATTAGTGGAAAACCAGTCAAAAGCTGTACCAGTAATTCCAATTTCTGAAAGGCGTGACAGAAGTAGTTCATAACTAACAGTGTCAAAGGCTGAGCTAAGGTCCAACAGAAGGAGAGTGCGAAGAGCACCATAATCAGAAGCTAGGAGGAGATATCACAAAGAAAAAGAAGGTTTAATAATGTTTCTTTTTCATTTTGCCTTTTATTTTTTACTTTTTCAAAACCACAGTATAATCATTCTTGATCTTTCTTTGAGTGACACATCTAATTTCATCATCCATATTGAATTTGTGCTGCCATAAATAAACCATGAAATCCTCTCACAATGACATAAAGAGGACAGTCATATAGAAGTATGGGTAAGGGTCAAAGGTAACAATCAGAGCACACCTGGTGGCATACCCTGAATGATTCAAAATAGCCAAAAACCTTGGAAACCTTGCATTATAACTAAAATATTGCCAAAAAAAGTTTTTACTAGACTTTAAAGCATTTGAAAGCTACAAAACATTTTAAACATCATAACAAATTAACCATTCTTTTACATTAATTATTTATTAGAAATATTTGCTTTATGCAATTACATATATGAATTACACTTTCAAAACAAGAATGAGTCAAAGCATTAAAATGATCAGTTTGATTTATTTTTGCACATCCAGCAGCCATAAGCAAGTGGACCTTAAAATATGCCTGGCATGCTTTGAAATTGACTATTTGTTGGAAAACTGTTGCCCAGTGGTTTAGTGTTAAATCAATATTTAATGCAATTCATTATTTTTTCTCATTATTTATGATTTAAAAAAAACATTATGTTTAAACATCACATATATAATATTTAGTAAAAATAGATCTAATCAAATACTACATGCGGCATGTTATAATGAAAAAGGTTTGTGGATGCCACAGTACTGAGAAACAAAACTTGCTTCAAAGAATTATAATTATAAAAGCTTGTTTTAATTTGTATTTAAAAAATGAAATGAAATAAAATGAGAGAACTCATCTGATACTTTTAAATACACAGCTTCACATTCAAACTTCATCTGTAAGAAAGAAACAAAACTGAGAAAAAAAGTGCATGCACATTAATATTAATTTAGGAATTTGGATTTTAATTGTGTTTTTGTGCTTAAATACAAATTATTTACAGAACAGCTATGCAGCTTTAAAGCTTTAAACAGCATAACATCGGATTAGATTTGTGAATCCCTACTAATGAAAATTAGTCATTTGGGTTGTCAAAAAGAATGCTTTTCACAAAAATAACCAGCTATGCTCCATATTAGAATATCTTCATTTGGACGTAACTGGCTAATAAATACTAATGATTTTAATGGGTGGTCATCAGACGCTTTTAGCATTGAGATTTTGAGCTTAACAGATCCACTAGGTGTGTGTTTGAAATCACACATTTAGACACAGCTTACAGTCTCATGGCATTCAATGATCAAGTGCTACTGGAATTAATCAACATTGTGTTTATGCCGTCCATAATCACGCAACCTTTTAAACCCGTCAATCTATTTGACAAATGACATCATCAGTGAGTGTGAGGGGTGAACCGCAGACAGGCCGGATGACTAACCTTCAGAAATGTCATTCTGTCACTCAGTGTGACGGAAAACACTGTCAGGCCAACGACAATGGTGTCGATAATCGGGTCGCACTTCTTGCCTTTCCTTCCCCCTCGACTGTACCCATTCAGCTCCTTTCCTATTCATAATCTGTCACCCGATCGATGTGTGTGCGTCACAGTGCTTATGCGATTGTTTTAGTCATCAATAACAATAACAATGTTAGCATCAGTAATTGCCATATTTTAACACAGGCCACTAGATACAGGACAAGACACTTGACCTTGTGGCCATTTGCATATTTGCATAATTCATGCCTTGCATTTGAGCACACAAAAAACCCTGTCGTTTCAGTGTGGGGTGCACTGACCTTTGACCTCAGGTCTGACGCCACTGATACGTTCACCTCGATTCAGCAAAAGGGCGTGATGGACCCTGTACGCATCGCAATCTACTTGCCGCTTGTCTGGGGCAAATTAACAAGCCTGGCGCGATGCCCGGCATTAATTAATGAGGCCGGGCATAAACACATTGCCAAGGGCCGACAGGGATTTGCACTCAGAACAACGCAATGACGCTTCCTGGAAGGGGTAGAAGAGTCACTGAATCTGGAGACAGCTATAAAAACACCTCATGGTGAAGTCAAAGGCTGAAATACCCATTTCAGCCTTTGACTTAACCATGAGGTGTTTTTATACAGCAATATGCTACAGGCCAGAATTGGAATTCATACTGTGTGCCACAGTAGTTAACTCAAAATTAAGCAATTATTTATTAACTTTAGTACTGTTATTGTTAATTAAAACTACAAATCATTTTCAGTCCTTGAAATAAAATAAAATATAATATTAGATGAAAAACAAAAAAAATAGAAATTCAAATTATTTCAAACTCTGTATAACTTTCTTCCTTCCATGGAGCACACACAAAAAAAAGTTATTTTGCAGCATTTTCTGGCTGCTCTTTTCTATTCAATGAAAGTGTTTAGGGACTCAATCTGGCTGTTCTGCTCTGATAGGTATCACCACATAAGTATCATAAAATGATATGTGGACTATATACTAAGTGTTCTGGAATCAGAAATCAATTACAATTTGATATCACTGACATCAAACCTGGTTCAATGTGTTTTCATATGTCATACTTGAATGTACACTAATGTGAATGAGAATAATGACTGAAATATCTGTCCAGTAGTGGCCTTTGCTATGTTTCACCTGTTTCACTTGAAAATGCCACCAAAATGAATAAAAAAAAGTCGCAGTATAAGTTCTTGTTTTTAATAGCCTATTTAAAAGCAATATTACACAAGCAAAAGTGCTGTTTTCCCCGAATTTCTATATATTTTTTATATACTGTACATTTACAAATGTGATATTGATTTTAATAAACAAATAATAGGCTATTAGGTAACTTACATTTTAGACACAATATTGTCAATATTGTCTGTTTTTCCTCTATTTTGACAATGAAAATAGTTCCAAACAGTAGAGCCATTGCGCATCTCCGAGCAACACAGTTTCAGTTTCTTTACAGAATGAATCCGTGTTTTTGAATGAATCATTCTAATGAATGACTCAGCAACTCACTCAGTCACTTCTGCTTTGTCCCTGAATGAATCGGCAATTTTGAGTGAATCATTGGACTGAATGATTCAATGACTCATCTATAATGATTCATAACTCATTAAGACAATGTTTTGCCATCACCTACTGGCGGTTTTAGTATCATTTCATTTTAGCAGAGGAACTGAGGGATGAAGATTGAATGTTTTTGTTTTCAGTCGTGATTGTAACAATAGTTCTATCTCTTAAAGAGACAGAATGCATTTAAAAATAGACTATTAAAGGATTAGTTCACTTTCAAATGAAAATTACCCCAAGCTTTACTCACCCTCAAGCCATCCTAGGTGTATATGACTTTCTTCTCTCTGATGAACACAGTCAGAGATATATTAATAAATATCCTGACGCATCCGAGCTTTATAATGGCAGTGAGCGGGATCAACAAGAATGACCTGAAGAAAGTCCCTCCATCCACATCCATCCATCATAAACACGGCTCCGGGGGGTTAATAAAGGCCTTCTGACGTGAAGCGATGTGTTTGTGTAAAAAAAATATATATCCATATTTAACAAGTTATGAACTAAAATATCGAACTTCCGCCAGACCGCCTTCCGTATTCAACTTACGAAGAAAGTGTAAAACTCTTGCAGTTCAATAAGCTTATGCTACGTCCTACACCTTCCTTATTCAACTTACGGAAAAAGCTTAACTGACGTGACGCCAGTTCCGTTTTTTTTTTCATAATTTGAATACGGAAGGCGGTCTGGCGGAAGCTAGATATTTTACTTCATAACTTGTTAAATATGTTTTTTTGTTTGTTTTTTTTACACAATTGCATCACTTCGCTTCATCAGGCCTTTATTAACCACCCGGAGCCGTGTGGAATATGTTTATGATGGATGGATGTGGATGGAAGCACTTTCTTCAGCTCATACTCGTTGATCCTCGCTCACTGCCATTATAAAGCTTGGATGCGTCAGGATATTTATTAATATTTCTCCGATTGTGTTCATCAGAAAGATGAAAGTCATATACACCTAGGATGAATTGAGGGTGAGTAAAGCTTGGGCTAATTTTCATTTGAAAATGAACTAAGTGAAATATGAGATCACCCTGTTAGATATGAGATCACAATGTCTTTTTCCTCTGGGAGGCGGGGGGCAGAACTACAGAGGCCATCTCTATCAGTCGGTTTCATTTATGGACTTTTTCTCATTTTTGGAGCCTAGCAATCACCATATTCATTTACCTTCATTACATGCAAATGAGCAGAATGAACCTTCTTCAAAATATATCCTTCTGTGCTAAACAGAAGAAAGTCATACAGGTTTTGAACAGCAAAAAACAGCCTGTAATTATGGTTCTGGACACCATTCAATAACGTAAAAATGTCTGTGTGTCTTTATACTGTTAGCATGTAGCCATATAACTGATCTTCTGACAGAGTAGCACTACAGCTGCTGTAAAGCATGCTTATTTTCATTCCACCATGGTTAGTTATCAAACCGAACACCTGTGATTTTTCTTATGTTAATGACAAAAACAAGTAATACTCAAAAGGACCTGAACCACAGCCAAGAGATGAAACACTGCATATGTTACAAAGCAATGTAGTGTGACAAAGAGGAGAGCTCTTAGAATGCAAAGACTTGAATTTAATCCCCTACCTTTAGAGAGAACATCTTCTCATTTGATTGTGGATCCTGAACTCTATAATAGAGGAGGGTGAACAAGCGCAGGGCATTTCATCTGTGCCAAACATAAAAGCTGCTTTGGAGGCCATGTAAAGCATATTTTATAATCTTACCTCAGCTCGACACAAAAGAGAGACTTTGGTGGAGTGTGCTGAAGATGGAAGACATGACAAATTACAAACTGTATTGACACCAGATGATTTGTGTTTTGTGGTGCTGCTACTAAAATATTACTATAGACTACCTTTATGGTTTTCAGTCCTTTCTGAAGTCTGTTCCACAGTAGAAAAGGAAGTCCTAAAGAATTGGAAAGAGAAACGAGTAGTAAATGACTACAAACTAGTTTCTTTCTTTCTTTCTTTCTTTCTTTTTTTTTTTTTTTTTTAGGTGAATTATGCCTTTAATATCATTCCTGCAAAGCATTATATTTTATTTTACTTATAATTTAGTCTATAACAATACAGGCCTTTTCTTCACTTTCTTAAAGTGTTTGCCTTGTTCATGATTCAACAGAAACAGTACCATAATTAAAGGCTGTATTTATTTGATTAAAAAAAATACAGTAAAGCAGTAATATTGTGAAATATTCATACATGATTTGTCTTTTAATATATTTTAAAATATAATTTATTCCTCTGATGACATAGCTGTATTTTTAGCTCCAGTCTTTAGCGCCACATGATCATTCAGAAATTGTGTTGCTTAAAAGGGGTAGTTCACCCAAAAATAAAAATTCAGTCATCAATTACTCACCCTCAAGATGTTTCAAACCTGTATAAATGTCTTTGTTCTGTTGTACAGATTTGCTTGGTTACAATCATTCTTCCAAATATCTTCCTTTGTGAACAGCAGAACAAAGACATTTATACAGGTTTGGAACAAGTTTTTTTTACAAATATTTTTGTAAAAATAGAGATTTTTTTTTTTTTTTTTTTTTCAGGATTCTTGGATGAATAGAAAGTTTAAAAGAACAGCATTTATTCACTTTTGTTAAATTTAATGCATCCTTGCAGAATAAAAGTATAAATTTTGTTAAATTAATACATTTTGTAAAATAAATATATACCGACCTTAAACTTTTGAACTTAATCATTCAACAGTATTATGTGAAAATTGATAACCACTGTGTTAAATGATGTAAATGTGACATAAAATCAAGCATATGGAAACTATATATATAACTTTGCATGTATACAGATTTTAAAATGTATAATTAAACAGGCACGTATGATATTATTAACAACGTATTTATGAAATATGCGAGCATGTGTTCAAAAACCACAGATGTGTTAGCAATTTATTAGTATGCCTGGTATGCATTAAAGATAAAATTCATGCATATAAAAAGTTTAATAAATCCTCATCAAAATGATGAAAAAAGAAAAATCATCAGAGTTCTGTTTTTTCTCGAGGGTCACTTTAACCTCTCAGGCGAGAGGTTCCTCTGTCATGGCTCTTCTTTCATAAAGCGCTCTTATAAGAGTCGAGGTGAGGGTGACCTGCTGCCACTCTTCCAATAAGGGCCCCAGATCCCTGAAGCGGTCAGAAGTCTGTCTCTATTACACTCAAAACCACCCTGACCCCCCATCACTCTTCTTTCATCCCAAACCGGCGATATGAAGAAATCCTTCATCGCCATTCTCATTCTTTATTCACACTCAGCAGAGTACCAAATCCAGACTACTTTAAGAAATTCTTTTATCATAGTTGTAAGACTTTTGGAGACAGTAATATTAAGAATGTCATCTTAGATTTGTTCCTTTCTTTGACTGGAAAAAAAAAGTACACAGGACATCCACAAAAGCTCATATATTGGCGTGACTAGTAGGGCCACCACAGCTCCCCTCTGTTGATAAATGTCGGATTTTTGTCATTGATTTTGGTACTAAAGAAAATTGAATATAAACTTTCTGAAATTATTTTACGAGAGATAAAATATAAATAAAAAGGCATATTATCAGCAGGCATTTTATTCAAGGACAATGAATCAAATTATATTTTAATGAAACTGATATTGAGGACAGAATACTCTCTTGTGTGAATGGAGAGCTGGAGAGCTACAGAACGGGAAATACATTTCATTATATCTTAAAGGTATAGTTCAACCAAAAATGAAGGTCTATAATGATATTCTATAAAAATGAATTCGAGTCGGTTATTTTCAATGATTAATTTAAGAATCATTCTGATGAGTTCAACTCACTCGATGAATGAATTTGCCGCTCAAATTTTGAGTGGAATTATCCGCGAATTACCTTTATGCTGCCTTGCACTAACGGAAATTTTCTACTTCCCAGTTCTGAAGTCGAGATTACAAGCTTGTCACGTTCAAATGCTTTGTTGTTGGAAAAAACAGGAATCATGGAGGACACCAGGTTTATTCTTGCCTATTTCTTGTGCAAGTCAAAATGTATTAAAGGGCACCTATAATGCCCCTTTTCACAAGATGTAATATAAGTTTCTGGTGTCCCCAGAATGTGTCTGTGAAATTTCAGTTAAAAAAAAAAAACATAGATCATTTACTATAGCTTGTCAAATTTGCCCCTATATTTGGGTGTGAGCAAAAACACGTTGTTTTTTAGTGTGTCCCTTTAAATGCAAATGAGCTGCTGCTCCCAGCACCCTTTCCAGAAGATGACGGAGATTTAACAGCTCGTGCTTTGGATACTCAACAACAAAAAAACGGAAGAATCTCACGCAGCCAAAATGATGATTGTCAATAGCGGTGTTCAGCCTTATACTTGAGTATCAAAATTATCTCTGAGGTTCCCTGTAGTAAATAGGACTTGACAGGCTATTCACGTTCAATTTCCGACTAGGAAACTCATATTTAAGCTAAGTCCTGAAAGCCGCATTAATTTCTTTACCACCTTGCTAGGTAAGTTCAAAATTACAGTTTTATAATTCCCAAAATAGACTCCAGAAGTGCTGTTTTTGACACACGAGAAATGGTCCAAGGTGCCTTTTCTGTCTGAGACATGCTCTATTACTGAAAACTAATTCACAATCATCCTAATGATTCATTATTTTCATAATGTGTTTGGTGCTCTTGGTTTTCTTTCAGCGCACTCATAACTGCACGTATATTTTTCAGATTCATTCACACCTCGCGCTGCTTTTCTCTCCTTTGTCTCTCACTTCCATTTATTTTTCACACCTAGAGGTAAATAGATTTGAAAGCTATTCCTTCTCATCCCTTGCACAGCCAATCCTCTCATCGCTCTTGCCTGGACAAATAGCTGTCTGAAGTTCACTCGGCGCCGACATAACTCCTTGTACCTGCAGAGAAACACCTCCAGACCTCTCTGCCCCACCGGCCCCCACTAAAATCTGCCATTTTAGCTTCACGCCACCCAATTTTTACCGAGAAGCGGCGGCACAATGATAACTTGATTTAGCCCTCAAATATCCTCCCAGCAGATTGTTTCAGCCACTTGGGAGAGATGAGAGTTGTGTCAACTGAGCCATTCAGTGTCTGCCCTGAGAGACGAGCTGAGAGCCATGCCATTAACCCCCTCTCTCACTGCGAAATGGTTTTGAACCTGCCTTTCTGAGGTGAGACGGAAAGCAGGAATGCTGGGTAGAACCGTCACATATCCCTCTCAGTGGAGAAGAGAGACTTGAAAGTGAGCGCGAGCTGTTTAAAGAGTGGGCAAGAGGGGCCGTCTCCAAAGATCCAAAAATCAATGTGCTTTGAAATGCCTGCTTTTTTCCTCCCTCCACCACTGTATATCTCCAGCTGAAAGACAGCAGAACGTGTGTAAACACAATAAAGGCACATGGGACGTAAAATTAGCTCTTCAGTTTGACGGAAATCGTCTTGTGGCTGATATTTAAATGCTGAACTAACTGACTGTACAGAAAAAGCTTTTAGAAAAAAAAAGTAGAAAGGCTACAAAATGGAAATCATGTAAGCTGCCTGTTTGACGGAAGTCAAAGAAAAACTGAAACATGCCACCCTTTGAAACTATAAAAACCTTGTCTTTAAAAGATAATAAATTAAAAATTATATTTTAAAAATAACTAACTAAAAAGTAACAATATTAAGAAGAATTTTAAGAACCATTTTCTATAATTAAAAATGTAATTTATATATATATATAAATTGATGAATAAGGTTTTTAAAAGTGTAAAAAAGCAATGGAGATATAATTGAAGATATAATTGAAGTTTTATTAAGTGTTATAAGGACTACCCACCTGTCGGCCCAAAAATGGATACCGACGGCCTGGGCGAAGGTAAAATGCGTGTATGTCTTTTCAGCGCCCCTGTGAAGTTCACTTTAGAACTTAGTTTCAATTTTACTTTAGCTGCTTGTTTAATCTGACTCCAATTTGACATGATTATTACTCTTATATAGAAATTAATCATTGGTTATGTATTCATTTAGGTCTTTGATTATTCTGATTACCTTATATTTTCAATTATTCATTCATTATGGACTCGGTATCGCACAGGAAGTTACATCGGCCGACTATGTACTTCCACGATCACAAACACACCAGATCTGATTCTTAGACAGAGGATGCAGGGTAAATATCTACCTTTAAGTCGGTTGTGCTCTGCTCACTCGTAACAAAAAGCATAGTTTTTTATATTTACGAAAACTGCAACTTACTAAGCCAGTGATAGACAGAAATCGAAAAGGTCTCAAATGATGTGCCCCATGCTTCATTCATTGAGCCTTCCCGTATGACCTATCCTGGACACTGATTTGCGGTAATACCAAACTTGCGATAATCTACTAGAAATAATGATTTAAGAATAATGCAGAATAAATCAAGAATAACATTTATTTGTCAGGTAAAAATGTATCATGCCAGTTACATAGTTAGACAATTAGAAGCCAATTCAAATAATAAACACATAACATTAATTGCTCAAAGATGTCTCTAAGAGTAAGAAATGCATATACACTCAGTGGTGGGTTAGTGTTTTTAAGACACTGACCCATCATTGTATGGGGCTTTCTGGCTACAGATTTTCCCACATTACTGCTTTGCTCTTTCCCTTAAATACCCAGACCAGAACAAAAGGATTGTAAATATTTACTACACCGACACCTGGTTTTGGGGGAGAGAAGAAGGTTATCAGATATCTTGGAGAGACACCACCCAAAAGGAGAACAGAATTCTCCTGATTTTCAATCTTTCTCATAATTCAAATGACTGCTGTGAAACTGAGACCATTTAAAATGATACCAAACATGAAAGGGAAAAAACAATAGATACACAAGATACATCATTCATAGAATATGCATTCTTGGAGAACTTTCAGTGACTCAGGGGGAAAGGAAGGAGGGGGTGTGTGAGATCTTCTCTCCAGATGAGTTTTATTGCTTTATTGCAGGGTGCTTGATCTCAGCTTCTGTCTTAGCAGGAAAATCAAGTCTTACAGTGTTAACAATGAGATTATATGGTTTTTTATAATCAATTAACTTTGCTTTTGTCATTTTTTACAAGATGGACAAAATTTGTCACCAAAAAAGTCATTCAGTTTAACCAAAATTGGGGTTTTACCGAATGACACTTTTGGTTATACCGAATTTATTACATTTTAAGATATTTTAATCACAAATGAAATGGCTGTATTGGCCTTTGGACGGTTAAACCGAATGATCTTTTGACACTTCAAAATCTTTAAAATACCTTTATATATTGCAAAATATAATTAAAACCTTCTGGATTCAATAAAAGAGATATAGTTGTACTCTACCTTACATACTTTGGATGTCATAGCTTTGTTTTTTTTTATTATTATTATTATTAAGGCCTTTAGACAATGGCCTGTCACGTCATTGACCCATATATATATATATATATACACATATATATATATATATATATATATATATATACACTTTTATAATATTATTTTTGAATAGTTTAACAGCCATTATCTATAATCAAAATAGTATTATATGTACAATTTCTTAAAAATATATACTTATTTATCATTTATTATTTTTAATAGTTTCAAAGGAAAGCAAGACCAAAAAATAACCACTGGTGTAACCCAATGTCATCTGATTTGCTCAATAATAATAATGTTTTTCTTTGACTTTGACTTAATTTAGATGTTACCACTGACACATTTTTAGGTAAAATGACAAAACATTTTCACACTTTATGTCTACTAAAAGTCTCACAAACTTATCAGGACCTCAGAAGGCAAACATTTCTAACCTGGCAAGAGATGCACACAGTGCTCCTTTGAATAATTAACCAAATAAAAAGTTTTGGCACTGACATCTGCTCACAGCAAAAGTCCAAAAGTGTGAACAGTTTGTGACAGTGTGTCTGCATGTTTAACAACCACTGCATCTGCATTGTGGGGTAAATTGCCATTGGCAGCCTAATATACAATCCCAGTGCTGAATCACTGGTACATCAATCAGACGGCAGGGAAATACATTTACACCAACTGGTATCAGGCTTGTCATTCTTGTTTAATATTGTAAATTATTCAGTGACTGGTCACTGGTGCGATGTATTAAGATCGCTGCAGATCGGAGTCCAAATTTAATGAGCCAATGGGATGTTTTGCAAGTTAATCAGATACAATTCCAGACCACTAATTAAGGAGAAAATTTATTAACGCCTCTCTCCCGTAGGACAACAGGGTTCAGGAGAATATTTTTTACAGCATTATTAATTACACAGACTGAATGAATTTTCTGACACGTTTTTTTATGTCAAGCATAGCCTGACCAAGGAAATAATTGTTTTGATCTGCACCACTGCATTCATATATCACCCAAGGAGACACAAAACACACAAATACACACACTCACATTGTTTCTTCTTATGTGTTTGTCAAGTCGCTCCACAGAGCAAAAAAAAAAATTCTGACTGGATGAGCCACATTCAAGGCTGTTCAAAATTAGCTCCTACTGGTAGATGTTGGAACTACACCTTTCTAAGAGCAAGCCATTTCCATTGACAGCCTTTCAAAGTAGCCATATATTCAAACTTTTTTTGCCACCAACATACACATTACAAATATTTCATTGCAATTTAGCAGATATCATTGTAGTAGGTATCATTTCATTAATTATTTATATTTTTTTATTGTTTGGGGGAGGGTCTTCAGAACACAAATTAAGATATTTTTGATGAAATCCGAGGGTTTCTGAACCACACTTAGGCAGCAACGTCATTTCACCTTTCAAGGCCCAGAAAGGTAGTAAAGACATTGTTAAAATAGTCTGTGTGACCACAGTTTACAGTCGTAAAGTCATTATTTTTATCAAACATATCTTAATTTGTGTTCTGAAGATGAACATAGGTCTTACAGGTGTGGAACGACATGAGGGTGAGTAATTAATGCAAAAAAAATTATTTTTGGGTGAACCAACCCTTTAAATTTCTTTGTCACAAACCAATCAGTTTTGTCATGGTGCAATTTATTAACATTAAAAACGTATACTTTAATTAAACATTTGTGTCTTTTATCATAGTTGTTGTAGATTAATAAAAACAACTTGTGAATGTGTGCTAGTGAGTTTACTACTGTTACAAGGGTTCTACAAATGTAGAATGGTGGCATGAGCAGGTTAGAGGAATTATGGCTGAGTGTAGAACATTTGGTGAAAACAAAATGAGAGGAAGAGAAGAAAAGATTAAAAAGAGTGGAGACAGAGGAGTAAATTAAAGAAGAAAAAAAGAGAGAGGAAAAAAGAAAGATGAACCCCTGTGAGGCAATACAGTGAGTTCCTTCCTTGTCTTTTCATTCTACCATCCAAAATTTATTATATTTCCCTTCATCTCTTGCTTTAATCTCTGCTTGTCCCAACCTCTCAGCTCTCTCTGAAAATCTACAACTTTTGCTTTAAAAAACAACTTTTGCCCTCTTCTACCACTGGTCAGCCAAACAGACAGTCCCGCCCCCAAACTCACACCATTGGTTGAGCTGTTGTTGCTGGTCGGGATACTCAAACAAACAGATAAATGTTTTGATTGCACCACAGAGACACTGTGTTTATACTACTCAAGGATATCAGCCTACAAATGAAAAAAAATAAAAGATTTTTTAAAAAATGACATCACCTGACAAGTAAAATGTTGAATTTCTTTGAATCAAAGCATAAGGAGGAGGGTCCAGGCGAGATGGACTTCAAAAACTGCATTAAATGAGGAAAAAAGCCATTGAAGGTGATTCACCCTCACCTCGTTGCTTTGACACCCGTTAATTGTCTTTGAACCTCCACTGGATTCTCATTTCCCTGCGATTTATTTGGCATTAGGGCGCTCTGCATTAGTCACAGACACTATTAATGAATTTCTGCAATTCGAGGATTACAATGTCAGCGATAGGTCACGAATGGGTCACGAATGAGTGATTTGTCTCGAAAACAGGAATCGTGGGTAATGCGTAAGCTGTCATGTTTATTAAGTGTGGGCGAAAACTGTATATTAATATGGTAATCTAAAAAGAAAGCCTGCAAGCCCTGGTTTCTGCCGTCTCAGTCCATGCTAGGACCATGACAATAGTCTAATAATGAATAATGCTGACCAATTGAGATGCAAGCCATTCAGGCTTATCTGGTCATTCACAGACCTGATCAGGTTCATCTGAACAACGAGACCCTTTAATTGTGCGTGAATATGGTGATTGTGGTGTATGCATGAGTCTACATGAATATTAACATGAGATGCGATCTTCAGATGCTGAATGTCAGCAGGTGGCAAGTAGTACGCTGTTTAGACGGAGATCGCTCGAGGCTAGCAGGGTAAACAACCGTTAAAAAATACAGTACGAGACTAAACGCTGAAGCACAGGTGAGTCTCTCAAACTCCTGGATGTTGTTTTGCCCTTTGGAGGTCTGGGCGTCAGTACGTGTTTTCACTTTCTCTCTCCATTTCGAGAGGCCTTGGGGTTTATCTGTTGTTGGCAAGATAGAAATCAGCACGGGGCAGACAGACGCTATGGGTGTTGGAGGAACAAGCACCTTTTCCTGCTCCAGAGTGGTTTGCCATTGGCTGACTGTTTGTTCCTGCTCAGCGCAATCAATACAGCCGGAGAGATTAGGAGAGAACTTAATTTGATAACGCTCAAAAAAGCAATTATATTCCTGCTCGCTGTTGACTAATTGGACTGTCACGAGCATTAAACATCTTCACGTAATGCGCTGACAGCCCCAAACACCTTTGTCGTGCACTGTAAATATCAAATGCGGGCGTATTCTCATATGGATTGTCAAGATTTGGCTGTGGGCTACTGTTGGTTATGAACACATCTCTCTTTAAACTGATCATACTTGAAATTAGGTGTGTGTGTTTAGGGGGGTGCATGTGAAAACTTTACACGCGTGTTTGACGTATTGTTTATCATACGCCCCCTCTCCCGAGTGAATATTAAACGTATTATATGTACCCAGGGGTAATATGACAGCCTTAATTGAATCAATACATCTAAAAGGCTCTGCGGAGGGAAGACGTTGTGGCAAATGTCACAATGGGGTCTTTGAATTGGTATCAGCTTCAACTACAGACAAAAGATAATTTTATTTTAGTAGATATATGAACACACCTGGGTAAAACATGGGGAAAAATTCATATCTCACAATTGGGTGTCAACTTCAGGCACTTTTATGTCCCAAGGGTTCATAAAACTAACAGATTTCAGCTTTTTCGTGCCTTCTGCGTTTACTTTTCAAATGAATTATGCACAGATGTGATTGTTTTTATCCTTGTCGCAGACCCAGATGTTCAATCTTAAACCATGAAAATCCATCAAATTAATATGAATTATTGCATATTAAAAAAAAAAAAAATTAAATGGAAATAATATATACAGTATGTAAGCAATAAGGTACGAGAGGCTGTGCTGTATCGTGAATAACTCACGGCTGAAGGGCGCGACGGGAAGCCGTGACTTATTCACGATACAGCACTAGCCTCGAGTACCTTATTGCTTTTATTACATGGTTACTACACAATTCAAATATTAAAGCCAAAAATATGTATCAATGCAACTTTCATGAAGTAAACTTTTACTAAAAGCCTTCCTTCCACCGGAAAAAAATAGTCCCTAACCGTGAACAGCAACAGAAGTTACATTATTACGCCATTAGATGGCGGCAAAGACTGTCTTTATGAATGTGTCAGTCAGAAGACTTTTACATTGAAAAGACTGAAATTAAATTAAACTAGAGAGTGTCAGAGTATTGAGAGTCTATAGTAGCAACACTCAATACCGACTTTATATCTCACAATGTGACTCTTTCTTTTAAATTCTCTCACAATTGCATCTTCTTTTTTTTTACTCTGAGGCTTCCACAATAAAGAACAATGAGCAGTTAAGAAAAAGGTCAAAGAATAAAAGGCAAACCTCAACGACTGAGTACAAAGATTTTCCCTCACTTAATGGACCTAATAATTAAAAGTCATACATTTATTTTTAAACTTTGATCATCTGATGTAATTTGAAGCCATTGTGCCAAATGCAGCACTGGAACCCTAGTATTCATCACTGATCTTGTTTGAAGCAGTTCAACACCTAATAATTACAGCTACTGCATGGATTAAATCAGGTGCGGAACAAATGCCTTTATGTATCCCTGAGACAGCGATAATTCCTCACACAACAAGGACATCTCTGAGGTTGAATACATTAGAATGAATCACCACGATCCTGTACTGCATTATTAAATGACTCATTTAATACATTAGAGGCCTTTCTAGGCAAACCATAGTCCTCATAGAGACAGATAAAACTGTCAGAGAGAAGTCAGAACGAGAGAATGTTTGTAACCTTCGTCTGGTGGAACAAAAAGAAAAGAATTAAGGAAAAAAAAGCAGTCACCGCCCTTGTGCCAGTTCTCTTCCGTGGCCTAATGAAGTAATCTATTGTTTCTACCCAGAGGGCAAACAAGTTTGAATATATGGATGTAGCGAGATAATTGTCATTCCCATAATTGTGCGATTGTGAACCATTTAATTCTGCAAACCCTTCATTCTGCCACGGGGCGCAACCAATACAGCCCATTTAATTCCTTTTCATAAAAATCAATACAGTCCTTTAGGGGGACAGAGGTAAATGAGTCTATTAAACAGGAGGCTGTAATCAATGCATAATGAATATGGGATGTCTTGAGTGGGGTTAGAGAGGGTCATGTGCACGGACGTGTCTTGCATTAGCTACTGTAGGTCTAGATTCAATCAATTCGAATCTGATTCAATATGGCAGGTCTAATCGCTTTGAAAATCTCTCAAAGTCACTGACTGCTCTAGCCGTCCAAACCTTGCTTTTTATTTGCTATTCAATTCAAAACAGATGGATCCAGGATTTGGAAATGTATCATCAGGTTTGAGGGAAAATTCAGAATCGGAAGAACTCGTTCCCTTTCAGTTCAGGAGTTGAACTTTGAATTGAACAGACCATATTCCACAGGAAGTAAGAAATTTATTGAACTGAAATTCAAAAGAATTCAACACTACTAATGCATTCTGGGAAATTGAGTTTTCTTACAATCTGGTCCTAAAAAACTATATTAAATATATAAATAAAAAATATCAGTTATATTTTAACAAAGACTTTATATATAGAAAGACGATGCACTCATATTATTATGAATGGGAAAAAGTGCAACGTGCAATATGGCAGAATAAGTCCCACCTTCTAAATAAGAGCCAATGGCTGATTGATAAAGTCATCATGTCACTGCAGCTGCCGTTAGAAACTCTGGTTTCTCTAGAAACAGTGAGACGCACACTTAGGACTGCGCATGCACATTAGCTTGATCCAGCCTGAAAAATGCTGTTTTTTTGGCATGATTCGAACATTTAGAAACAAAATTTATGAGACAGTTGTTGACAGATTTCATTGGTGATTTCAAATATGAAATTTAATCGAAAGCTTGGCGAACAGCTTTTGAGAATTTGATGTTTCCCCAGTCAAAGAGATAGGTACTGTAGGTCTAGATTCCATCAAGTCAATTCTGATTCAATATGGCAGGTTTAATCACTTTGAAAATCTCTCGACATCACTGACATCACCTCACTTTTTATTTGCTAGTCAATTCGAAACTGATGGATTCAGGATTTGGAAATGTATAGTCAGGTTTGGGGAAAATTCCAGAATCTACAAACTTGTTCCCTTTCAATTCATGACAAATTTATGAGACAGATTGTATTGGTGAAAGTGTTAGAAACAAATGAAAAAAGAGAGAAAGAAGGTGACAGAGGGATGAGAGAGGGAGAAAAAGTGAGAGCAGAAGGTGTTTTTATGAGCAATGGTTTTACTGTCCAGCTGCTGAGGTCTCACAGATGGCAGAGTGAGTATGACAGTCATGGGCAAGATATGAGAGGAGGAGATCACTGTGAATTTCCCCTCGACCAATGACAGCGCTGCTCTCAATAACCCACCAGCCACGCATGTTCACCTTTCATTCTCAGGCAGTCACAGACCTTGCGGACAGACTCTCTTAATAATGAAAATCCAATATGTGTACATCACTGGAAGCGCTTATGATAGTTTTGAATTAGCTTTAATAATAATACTGTGTGGATAATGCAGTAAGAGTATTGCATATCTGTATGTGTGTTTGAGACAGAGTTTAATGAACTGTGTACAGCATAATGAGAAACCTGTTGTCATGTGACTGAGACCTTGGAAATGAGAGACCTCCCAGAATTCACAGCCCAACAGATGCTAATAAGAAAACTTTGTGCGTTGTGTTAAAAAGCAGCAGACCTGAACAAAAATCTTTATGCCCCATAAAGCATAACCCGAGCAAAGAACACTATAGCTACTTAATAATTACAAACTTGCCAGATGACACACAATAAACATCAAATTCTTTCTTTCTCTTTCTTTCTTTCTTTCTTTCTCTCTCAGTTGCCAAATAGTCTGGCAGTCCCATCTGTCCCAGTGTCTGTTTCCAGAGGGGCACTTCAAGGAATCCAGCAGGAATAACAGCCTTTGTACTGTGCTGTACACACCATGGCTATACTGAAGGACAACTAAATTCTTTTTAAACAGAGCGTCTCGAATCTGAAATCTGATTGGATGAGCCGTGCAACAGATAAGTGCAACAGAGTGCAACAGTGCCCATCCACTTTTTCAACGGTGCTTATTCCAGTATTTTTCCATTCATTTCTCCCATAGGGATTTCAAAAAAGTCTTCATTAAAGCGTTATAAGCCATGAACCAAGCTAACCAGCTTTGAGGTGAATCACAAAACTACAAACTTTGATTTGAAGCAAAAAAGTTTTTGAAAATTGGACAAAAATGCAAAGGTATAAGACTGTGTACTTAAAGGTGCAATAGGTGATTCTCTACAGAAACATTTTTTTGTTATACTGGTTGAAAGTCTTCTCATATCCTGATAGCAATCATTATTTTAAATGATCTAAATGTATTTTCATAAATATATATCATCTGTGGAAAGCATAGGACCATGAAATGTTCATCCAATGATTATATTCGGTCCGAATGAAATAATAGGATGTCCAACCTGCCTGTATTTACATACCCTTGCGCACCCTGTTCATGAAGACATCGTACGTCATCAGCGCTTTCATACTATGCAGAGTTTATACAGACTTTTTACAGTCCCTACCGAATCAAAACAGTGAGCTTATGCTGCGTTCATGCCTTAACTACTGTAATTAAAGGATTAGTTCACTTTCAAATAAAAATTTTCCTGATAATTTACTCACCCCCATGTCATCCAAGATGTTCATGTCCTTCTTTCTTCAGTCGAAAAGAAATTAAGGTTTTTGATGAAAACATTCCAGGATTATTCTCCTTATAGTGGACTTCAATGGCCTTCAAATTACAGTTTCAGTGCAGCTTCAAAGGGCTTTAAACGATACCAGACGAGAAATAAGGGTCTTATCTAGCGAAACGATTGGTCATTTTAGAAAAAAATGTAAATGAATACGCTTTATATAAACAAATGATCGCCTTCCAAGTGGAAAGCTTACGCTGTATGTCCTACGCCTTCCCTATCTACTTACGGAAAAAATGGAACTGGTGCTGCGTTCGTTCCGTAAGTTGAATAGGCAAGGTGTAGGACATACAGCGTAAGCTTTTTGAAGAATACGAAAGTGCAGTTTTGGCAGAACCACTTGTTTATATAAAGCATATACATTTAAATTTTTTCGAAAATGATCAATCGTTTTGCTAGATAAGACCCTTATTCGTCTGGTATCGTTTAAAGCCCTTTGAAGCTGCACTGAAACTGTAATTTTGACCTTCAACCGTTTGGAGGCCACTGAAGTCCACTATAAGGAGAATAATCCTGGAATGTTTTCATCAAAAACCTTAATTTCTTTTCGACTGAAGAAAGAAGGACATGGACATCTTGGATGACATGGGGGTGAGTAAATTATCAGGAAAATTTTATTTGAAAGTGAACTAATCTTTAAGATGTGGAAACCTGTGATGTTCTAACTGGAGCTGTTCAAGTCCTCAGACTCTGAATTATGCGCTTTCATGTCAACAGTATCAACACCGAAATGAATCTGCAGCAGTCAGGTACAAGCTAAGTTGTTTACGTTCATTATTATTGTAATGTCATGTGCTCTGAGACACGAGGTAGTTTAACGCCGTCTCTTGTGACGCTTTGCCGAGAGCAGCTGTGTGTGTGTGCGCATTCATGTGTTTTGGAGGAAGTGTGGCTTTGACGGTGATTTGCAGGGAGAGTGGGATCATATGCTTTCAATGTTAGCAGGCTAAAGTTAGCGAACTGCATAATTAAATTAAAAATGATGGAGAAATATAAAAATGTATTTTAAGTTTATTGCAAAATATGCATATATATTCAAATATTTAAGTATTTTGAGAGCATAGGAGACCGACTCGATTACGTCATTTGTGTTGCTTCATGGGGATTCGCTCCCATGAAGCAACACTAATGACGTAATCGAGTCGGAGATCTTTTGATGAGTTTTGCTTGACATGAATCAGGGTTTTACACATTTGGTAACAGGGTTGCAAAATATATATATAAATATATATGCTAAACTCATATAAAATAAATAGAAAAAATTATCATATTATATTCAGCTTGACAAAACAAACAAACAAAACAGTGAATACATAAAGAGTGACTTGTCTACAAGTAGTCAAATGCTTTTTTCCTTTGATTTATTGTCTTTGATGATCCCAATGAACATCCAATTTTGAATACAAAACATGCAAATTAAACTATCCAATTTGTTGTTTGACTTTGTGATGCTTTGTGTCTCGTTCCTTCAAAAGGACAGGAGGACATTCATCACTTCACACAGAGATTCACTCCCAGACTTCAGATCAGCTCCGTATCACAATGAATTTTTACGCCCACTCATAAAAGGAATCCGTTTCCATCTTAATTCACTGAAAGGATCTCTTCAAACCCGGCCCGGACTCAAATTAATCTAATTCAGACCCCACGGGGAGATGTGTAATACATCCTCTCTCAAGCACTCACTGTTCTTCTCTTGTCATAGAGTAATGACTGAGCGAGTCCCAGTATCCCTTCTACATGTTGTCTGTGAGGGGACGTCATGACAGCTACATTCATTACAGTAACCAGGTTAACCAACCAGCAGCTGCATAAAAGACCAGATCATTTTAAAGTTCATTTAGACGTTTTCAAGATATATTTCAGAGATCAGCGCAAGTTGTCACAAATGGACACATGGCCAAAACGATGGTTTGCATGTTAGCTTTTACCTTTTTGCTGTTTCATAATTATCCCTTATTGTGACAATTTATATACATTCTATTGTGCATAATACACCCCATTATCCAGTTATTGGAGTATGCTTTACAGGAAAATACTATTTTCGTGTAACATGAATTTCGTCATCAGAAGAGTATGTGTGTAAAATGCTCACCAAAATTAGAGAAAAGATTGGAAAAAACGTTGCCTAGTGTGATGAGTCTCGAATTCTGCTGCAACATTCAAATGGTAGGGTCAGAATTTGGCATCATCTCCTGCCTCGTCAACAGTTCAGGCTGGTGGTGGTGTAAAATGGTGTGGAGAATATTTCGATGGTTTTAATTTTTATTTTGATGGTTACTTCCAGCACGATAACACGCCATGTCACAAAGCTCAAATCATGTCAAACTGGTTTCTTGAACATGACAGTGAGTTCACTTTACTCAAATAGCTTCCACCAGATCTCAATCCAATAGAGCACCTTTGGGATGTGGTGGAACGGGAGATTCACATCATGGATGTGCAGCCATTAATCTGCAGCAACTGTGTGATGCTATCATGTTAATGTGGACCAAAATCTCTGAGGAATGTTTCCAGCACCTTGTTGAACTTATGCCACAAAGAATTAAGGCAGTTCTGGGGGTCCAACCTGGTGCTAGCAAGGTGTACCTAATTAAGTGGCCGGTGAGTGTAGTATTCCATATAGTGTTCAGATCATAAACTGTAACCTAGACTGAATGATGCCACACCATCAGTTGCACTAAAACATTGCTATCTTAAAACCACAGGAGCCATTCAACGCCTTCACCTGAGACAGTACTCTCCCAGATAATGGGAGTCCTGCAAGTGTGTGCAATACATCTTAAACATCGGTCCTTCACCTTTCATTGTAAACTATCCATTTGGGTAGAATAGTGTTGTGGCAGCCGTTTTTCCCTGAGCGTTATATGCGCCCTGTCGTTATCCTTTCATATGATGTCTTTAAATTGAGCAGTGCGCTCTGGCGTGACACGTTAGTGATTGTGCCTGGTTAATCTCCCGATCAGGACCGTCTATCTGCCGCGTGACCACATTTCTCACAACCCTTTCCGTTCCATGAATAATGCAACTGGAGCATCGAGAGGCGTACTGTGCAAAAAAAAAAAAAAAAAAACGCGGCGGCCATTTGTAATTACAATGATCTAAAATGCAGTATATGTCCCCATGCAGCCATTCGCACGAGTCCGCTGCGGCCTAGGCGCATCTTGCTCGCCATCTTAAACGATAAATTAAAAATCTGTTTTTGGAGACACTTCCGCACAAAACCAATTACGACTTAGCGAATAAATATTTAATCTGTGTATTCAGAGGTAATTTGTCATCCCCCTCAACGCCTGACCCAAAGCAGTGTTACAGGGGAAGGAGGTTTAATTTGCTTTAGCAGCTGTGGAAAATGGTATGGATTCGGGCATTTCCTTTTTTTCTTTTTCCCCCCTCTTCTGCTGTTTTGCTCTTCTAGGAATCTCAAACCGCAGGCTTTGACAGGGTCTATCAAAACACACAACAGGAGTCCTTTAAACCAGAGACATGAAGACATGCCACTGTAGCTTGAATAAGACCCAGATAACTAAACTACTCTTTTATGTTGTAACTCCTCAGATATATATATATATATATGTATATATATATATTTCTGGACTTTGGGGTGACGTATGCTGCAACACATCGCTTTATATATGGCTTACATTTTTATATGATCATGCATGTATAAACATAAATAGTCTGTGCATACTGTCATACGCCCATTATGTTCATTTTGACACAAATCACAAGTTTGGTCTTTATGACTGAAACAGAAATGTCAAATATTGTCATTTGACATTTCGACATTTTCACTTATGAATTTTTCATAAATGACATAGTCTGAAGAAGGGGAGCCATTCTTTCTGCCGGACAAAAGAAGCTTAGATAACATTTACTGCAAAAAAAAATGCTGTCAAAGTGGAAGCCCGGTTTAAAAGTGGGTTTAAACCTGAAGCACTGGCCCCGCCTCACACACGTTCCTTTTTCTCTTCCGTCTCTGATGTTGCTCGGCTGGTAAATCTCCAGCTATTCCCTCCTGACCTCCACCAGCACCTGTGAGAGTGTATTTAGAGACCACATGATGATCCAATATGTTCAACACACTCAACATGTCATGTTCTATCTCCTCTCTACTCCTTTACAACAGCTTCCACTTCACCCATAACACTGGCCAGGGAGGATAATAGGGTGTAACTTCAGACATTTATGTCACAGGGGTTTCAACATTAAAGTAGTCTTTTCAACTACTTTTCAAAAAGAATTAAATGTATAGATTTTATTGTTTGACCCTTACACCAGACCCAGACTTTTTCAGTTCTGAAATATGAAAATACATCCTAAAATATTAATATTGAAATAAATAATATCAATATTATATGTGGAAAAAAAAAAAAAAGCACACAACCGTTCAAAAGTTTGGGGTTTGTAAGTTTTTTTTAATGTTTTTGAGTCTCTTATGCTCACCAAGGCTGCATTTATTTAAAGATACAGTAAGCGATTTCTGAGAAAAACTGCTGAAAGTGGATCAGACCAAGCACCAAAACACACTTGTAGCCAATCAGCAGTAAGGGGCGTTATACACCCATTAGGGGGGAGGTGACTACATTGCATAGCGTGTTTGTGAATTTGGGGGCGGAGCTATCAAGATAGGGGTGTGATCTTATTGGGTAAGGGGCGTGTTTGTTTTGGTGATTTTAAATATCAACAATGTTTCTCAAAAATCGCTTACTGCACCTTTAAAGGGTTAGTTCACCCAAAAAATGAAATTTCTGTCATTAATTACTCACCCTCATGTTGTTCCAAACCCGTAAGACCTTCGTTCATCTTCAGAACACAAATTAAGATGTTTTTGATTGGATCCGAGAGGTTTTTGATCTCCCTATACACAGCAATGTCATTTCTAATTTCAAGGACCAGAAAGGTAGTAAAAACATTGTGTTTACTGCATCAACAGCGACTGACAGGGAAGAGAAGAAATTTTTTAATAAAGTAATTATTTTTGTTTTGTTTTTGCGCACAAAAAGTATTCTCGTCACTTCATAACATTAGGTTGAACCACTGTAGTCACATGGACTATTTTAACAATGTCTTTACTACCTTTCTGGGCCTTGAAATTTGGAATGACATTGCTGTGTATATATCAGAAACCTCATTTCATCAAAAACATCTTAATTTGTGTTCCAAAGGTACAGAAATGTCATTTTTTGGGTGAACTAACCCTTTAATCAAAATACAGTAAAAACAGCAATATTGTGAAACTACAATAATTGAGCAGCAAATGACTGAAGGATCATGCGACACTGAACACTGCAGCAATGATGATGAAAAAAAAAAAGTTTAATTTCAAAAAGTCTGCAAGGCCAAAATGTGCTCATAGTTGAATACCCAATAATAAACAGGGTAAAAGGTACAAAAAATGACTTTCCTTGCTGCAGAGTTATTCCAAATACACTGAAATTTAAAAACTGCAGTTTTATCTGAAAAAGAGCTACAGAGAGGGAGGGAGGGGGGGTTGTATAAAATGCATTTTATACAACAAAATAGAAGGAACAAAATACAGAAATGCAAAAAGGGACAAGGAGACTGTGGCAAAAGGACACTTTATTCGTCTAAATATGTCTGGTAGACACATTTGCTTTGTTTGCATCTCAGGACAGTGCAGACAGAAGCGCGGAGTGTCTTGAATACATGCTCTTCACAAGGTCTACCTCTGTCACATTTGCATTCCATGGCCTTTAAAGACGCTCGACTGTACGCGTGTTGTTCCACTGTGTGGTTTGTTTTGCTTTGCTCTCAGATTGAGTATATCTCATTTAGTCTGATCTTTCCAATACCTTATTCCCAAACAATATCTCTGGCTGCACTCTGCCCCGCATTCAGGAGAGGGTAATTTATGCGCATGAGAGCTAAAAAAGTTTAGTTATTTCATGTATAATACATAAGGGTAAGGACTTCCTCCATCTCTAACCAAATAACAACTGGAGTTTGTATTTATGACCGATCAGTGACCATTGTGTGTTGGAGTTGGTCTATATGATAATGAGATTTATACAGTGAAATACTGCAGAGCTCAGAAAATGTGATCTCATGGTCTGTAATTTATATAACATACAGTAGCTTGTGAGAAACAACTATTTCTCTAGCTTGATGCGTTTCATACTTCTCATTTGATTCCAGTAACCCCATTCCAGAAGGCTAATTGCTATTCATCTACAATCCTAAACATGATAAATGTGTGCATACCTGAAATCCAGCTGCACACATCACACAACAAACACAGTGCAGCGCTTCCAGGTTCTGAGTTTACAACATGAACAGTGTAGAAGAATGACAGGGAAAAGAAGAGACTGATGAATAAACAGAACTAACAAAACAAGAACCAATCAAAACATGACACATGAAACAAAGGAACTTGTTCGAGATGCATCAGCGCTGCACAGACTGATCAGCGTATAACATCAAAGTACCGCAAGAGCGAATCAAAAGCATAAGGATTCATCTGCTCTCCAATCACTCTTGCGGTACTTTGATTTCATAAGCTGATCGGTCTGCGCAGCACCGATGCATCTCGAACAAGCCTATTGACAACAAGACACATGTACTAGGGAAGCACATGACAGGATCACATGAGGGGAACAGGGAATTACATGACAAAAAAAAAAAACAGGAAACAAAGGAACCATGACAAGACAAATTACAAAATAAAAGACAAGAAAACATGATCATGAACTCAAACTAAAAACAGAAATCCCAGGTCCCTCAGTCTTTAAAGGTCTGTTATCAGATTGAGGAACATGGCAAGAACACCACATTAATAAAACGACATGAATTATTAAAGTACCCATCTGCTGTGAGAAATACTACCTAAACTTACAACAGGGGGATTCTTATTAATTTATGCACTTTAGAGAAGGTAAAATAAAGCCTAAGAGGGGCACAATTTAAGCTTCGCTAGAAAATGATCCTTCACTCACAAGAGGGCAATCACGCAGAAAAGACAGCATTGATGCTATGTGTTCAACGCCAAGTGACAAAATAAGACATGGAAAGGTAAAACAAGGAGGAAATTGAGCCTCAGTGTATTTTACCGTTGGGCGAGCAAAGCCGGTACAACATCTTGAGGTTGAAAAAAGAGAGTTGTTTTTCCTTCTCATTCTTCGCTTCCTCCTTTTCTTATTCACTCTCTCTCTCTTTTTTAACATTGAGTGACTCAATTTCATGCTCCATTGCCATATCTACGCCAACACTGCATGAAATCATTTCAATGCGGGGATTTCAAAGTAACTGAGTATTTCAAAAGTCCCCTGATATGGGTTTGTATTAGTCAGGGCCAATGCGACATAGCGCGTATTCACACACACAATCAGAACAGATAACTCTCCAGCGGAGGATTGGAGCCGTACACCTTTGCATCATCCTAAAGGATGAAATCCATAAATATTGTCCCCATGACTGAGTTTGTACTACTGGAAAATTCAGCTGACTCCTTGCGATTTGATGCTGATTCACAACGCCGCAGCGCTCATTGAATAATTGGATGAAAAACCTTAAACCATCTGAGTGTTTGCGATTGGTGTGAAACTCTATTCATCGGAGTCATCCACTTTCAGAAAGATTTAAAAAAGCAAAGTGAATGTAAAGTGGGGGGAAAGTCTCAAAATAGCCAGATTCATATCCATTCAATGTGTATGTGAAGAGTTTAAATGGTACCTGTCCAGCTGCCCGTAATTTAACTTTAAAAGACAGCAGTCATGACTCTCCACTTTAATACACACAAAGCAAAAAAAGGTTTTTAAGAGTTTTCTCATGGATTTTTTGAAATAAAGATTCCTTGAATTAAGATTCCCATGCTTTATTGTAACAGCCACCCATGACATGTTAACTTTAACCCTTTTTTAAAGTTTAACCCTCTGGTGCTGTTCGGTCATTTTTTGCCGAAAAATTGTACGTTTTGGGTTTTTACAATTTTTTTACTTCATCGGAATGGTACGAAATTTGGATAAGTATTGGCACTTGCTATGTGAACACACACAAAAACAAAATCATGATTCGAAAAGGTTAAATGGTCCTGAAAAATAATAGTCACAATTGGATTGTAGTAAAAATTACCATATTGGAAATGAATAGAAGACGAATTTCATCTAGTGGAAACGTTTGGTACTGCGCCCAAACAAAATCTTACTAAAAACTAATAATTTGAGATATCAACCTCAAATTTGGAGCACAACTTGTTTAGATTTATGGCTTGGATTTTCTCACAGTTTTAGAGTAAATTATGTTTTGATGTTTTTATTTCATATAAAATCTTAAAATGGTATTTTTGTGCATTTTTCAAAATAAACTGATTTTTTTTTTTTTAAGTTTTACTTTTTTTTAACTTCAGCAATAATCTGTGTCTAAAGTGTCTTCTTTAAAAAGAGACCAAACTTAAGTCTGTGCTCCAATGCTTTATCCAAAGATTTATGACAAATTAGGTTGGAAATTTCATTATGGTCAAAAAGTGGTTGACAGGTAATGAATGTAAGATAACTATTCCATAAATATAATTTAGTACCACAAATCCCATAGAAATCCAAAAAATTAAATAAAAAAACATTAACTAAAATAAAGCACATTAATTTCATTGAAATGAATTTTAAAAAAAAAATTAAAGAATTTAAAAAAAGGTCATTTTTGACTGTCACATAAGCAGCGCTAAAGGGTTAAATTCAAAGGTATCAAAACTTTAGACAGCAGAAGAAAACATTGAAAACATGGAGCTAGCAGCAAGAAAAACCTCTAATGATCCTTTTTTTTTGTCTGAAAAGTTTTTTATCAGAAAAGTTGCCATTTCATATGGCCTGAAAGTGCGTAGATCTGTACAAATTAAACTGTTATTCAACAAATTATAAAGCCCTCCTGTTGCCCTGTAGATCCTCCTTCTTTGTCTCCAACCAGACACTGTTGAAAGTGAAATTTACATTTCTAAGTCTGCTAGTAATATACTTTCTGTGTGACAACCATATTTGATAATTTGATGGATAGGTTCTACAATGTCCTTGAACTCTTCCAGCAGATTTAATGCAGTCATAATGGAAGAAAGTCTATAAACGAGCTTCAGATGGACACAGACATTTTAATCTTCAACTGCAATGCTGTAATATTCACATTTAGCTACTACACTGCACAAAACAGCATTTTTATAAAATACAGACATGCATGAATTGTTCACTGAGAAATTAATGAAACCCTTTAATTTTGCAGTGTCATTATGATACAGTGATGGTATCAGATGATAATGCCACAGTATTTTTTATAGATCAATCAGCCATCAAACTTTATGATTACCATACATTATCAACATGGTAATGTCCAAAAAACAAAAATATTATGATAAGGAGTGGGAGTAATTGCATAAGTCCAGTTTTGTTGTATATGCCATTTCCATATTGTGTTGAAGTCTCAGTGACCTGCAGTAACTCCCAAGGTGCACTGCAATGCTAAACCAGGCAAGGATATTCTTGACACTTTCTCAGGAGAGAATTGTAAAACTGCATCAAAATAAAATAACACAATGGGAAAATACGTTAATAAACAAACAAACAAACAAATAAATAATCAAACTGTCTGAGCATGACTTGCATTCGGACTTGACCGCACCATCTGGCTGAGACGCGGGTGAGCAAGAGGCTTTTATTGCAAGAAAGCAATTTTTTTCCATTTGAATTTTGAATGTGCTTCACATATTTGAATGTTTGCGGGTCAAGGGCCCACGCCGCATTAGTCTGTCCTTATTACCCTGTAAGACCTTGTTGCCATTCCCTTGTTGCTTTCTGAACATAATAAAATGAGGAAAAGGAGAGTAGAAGGCACTTTACAGTATGTCTTGGTATTCTATTCACAGATCTTGGCCTTCCTATCCAGTGTGAGATTTCACTCGGATTGCATGAGTTCACTAGAACGTTACATAAAATAGTTATTTATCCATAAGGCCAGTGCTTCCGATGTTCATTATTTCTTTCCATTCTTCTCCAGGTGGATCAAAGAGAAGAAAAGGATGAACCCAAGTTCCTCTCCACAACACACAACCCCAAAATGTAAAAGAAATCATTTTATTAAGTAAATAATTAACGTAATATAAGTAATATACTCATAGTCATATAAATATATAAATCAAATGTTATACATTTTGCATTACTCCCTAAAAAAGTAACAAATTGTGATACTTTTTTGTTGTGGTTACATAGATACTATTTTTACTTGGATACTTTTTTTTACCTGGGTTGGGCTTGTTTGTTTGTTTTTTAATAACAACAACAAAAGAAAAGTTCTATTTTTTGGCAAATGTAGAGGCCCATTCATACCAAAAGTGAAATGAATAAGCCTCTGGCTGAAGAAAATGCAAATTCAAGCCTGTACAGTAGAGGGCGCAGCTCAAACAAACCTTACAGCTGTGCTGCCATTCTGGATTGCAGAAGAACAAGAAGAAAGTTCAACACTCTTGCTGTGTCCAATTCACATACAATCCAACCTAAATAGTATTTGAAATTGGCATTAGTGTGTCCCAAATCGTAGTATGTTGAAATGAGTATTCCAAAGATTCCCAGATGGTCTACTTTTTCTGGTTAGAATCCGAAGCGCAGAACCGTGCACATCCTAACAGCTAATATTACCAAAGACTATAGAATAACACAAGACGTGTCACTCGTATTGTTTTGAATGGAAGAAAGTGCAACGCGCAATATGGCGGAATAAGTCCCGCCTTCCAAATAAGAGCCAGTTCGTGATTGGTAAAGTCATCGCGTCACTGCAGCGGCCGTTAAAAGCTCCGGTTCCTATAGAAACAGTCAGACGCGCAAGAGACGAGCATTTAGGACTGCGCATGCGCAGTAGCTTGATCCAGCCTGAATAATACCGTTTTTTGTCATGATTCAATCGTTTAGAAACAAAATTTATGAGACAGTTGTTGTCAGATTTCATTGGTGATTTCAAATATGAAATTTAACCGAAAGCTTGGCAAACAGCTTTGGAGAATTTGATGTTTCCCCATTCAAAGAGATAGGAGCTGCACTTGAATGCCTGAGAGGCGTTTCAAAACGGCCGCTGAGTGAAATGACTTGTCTTAAAGGGACTTTGATATTGCCCACAACCCATTGCACATTGGACAAGGATTCGATTAGAACTACAAACACGAATAAAAAGTGTTAAAAAACTACAAACATGGCGGATGTGTGAGTTCGACGGTTATGTAGAGAGGTTTAGATAAAGGGGTTTCAGTGATTAATAATCAGTATCTAACCTGACAAAAAGATATTTATTCAATGTTATTCACATTATATTTAATCTGCAATGGCATTGTGAACTTTTGTAAAGATACGTTTGGTCATTAACTTTTAAATGCTTCATTATGCAAATTGCAAACACATGAGGAGAGTTCTCCTCATGAAAGACCCATGACTGGCAGATCAATGTGCTATTACATTTCTCTATGAAATGGTAGGAAATTAAATGAAATTGAATGTGGAGGATTTTAACTGTGACAAGATGATTGACTGGGCAGTTTAAACGGTGACAGGATGCACGTCACTAAGCGACAGAGCTGTCCATTAAAGACGCAATTATGACGAAGAAACTTGCATACTCTTAGGGTTCCTCATATCTGGTCCTAGAGGGCCACTGCCCTTCAGAGTTTAGTTCCAACCCTAATCAAACACACCTGGACAAGCTGATCAAGGTCTTCAGGGTTACTTAAGAGTTTCATCAAAAATATCTTAATTTGTGTTCAGAAGATGAATGAATGTCTTGCGAGTGTGGAACGACATGAGGGTGAGTACTTAATGACAGAAATTTCATTTTTGGGTGAACTAACCCTTTAAATATGATTTAAAGGCCATTTCATCCATCAATTAACCAGAACAAAATTACTATAGAAGAGAAAAACTAAAGGTCAATAAAGCAATATTATGGTCATATTTACACACCAGCAGTCCAGCTTTGATCTGTACTCTCACATTATCTGAAACAGGCCAAGCTTCATCTCAAATTTGACCTGACATGCAAAAGCAAATATCATCTGCTTGAGTGGCCATAGCAGACAAGCAATTACGTCCATGTTGACAGAAAGGCATGCCAGGTCTTCTTTTAAGCTCACACAGAAATGATACACACACTCACACACACACACACTTGAAGAGTCTTGAGAGTAAATGGTACCGTATGAATAAAATGACCTTGCAGGAAACAAGAACAAACTAGTGAAAACATCACAAAAAGAACATTCAAGCAATTACCTGTGAAGCTAATCTAATTGCAGAGCAGTACGAAATAGAAGAACCAGTATGGGAATTACAAAACAAAAACACATTAAAGAGAATACACATACTGTATGTTACAACAAACAAGCCGAGAAGACAAGCAAGATCACAGAACAGCAACACAAGAACAATTCACTGAATGCAGTGATTTGCAAGTGAATTCAATGGTAGCTCTTAAAACAACATCTTAAAGCACTTCTAGTGGCTCACAATCTGAACTTCCCTGCCATATTTCAGCTCTCCATCAACCCCCAACACCTTAGAGGACATGTTAACGCTCACTCCCTTGTTATTAATTTCACAAATGGACTTAAGCTAATTGGAGACCATTATTCTGTTGTATGACACATTAGTCCAGTGGTCACCTTCAAGAGCATGTACTGACAAGTCTTCACAACTTGGCTATTAACTTTCTCATTAAGTGCATAATAAAGTGGCTTCCCAACTGAACACACCCCTTCATGAGCGAAGACTACAATTCACCTCCTGGTGGGACAGATAATAACGTCCCACTCGGATGAATATCCTGTTTAAATATTAACATATACAGTACATTATGTCTTTACATGATGTCTTCTTACCAAAGAGACTTGTGGTAGTATGCACAAACATGCTGTCTCATACATTATTGCTCAAGCTTGTCGGTTCAAAGGGCTGCAAAACAAAGAGTAAACATTATGTCTGAGGGAGAGGCACTTAATGTTAGCGAGATGTATTAAGAAATGATTACAGAGATTTTTCTATGTTACTGAATTATAATCAGGGGCGTAGAACAATCTAAAAAACAGGAGGAAATAAAAAAAAATGTATCATGACTATACATTTTGTGACATAACATCTGCACAGTGGAAACATAGCTTTACTAGCAAACTCACTAGGTCTCATGACGAATATGTTTTTAATACTTGTGCTACTACAAGCCAAGACTTTAATTTTGGCTTTAATAAAAACAACAAAAATAACAAAGCACAAAATGGCTTCCAAGATGGACAATATTATCTTTCTCTGAGGGCCTAGTGTCAAAAACATGTTTTGATCATTATTATTGGAAAGTGCTTGGAGAAGTGGACAGACAGTGACAACGTGTCCTAACCAGATGCCATGCGATAAGATTCCAGCAACGAGCAATTTGACTGTCCATACTAGACGCGACGCGACAATGAGAAGCGATAAAATCAATCAAAAACCACAGCCAATCAGAAGAGAGTGTGGGCGGGCTCTCTCGGCAAGAGCACAGGAGACACAATGAAATTGGCAAGTACATAGTAAAATTCATAAATATCACACCATTTAAACATTATTTAAAGAACATACGGAGTGACTGAACCAATCTTTGTCATAGAATACACTTGTTTGTTCGCATTGAGTTGACAGTTTGAATGTTCTTGTGCCCATTTATTATTTTCAAGATCTGAGGTGTTGTTTTTATAACAGCTCAAAAGCTGGGAATACAGAATGATATTCAAACTCACATTAGATGCTTTTAACATTAAATAAAGAACATAAACAGTACCTGGCTGATATTATCATTGCCATACTTTGTGTTGCTGTTCCAGCCGCGACGTCGCAGAGAAATAGAAACCGTTTCTAAAATAGAATTGTCGCGTGTCGCCGTCGCGGCTGGTAGGGACAAAAAGATACCTTTTATCGCGTGTTGCGGCGTTGCGTCTGGTTGGGACACGGTGTGAGACAGCCAAACTATTTAATGACAATTTAGAGATAACAGCTACACAAGAACCTAGAAGTAGCGAAACCACCACTATCGACATACAACCAAATGAACCTTTACCTTGGGATTAAATGTTTGATGTGTAAAACTGAAGGAACAGTCTGTGTGCGTGTGTCCCAGGAGGAAGAAGGTCTTTAATTTGGCTAGAAGAGGGTGAATGGCATAGGTCAGCACCAAGACTCAACCTCTCCGCTTTAAATAAACCATCTTTGACATCTGCTGCCTGCCATCCTTTTTCACAACCTTCACTGACAACACAGAGGGCCAACCATAAATATCACTGACAAGAAACCCGGCGACATATCCCGGACCAAACGGATTAAATATACAAATGTGTTTTATGGAGGTCAGCGTGCAAGAGCTTACATCTCAACTTGGAAGGCACATCATTTTCAGCTCAAGGTCACTCCTCCATCCCTTTCTGTTCCAGAGTTACTTAAATCTGAGCCAAGATTTTTTTTTTCCCCCGGTTTTTCTTTTTACAAAATCAATCTGTCCTCCTCCATAAAACGAGATACTAACAGAAATTATTTATATTTCTCTTTAATAGTGTGTGACAAGCAGAAAAAAAGGAGTAAAGCATCTAGCTGCAGTAATAGTGTGTTTAGTAAGTGTCCTTGTCTGTGTTTGAAGAATTCAGCCTGACACCGTAAGGGTTTCATTAAGCTCCGGTCCGGGGTTGGGGATTGACATCATTGATTGTGACGAACGTGTGTAATTCAACCAAGATGTCATTGTCATCTCCTGTTTATCATGTGAATTGGTGACGGACAGCATGCGGGGCTCTCGGTTCTGTCGTTTGAAAGAGATCACTTTTTCAGTTATGCCTGTTCAAAACAAGTGAACCGTGACCATTATCGCCATCTTGTTATGACAAGAGTGAGATAGAAGATTTCAATGATGTAGTCAATTACAGAGAGGTATGGGAAACATGTACAAAGGTGTTTTTTTAAGTTCTTTTATGTCATCAGAGAAGAGGTTGTAAACTCCTTTGAAACTGCAGATTCAAAGAAAATGGTTTCAAAGAAATACTGGTCTTTTTGATCATGTTATTTATATCATTTAGTATTTATCTGACTTTTTTATTTCATTTCATATATATATATATATATATATATATATATAAGGGTTTAATGGTATATGTATTCATCCCGAACTGTACAATACGGATGCCATGGTTTGCATGATCATGCAGTTAGACGACGAATACAGTCACACTCCAATTCAGAAGGGGGAGTGAGCGGTAATGCAACAGTGTTTGCTAACCACCACAACAGGAAAAAAGAGCAGGAGAAGAACAGCGCATATGCGAATGACTGCTTTAAAACAAGTCCTCTAAATGCACACATGGGTCGAATGCATCTTTCTGTGCTCACGGACAAAGGAGTATACTTTGAAAGGCTTGCACTCTCAAATGTGCGCGAACTGGAGCAGAACACAGAAAATTAAGTATAGGAGGGTTGGACTTAAGCTTTGAATGTTTAAATATAGTTAAATATGCTTTTCAGTTTTGTAGCAAAAAATATGCCCTGCAAAAAATATGACCTATGCAAGAGTGCATTCTGTTTACTGCCTAGTGCTTAATACACTAAAGGAATCTGTACTGTACCAGTTAACTCAGGTGGACTAAAAGCCGCTAGGTGGAACAAACTGTACTTTGCACTACTGTCTGTTCAAAATAAATGAAAATAAACTTAGTATTGTGGATTTGTTGATTTTTCCGGTAACACTTTAGTTTAGGGTCCAATTCTCACTATTAACCAGTTGCTTATTACTAAGATATTGGCTGTTTATTAGTTCTTATAAAGCACATATTAATGGCTTATTCTGCATGACCATATTCTACATCCCGTAATCCTACCTAATACCTAAACTTAACAACCTTAATAAGCAGTAATTAAGGCTTTGAAGCAGAAAGTATATCTAATATAAAAATGTGATAAACATGATGGTGGTACATATTGCACTGCATTTGATTTACATATTATTGTGTAAATAAGAACAATAGATATTAATCAGTGTTTTTTTTTTCATTGTGTTAAAACAATGAACCACTGATTCATCTGATTCATACAAGTGAACAGTCTGCTGCAACTTATTTTAAGGTCTTTTGAATCATCTCTGATGAAAAGTGAACATCCACCACGCCTACAGTAACTTGGAAGTGCACAGAATGAACTCAGTAATTTACCAATTAGTAATTAACAGAGCACTGACATTAAAGGCCCTAGAAGTTAATAATCGCCTACTTGGCCTCTCCATTCGTTGAGTGTCTGCCATTATGCTCATGTATCCATGGCAACACACTGAGTGGACAGGCCTGTTGTCCCAGCATTGACAATAGGATGGCAGAACGATGCTAAGTGGGCCCACCACCCAATTAGAGTACACCAATAATCCACCTCTTCGTGACGAAGATCCATACTTTTCATCTGGGACTAAAAAAGTCGTGATATGGCAGACAGTGTAAAACAGATTAAAATCAACTGTTAAAATTCATATCAATCATGCAAACATGATGCAACTGCATAGAGAAATATACATGAAGAGTTTGTATACATGAACAGAATGAATATATTCTGATGTGTGTCTATATATGTATGTTTTTCACATGCAATTACATTTTTCCTGTCAAATCGGAGTTCATTTACTGTCCAAGTGTAAAGAACATGTACTAGAGATTTCTAGTTCCTCCAGCTGTGACCTGTGGTTTAGTCTAACCTGACACTTACTATAAATCCACTGTAACTCTATTCAAAAATACCCTCTCAATCTTCTCAGCAGGACAAAGCATTCTCCTCTGGTGGTGAATATGTTTTGTATAATAGCTTTTCCTTTTATGCGAAGTAAAAAGTACACCATGGATCTCTGAACAGGGTTAAAATGCTCTGCCATTAGGCCCCAGGGTCATCTGTATATATACATATTATTTGTCCCAAAGGGCATAATAGTTAGCCTATTAAATATTCTGGATAGAATTATTATAGTCATCGATTGATGCGACATAGAATGTAGGAGTAGCGTAAGCCTTGGTGAGAGTAGACGCCTTTTGAGGTTCAAACAAATAGGTCTGGGCAACAAAAACAAGCTCTTCTTCTCTTATATTGAAATCTTGTGACATTTCTCTTTAAAAATTCTAGTTTAAGACTTCTAATTCATGACTGGTGTTTTGTTTTGTGCTTCCGCGTTTGTCAATATGTCATGCGTCGGGTCACGGGTTACTCTTTCGCTGTAAATCGATGCGTACAGCCGTCTGCTGGAAGTTTTAAATATGGATATTTTTCTTACAAAAACCCATTGCTTCGCTTCAGATGGCCTTTATTAACCCCCTGGTGCCGTATGGATTACTTTTATGATGGATGGATGCACTTTTTTGGGCTTCAAAATGTCACGCCATCTTCAATACCATTATAAAGCTGGGAAACAGTTAAAATGTTATTTAATATAACACAATTGTGTTTGCCTGAAAGAAGATAGTCATATACACCTAGGATGGCTTGAGGGTGAGTAAATCATGAGATAATTTTCATTTTTGGGTGAACTATCCCTTTAATGAAAATAGTATGCATATATGTTCCTTATATTCCATGATATAAGACTGAGAATTGTTGACAGGATATGGCTTAATAGAGGCAGGGCCCTGATGATTTTGTTTTCTTTTTTGGTAAATACCCACTCTCGTTGCCCCCTAAAGCTTTATTGATTTGAAGATGATTGACTTGTGGCCATCATTTAGGCCTGATCGCATTAGAAGAAGAAATGGCACCCGCATTCATTGCCAAATCTGAAGGCGAGAGTTTTGTTGTTGGAAGAGATGGACAATGCGGCGCAGCCCAGCGGTGAAATATGAATAATTTTCGCAGGCCCTGCTATGTGCCCTGAAGGCAGGCTAGCTCACAACCGGCAGAAATCACCACAATTCTCTCTCTGTGTTCCTCTCTCCCTTTCTTGTCTTTCCTTCACTTGCTCGCACTCTCTTTTTTGTCAATCGTGGGTCAATAAAAAATCCCGGCCCACTCATTTCCAGCAGCTCCCCGGCAGGCGCTGGGCATTAATCTGAATGCAGGTGTGCTGGTCAGCCTTAGCTCTTCTTTACCCCCTCTGTCTGGAACAGACCTCTTAAAGCTGGCCCACATTAAAAGATTTTTAAAATCTTATCAGATTTTCAAAGTGTGAGAGACCACAAACATGATGATAAAAAAAAAAAAGTCATAGATTTAACAGTTTTGTTGCTATAGTGTGTGGAGTGACCAAGACAGCACACCACACACTAACAGATTCCATTCACAAACAACTACAGTCCTAACTGTGAACACGGGTAATCATTTTGCAAAATCTCTTGCGGTCAAACGTGACTTTAGAGTAAACAAACATGGCGGATGACAGGCAATAAGAAATGGCAGTAATAGTGTTTGGACTGCTTGTTACAGAAAATTTGCGAGAAAAAAAAAGAAAAAGGTTTGGATGGAGTCGTGTTATGCTTCCGTCAGCTCGCTTTCTGATTGGGTATTGTTTCATTCCAAACATGACAATCTACAGAGTGCATGTGTGTTTGTCCTCGGGGTTCCCCCCACACCATAATTTTGAGATGAAAACATGCGATGTTCTACTCGGAGCTGTTAACGTCCTCGGACTGGGAATTATATGTTTCTACTATCAATCAACACTATCAATGCCCAAATGAATCTGCAGTGGTCAGGTGGTACAGGTAGATGCTCTTCGAAAATTCTCAGTTTACAAGCTGTAATTACAAGTTCTACAAGGACGTGAACGCTTTTTACAAGTTGGAATCTCATAATTATGGTAATTACGAAATGGTGTGAACGCACCTTGAATGCCACAAATTTATCCATCATATCCGTAAATAGAGAGAAGTTTCTCCGGCTTCTTTGTGTGGGAGTGGCATAGATTATCACAACAAGCAAGAAAGGTTGACATGGAGCACGCTAAATCTCAAACCTCCGGGGAATCATTTGTTTAAAAAAAAAAAAACAGAACAGAGGAGAGTCTGCTGGCAAAAAGAGAACACGGCAGAGTCCGTAATAAAACAAGAATCAACATTAGCTTGGCTATTCTGAGATGACGAGAACTGAGAGATTTGAAATGTTGTAAAAGTGATGCAGAGATAAAAATTTTTTTTACTCAACAGGTAAATAAGGTTTATTGATATAAAAAAATTGCCATATGTAACTCTCGAAGAGAGTTTATTGTAAAACATCTGTTTTGAAGGGTCATATTCATCTGCACAGTCACACAGAGCTAAAGCAAAACCAAAACAATGTTCTTCAGCAAAATGTATGCAGTTTTGTTTTATAACCGCTAGAGGGCCAAACGTTACATAGTGTACCTTTAACTATAATAACCCTGGCCCTAGACTGTGACATCAGATCACTTAGTTTGACTGCAACTTTACTTTAAAAAATGAAAGTACATTTAAAAGTAAAATACAAAAAACAATAATATTGAAAGTCCTATCCTACATATTTTTTTCTTTGATTATCCTGTTTCACTGAGAAATACATCCTATTTTTGAAAGTAAAACTGTTCACTTCAAAGTAAACAACCAAAAGCACATCAATTCACCACTTACACTTTCATTTTATTTTCATTTCTTTGATGCTGACCTATTCAACCCTTTGCAAATGCTCTATTTCTATAGAAGCCAGTTTAGTCAGTCAGTCTCACCCCGTCTGTGTGATTTCATTGACATAGTTTGATCAAAGCATAATCAATAGGTGACGTTAGTTTTATGGTTGTCTGTCTGGTCACACTAACCGCACTCTTAAACACCTTAATCAACATGATCTAGAATCCCCATGGCGGTCTGATCAGCCCGTATGCGGCTCCTACACTTTTAATAGATTAGCACCTGCGGGACAGACATGCTCTCTCTCCACACAATGTCTTAAGTGCTTCTGGGAAGTAAATCACGGTTCGGCTTTGTAGAAGTGACCGATTAGCCGCACACATATACTTATATGAGTTGAGAACATATTGGAGATTTGCCTGTAAATTATCACTGGTTGTGTATTGACAGCAGTGATGGTTATGGTTTGTGCACTTAAATCTTGAATGTATCTCATCTCTGAAAGACATGTAGGAGTGAAATGCAATGCTTCTCTAATAATCAAGAAGATAGATTGATGAAGATTTTAGAAGATACTGTATTGACCTCTTTCTATAGTTTCCTGAGAATTTTATGCATTGTATGTCGATCAACATGATTCTATTCTTTTTAGATATTAAAGTTAAAAGAGATATCTGAGAATCACAATGCAATAAACAACATTTTCTGAAAAAAAAAAATTAATATTAACAATAATATACAGTATATACATATATAAATATTAGCAAACAGATTTGAGAGATTCAAATCACTGGACAGGCATTCAAAACCCAAAGTTGCATGTTTCATACACTGTAAAAAATAATTGTTGGTTTAACTTAAAAAAGTAAGTTAAGTTAAATAAAAAATTTGAGTTAATACAATGAACGTGATTGATTTAATCAACAGAAACTCAAAATATTATGTTATCTGAACCACATTAATTATCTATGTTGATTTGACAACATAAAAAAATGTTGTGATAACAAATCGTGAAAATAATTTTTACAGTGTAGCGGGAAGACAAAGTGCCATTGCTACAAAGTAAATCAACAGAAATTGAAGTGGTGAAGAGTCAAAGGACACAATCTCCCAATGCATCATATGTTCCTTGCCAATTCATTTGAAGCTAGAGAATGACATTAGAAACATTTCCCCACCTTTTTTTCCCTTTCTCTTTTCCTTTCCCAGAATGCACTCTGGCCAGAATGGCATCAGAAGTCCTAGCACGAGTCGAGGGAGCACTTCAGTCAGCGCTGCCGGGGTGCGCAGCATGAATAGATAAGATCCTCAACCTTGAGCAAAGCTCCCTCCTGAGGATCACTGGGGAATGAAAGGTCCTGCCTGGGAAACATTATTAAAAATCTCTTACTCTGTATATCAACAACTCTGCTGCTGTCAGCGGCACAAAATCTGTTGGTAGACTGACCTTGTTTGCACAAAAGAAGCCATGTGACCGTGTAATTTTTCCAGGAATTGGCCATTTCATTTGGCACAGTTGGATTTGTGTTTACGAGAAATAGAGGGAGCAGCAATTAAAGTCAGTTGCAAACACATCCAAGTCATCTTTCATCTGAATATGGAAACGTAGAAATCAGCTCACATCGTCATCCGGTAATGCAGCTAAAGACTTTGGGGCGGTTATTTTTTTAATTACTCTGGAGAGAAACAAACCCTGCTCCAAAAGCTCTTTTGCGGTGTGGCATTTTAACATCCAAATAAACTGTACACAACAACTGTCCTCCATCAATTGGCTTAATTAGAGGCAGGATTAGCCTGGCTGAATTGGCCTCTGGGGGAGAATTTGGCTGCCCGGGGAACAGTATGTTGCCCTAGGCTTGCTCTTAAAACTCGGGGAGTATTTTACTGCTGCATGCTAATTGCATTGGTGATTGGCCATTACTGTGGACTAACAAATCCACAGCACTATGTCCTCGCATAGACCCCAGAGACCGGGGTGAAAAGAAAGCCGAGCAAAATGGCAAGACGGCTTTGAAAGAAAGCATCCGACTGAGAGGCTTCCTCTACAGGGGACTGTTTTTTTATTGCGAGGCGTCTTTCCAAAGACAGGATGTGAACCACTTGTGCTCTCTCACACTTCCAAGTGTTCCTTTCAGCTTTGTTGCACATTCATACAGGCTCACGCATGCATACACAAGCGGTTGAAACAAGCAGGGCGCGAACCAACCTCGGCTCGGGCTTGTTATTGCCACTTCCTGCGTTTGCCTTCCAAGTCCCGTGTTTGCGGAACAAAAAAACGATGTTTCTTTGACTGGCATCGGGAAAGCGATGTTGGGTAGCTTTTAACCAGACTCCTGAGATACCTGAACTTTTTTTTTCTGACGAATAACTGAAGTGACAGCTAACCCTGGAACTTGCAAATAGTTTGAAAGTGTTTACAGGTATCTCCCTCACTCTAGGTGTGCTCAGGAACGATAGTCGGGAATGCTCTCCAGGGGCTGATTAAGGGTGATGTACACTATGCAAAGCGGAAGCCACTCCAGTGCAAGCCAAGCATCCATGTCAACAGTCCTGTCTCAAGCAAAAAGGGAAAAAAGAAGAAGAAAACTATCGAACAAGGATCTCCACAAACAGCATAATGATTTTACAGCACATTAGACCAGGTAGCTCTTCGGCGCAGGTAAGTTCCGCTGTCTTTACTGCAGCAATTAGTGGCGGACCATCCACTGTGTCGCTCACTCTAGCAGAGCGAGCACTGGCAGACGGAGTGCACTGTGTGTGTGTGTGTCTGTGTGTGTGACAGGTGTAGGTATTCCCAATGGGTAGGTGGATTTCTGAGTTCTATTCTTGCGTGTCACTCATATCTTTCAGATCTTTCATTGCTACATGCATTTTGTGAAAAGCGTGTCAGTCCTCTAGACTGTATCTAAAGTTACTGGTCAAAAAACGTTATAATCTAACAGTTACATCTATGTAGTGTTGGGGAGTCTGTAGTCTGATTTCAAGTTAATTTCAATAAATCAGTAACTCAATAGTCATTTTATGTCATTACATGAATTCAGACCCTCAGCAAAACATTCTTCTTTGACTAAGCAAAAGCAAGAGTGATCTTGTTCTAAAAATGTAAGTTACTTAACATTAACTTGTTGTAAACAACAGTTAAAGGATTAGTTCACTTTCAAATGATAATTAGCCCAAGCTTTACTCACCCTCAAGCCATCCAAGGTGTATTTGACTTTTATCTTTCAGATGAACACAATCAGAGATATATTATTAAATATGCTGACACCTCCAAGCTTTATAATGGCAGTGAGCGATACCAAATGAGTATGAGCTGAAGAAAGTGCCTCCATCCACATCCATCCATCCATCATAAATGTGTACTCCACAAGGCTCCGGGGGGTTAATAAAGTTCTTCTGAAGCAGAGCGATGCTTTTTTTTTTTTTTTTAAATCCATATTTAACAAGTCATGAAGTAAAATATCTAGCTTCTGTCAGACCGCCTTCCGTATTCAACTTACGAAGAAAGTGTAAACCCCCCTGGAGCTGTGTGAAGTACGTTTATGATGGATGGATGTGGATGGAAGCACTTTCTTCAGCTCATACTCGTTGGTATCACTCACTGGCAACATAAAGCTCAGATGCGTCAGGATATTTATTAATATAACTCCGATTGTGTTCATCAGAAAGATGAAAGTCATATACACCTAGGATGGCTTGAGTTGGAGTAAAGCTTGGGCTAATTTTCATTTGAAAGTGAACTAATCCTTTAATATTGAGTATTATACATTTTAGACACAACAATGTCAGTTTGTTTGTCTTTTTGTTTTCTGTCAATGAAAACAGTTCCAAACATACCAGTGGAATTAATTATTGAGTTACTAATTGAATCACTGAGTGAAAATTCAAAACTGAGTAAACTGAATAAATTTCAAAGTTTCATTCTTTTATGAATCAGTGTTCAATTGAGGAAATTATTTGAATGGCTCAATCATAAAGGTAGTCACTTGTTTCGTTCCTGAATTGAAATTAAGTGTTTGATTTAACCAGTTGGACAAATTATTTATTTTACTCACTCTTAAGGACAGTCGGTTGTTTTGTTCTTAAATGAATCAGTGTTTTGAACGAATCAGATCAACAAATTATTCAAACTACTCACTCATACTGGCAGTAACTTGTTTCATTCCTAAATGAATCAGTGTTTTGAAAGAAACAGATGATCGAATGATTCAAAGTACTCATTCATAAGGACAGTCACTTGATTTGTTCACTTGTCTGTGTTTTGAATGAACCAAATGAATGAATGACTCACTTTACTAACTCATAAGGACAGCCATTTGTTTCATTCCTAAATGAATCAATGTTTTGAAAGAAACAGATGAGCGAATGATTCAAAGTACTCATTCATAAGAACAGTCACTTGATTTGTTCACTTGTCGGTGTTTTGAATGAATCAAATGAATGAATGATACTCATTCATATGGACAATCACTTGTTTTGTTGTTCAAAACAATCAGTGTTTTGAACAAATCGGATAAATGAATGATTCAAATGACTTACTCACTTGAACAAGGACAGGGACAAGGAGAGTCACTTGAATTTTTCCTGAATGAATTGTTACGTAAATCAACTGAACTATGAAGTGAAGTACACACACACACCCATACACACATATTATATATACAGGTGCTGGTCATATAATTAGAATATCATCAAAAAGTTGATTTATTTCACTAATTCCATTCAAAAAGTGAAACTTGTATATTATATTCATTCATTACACACAGACTGATATATTTCAAATGTTTATTTCTTTTAGTTTTGATGATTAAAACTGACAACTAAGGAAAATCCCAAATTCAGTATCTCAGAAAATTAGAATATTGTGAAAAGGTTCAATATTGAAGACACCTGGTGCCTGACTCTAATCAGCTAATTAACTCAAAACACCTGCAAAGGCCTTTAAATGGTCTCTCAGTCTAGTTCTGTAGGCTACACAATCATGGGGAAGACTGCTGACTTGACAGTTGTCCAAAAGACAACCATTGACACCTTTGCACAAGGAGGGCAAGACACAAAGGTCATTGCAAAAGAGGCTGGCTGTTCACAGAGCTCTGTGTCCAAGCACATTAATAGAGAGGCGAAGGGAAGGAAAAGATGTGGTAGAAAAAAGTGTACAAGCAATAGGGATAACCGCACCCTGGAGAGGATTGTGAAACAAAACCCATTCAAAAATGTGGGGGAGATTCACAAAGAGTGGACTGCAGCTGGAGTCAGTGCTTCAAGAACCACTACGCACAGACGTATGCAAGACATGGGTTTCAGCTGTCGTGATTGCTTGTGTCAAGCCACTCTTGAACAACAGACAGCGTGCCTCGCCTGGGCTAAAGACAAAAGGACTGGACTGCTGCTGAGTGGTCCAAAGTTATGTTCTCTGATGAAAGTAAATTTTGCATTTCCTTTGGAAATCAGGGTCCCAGAGTCTGGAGGAAGAGAGGAGAGGCACACAATCCACGTTGCTTGAGGTCCAGTGTAAAGTTTCCACAGTCAGTGATGGTTTGGGGTGCCATGTCATCTGCTGGTGTTGGTCCACTGTGTTTTCTGAGGTCCAAGGTCAACGCAGCCGTATACCAGGAAGTTTTAAAGCACTTCATGTTTCCTGCTGCTGACCAACTTTATGGAGATGCAGATTTCATTTTCCAACAGGACTTGGCACCTGCACACAGTGCCAAAGCTACCAGTACCTGGTTTAAGGACCATGGTATCCCTGTTCTTAATTGGCCAGCAAACTCGCTTGACCTTAACCCCATAGAAAATCTATGGGGTATTGTGAAGAGGAAGATGCGATATGCCAGACCCAACAATGCAGAAGAGCTGAAGGCCACTATCAGAGCAACCTGGGCTCTTATAACACCTAAGCAGTGCCACAGACTGATCGACTCCATGCCACGCCGCATTGCTGCAGTAATTCAGGCAAAAGGAGCCTCAACTAAGTATTGAATGCTGTACATGCTCTACTTTTCATGTTCATACTTTTCAGTTGGCCAAGATTTCTAAAAATCCTTTCTTTGTATTGGTCTTAAGTAATATTCTAATTTTCTGAGATACTGAATTTGGGATTTTCCTTAGTTGTCAGTTATAATCATCAAAATTAAAAGAAATAAACATTTGAAATATATCAGTCTGTGTGTAATGAATGAATATAATATACAAGTTTCACTTTTTGAATGGAATTAGTGAAATAAATCAACTTTTTGATGATATTCTAATTATATGACCAGCACCTGTGTATATATATATATATATATATATATATATATATGTGTGTGTGTGTGTGTGTGTGTGTGTGTGTGTGTGTACTTCAACACACATACAAACAAAGCCATAAAGAAACTTACGTCATTACGTCCTTTGGTTATATTTTAAAGTGGAACAAAGTGGAACGTTACCTATGACCTATTCGGAAACAGAATATACGCAACATTACATCACCTTTAACAACGATTGTAACAGTAAATCTTCACATAAAACCGAGTCCTTCTTCATTCGAGCGTGGCACTCAGAGCAATGACCTTCACAATCTGCTGCTGCTGTCTCTCCTTCCTGTTCCCGCCTCCATTAGTCAGTGTTTTATTCTCTCCCCCGGAGGCCTGGCACCATAACACACATTATAAACACCCGTGCCTGCCTGTTACAGCTGCCATAACTCACCCCACATGCTTTACATAGGCCTATGATGGCCACTGATGAAGCGCAATGTGAGATGGAGCTAGTAATGTTAGCCCATGGGCTTGCGTGGCTAATCCCTGTGGTTTATGTTCTGCTCTGTTTTTGGCAGAGCAAAAAATAAAGCAAGGGGAGAGGTGAAAGTGCACAATATGTTCATACATTTACATTAACAAATGAAAAGCTATTAGGATACACATACAGTCAACATTCAGGATGGGTCAAAAAGAGACTGTGTACATGTATTAATGCTTCAAGGAAAAAATTTAAAAGTCGTCCTGCCCATACCTTTCTCTCTCTCAGTTCCCTTTACATTCTCATCTTTAATTCAGAGTCACACCCACTATGTAGACTTCAGGAAGGAGCTGCAGTTTATAAGAGGTGGAGGGTTAGCCAAAGAACCAAAGAGATGAACGGTCAAAGAAAATCTTATTTCTCTCTCTCTCTGTCTGTCTACATCCATCTTATTCACCTTTTGACATGACAAGGATTATGAAGTAAAGGAAATTATCATGCATACTTGGACACACACACATGCATGCACATTTACTCTGATATCTAAATGAAGATTAGATCAGATTCAGATTCATTCTTTATAAGATTAACCATATACTAACCCTAAACCTAATGTTTTTATATAATTGAAATGATTAGTCATTAATATCCATTTTGTTATGTTTAATAAAATTTGTAATGACAGAATTTTAACTTTTGGGTCAACTAACCCTTTAACCCTCTGGTGTTCTTCAGATTTTTTATTTTTATTTTTTTTTATTTATTTTTTTCTCCATCGGAATGGTACAAAACACAAAAGAATTCATGGACATGATTCAAAAAGGTTAAATGGTCCTGGAAATAAAAAAAAGTCACAAGTACCCCTTGCAGTCAAAAATGACCGCATTGGAAATGAATCGGAAACAAACTTAATCTAGTGGAAGCGTCTGGCACTACACCCAAACAAAATCTTACTGTAAGCTAATTTTTTTAGATATCAACCTCAAAATTTGGAGCACAACTTGTTTAGTACTTGTCTTTGTACAGACCTACAAACTCAGAAGAGGTGAAAAAGGTGACGAAGTAAATAGTTGTAAGGGGGTCTGGGGGCATCATCCCCCATGATTAATTTTTGTTATTTTAACATGTAAACGAAGCGTTTTGGTGCACTCTGACAAGAAAATAAATGGAAAAAACAACATTTACATCAAAGTAAAAAAAAAAACAAACTGACACAAATTTCACAATTGGATTCAATTTCAATTCAGGAGCTTGTGATTTGATTTTGATTTGATTATCTTCGATTCAATATTGATTCATTTGGGGCCTATATTAAGATAAAGTACATGGCAAATTTCCTCAAAGAAAAAAATATCTCTCAACTAATGCTGTGAAACTATACAGCAGGGGTTAGCAATTAAGTTTGGCATCAGGCCAAAAAAATTTGCCACTAGATGGCGGGCCAGAACATGATCAAAGGATAATTTAAATTAATTGATCAAAAATGCACCTAGAATTGCCTGTGACAGACTGTTACAGTGTCTTTTGTAACTGGTAGTGAGCTGTTACTCTGTGTTAAATCCTGCAGTAGGACAGTCATTAACAAAAAACCACATTTGTGTGGCGGTGTCCGGTTTTACACTGGATAAATTAATAAAGCAGAGTAGTGACCTGGCAAGTATCTTCATTCACCAACTTGCAAAACAGACCACCTTGCTAAAACACACATATGTGGGAGATGCGGAATGGATAAAAATAACAAAAAATAAAAGAGGACTTGAATAAGCCCATTAATGGCATGTTTGAGTCATCATCTTAACGAACTATGTTTTATTTCCTCTTCCCATATTGTGAATAATAAATGTGTCTCATTTTAATTTGCTTGTTACACAATGGAGCCTAACTTATTGTAATAATTATTTGACATAGCCTACTTTTACACTTAGAATTATTCCTTGGCATCCTCACGTACCAAAACTGAATTTTTTTTTTTTTTTTTTTGCGTGCTGGTGGTACGCTATTACGTCGTGTGCAGAGAGATGTTAACATTTGAGCTAGCTGGTGAGAGAAAATGGCACTATCAAAGAGTCTAAAGAAGAAAGTTGACAGCAAAAAAGGGCATACAAAGAAGAATGGAAAGACAACTATGCGTTCATCCTACCTAGTTTTGTGAATGCAAAGCCTGCAAAGCCGGTGTGTCTTATCTGCAACGAAGTTGTCACTGTTTTCAAAGAATATAACACCGTGTCTACACCGGATGCGAGCGGCACATCAAAAGATAATAGAACCCATTTTAAATCAGTGATATTGTCTACACTGGATGCGAGTCACACTGTTATAAAACGGATTTATTCAAACATACATTCAATATTGAAGCACATGTTAAGTACAAATACAAGGGATATGCTGTAGCCTATAGAGCATATATTTAGCAAAATGCTCCTCTCTAAGTTCATTTTTGTAGCCGAATAACGAGTTTTTGGACACTGAACGGCTTTTCTGAGGTAAATGGGATGGTAAATGGGACATTTTTTACAATCTGTTTTATTGACGTCTTTCCGCGGTTGAAACACTAATTGAGCGATTACATGATACATGACACTGATTTCGTTAAGTTGTACTGTATCTTTCAACATACCTTCAGAGGTTCATTCATGTTTATTTCATGTTGTAACTAGTAAAGTGGAAGAGATGATCGGTTCGTGCGCTCTGCTTGAATAGATGGAGCCTTGGTGCGTGAACGCAAGGAAAGATCGTGACAGACACGTGACGTCTATGATCTCACTCCAGTCTATGGGAAAGGTGCCCATTTTTGATTCTTGTGAGGTTTATTGTGCTTGCACAAAACAGCGAATTTCGCCAAAAAGCGACTAGTTTACAGAAAGCTTTGATTTTCTCAGTTTTAGAGTAAAACATGTTTTGGAAAATAGAAAATAGAAAAATTGAAAATAGTACTTTTTCATTTTTCAACATTTTTCATAACACTTCAGTAATAATCTTACAAGTGTCATCTTTAAAAAGAGACCAAACTTAAGGCTGTACCCGAAAGCATGCTAGATTTATAACAGTTTACATTGGGAATTTCAGGTCTATGCTTAAAAAGTGAATAAATGGATTATAACTACTAAATAAATATAATTTAGTATCATAAAATCCCCTAAAAATACAAAATATTAAAAATATATATATATATATATCGAACATTATCAAAATAAAATATAGCACATTCATTTCATTGAAATAATAATTTTTTACTCCTACGCAAGCAGCACCAGAGGGTTAACTCTAACTATGAATTCACTATATATACCAATTCATATTATTACACAATATATACTGATATAATGTTATAATGTATTTAAAATACATATTAATTACCTAAATACTTAATTTGAAAAGTACTTAATACTCACTTAATAATCTAATGTAAAATAATTCAGGTAATCTAATAAATTCTAATAAATATGCACAGTGAATATGAAATTGATATGACATAGTGACCAATTGGATATGGATTGAAATCTAGGATTTAAAATTGGACTTTCAATACAGATACTTGAGTGACTCGGTTATTAATTTCATCAACATTGCACTTTTGTCCATTATTGATGCTTTGATCAGTAATCATTAAGAATTCAAAATTACATGCATGAGTTGAGTGTACAGAAACCCTGTAGCGTTCAATGCTGCAGCATCACATTCTAAAGACGGTTCATCGTCATGTTATATACAACAAAAGACACATGATTGGGGGGCACACTCCTTCCAATTCCCCTTAAATATACACCTATGAATACATGGATGCACACACAGGCTCATAAATCTCTCCAGCCACTTGAGACAGCACAATCTTTGGCTATCAGGCAGCAGCATTGCCGCTTCTCTCCTCACGCGCTGCTGTTAGTTATTCAGAGTGTTTGGTGCGGAGTGAGTGTCTGCAGCAGTGCTAGGGGCCAGACCTATCGAACTGGGCCATAATGGATGCAATACATCAATGCGTTTGAGCTCAGCAACTTTAATTAGGCTTTCCTGGTCATTTCATCAATGCACCCCCACCACAACTGTCCTCGGCCCACCCCTCCTTCACCGCTGGGATTTGTTTAATACCCAGAATCCAAGGCTGCATGTGAATTACATTCCAAAAGCATACTGGTTCCACTAGCCAACCAACACAGTAGCAAGGTTAAACAGAGAGGGAAAAAAAGCCTATGAGGGGTTAAATGTTCGTTATTAAACACACGAGCATTGCGTTTAAACCCCACAGAGAATAGACAGATTTAAGTGTTCTTGAGGTTAAAGAAAGAAGGGAAATAAATGTTTACGTGAGAAGAAAAAAATGTGGATGTACGTTTTCGGTGTCCTGGGAAAGACTCTTTCACCACATTGTTGGAATATGAATGTGAGATTCAAGTGTTTACTCTCAAGTAAGAAAAAAGGATTTGTCAAAAAAAGGATTTCATATTCAAGGAAACCAGCGTGTGGTTTCTTCTAAGTGCTAAGAGCAATCTTTTCCTCAGTCAGCACACAGTTGAAAGAAAGTTTACCGGGAAGAAAAATGCAGAAGTGTAGATGCAGGACAGTGAATGCTTGTAAACACTAGAAAAAGATCTTTGCGTAACATCATCCACCTCTAGCCGTCCTCAGATCGCTACAAGGCAGGACTGTGTTTGAGAGCTATACATAAAACATGACCAAATGTATGTGGGCACTGAACAGTGCACACAGATGCTTCTGTAAAATAAATAAAATAAAATAAAAAATAGGTCACATTTCATCCCAAACAAAGAATTACAACCCTCCACCAACAAAGTCTCATTACCTTAAAGGGATAGTTCACCCAAAAATGAAAATTATCCCATGATTTACTCACCCTCAAGCCATCATAGGTTTATATGACTATCTTCATTCAGACGAACACAATAGATAGATATATTTAAAGATATCCTTAGTCCTCCAAGGTTTATAATGGTTGTAAATGGGGGGCCACATTTTAAAACAAACAAACAAAATGCATCCATCCATAATCAAAGAAATCCATACGGCTCCAGAGGGTTAATAAAGGCCTTTTGAAGTGAAGGGATGCGTTTTTTTAAGAAAAATATCCATATTTAAAACTATAAATTCAAATAACTAGCTTCCAGCAGACAACCGTACGCATACTGTGCAAGTCGACTTGCGCCAAATGAGTAACCCCCTGATGCGATGTATGACGCAGGATGTAGGAGTATCGTAAGCTTAGACACCTCTCGCACAAATAGGGCTGTGCAACAAGCTCAAGCTCCTCTTCTCTCATATCGAAATCCTCTGAACATTTCTCTTAAAAATTTCTTGTTTGAGACTTGTAATTCATGACCGGTGTTTTATTTTTCTCTCTCTTTTGCTCCTCCGCGTCGGGTCAAGGGTTGCTCTTCCGCTCAAATCACTTGTACAGTATGCATACAGTTGTCCACTGGAAGCTAGTTATTTGAATTTATAAAGTTTTAAATATGGATATTTTTCTTACAAAAACACCCTTCCCTTCACTTCAGAAAGCATTTATTAACCCCCTGGAGCCGTATGGATTACTTTGATTATAGATGGATGCATTTTTTTTTTTTTAAATGTTGCCCCCCATTCGCAACCATTATAAACCTTGGAGGACTACGGATATTTTTAAATATAACTCTGATTGTGTTCGTCTGAAAGAAGATAGTCATATACACCTAGGATGGCTTGAGGGTGAGTAAAGCTTGAGCGAATTTTCATTTGAAAGTGAACTAATCCGCATAGGCTACACATAAATTATAAGTATTTCACTAAGGTTGATGACAAACAGTATTATAAGGTAAGGCAGCAGACCCAAACTAGTTAGTAAGTTGGTATGAGCCATCACAGTCATCACAATATAGATTTGGTGGTATTTTGGGTTAAGGTTACAGAAACATGTAGTATAGTATTATTTTTTCTTACTGTGGGGCGAGAGCTTGGTTACAAACATTCTTCCAAATATCTTCTTTTGTGTTTAGCACAACAAAGAAATTCATACAGGTTTGGAACAACTTGAGAGTGAGTAAATGATGACACAATTTTCATTTTTGGGTGAACTATCCCTTAAGTTTTGTTATTGTTGTTTTTTTGACTACACCGCGACTCACCCAAAACGGTCTTGCGACCCACCGCTGCTATAGATGAACTAACACTAATGCTACATCACACAAAATCACATACATATACATACTGTACATATTCACACTCATTATAAACTTCAATAGTCAGTGACATACCAGCATCAGCTATACATGACTTTTCCTGAATGATGGACTGCTCCCAGTTCACTAAATGTGCAGCTACTAATCCATTGAGTCTTTAGCTAATATATCCATTACATGAGTTGGGCTGCAGACGGCTAGCTGCGCTCAGTAAATAATTCTTGTTAATTAAACAGAGAGCATCAATCTTGGCCGAGGCTTTGTGAGCTGCATGAAAGACATATTCCATTAGCAAAACTGGATATAACCAGAGCAAAGCTTATTCTCAATTTGTTCATCAGTCTGTACATTTCCAACCAGACTGACAGCACAATGTAAATTATACAGCAGCGGAAAATAGCATTGTTCTAAATTAATTTCAGTTTTGTGAGTCGTCTTCGAGTTTCCAATATCCCAGTGAGATGACGTGAATGACAACGAGTTTATAAGGTTACAATCATATTATGACTGAACTGTTATGACTTTATTTATTTTGTGTCACCAGTTTATAAACGAGAGTAACTAACAATGCTGGAAATTACAGACAGAAAATTTTTGGCAGTAGGGTGAGATAGTCTGAATGCAGGCAATCTCAAAGTGAACGGTTTAAGGTCTGCTCGGGGCCAGCTAGAGGACATGTTCAGGTTAAAAGTGACCCGTAACAAGGCTAATTTACAGCTGATTTACAGTGGAAATAAAGGTAGCCAACGAGACCATTAATGTCTATTATGGCGTGAATGTTTGCAGGAGCATGAGCTAAAAAATTTGTACAATTTGTAGAGTTGATGCAATGACTGTCTCAATGGCCAATTTAGTGCAGCCTACTGTAGACTGAGAAATAAAAACCAGTATAAATACAATACAATGTGGTTACATTTGGAAATATTACTACAAACATATGTGACCCTGGACCACAAAAACCAGTCATAAGTCACACGGGTATATTTGTAGCAATAGCCAACAATACATTGTATAGGTCAAAATTATCGATTTTTCTTTTATGCCAAAAATCATTAGGATATTAAGTAAAGATCATGTTCCATGAAGATACTTTGTAAATTTCCTACCATAAATATATCAAAAATGTATTTTTGTAAGTAATATGTGTTGCTAAGGACTTCATTTGGACAACTTTAAAGGCAATTTTCTCAATATTTTGATTTTTTTGCACCCTCAGATTCCCGATTTTCAAATAGTTGTATCTCTTTCAGATGTTGTATAAATCTCATTTTCTAAAAACTGACCCTTATGACTGGTTTTGTGGTCCAGGGTCACATATTTCAATCATCAAATCAGACTTAGACAAAACACATCTTCACAAAATCACCATAAAAGTACCATAAACACATGAACCTCTTTTATGATTATTTTATGATATGTACAGTAGTTGCAAAGTTACTTATAGTTAGTAGAATTTGAAATAAAAGAACCCAAAATGGTTCTTTTATGGCATTGCTGTGAAAACCCCCTTTTGGAACCTTTATTTTTTTTTAGTGTAAATGAGGTGGATAAACTACTATTTTGGAAAAATTCAGCATGTTTAGTACCCAGCAGGCATCCAATCTCTTGTGCCAAAAATATGGTGTACAATACTTTTTTTTAGGTGCACTGCAAATTAATGTTATCGCAGAGAAGGGAGGGAAATGCATTTACAGGTTTCAAGTGCTAATTAATAGCTCTATCTAGTAATAAATTTACCAGTGTGCATTACCTTGAAAATATACCAGTGTGCTTTGACCTTTAGGCTCTAAATCAAAAACAAAAAAAATCCTTCTAAATATAACAGACATTTAGCTGTAGATGTGAATGTTCTTTGAGAGGAGTTCACTTTTCCACAGCTCTCTGGAAGTTTCCAGTCAGACAGTGACAACGGGGTGTGAATAGCTCAATATCATTTTGGCTGATTTTCTTGAATCTCTGTGCATTTAAGAGCTCTCATTGCTGGTCTTAAGCCTCTTTTAAACCCTGATGAAAGCTTGCCATTCTGTCAGTGTTGAAAAATGGCAGCCTTTGAAGCGGCAAAGATGTTTTTACCATCCGTAAATTAGAGGCGCAGTCGCTTTGAGATAAAGTCTAGAAACCGTCTCCCTTTGATATGAAACAATGATGTCAAGTTAGACGTGTCAGCGTGTGTGTCTAAAAAACTGTGCTTTAAAGTCCTTCGCTAAGTATGGTAGATCTGACACAGATGCCGAAAATATTAAAGAACCACATGTGCCCGTTTAGGGAAAAAAATGCATTTCTTTTAATCAGGTGAATTTCTACCTCACTACGTGCTGGATCAGGCTGCTGAGGTGGGATAGAGGGGGCGGCACTTCAAAGCCTGCCGTGAACATTACTTTCATTCGTTGCTTACCACTCTCACTCTATTGAGGGTTCCCACACTTTCTGCCAATAAATAACCTTTCCATGACCTTTTATTTGTTATTACTGGATTTTTTTTAAAAAAACTAAAAGCTGGAGCTAGAGAAAGCTGTATTCACTAAAGAAACATTTTTTTTTTTTTTTATAATTTCTCAAACTTTTTCAGATCTGGAAGACCCAATCTATAGCTCTGTTCCAAAACTGAAAGGTTAAATTTTCAATTGACCGTTCGCAAAGACCCGCCCCCTTTAGTTACTGTTGCTACGTCCAACATCATGTTCTCACGCAGTGAAAAATACATCGTGGAGCAAAGAGGACACTGACAACGCGTTGACAAACAAGACAGAGCGGGTTAAAAATTTTTAATTTTTAAAGAATTTTAAACAATAAATACCATTTTATGGCTCTTTAATGTGTCGTGACATTGCTATAGCGCCTCAGTTCAAGCGGCTCATCTCTTCCTACTAGTTAATTTATAGCATCAAATAAATATGAATGAACATCAGAAGGAATGTTGTTTCAACCACGGAAAGTAGTAAGTACACACCATTTTTCAAGTTCAAGTCCACCGACATTAATCTACTCTCCTGACTGCTTTGTTGGACAAAATGGCAGATTCGTCATTATGATTGGTTAGATCGCCTGTCAGTCAAACTCCCGGCGAAGGATCAATTGATTTTAATACAAACACAATTTCAATGCGCAATAGTTTAATAAAGTATTAGAAAAAGTAAGATATACATGGCACACACAAATTTTGGGGTAAAAAAAATAATCTTAAACTATACATTATTATTCAAAATTTTGGGGTCGGTAAGATTTTTTGGTCCCACTTTATATTGTGGCCTTAAGTGGCCTTAACTACTATGTACTTACATCAAAAAATAAATACAATGTACTTATTGGGTTCATATTGAATTGCAAAACACTTTTGCTGCTACTTGAGGTGGGATACAGGTAAGGTTAGGGAAAGCTTTGGTGGTCTGGATAGGTTTAAGGGTAGGGGTAAGGTGTAAGGGATGGGTCAACAGTGTAATTATAAATGTATTTATAGAAACTAATTACAGATGTAATTACATGCAGGTGTTTTTAAAATATAAGTACAATGTAAAAACATGTATGTACACAATAAGTGCATTGTATCAAATGATTCATTTAAATGTAAGTACATAGTAGTTAAGGCCACTTAATATAAAGTGGGACTGATTTTTTTAAATGTTTTTGAAAGTACTCCAGTTTTCAGAGTCACATGATCCTTCAGAAATCATACAGATATGCTGTTCAAGTAACATTTCTTATTATTATCAATACTGAATACAAAATTCTTTGATAAACAGACAGTTCAAAAGAACAGCATTAATTTGAAACTGAAATCTTTTGTCCAATCATAATCTACATTTCTTCAGCTGCCATCTTGCATTTACTTTTTGGAATCACAATACATTCTACAGAGGATTCACATGATGCTGGCTTTGAATGTCACCAAAATATAGGCAACATAATTTAGATGCCTACCTTTCAGAAGAGCCTCCACGAAGAGCACGCACCAATGATGCATTAAAATGGCGCCTCTGTAGGAAGCTCATAGGCTTTAAAACACAGCACATGTGTGTTCATTTATGATTCTTCAGTAGTTTCAGTCATTGACCTTGCTGATGTATCTTTACTGCAAGAGATGTTGAGAAGAGATTAGTGCTATGAAGGCTCCCGACTCTTACTCTCTGAACTGTATACCGAGTAATGCAATGAATCGTGTCTAAAGAATCACTTTATGAGATTTTATGTCCATTAAGGATGAAAAGGTTTGAACGTCAGGCAGTTTATTATATTACTCACTCTGTCTTTACATGTCTAGGCTGTAAAAGTGATTTAATAAAACTCAGTTATTAAAACTAAACTTTGCTTCAAATGTTTACAATAATGAAACTTTGTCATACAAACAGCAAATACGAAGTCTGATTTTGCCTTGAAATCTTTTGTTGAAGCAGCTGAATTTGTTCCAAAAGTGGAGCTTTGATTGTTGTAATGGTGGAGGTTTAAAAGACATGAATTTAGAGAGGCAACATCTCTGCGAGGGTTTTAGTTCACTAAAGCACACTGATTAGCACACTAAAGCATGCTAAAACCCTCAAAAAGAAGATGCATCTCTTAATTCATCCACTTTAAAGTGAATGAATTAGTGCTGCCTAAGATATAAAAAAAAACTAGATAAACTACTCAATCTCAAAAACAACACCAAACCCTGAGCTGAAAGTATAAAGGCATCCAAAATATCATTCATTAAAGGGACAGTTCATAGTTCACACAAAAATGAATCCATCCATCATAAAAGTAATCCACACAGCTCCAGGAGGTTAATAAAGACCTTCTGAAGCGGAGCGATGGGTTTTTCTAAGAAAAATATCCATATTTAAAACTTTATAAACTATAATAACTGGCTTCTGGCAACGGCCATACGCAAGTCGAGTTCCAGCGGAAGAGTAACCTTTTGACCTGACACATGACATACACTATTTTGCCAAAAGTATTGGGACACCCCTCCAAATCATTGAATTCAGGGGTTCCAATCACTTCCATGGCCACAGGTGTATAAATCAAGCACCTAGGAATGCAGACTGCTTCTACAAATATTTGTGAAAGAATGGGTCGCTCTCAGGAGCTCAGTGAATTCAAGCGTGGTACCGTGATAGGTTGCCACCTGTGCAATGAGTCCATTCATGAAATTTTCTCACTACTAAATATTCCACGGTCAACTGTTAAGAGGTATCATAACAAAGTGGAAGCAATTGGGAACAACAACAACTCAGCCACAAAGTGATAGGCCACGTAAAATCACAGAGCGGGGCCAGCGCATGCTGATGCGCACAGTGCGCAGAAGTCTCCAACTTTCCACAGAGTCAATAGCTACAGACCTTCAAACTTTGTGTGGCCTTCAGATTAGCTCAAGAACAGTGCATAGAGAGCTTCATAGAATGGGTTTCCATGGCCGAGCAGCTGCAACCAAGCCTTACATCACCAATGCAATGCAAAGCGTCGGAAGCAGTGGTGTAAAGCACACCGTCACTGGACTCTAGGGCAGTGGAGACGTGTTCTCTGGAGTGACGAATCACATTTCTCTGTCTGGCAATCCGATGGACGAGTCTGGGTTTGGCGGTTGCCAGGAGAGCGGTACTTGCCTGACTGCATTGTGCCAAGTGTAAAGTTTGGTGGAGGGGGGATTATGGTGTGGGGTTGTTTTTCAGGGGTTGGGCTTGGCCCCTTAGTTCCAGTGAAAGGAACTCTTAATGCTTCAGCATACCAAGCCATTTTCATGCTCCCAACTTTGTGGGAACAGTTTGGGGATAGTCCCTTTCTGTTCCAACAAGTGCAGAAAGCAAGGTCCGTAAAGACATGGATGAGCGAGTTTGGTGAGGAGGAACTTGACTGGCCTGCACAGAGTCCTGACCTCAACCCGATAGAACACCTTTGGGATGAATTAGAGCGGAGACTGCGAGCCAGGCCTTCTCACCAACATCACTGCCTGATCTCACAAATGCGCTTCTAGAAGAATGGTCAAAAATTCCCATAAACACACTCCTAAACCTTGTGGAAAGTGAAGAAGAGTTGAAGCTGTTATAGCTGCAAAGGGTGGGCCAACTCCATATTAAACCCTATGGATTAAGAACCAGATGTGTTTAATGTTCATGTGCACGTAAAGGCAGGCGTCCCAAAACTTTTGGCAATATAGTGTATGTACTGTAGAAGTAGTGTAAGCTTAGGTGAGAGTAGACGCCTCTCGAGGTTCAAACAAATAGGGCTGGGCAACAAACTCAAGCTCCTCTTCTCTTATATCAAAATCCTCTGACATTTCTCCTTAAAAATTCTCATTTAAGACTAATTCATGACAGAGTTTTGTTTTGCTCTATCCTCTGCATCAGGTCAGAAGTCACTCTTCCACCAGAACTCGACTGAAGTGCAGCCATTGCCGGAATCCAGTTATTATAGTTTATAAAGTTTTAAATATGGATATTTTTGTTACAAAAACGCATTGCTTTGCTTCAGAAGGCCTTTATTAAACCCCTGGAGCTGTATGGATTACTTTTAATGATGGATGGATGCATTTTTTGGGCTTCAAAATCTTGAGCCCCACTCACTTCAATTATAAAGCTTGGAAGAGCCGGGATATTTTTTATATAACTCTGATTGTGTTTGTTTGAAAGAAGGTAGTCCTATGCACCTAGGATGGCTTGAGGGTGAGTAAATCATGGGATAGTTTTCATTTTTGGGTGAACCATCCCTTTAAGAATATATTATCCTCTTTAGACCTGTTAGAGATACACTTGAACTATCTCCTTCAGCTTTTGACAGAATTTCATAGCAAGTACATGATAATGCCAAGGGACTCCGGTTTTTGACCTCTTTTCGATGGACTTTCTTCAGACGGCCCTTCTGCAGCTCACCTCTGGCCAAACTATCATTCAGAACTGCCAGCAAGCCCTCCTCCCCCAGACTCTCCCAAAAGACCTCATAGAAATCAATGGGAAACCCATCAATTCCTGGTGCCCTGCCATTTTTCTAGCTTTGTAGTGGTGCGAGTGGCTCTTTGGAAGACAAAGAGCTTCAAAAGACTCTTCAAGCACCTGGGTTAGCCCATTATAAACTTGTTGTGTCAATAATGAGCCCTCGATATACTCACAAGCATAGTTCCTCACTAAAACTGACAGCTCCAACAATTAATACAAGAGAACCTGAAACAGACCTCAATCTCCTGTAGTTTCCACTCAAACCTTGAACTGCACAATATTAATTTCTAAACCTTAGACAGGTCTTGGTGAGACTGAAAAAGTATTGATTGCAAAACTGTTGCCTTTGCAGTTTACCCAGACCCCATTGCTGCTGCACCACACATTGTTGGGCATGTCTGGATAACTCTAGAGTCTCATTCCTCAAATATTTAGAAAGTATTTATTGACTATAGCAAGCAAACTATTGTTCTTTTTTGTACATTTACTCAACGTTATCCAAAAACAAAACTGTGTTTCACATCTTTGATGCAGAACTTGTGGTGTTATGCTAAATCGCCTCTCAACTTTTCTTCTGAATACTCTGACACTTTGATACACTTTGATATTTTGATCTAAACCATCCATGACAACTAGTTTAAAACTGGCTTATGCCTTAAAACTATTCTCCTATTATTTCCTATAGCATTTTTTGACTATTACATACATTACACAGGAAATATGACCAGCCACTTCGATTTGACAAACAACAGCTCAGCATTTATGTGACATTCGCATCGGCATCATGTTTAGTAAGCACTTCGAAAATGAGTCCAGATAGGCTCCTACTTGTTTATATAGTTATTTACACATTTTACACATTCATTTTTATGATGTTTTCTGTCTCTACAGGGGTGAGAAAACAGGTGTTGTCTACCTGTTACTGTTTAATATCACCTGGGGAGGAGGGAGGAAATATCTCATCTCCCAAAAGAACGCACTTGCATGTGTATGCACGCGTGTGCGGGTATCAATCTAATCTAGCCTGCTGAGACAAATACACTTTTCTAAATATAAAGCTATGCTATCATAGCAACATTAGTGCCAGAAAGGGGGAACCTGCTGTGTGCTTCATTTAATGGCTCAGAGAACCGGCTCTTAATTAGCTTTGTGCAACTGATAGAAATAGACCGGTCAGAGTGGGAAAGCAAAATCATTACACATGATGACAAAGTAATACTTGTTTGAATACTGAAATAACTCGAGCTTAGGTTTTGATGAGATTTGATGAAACATTTTGCCTCCAAATCTGCGGCGGAGAAAAAGTTGCTACAAGGAAGAAAGTTCTGAGATGCATTTGCGACGTTCCTCTCCTGAAATATTGAACATGACATCTTTGAGTGTTCTATTAATATTCTGGCCAATTGTTCCTGCCAAATAAAGCATATTGAATAATCAAACAGAAATGGACCCTTATCACACCTGTGGCATTGTGGGTAATGAAACCGTGCAAGCATGTTTATGAGCATGCATGTCTCACCAGATGTTGTCTCAATTATAGGATCCATATAAAGAAGTGAGCTAATTGAGCAAAGAAGACAGAGATACAAAGTGTAAGAGTATTATGACTAATTGCTTCCGACATGAAGAGATTTTAATATCACCAAAAAGTAATAACTTGCTTAATTTGCATCTAAATAAGGGGGTAATTGTTTTCGAGACTACATTTTCAAGCACACGTACATGAAGAGTGTCATCCTCGACACACACGCATTGATAAATGCACATACTCGCACAAGGTTTAGTTTGTACGTCTGTGAGTACAGGGTCACATAAATGTGTACAGAATAATGTGAAACGCAATATGGGAATTATTTTATTTTCACCCCAAGTGCTTTCATGTAATTACCTTAAAGAGATTAATTAATACTATCCCAGTCACTCACACATGTAATCGTGATCAAAACACAATCATCATAATCTACTGCAACCATCAAGGGACTATCCAAACAAATTGGAATAGGAAAGCATGTATGAGAGAACAGGTTTGATGGAAAATAATTAGTTTTAAATAATTACGCTGTGCAAGACTGTCAATAAATAGATGTTCACTGTGAGCCACAGAACAATTCAAAAAAATGTTTTTTATGTATTGGTACTTAGAATAAATTATCTTTTTAGTACATTCTCTCTTAAAGGTGAAGTGTGTCATTTCTGTGCTATCAAAAGCAACTGCAATCTGTTTGTTTGAGCAACCCAACTGACCTCGATGTATCATCCAATGACATGAGTTTGGTGTGTAACTGACTGTTTGAAAACAGTCATTAGCTGCCTACTGTCAGAGTATACACTGCATTTGATGAAAAACTTAAATAATAAAGTAGAAGTATGCATGTGTATATTCATACTACATTAAATCCACAATGTTGGAATTGTGATGTGACCTACACTACCACAGTTCTATATAAAGGGTTCTGTCAGGAACATCATATACAGTATAGAACCTTTAAAGGGTTCTCATCACTGGATCATTTTATTGATTTAGTTTTAATTATTCAATTTTGTTTTAATTCATTTTTAATTAAACAGCTCATAAACATACTTTATCACTAGAAAAAACTGAAAGAACCCATTAAATGTGAATGTATTATGCAATCATTTAAGGCATTTCTTCTTATGTAGAAGAACCCTTGGATTCTATATAGAACATTACTGAATTTTTTTATAACAATGTACCATTCAAAACTTTGGCATGCATCAGTAAGATTTTTTTTCTTTTAAAACTTATATATATATATATATATATATATATATATATATATATATATATATATATATATATATATATAATAAACACTACCAGTCAAAAGTTTGGACATGGTAAGATTTTTAATGTTTTAAAAAGAAGTTTCGTCTGCTCACCAAGGCTGCATTTATTTAATTAAAAATACAGTAAAAACAGTAATATTGTGAAATATTATTACAATTTAAAATAACTGTGATCTATTTGAAAATATTTTAAAATGTAATTTATTCTTGTGTTGGCAACGCAGAATTTTCAGCATCATTACTCCAGTCTTCAGTGTCACATGATCCTTCAGAAATCATTCTAATATGATGATTTGATGCTCAAGAAACATTTATTGTGTACAATTGTACAAAATATTTGTGTACAATATTTTTTTTTTCAGGATTCTTTGATGAATAGAAAGTTCAAAAGAACAGCGTTTATTTGAAATATAATCTTTTGTAACATTATAAATGTCTTTACTGTCACTTTTGATCGATTTAATGCATCCTTGCTGAAAAAAATATTTAATTTCTTTAATTTCTTTTCAAAAAAAAAAAAAAAAAATTCTTACTGACCCCAAACTTTTGAACGGCAGTGTATAATGTTACAAAAAAAATTTCAGATAAATGCTGTTCTTTTGAACTTTCCATTCATCAAAGAATCCTGAAAAAGAAATACTGTACACAAATATTTTGTACAATTGTACACAATAAATGTTTCTTGAGCATCAAATCATCATATTAGACTGATTTCCGAAGGATCATTTGACACTGAAGACTGGAGTAATGATGCTGAAAATTCAGCTTTGCCAACACAAGAATAAATTACATTTTAAAATATTTTCAAATAGAACACAGTTATTTTAAAATTGTAATAATATTTCACAATATTACTGTTTTTACTGTATTTTTAATTAAATAAATGCAGCCTTGGTGAGCAGACGAAACTTCTTTTTAAGACATTAAAAATCTTACCGTCTCCAAACTTTTGATTGGTAGTGTATATATATATATATATATATATATATATATATATATTAGGGGTGCAACAGTACATGTATTCGTCCGAACCGTCACGGCACGGATGTCACGGTTTGGTTCATGCAGTTAGACGACGAATACAGTCAGTCACAGGCGATCCACACTCCAATCCAAAAGGGGGCGAACACAGTAATGCTTTTTAGCCTAACCACTTTTAACCAGCATTAACCACCAATAATCGCAATAAGCTCTGTGTTTTGTTACTTTCGATAAGAAACATAGTTCCATCTTTCAAATTCTGTCCATTTTATCACGAAATTCAAACAATAAACGTCGTTTTGACGCTTTTTGATGTGGCGTGACAGATCACTGTATAGGCGCCTCACTTCAAACAGCAGCGCGGAGAACGCAATCATCCCTTTCTCTTCACTACTACAGAATGAACATGAATGAACATCTAAAAGGTATGTTGAAAGATACAGTACAACTTACTGAAACGTATCATATCTTGTGTAATCGCTCACTCAGTGTTTCAACCACGGGAAGATGTCAATAAAACAGTTTGTAAATGTCACATAGTATTACATTTACCTCAAAAAAAGCCATTCATTGTCAACTGCTTGTTAGTTTGTTAGAAAAATGAACTGTTTCGCTAAGTATATGCACTATATTAGCCTATATATATTAATTATATTTTACTTAACCTATTAGTTAATGTAAGGCCTAAATAAATACGTCATGAAAACAAGTTAGGACAGCCACTGTGTAAATGATTATATTTATATAATTTATATATATATATATATATATATACTGTGAAATAAAACTGTGTCGTATAAAAGCAGCAGGGCTTTGGTCCAGGTGAATCCATTAGGAAGTCAACAAGCTTGTTACCGCCACCTGACTGCCAACAGCAACATTAGCCTACATATGGTCCCGTCAGTAGCTCAACGCTGTCACCACTTACAAAAAAACAACACCACACCACACAACTAAAAAAAAATCTAAAATCACAATAAACACAAACATTATATCCTCTGAGGAACAGTGCGAGGTGGCTCGTGGGTTTGTGTTTACGGGGGACAAGGACAGAAGATGCTGTGTCAGTCCCCCAGTGGAACGAGGGATCAGCGACAGCAGCAGATGGTGTGATTGTGCGGGAGGTGGAGGATATTTTCCACTTGTCTTGTTTTCCGAGGAAGCAGTCTGGGACACGAGCCAAGTTTAGGCAAAACGCCCTGCCGCCAGGGTTAGGGTGGCAGCGTACGTTAGACTTGTTACACATCCAGCCCTAGTTAACGAAGTTCTAAATCACTGAACTGACAGATGTCAGTCATAAACATTTTAAAACCCCAGTGTTTGTCTGGCCAGAAATGGCCCTTGTCCTTACGAATGTCTCTTCTAGAATATGTATAATATCTTGAATAGTCATCTCACAATCTAACCCATTCTCAAACCCCCGGTTTCACTAAGCTAGTCCTAGACTAAAATGCATGTTTGACCTGTCTGAACTGAAAGGAACTTGCACTGAAATATCTTAAAATATGTCAGTGCCATTGTTTTATCTCAAGATGCACACCAGTAATGTGTTTTGTTGTTGTTGTTGTTGTTTTTTCTAGGGCACCTTTAAAAAAGATACTTAAATGCCCTAATTAAACTAAGGCCTAATCCTGGCTTAGTCTAAGTCCCATCTGTGAAAGCATAGTGGCTTTCAACTTACATTTTGCATCAATATTCACGAAATTAATGACTTCATTCTCTCAATTTTTTAAATTAAATTTGCAGTTTGGATGCAACTACTAGTGGTCGTCCAATGTATTACTAAGGTCGATATATTGGCTAATATGTGGCATATTTTAAAATACCTTCTTTAAAGTTGCCATGAAATCAAAATAGACAATTCTTATATTTTTATAGGATATTGCAGTATTTATTATAAATGATTTATCTGTGTACATCAATATTTATAAAAAAAAATAAAAAATAAAAAAAAATGCATGTGCCCTTATAATCTTTAATCAAAATACCTTCCCAAAAATAACTTGAGTGACTTCAGTCTCTTCTCTGGGAAGAAAAGACTATCACAACTTCTGTTTCATGCCAACTTTTAAAGTTTTGACTTTTTGCTATTCTTAAAATGCATTTTTGAGCAACAGAAATAAAGTTTTTTAATTAAAAGTGACATCACTGATGGATTCTACGTGCATTAGCACAAAAACCCAGCTAATTCTTAGTCAACTATTTTCATCATCGATTCTATTACTGATAATTCGAAGCTCCACATCATTAGTGATTTTTGATTGACATGGCTAAATATCTGCTTGTGTGTAGGCATGTGACCTCAATCCTCGTTGTCCCCTTCCCCGAATTCCTTAGGGCTTGCCATGCTCCTGCGTCCCTCTCCTTATGGCTCTACTCAGCCAAGGCCAATGGCAAGCCTGCAACAGAACAGTCCCGACTTGCCGGTAGCAGCTGGCCTGGGTTCACGTAACAACATCGTGACAACATTTTAGCCCATCCTGACAATGTGTTACCCCGCCACAGCTAGGCTGGTTGTCACTGCAGTCGTCTGCTGTCTCCTGGCAGCTGGATCCTGCTGGTCTAAAAGTATGTAATGCAACAGACAGCTGCTGTGTATGATTTCACACTGCTAAACCTGCTTCAACAGATCATCTAATCTTATTTACTTCGAGAAATCAAGTCAGCAGTGAAACGGTCTCAATTGATTCTTCATACAACGGGTTTATATATAGTATTTTATTGAAGGCTGATGAAAAAAACTCAAACATGTTAAATCAAGAACATTATATAAGGAGGTCAGATAAACCTGGAGAGCTAGTTGACCTCAAGTTTGCTGCCATTTTTGAATAAATGATCGATCACTCTGGAGCCGGAGGCAAATGGCGTGATGAAAAGCAGATGGCTGACGTCACTTCAGGAACGTCCATACTTGATTGTCAAAAGCTCTTCACCAGCCCATATCCTGCTGGTACTTGACCTGTGACGACAAAGACATCAGACAGAGAAATCAATAAGTAACTTTTAATACATCTAATACAATGCCATTTTTGCAATTAATTCATATGCAAAACATTTTATTGAGTTATAAAGCTGTAGTTATGGCATCAACAGCATCCTAGCACACACACGCATGCACATACACACATAATATTTATAAAATAATACATGGAAATATAATTATTTTCCAGCAAGTGTTTATTTTTTTTGGAAGAAAATGTCAAATAAACTAAAAATGTATACGGAATTAACCTGAAATCGCGCTCTAACCTTATTGCGGATTTTTTTTATGCGCAGCTTCTCAGTGAAGCACAGCTCTGTGATCAGTAGTCAATCAATCAAAGCATTTCAATCTTCTGTTTATTCAGCTAGTGTGATGCCCTTAGGGATTTCCTGGGATGTTATTGTACTTCTGCTGAGCATATTTGAAGATTCTGCACAAGAGCGCCCTCTGGCTTTCAAATGGAGCAGCATATACTTCTGATCACAGAGCCGTGCTTCACTGACAAGATGCGCATTTAAAAAAAAAAAAGCAGCCTTTGCCAAATCACGTGCGGTTTGATTTCAATTAATCGTGCAGCCCTCTTACAGTATATATTACTTTTTTGTGGTTGAGAGAAATACACCTTTTTGTTACATAATGGGGTAGTTACGGCATCTACAGCATGCTAACAGTTGAAACTAACCAGGAAAACCGTTACTAATATTACAAAAGAAATGCGCTATTCATGATCAGCCATGATTAATTCATTCCACAAGTGGAGGTAAACAATGATAGAGCTGTTATGAAGAAAGAGAGATGTATTCAGCTGGTCATGTGATCTCAACATGTCAGCGACCATGTGAGGAACAGCTCTGTCTAAAATAAAGCATCTCATGAAAGCGTACATTATTTTCTAAAGGATTATTCATTTATTTAGGGGTAAAACTATTTTGATGAGGGAAAAACTACTGAGTGCACCTTATAAACTTGAAACATGACATTAAAATCTGGATACAAAATGTAAAGCACCCAGCATGTTTGAAATTCTCAACTAGTCAGGTCATCGGAGAAGTTAAGCTTCGCTTCTTGCCTGGTTATGACTGACAGCACCAATAACACAAGAGAGTCAAGGCTCTGCCACAGACCATTACGCCAAGGTTAGCCATCTCTCGGTCCTCTATCTCAGCAATCATTCATCACGTTTCTCCTTCAAATGGAAAAATCTTTTGAATATTGCTTTGGAAAGTTCCATTTTTCCCCCTCTTTTCTGTGGCAATGTAATGAGACGTAACACATTTCTTTGGTTCCGCTTCTTTAATTCATTAGCCTGACCATTATTTGACGATTATCACAAAGTTAACATCAGAAACCAACCCTTCTTGATGACTTTTTAATGTTTTCCCTCTTATTTCCCGTCTTATCAGCGATCAGTAGGTTTTAAGCGATGAATTAAGGCGTCAAGCGGCGCGGGCCATCAGCAATTAGGAGCGACGTTGCACTCAAAGCTATTTCTGACATCTTTTTATTCCCTTCTCCTTTTATTTTCCAGAGAACACAGCAGAACTGCGACAGATATGACCTGTGTTTACCGTGTTATCATTTTTAATGAATTACCGGGCTCATGGAAACTGTGGAAAGTGTAAACTTCAAACGAATACGATCCAATTAAGGTGTTTAGCCATCTGTCAAAACAGTCACTTCCCTGAGTGACACTCATATTTTAATGAGTCGCATTATCTGTTAGGTATCATTATCGTGGATTGTGCTCACACCAACAACACCCACCCTTCCCTCCCTTTCCCTCCATCCACTGTTTTTCCTCCAATACTAATTCATGTACATAGTGATTCTCTGATGCAACACCCTGGTAACTTGCATTTATCAGAAGCGCACAGAGTTAAGCAGGCATTGTCATTGCCGTTAACTTTGTGGATGTTTCCTGTAAGAACAGCGAAGGTGGTGGAAACAGTTGCATGGCCGTAAATCCATACGAAGGACAAAGACGCGCATCAATCCCTCACAGGCGACAGAAAGGGTGGTCCATCTGGCAAAACATCAAGCTCAAGTACAATCAGAGGGGACACTGGCTCATCAGTTCCTTCAGGCTCTAGAACACTGATTATGTGTTTCATGGATTGATGAGGAGGCTTAATTAAAGTGATGGACGCCTGGCATGATGAGACACATGTCACATGTTTTCTCTCCACTAAACTAATATGCATTCTACAAAATGTGCAATCTCTTTTTTAAAATTAAAATGGTAGCTAAATGTGTATATGTATATATATTACACCTTTTTTCCCTTAATGGTTGATGTTTAGGACAAAAATATTCACCAATCAGATCACTTACATACACTTTATGCTTTAAACTGACATCTTAATGCATGGCAATCAAAACGTAAGTGTGTTTTTATTCAAATACACAAGAAGTGGTCTCATCTAGTCTCTACTAGATCCCACCATTCACTCATGACTGGAGTGCACAGATCATTTGATGGGTGAAAGTCATTAGGAACACTTACAGCACACTTACAAATACTGAAGATAAAATGTAGCACATTTATAAAGAAAAGGATCTACAAGAGCTTTCAAGGACTTAAATGATTTATTTATGTTAAATATTAAGTGTGTACACTTTAAACAATGTGAGACAAAAGCAAAAGCATTTGGTAAATTACCATTACACAAGAAATTACTGGAAAAGATGAAAAGAAAGTGTTGGCCAAGTGTTTCATCAGTTCCTTCAAATTTTGTCCAATTACCTAAAGCCAAATATACCTGCTGCTTCACTGTTAATTTTGCTGGGAAAAAAAAAAAAAAAAATTCCTTGCAATAAAAGTAACAGCATGTATATTTTTGATGTGATCTGCGAAAACCCATCACATGGTGAAATTTTACCTATCACAGGTGTTAATATCATATGAAAGCTGGATTCGAGCCCTTTCCCTTTCTGCTTTTACTTCCTTCATAGCTTGTCTGTAACAAAAGTTATAGTGAAGTCGGCTGATCACTATGATTTTCAGGAACGGAATTTTGAGAAAAACAGGTTTAAATAACTGTCACCCCCTTTTTTGCATAGACATGAAAATGCACTATCCAAACTTAAATGGTTGTAATTCAAGAATGCTTTGGAATATAGACCTATAGGTTGGTCTTGTTTTAAAGAAGACACTTGGAAGTTTATTGTAGAAGTGAAATAAATTAGTAAAAGTGAAAATTTATGAAAATGTAAAAATATTATTGTTCATATTTTATAATAACATATTATTATATTATATAAAAACATGTTTTACTCTTAAACTGCAAGAAAATCAAAGCCAAAAATGTCAACATTAAAAATTTTAGGTTGATATATTTCAAAAATGAGCTTTCAGTAAGATTTTGTTTGGGTGCAAAACTTTTTCACTAGATGACATCCAAGCTCCATTACTGACCATGTAAGGCGCCTCAATTTATTTGAGTGATCTGATCCATATATTTCTATATTTTCATACATTTTATGAAGTAGACATCCTATTCAGAAGTAGTATGGGCAGTTTGGCAGTATTTGATTTGAAATCTACCTCTAATAAACATATAATTAGAACATGTGTGTTCATTATAGCTCCATTGTTCTCTTGTGCTCCACCTTCTCACAATAACATTGTATTAGAAAAAAAATCTTTGCGTGCTGTAGTTTATACAGGATTGGCAGGAAATTTGCATTTCTACATGTTATGTGGTTTATTTTGACACCAGGTGAACTGTCTTTGTAGTGTTAAGAGAGGGAAAGCTATGGCCGGGTTTTTTTTTTTTTTTTTTTTTTTTTACCTCCGCTGGTTGTGTTCTTAAACAGTAACGTTAGAGAAAGACACTTAACAGGTGAATTTTGCCAATATATTTTCAGAGATGATAGAAAAGATGTTATAGAATAATAATTTAATGAAAACCCAATTTTGACAAAAAAGAAAAAAGACCTATTTTTTGACTTTACTGAAAACGTTCCATCGCGACATCCGACGGGTTTTCCCAGATCGCATCACATTTGTTTCACAGTTAAAAATAGTTTGACCATACAGCTAATATAATTTCATGGTTTATTACTGTAAGAGAATATAATTTGTCAGCCAACCAAAATGATGCTTCATATGTTAACATTTAAATTAACATATTTAATCCAAAAGAAATAGCCTAAAAAGTTCTTAAAAAAAAAACAGCGTTATGAATAGGGTTATATACATACACACACACACACACATATATATATATACATACACACACACACACACACATATATATATATATATATATGTTTATTTATTCACTATAGTTTAAAAAAATGGTAATAAAATATGACAAGATCCCAGAGTTAAACTATGTCAGAAAAAAATAATCTTAATTATGTCAGATAACACTTAAGCAAAACATGGTCAGGTTAAAGTGTCTGAATAACTTTTGGCCCCAAATTTTTATCAGTTTTACTGGTAGTCCACTGTATGAAGAATTTTTGGGTATAATATGTCACAGTTTATTTTGCTATCTTCACTTACATAAATGAACTATAGTGTCCTGCACACACTAGTAAAAAATAAATATATATAAAATGTATATAAAATGTAGGTATGCTATGAAGCTTGTTGGGTTGAACAAGAAATATATTCTCTGTCTTTTCATACATCTGTGTCTGAGTACTGCTGAATAATTATGTGAGTCTCTGGGTGTATTTGAGAACATAAATCTCTCTCTCTCTCTCTGATTGTGTACCTTTCTTTTTCTCCCACCTTTCCTCCCCTTCTCTCTCTCTCCTCTCCAGGGCTGGTGATGAACCTTCTCTACAGCAGTGCTTTATTCACAATGACACCTGGCCCATCTGAAAATCAAACAACACAGTCTGCGCTCAGTATCCAGGGCATTCAATTACCAGGGTTGTTGTTGTTAAAAAACAACAGCTCTCATATAGCTACTCTATAAACAACACAACGGCACAAAAACACAAACAAATCCCCAAATGCAAGCATGTGCACCTGCCCTTTGTGACACAGCACTCCAAAATGCAATACACCTCTCTCCCTCCTTATATCTACCTCTCTCCTAGGCGTGAGACTTGGGCCGAGCGGTGTTATTGCATTAATATTGGTAAGGTAAAGACACGGGTGATGTGACGCACCACACGAGACAGGCTTGAGCGAGCAGCACACGTGCTGAATGCAAAGCTTGTTTAGTGGTACGCAATCCAGCGAGTTTGCGCAACAAACAATACTGGGGCTGAATGAGAAACAAGGCTGACCTGTCAGGGTCTAATGCGCAGAGGGAATATATCTTTAGAGAAAAGACAGAGTGAGAAAGAGAAAGTGTTTTGAAATGTATCCTCAGACAAAATGGAAGAAAAAGCACTGAAATGTGAGGTGATAATGTCTTCTCAGGATTCTCAGTGTTTAGCATAAACGAAATGCTATTGGCTATTTAAAAAAAGGGGCGGGGCTGTTCGATATATCACCCTGTCTTCCTGTTTCAGTTGAAATTACGTCAACACATTGAATAATGCTGCACGTTCCAACACTCTTCAGTGGGCCTTTAAATGTCCTAATTGAACTAAGGCCTAATCCTGGCTTAATCTAAACCCTGTCTGTGAAACCAGACCATCATCTTATAAACATTTTTATCTGAATGCTTAGGCTAAAATTAAATTGAAATTAGTTTTGCAGACTATATAAATTGTGGCATATTTCTGAAATTATGTACTGTAAAATTTAGATTTTTTTTTTTTTTAAATGGATAAGCTGGACAAAAATGTGAAGGAAAAGCAGACAAGTGTCTAGTACACATGAATTCCTTCACTACTGTACAATTTTCGTCACTACATAATTTACATACCTCCACTTGTGCCATTTAACAGTTTCGATGCCTTTATCAATATTACAAAATATGGAAAACAGTAACAATGAAGAATGAAACGCATCCAACTATGCACAGATCTCAAAATGCATGAAAACATCAATAAAATGAATCAGAACACAAGAAAAGTTACTCAAGACGACTCAAGCCACCCTACATTTGAAACAAACACAAACAAATTTAGAAGTGCAGGGCGAAGCAGAAAAAGGAGAGCATGGGACAACAGCTGTCAGCAGACCAATGATGCAAACATCATGTCCCAGAAAACCATCTGAGAGCAACTCAATAGCAACCGTTCTCTTCTTAAAGTCAACATGAGCTCAAAACTGACCCAATTCATTGTCTTATTGTGCTCCATTGGCATATAAAGACCACTTTTCATGATCCAGTCCATTCTAGAAGACTAAACTAAGCCCCGCCTACATATTTACCGGTTTTGCTCACATCACGGAAGTAAGACATGTACCGAACTGGGTTTTGTGCTGTCTTTCATCATTCCATTCTAGTTCTCCTGAGAGGGTGAGAAAAAAAATGAACACTTGCTTTTTATACATGGCCACATCCCTCTCCTTATTAGGCATTAGTGTCTGTTTCTTCTGCCATGTATAGAACCTTGATGAGCCATGTTTATTCATAGACTAACCTTTTTAAATAATTCTGAGAGCTCTCCGACAAAGGCCTCCACAGCATACTTAATACCTCATCTAGGTTTCATTATTCAGCGCTTATACTCTCTCTGCCGCCCCACTTGAGATGCAGAGCATGAATTATGCCGGGCCCCTCTCCTCTCAGCCTCCTCCCCTCCTTCACTTCCCACTACAAGCGTCTCCTCTCGCTCTCCTTTCCTCTCATTCCCCCTCTCAGCAGCCTTATCCCACAGGACAGAGAGGCTTACTGATTACTGCAGTAATATCACTACTCGCTACACTTCATTCCCCTCTATCTCTCTCTCTCTCGCTCACTCTCGCTCTCTCAGTTTCACTCTGCTTTATTGGAATGACAAATAACGCTACATTTGTATACCCAAAGCAGCCGCAGGTAGGCTACACTGCTCAAAGCAATATTAAAGAACAGTGGAAAATAAAAAAGGAAACTAGCATGAAATATACATGTAATAATAAAATAAGAAAAAAGTTAACTTTTGTGCACTGTCAAAAAACTATTACATTTTATAATTTACATTTACTTTTCATGTCACAAACATTATGAAATGTGAATTAATTTCAGTTTACACAAAATGCACTTTTACACAAACACTTTTAAACAAATTAGTCACACATCCCATGTTTTTCTGATGTAAAACCTATTAGATGTGTTAGATAAACATGAAAAGTCTGCACCCCCTAACCCCTTAAAGGGTTAGTTCACCCAAAATTAAAATTCTATCATTTACTCACCCTCATGTCATTTCAAACCTGTAAGACTTTTGTTCATCTTTGGATCACAAGAAAATTTTTAATGAAATCTGAGAGATTTCCATCACTTCATTGACAGTCCACACAACTACCAATTTGACGCTGACATATAAACATTGATCAGCGAACATAAAGAGAAGCTCAACCATACATGCTTAAAGCGCGAACACAAGCCTGATTGGTTCTTGCAGAAGCTCAAAAGTGTTGCGTAACACAAAAGTGAACTTCATTGGTTCTCGCGCATCAAGCAAGCATGCTTGAGCTTTCATTTACTACAGCTGATAGGTGCATTGATGAATATTTTAATTTTTAGGTGAACTAACCCTTTAAAATTTTGGCCTCTCACCTGAAAGGTCTTGACCTTCTTGCCTATATCTTACAATTTTAACAATTTTTTGAGTTGATATTCAAATCATGTAGTTAAAAACAATTTTTCATTTTAAAAAATCATTTTGATTAACAAATTTACTTATTACCAAAACATATTTAATCTCATTTTTTGTCTCTGTAATCATTTGACACATGATCAACACATGATCAAACAAATATTTTCTATAATTTATGTTAAATAAAAATGTATAAATGACTACAAATCAGCATGTGATCCTAAACAAGCAAGCCCCAACTGAGCAATTCTTTTGAATCCTTCCAGAACACCATTGAAATGCCCTAGCAACCACATACAGCTAAAAACCAGTCAGAACACTTTAGCAAACCTCCAACTACACCATTAACATTTTGTTCAGAAAATGTATAAATGTAGTTTACTTTAATTACTGAAGGACTGTAGGAACTCAAAATATAAGAAAGACTGCCCTTCAATTAATGTACTATTTTTAGGTTCATTACTGCATTAATATAATCTACAACTATAAAAGCAATGTAAGACACATTGCATCAAAGCCAAATGAATGCCTGGGTTAGAACTGAATCACAAACAGCCTTAAAAATAATTATTCCCATGGACGTTAATGTTGATGCCAGTTTCCCTGATGAGATAAACACAAATATGTGCATTATTATGTGCATCTTAGTTATCCATTAGAAGATTTTCAGGTATTAGAAAATGTGATAATTGACCATTTAAAGGTCCTTGAAACATCTCTCATTAGCATATTAATTGGCCTGATTTCTCTGAATGACAATGACAATTCCTTCAAGAGTGGAGATGATTACGATAAATTTTCACCATGCAGCTTAATATTTGAAATGCATGCTTTTATGTTTCAGTTGGTATCGGAGTAAATGAATTAATTAGAAACATAATTTGCCTTTGTGTTTGGATGCACTTATCTCAAAATACATTCCACAAATTTGAGAGATATCAGGTTGGCAACATATGAAAAATAAGTAAATAGATGATGAATAAAAAACGCACAACCTGAGTTAGAAAGACTCACTAATTTAAGAACTCCCTTAACCATTTTGCTGCTGTCAGTATGGATAAAAATCTTTACGTTTTTTTTTTTTTTTTAAAGAACGAGGCCCCTCACAGTTTTCTCGCTGTCTGTGTACATGACTCCAGTTATTCATTTCTTTTTTCCTCTCATTCTTCCCAAAGATGAGACTGTCACTTCCTTTCTGCTCAATATCAATCCCTTCCTCACACAATTTCTCCTTTAACTCCAGGGGGTTGATGCAGCAACGCCTCTGCTCCATGCACATTTTCCAGCCAAAAGCGCTTGAAAACACTTAGCTACGCCAAATCACGTCTGAATGTGTGTACACCCCCACTATTTTTGTTCATTTGTCATCAGCTGTAGCACTGGCCCACCTTCTCCCAGAAAGTGGGCTAACAATATAGATGATTTTCACATTTAAACCCAGATGTTCAGGCTAATGGCTAATAGGCTAAGTAAGGGCATAACTCTTCACTAGTGTTGGCTATTTTCAAGATCATAACTTCTTAAGTCACCCCGAAATGGAAATTTACTCCATCTATTTTCTAAATGCATGTTATATGGATTATGCGCAACAAACTTCTGTATTCTTAAAACAGGTTACATCACTTCTGGTTCAGGTATATGCTTTGTTAAATATAGAGCTGTTTTACTCAAGATTCCTTCAAAGGAGCTGCCAAAGGAATGTTCCGGTCTGTTTATGTGATGTTCGGTATAAAGATCATATTGTGAACGATTCATCCATGAATTTTTCATTTTATATTTGTTTTGACCTTTTAATAAAAAAAAAACCTTGATCTTCCAGTGAAACAAACTGACTTCTCCAATCATTTAGTTCACTTAAGTCCTATCCCTTTCTTACAGTCGACTGCAAGCTCACTTTCAGATCTGAACCAAGGTCTTTTTAGTCTGTTTTACTCGGATGTAGGGTTGTCAAAAGTACTGACTTCGGTACCAAGTCGGTACTGAAATTTTAAAAATAAAATACCAGCATTTCCCCCTAGCATAAACACCTCTGATCGGCCATTTTGTTCATGCACTCAACAGATGTCTGTTATTTGCTGCAATGATCAACGCTTCAAAAACATGTTTTAAATAGACATCTTTGAAACTCGCTAAGACAGATACACACAGGAGCATTTGAAAGCAGGCATCTATCAGCGGATCTTGCTTTCAAATGTTCCTGTGTGTATCTGTGTAAGCGCGCTGTGAAGAGCATCAAAAATGTCTATTTACAACATATTTGAATCAATCACAGACATATCTGTTGAGAGCATGAACACAATGGCCAATCAGAGGAGTTTAAGAACAACAGCGCTCAAAATGCTAGGGGGAAATGCTGGTATTAGAGTTGTCAAAAGTACCGAATTCGGTACCAAATCTGTACTGAAATTTTAAAAATGTGACGCTTTGAGTGCTGTTGAATAGATTCGCAAACACCTCTGATTGGCCATTGTGTTGATGATGCATTCATTGGATATGTCTGTGATTGGCTTCAATGATCAATGCTTCAAAAACGTTGTAAATAGTCATCAATGATGCTCTTCACCGAGCACTCACATAGATACACACGTAAGTGTTTGAAAGCAGGCATCTATCACGGACCAGTCCACTGATAGACGCCTGCTTTTAAAACTTTCCCGCTCCTGTTTCGAAACGCTTTCAAATTCGAACACTTCTATGTGCTTTCAAACGCTCCCGTGCGTTGATCATTTTAGCCAATCACGGACATGTCCAGTGAGCTTGTGAACACAATGGCCAATCAGAGATGTTTATGAATCCGCTGGTTAGGATTATGCGAATGAACAACCAGAAGATCCATATGACATAATATACATTAAAAATTTATGTTGACAAAAAAATGAAAAATATACATGGACGAATCATTCACAGAAAGATCAATTACATACATTTAGAAAACAGATAGGGTGTTAGTAAGTTAGTAAAGTTGCCATTTTAATTAGTTACTCCCCAACGCTACTCTTCGTGATTTGACAGATCCCGCAGCTAAACAATATTATCCAGGATTCTAGACATTGACCACAGGTCTTTGCAAACTCAGAAAACAGCAGAGACACATCTCGACTGATGCCATAATTTGTCAGAATAATTTACTGAGTTTCTGCGGCTCTGCAAGGCGTTTTGATAAATGGTACAAGTCACACTGAACTGTTATCAAAAGAGAGGGAGAGTGAGCACCGGGTAGGACGAGTGGGAGAGAGACAGATAAGAGAGAAAGAGAGAGGGAGTGGTACGGCAAAGGAAAATTGCAGCAAACATTTCCATGCCATCATCCAATCTGTTCTGGGAGATGGGGAGATGACAGCTCTGAATCCGAGCAGGTGTCTCTTCTACCTTCCATTACCTCCGCTATGTATGAATTAGATTTATACAAAATCTCATAAAAAAACCAGCCCCCGCGTTTTTACCTTCAAAATCTCTCCCCATATCCCTTTTTTCACATTATTTGCTATGCTGCAGAGATTGGACGGCTACTACGGATCGGGAACAGTAAATAGTAGAAGCGCACTGAAGGGGCCTAGCGCGGGCAGCTGGAGAAATAAAGGATGATTTACAGAGCAACGCCAGGGCTTGAAGCGCCGCAGACTATTGAGTGAATAAACCGCCATTGGGTGAATAAACCCAATACATTCCTAAACATATGACAGCACCAGACGCTCACAATCCCACCAATCGCCCAACACAAGTCCTTGCTCTTGGTGATATTTAGTTCATAAATCCCCAACTCTCCTGTTCTGAAAGCACACATGGACAAGTTTTAATTCCATCATATTTTCTGCTGAGTTCGAAGGGGATTACGTCGTCTGCTCTCAATAGAGTGATGCATTCTTTCTACTTAGATAAATACACCTCCCTGACCATGTCTTTTCATCTCAGATTTTAGCTCCGTTCCAAAACCTAGAGAGCAGCCTCGCTGTCTACTGCCTAAATAGGAACCTGCTTTCTAAGGAAGCATACTAACCATCACTAAACCCCATAAGTAGCTGATTTGGGATGTTTTCCGTATGTAGAAACCTCATGCAAAGTGCTGGGAGATTTCAAATGAGACATTATGTTGCTATATGATTTAAAGACCCCTGTGGTGAAAATCAAGTTTTAATTTTGTTTACATATGTGGTGTATATGCTTTAAGACAAACCATGTGCAAATTCATCAACACCATTGCTGAGTATTTTCTTCTTAAAACTGCAGTGAAAAAAACCCCGTGGTTTGAAATCGCTGGTGTCTGTGACGTCACAAACTACCTTGTAACCAATCACGTCAACGTGCCTGCGTGCTTTAGCATATCATTAACAGCAAACTAGCAGGAGAGTCTCGAGAGAAGCCAGGTTATCCCAGTATATTTTTCTGTTGATATGAAAAATCATGTAGGTTTAGCAATATAGCGGGTGTATGATGTATATTGTGATGTTATGATGAACTATATGCCTTTCTCCACTGACGTTCTGAGTTGTTCAAAGCATTTGTAAGGATACTGATTGTTAGAAGGCAGCTGTCTGACTCTGACATGGCGAACGGGAACATGGTTTGTGTAACATTAGCAACACATTATTAGCTGTTTGTCAAACAAAAGGCTAATCCTATTAATTACCAGTATGTGTCAGATGTTGTAAAGAGCGATACCATTGTGCAGCCTTTACCTGGCGCTTTATTCACACGGGGCGTTGGCGTTAATGCTTCTCATTTACTTTGAATGGGTGACGTCACGCATTGCCGAACTGAATTGTGGGTTCCGTCGAGTTGCTTCGCTCGCGTTGCTCGCAGCAGAAGTTGAAAATTTCTTAACTTTTCAAGCGCCAACGCAGGCTTCATCCAATCAGATCGCCTTATAGAGACAGAGCGACACGCGTCATAATCTGAAAACCACGCCCACCGGGGGGAGGAAAACAATCCAACAGTCCCCATTGACTTTATATAGCGTGAGGCTGCCTCCTTGTCATTTCTGGCTTATAACAAAAAATAGAACAATGTCTAAAAGCTGCTATGTGACATGGTGTACAGCAAACAAGCTAAAAAACCCAGAACTAAGTATTTATAAGCTGTCAACCCCAAAAAACGAATGTTTAAGGACACAAAAGTGGATACAGGCAGTGAGACAGAGCGTAACGGGTCATATTACTATAAGAACTACATTGGAGGGGAACGTATTCGGCGACAGGTGAAATAATTCTTTGACATAGTTAAAAATAATGAATGGTTTGTTTTTGTTTGTTTGTTTAGCATATGTTGTCGCCGATTACGTTCCCCTCCAGTGTATTTCTTATAGTAATATGACCCGTTGCGATCTGTCTCACTGCCTGTATCCACTTTTGTGTCCTTAAACATTCGTTTTTTGGGGTCGACAGCTTATAAAAACTTATTTCTGGGTTTTTTAGCTTGTTAACTGTACACCTTGTCACACAGCAGCTTTTAGGCATTGTTCTGTTTTTTGTAATAAGTCAGAAATGACAAGGAGGCAGCCTCACGCAATACAAAGTCAATGGAGACGGTTGGATTGTTTTCCCCCCGGTGGGCGTGGTTTTCAGATTATACTAAATGCGCTCTGTCTCTATGCAAATACCCTAGAGCAATCGCTAGCCAATTGAGTTCATGCAACACCGAAAAGTAATGTGATTGGCTGTTGTCACTACGACGGTCGCATCAGCACCAAGCTTCAGACACACCCTCCATCAAGCGTTGACGCCGACGCCCTGTGTGAATGCAGCGTAACGCTTTAGGGTATTTGCATAAGGCGATCTGATTCGTCACCCATTCAAAGTAAATGAGAAGCGCTAACGCCATCGCCCAGTGTGAAAGCAGAGTGAGTAAATTGAGCGAGTTCACCTCTGAGCTGGTGTGAGCGAGAGGAGGCGGGGCTAATTGGCATATTTATTGATTCAATTCAATTCACATTTATTTGTATAGCGCTTTTCATATACATATTGTTTCAAAGCAGCTTTACAGAGAATGCATGTCAACATTACAATTTAGAGTAATCTGTTATCGGAGGTGACTGTCCAATGTATGTAATTTCACAAATGTAGGCTACATATATAATCATGCAGTTAGCTAACAATGTAATAAATTTAGGCAATTTAACTTACAATCACTGTTAGCAGATTAATGATTACATGTTAACAATAATTAGGATATAGAAATTTGGGAATGTGCATGTTGATCCAGATTTTGCATCATCTGAAGTCCTCGCAGGAGCTGGTGCCCTCTCTTCACAGGTGATGGTCATCTGAGGTCTTCTTTAGAGGCTGGATCCAAACTGAAGCTGGTGTACTCTCTAGTCACCTCGGGACAGGCGTCCCGAGATAAAAAGAAAAGCAAATGGAGAATAATTAGCGTAGCTGCTGTTCATAACATTAAGCAAATATAGTCATGAGCAATTTATCTGATATGAGATGCATTATGTGAATGCTTGGCTAAAGAGGTGCGTCTGTAATTTAGATTTAAACTTGATCCGTGTATACTTTCTTTTTTTCACAGGAAAAAAGTTTAAATATGTAATTTTGGTTATTAAAGATGAGTTTTAAGGGATAAAATTATTGACTACAGGACTAATTATTTGATATAATCTTATGTGATTTATTCTTGTGATGGCAAAGCTGAATTTTCAGTAGCCATTACTCAGTTTTAATGTTGTAGTGCTTAATAATTTTGTGGAAATCACATTACATTTTTTCATGATTCTTTGATTAACAGAACATTCAAAACAGCATTTATTTTGAAAAAGAAATCTTTCATAACATTATAAATGTCTTTACTGTCACTTTTAATCAATTTATTCCCTGCTGAATAACAGTGTTTAAAAAAAAAATGTACTGACCCCAAACTTTTGAGTGGTAATGAACATGCATTCCTGTAGCTCAAATAGGAGAGCGTGTCACTAGCAAGTCTAGCCTATCAAATGCATAAAATATGTAAAAAGAAATATATATATATATATATATATATGTGTGTGTAAATGACATCTAGCTCACCTTGTCCAGTCTCTTTAATTTATTTACTTTTCCCCACTGCTTGTTGCAATGCATTCTGCTTTCTCCATGACTTTTGGCCAAAACAAGGTATCTAGGAAAACAGCATAATTAAATTGCCTACCTGTTGGAACCTACCTTGCCTACAGGCAGCTCACTAGTTTCTGGAACAGAGATTTTTTCTGTTTTGTTCACTTTATCCTGCCATTTGATGTGATTAACCTTTGTTATTCGTTTGTGAATTGGGTCTGGGGAATGTGATTGTTTACAGGACTGAATGAGGGAAGCATCAGAAATAGACTAGAGCAGCTTCAGGGTTGCAGACAGACTGAAGTTATCCTGCCTCAGGGCTTAAAACCTGGACTTTCAAAAAGTTGTCCTGCTTAAATGGATTTCATGCTCTCTGTAGACAAGGACTACCCATAAAACACCTGTTGCAATGCTTCTAAATCACATTCCTACAAGAGACTAAATCAATAGACTTATTTTTTCTCTGTCTGAGATAGACATACATCTCACCAAAATAACAACAACAATGCTTTAAACAGTTGAAGGAGAAAATACTTTGTCGAGTAAGTGAAATTAATCATTTACGAAACATTTATATACAACAAACGTCCTTAAATCAGAAAGTGTTTCAATCTTACCTTAAAGGGTTAGTTCACCCAAAAATGAAAATAATGTAATTTTTTACTAACCCTCATGTCGTTTTATACCCGTAAGACCTTCGTTCATCTTTGGAACACAAATTAAGATATTGTTGATGAAATCCGATGGCTCAGTGAGGTCTCCATTGCCAGCAATGTTACTGCACCTCTCAAGATCCATAAAGGTTCTAAAAACATATTTGAAACAGTTCATGTGACTTCAGTGGTTCTGTCTTAATATTATAAAGCGATAAGAATACTTTTTGTTTGCCAAAATAACGAATTTTTAACAATATCCATATGGGCCGATTTCAAAACACTGCTTCATGAAGCTTCTGAGCTTTATGAATCTTTTGTTTCGAATTAGTGATTCAGATCTCCTATCAAACGGCTAAATTGCTGAAATCACTTGACTTTGGCACTCCGATTCACTGATTCGATTTGTAAAGCTCTGAAGCAGTGTTTTGAACTCGGCCCATAGGCTGTAGATATTGTTGAAAAGTCGTTATTTAGTTTTTTTTGGCGCACAAAAAGTATTCCTGACGATTTATTATATTAAGATAGAACCACTGAACTCACATGAACTGTTTTAAATATGTTTTTAGTACCTTTATGGATCTTGAGAGGTGCAGTAACATTGCTGGCAATGGAGGCCTCACTGAGCCATCGGATTTCATCAACAATATGTTAATTTGTGTTCCGAAGATGAACAAAGGTCTTACGGGTGTAGAACGACATGATGGTGAGTAATAAATTACATTATTTTCATTTTTGGGTGAACTAACCCTTTAAGAGTTTGTTCAGATGGCTTAGCCTGGGCGGTGCTTGGCGGTAGGGTCTGATTCAGCTTAATGATTCTAACAATATGAATCTGTTCACCAAAAAGATTCATTTGTTGATTCGTTGAATGACTCGTGCACTGTTACGCCAGTAGGTGGCGGCAAGTGAATAGCTGTGTCCTGTCCTTCGAAGAAATAAGACACAGCTAGTATTTGAGTCTCCACAAACAGTTAAAGTATCATATGCATTTCCAAATAAATGACAACAAAGCAGATCGATAATTTTCTTCCATTTTGGCAAGCTAATGGCCCATAACTTTTATCAAGTTATAAAAAACAGAGATATTTTTTAATCAAAATACTACGCATAAAAAAGTCACATGACCTCATCACATTTAGTGAGTGGCGTCGAATTATCTTACCTCATTAAATATCATTACCTCATGTTCGCTGTAAAGTTGCAGAATCACATGATAGTATGAAAATACTTAATGGTAACTGCAAACATTAAAGAGAATTGGTATTACTTATGACATTTCAACAAAATTTCTCAACGTAACTGAGCTGATAATTATGCAAATGTAAACGTTAAACCAGGATTTATAGATGTAGGCTATAACGTTAATTATGAAGCCCGAATATATTTTAGTTAATAGGCTTATAGATTAATTAACCCAGGATACGTGAACAGTGTAAAACATGATACAACTTACATTTACAAATGGCAATGTGAAATACCCTTTTAGTTTGAATTTAAATGTCCCTACCACATGCTGCAGTGCATAAAACAGAAAAAGTGCCATTTACTTTGAATGGAATTGCAATTACTTCATTCTGAACAGTGAAATCTGTAAAATGCTTGCAGATTGTGTTGACTGGTGACCCTGACCTGAGGAGTGAAATTACTGAAATGCATTTTCCACTTTTCCCTCATCTAATTTAATTCATCAATTTTACTTTCTTTCTCTGTTTTTTTTTTGTATTTGCTCCTAGGTGAGGATGAATGCGAATAGAAAAAGTGAAGGGGAAGAAAAAGACAATCCAACCTCCCTCCATTGGAAGAGTCTCAAAACAAGTAAGAAGAGAAAAGTTTTTATCTTTCAGATTCAGGTTCCTTCTCAAACTCATCACCTTGCATCCACAAATTCATGGGATTTAAGCAACATTTAAAAAAAAAAAAAAAGAAGTCCACCCTGTTCCCTTTTTTCAGTCATTCCCAGAACATCTGAAAATAATACATTTCAAAGAACACGATCTTTGAAGTGTGCTTCCAAAACACAACCCTTTAGAGCCTTGTTACTGTTGCAAAAACCATCATGTCTGACAGCTGCATGTTTCTAGATGCTTTTCGAATGCTGATGTTTAGGTCCATATATTCCATGCACGTATATAAAGCCCATCTCATATGATTACCAGTATGTTGTGCAGTTATAGTATGCAACCATGCAATGATGCTGATTGTAATGGTTCACTTTTCATAGAAAATAGCTTTAAGAATAAGAATAGCTGGATTGGATACAAATGGATTATATAAAGTCGGTCTGAAGGGAAATGCACGCATCCACTAAGAGCATACACAACACATAATGAATTATATAAGCAACCCAACTAATGGATATTAATGGGCAATTAACCATGCACAAATTGCCACCAACGAAAATAATTTGCATAGAGCTGCCTCATTTGAGATTATTAGGCATTAGGAGATGTCATCCATTATTAGTGTGGGATATTGTGACTCAGTCTTTTAAGAAATCTTCCTTCATTTAAAGTGGCGAGTGTGGTAAACACTTAAACTCAGACAGTAAATCCAGCAAAAATGTGCACGAGGTCAGGTCAGTGTAAAGAAGATGCATTAGCTTCCACTCAGACCTTTAAAATCAATGAAAGCATTCTGAAATGACTAGCAATTAAATACCTTTGCTTTAAAACACGGAGAACAAAATTAAATCTATACCTCAACGTATAAAATTCAGCTCTTCTGCTGCAATATCTAGCTAGAACACCAGTGATCTTCTTCATATATTATATATGACATGCTGATAGCTTTTGTTCACTGTGGTGAGATTCCTACCAGGGATGTCTCCCATTTAATAATGGAAATTAAGTTACTGAAAAACAAAAATTTGAACTTGAATCTATCGATCTATCTTTGCCTGTCTGTCTGTATAAAGCCCGGAACACACCAAGCTGATGGTTGGCCGTCGGGCAGTTTTTGTTTATCGGCCGACTAAGTTTTCTCAGTGTGTTCCGCACCGTCGGCTGAAGTTGGTCCTCGTCGACTTTCTTTCGGCCGATTCGACATATTGAATCAGCGTCGGAGCTCGTCGGTCAGTCGGGCCATCTGATCATTCTGATTGGCAGTTCAGCTACTGCCACCTGCTGGTACGGAAAGACATTTCTTCTTACGCAGGCGCAGAACGGACGTGCAACTTGGCCGTCGGGTGTCGAGCGTCAGTTTGGTGTGTCAGGGCAACTTTGGACCCAGACGCTGCCGACGTGAGCCAACCCCTCAGTCTGCTTTCGTCACCACTAGTTTGTCGGCGTCGGCTTGGTGTGTTCCGGGCTTTACCTCCAAACTGTTGTAAACTTCCGGGCAAGGTCTTGTCAAGTGGATGAACTTTATTTTTAAAGCTAGAATTGTACTGCAACAGTTAATTCACAAAACAAAAAAAAAAACAAAAAAAAAAAATACAGTAGTGTTGTCAAAATACCGACTTTGGTACCAAGTTGGCACTGAAATGTTAAAAATGTGACGATACCAGCATTTCCCCCTAGCATTATGAGCGGATTCTTAAACACCTCTGATTGGCCATTGTGTTCACGCGCTCAACAGATATGTCTGTGCTTGGCTACATTGATGACACTGTTTTTAATATTGATAATAAGAAATGTTTCTTGAGCAGCAAATTCAGCATATTAGAATGATTTCTAAGGATCATGTGACAGTGAAGACTAGAGTAATGATGCTGAACATTCAGCTTTGCCATCACAGGAATAAATTACATTATAAAATAAAATTTAAAATCTTAAATTGTAATAATATTTCACAATATTACTGTTTTTACTGTATTTTTGATTTAAAAAAAATTAGGCCTCAGTGCATAAGAGACTTCTTTCTAAAAATAAAAAAAAAATCTACCAATTCCAAACTTTCAAATGGTATGCACACCTTGCCTTGTCACAATACCTTTCAATGTACTTTAATAAAAAGATATAGACCATAACAGAAGATTTGAGTGCATTTTTGCGTGAACTGTTCCTTTAAATAACCCATAGTTCTCTGCAATTAATCAACATAAAAAAGCAGGATAATAATCTTATTTAATATACACAAATAAGCAAAAAAGAAAAACAAAAAAACCTGATACCCAAATCTTAGATACCAGACACGTTTATTTTTAATCCTCATGCACTTTGGAAGTAGCGTCGCAGTTTGGCCCAGTAATTTAGAGCGCTATCTCAGAAAGTAATTGTTAGCTTTGTAAACAGTTTTGATGACCGGGTAGCTGAGGAACAGAACGGCTGATTGCGTATTGATCAGGAGAAGGTGTGCGCTGAAGTCAGGATGGAGGTAACAGGGCGGAGGGGGCTCCCTCACACAAGGTGAAGGAGGTCAGAGACTCGTTCTGCATCCCAGTGTGAGTTCAAGCGAGGGTGGCGAACAAAAAACGTAGCTGAGATGATAAAGAGACAGTGTATTTGCAGAGGGTTTTTTCTCCATCCCTGTGAGTGTGAATCAATGAAGGGTCTCTGTAAATAAACACATGCTTCTGCCTTTCTGACCCTCCCATGAGGAATAGTTAATAGTTATGTAGATATTTTATGCTGGGTTACAAGTGCAGTATTGAATACGGGAAAACACAAAAAAAAAATTGTGACATGTCAATACTAATTTGACCATTTGAGAGCAGGAGTTAATGTTTTAATTGAACTGAGAATGGATTTCACACCACCTGTCAGAAACACAAAAACAGAAAATGTTGTAATATAATGTTGTTCTGACCTACACTGCTTTTAGTGTTGTGCCTGGATACTTTATTCAGAAAATCATGAATAATGACAAATAATACAAAACAGTTTTCAAATACTACAAACATATTTGTTGGTCTGATGATCTAACTAAAGCAATCAGCAAATCTAAAATTTGAATCAGTATGTCCACTGAGGAAAGCGACATCTTTGTCCTTTTAACATTTAAGGTGATTTCCCATGACAGCACTAGTCAATGCATGTCAGTTGCCTCTTGTAAGATGCTGCTTAAAGTAAAAGGAACTTCCTTGTTTACAACCTTGTTTCAGTCCCTTTCAATATAAAAGTCTTTGCGACTGACTCACTCACAAAGACAGTCGTTGTCGCCATCTAATGGATAATCAATGTAACTTTTGCTGAAGTCGAAATCACATCACTAATGGACCCTATTCTCAATACCAAATACAGCATGTTATTTATATAAAATATTATTTATTGAACAAGAAAATTTAAATGAACAACAATAGCCATTATAACAGTATAAGAGGTTTGTACAATAGGAAATAAACACAAGCAAACAGTTCAGTCAAAAGTACAAAAGCAACGCTCTAGTTAGTACAGGATTTAATTTCAATGTAAATATAAAGTTATTAAACTTAATATAGACCTTAAGCCAAATCGATTTTGTCTGGAACAATTAATAGATTAATGAGACCAAAGATTGCCCATTTGATATACCCAAAACAAATTATACCTCGTGTTTAAACACTATCTACATAACAGCCAGCGGCAAATTCCCGAAGGACTGGCCGAGAAGAAGCTGTTCTCAGCGGGTACATGAGCGCTGAACTGCCGCTGGTGGCCTGGAGCTCACATCTGCGAAAGCGGCTAAACAAATTTTCAAATAGGTGCTATGTTTACATATAAGTCACATATTTGAGTTCTAAATAACTACATTCTTGCCTAAAAACTCTTAAAACTATATTCCGTGACATAATAACAGTAGTATCTATAAAAATATGGTGGACTTGCTTGGACTTGGTGGAATGCTGAAAGCAGAGTGATTCAAATGGTGAAACAGTTCCCATGGTGATATTGGTAGAATATCACATGGCTGGAAAGACCTCTCAGCCAGTCAGATTTGAGAACCAGAATTAACTGTTGTATAAATATAAATAGGATATATACTGTATAAGTTGCATAAAATGATTAAGGCCTGTCCTAATACCCACACTTGTAGCATGTGCCGTCGTAATCTTTAATCAAATTAACTTCCCCTCCCTCTTTCAGTGTCATCTCTTCTCTGATGACGTGTTTACTGGTGTGAGGATGGGGCAATCTGTCAAGATCACAAGATCACAATAACAAACCACAGCCATCCAATCAATTACCAATGCACAAAAGCAAGTCCCGCTCTACATTTTTTTTCTTGTTTGAGAAGCCATTTCATTCAGATATTCATCACAATAAGGAAGCAAAGATGATCACAACTTCCGTTTCATGCCGACTTTAAGACACAAATCTTAAGGCCCATTCACATAAAGGACGATAACGATATAGTTTTATAAATCATTTTAAATGTAAACAAATAACAAAGTCCAAACCACAGCAATAACGATAATGACACAGAGAAACAATATTGTTGGAATCACTTTTAGAACATTTTTTTCCAGCTCGGCAGCTCGTGAATGATAAAAACATTGAGAGCCTATCAGAATCCATCCTGCTTTAAAGAGCTTGGGCATTTAAAGCAGCAGACGACAAAACGTTATAATAAACATAACACTATTGTGCTTTGGGCGCTAATATACTTATTGTTATATTTATCTTTATAAGTATCATCCTTGGTGTGAACGGGCTTTTAACATGGAGGATAATTTTATGCAACTGGCTCCATGTCTTCCTTGGTCAACCTGCTTTATCAAAAAGACTTTGCTGGTTGAGTGCAATGTTTTGGTCATGAACCAGCACGGCTATGTTAGTCCACCTGCTAAACTAGTGTTTTCAGCAGGTCAACAATACAGACCTAAGCTAGCCTTGATTACAAGTAAAAACCTCAACTTTTTCAGTCCGCTTACAGATTTAGAGATATCATAATGATGATTTTGCCTTGCAGTTTGGAGATTTTACTAATACAAAAACACAGTCTAAGCACAACACCACAATCCTTGTGATATCATTTTATAGAGGTGTAACCACCCAACTCTTACCTGGAGTTTAATTATCAGGCTTGAGAACGTACGCTTAGCCCACCAACCAGAGACTAATAAACACTCCGACTCCGATTGAAGGCATTAAATATTACCGTGATGGCCCTGGCAACTGGTTATTGATAGAGGAAAAGGAGGGGCGTGTGTGAGAGAGAAAAAGAAAGATGGAGAGAATGAGCAGCCTTGGCGGGTTTCGACACTCACCGCTGAGCTGACGGTGGATGAGCAGGGTGTAATGACAAATGAGTGAAGAGGCCACAGCATGAGGTCCAAACGAGCAAACGGGAGGGAGAGCGAGAGAGAGAGAGGTTCTTCCTCATGCTCTGTAAATAGATAAGATTTGGCTGCTGTCAGTGTTCCTGTGTATTCATCACTATAATGTCTACCTTGGGGTTGGTTAAATGTTCCAAGGAAACATCAAGGTCATTCTCTCGGCTAAATAATGTAATAAACTTTAGCAAACGCCTGATTTGTGTGTTTCTTAATGTGCTGGAAATGACAGAGACACCAAGCTGAGCTCATTGTGGTGAGCGATCTAATAAGCCTCTCTATCTAGTAAATAAGGTTAATGTATTTTGTTGGATCATTTACTTCCTGTGCTTAAAATGCCCTCTGATAAATCTCCCTGTGCAACACAGGATGCTATGTTCTTGTTCTGTTTCCACGTTTCTGCACATGGCTCATTAGTTATAGAGGAATGTATGAGGTTAGATGAAGTATTTGAGAAATAAGAAATAAAACAGCCCTAGTTTGGACTGTGAACAAATTGAATTACCGGGTCCGGTGGCAAACTCTGCAAATTTAAAGCGCTCAATTTAAGATGCATCACATGGACTTAATACCCGAACTCCCTGACCTTCGCAATACGAATGAAGTGAGCCATCATAATGAAATGTAGAAGCGGCGTTTTCCTGCGAGAATGACAGGTGCAGGAAATTACATCATCAAACACTGCCACCTGTCAGTTGATTGCCTGTCCTGTTTTGATGACTCAAGAACTCTTTTGACCTCTGAAGGTTTTATCGTGTAGGATTGGAAAACAAACTTGCAATAATATAGGCCCATATATATATACTTCTTTTTAAAATTAAATTAAAAAATGAAAGCCAAGCCAATAGAAACTGATTGACAGTGCAGATACTGAAATCTGAAAGTGGTTGAGTTATTAGCTGGGTGGTTAATTGGAATGGAAGAACTCAAAAGAGCCCTATCACTCTCCTCTACACTGAATTTGTCAAGATAAAGATATAATTGTGACCATGAGACCGCTCTCAGAACACAGCGTTGAGATTTTCTCCAATTAAACCATTTTGTGTTCTTTTTAAATTTCTTCTCTTCTTGCATCGGTCTGGCAGGGGTCTCAGAATGGATTTCGAGGCATTTGCTGAAGATTTATCACTGCATCTCCACCCTTTGGACTGCATAAAAACGGATGCTTGAAAATAAATATTAAATAGTCAAGGCCTGAATGTCGCAGGGGAATCGCATTAACATCCTGCAAGGCCCTGGAAGCTTCACTTCAACCTTGACTATCACATTACTGGACTTTAGACAGCTCTTCCTTAATGGTGGAACATTAAGATTCACACATGATTTCACCCATCAGCACTCTTAAACATAAACATGTAGTAGCCAAGACTACGGCAACATTTCAGGATGGGTTCATCTTTAAAAATCAATTTCAATATCCACTTTAAGAGGTTTTCTGTAAATCTGCAAGACTTCTGATTCATTAGCCGCTATAGGGAAATAATGTAAAGAATAACAGTGCAGTACATGGTAAAATATTTGCGCTACAAACCAGTGTGTTTATAATTGACAATACGTTAAAATAATACAGTAGGAAATTCCAGTTTGGAGTAGCAAAATGAGCTGTTTTGTACACCTAAAAATAACTGAAAGTGAATGACACTGGAAACCAGACACTGAATTTACAAAGGGCTGCACCCACTCTCACGTCAAAAATATGATATGACACATAGATTAAAGTCTTGACTACAAAAAAAAAGCTGTTGAATATTTCCACCAATAATGCCCAACAAAAAAGTACAGTTTATTTAATACACAATGAAACTTTTGTGACAACTTAAAAAAAAAATGGATGGATGAATGGGAAATATTCAACAGCTTTTTTGTAGTTAAGACTTTAAGGTATGAGTCCTATATTGAAACCCAAAGACAAAAAATATTCACAAAAGGATGGATGGATGGATGGATCGAGGTGGGTGGGTGGATGGGTGGGATGGATGGATTGGATAGATAGGAAATATTCAACAGCTTTTTTTGTAGTCAAGACTTTAAGGAATGTGTCCTATGTTGAAACTGACTGGTGTACCCAAAGACAAAAAATATTCACGTTGGTTGGATGGATGGATGGATGGATGGATGGAAGGAAGGAAGGAAGGAAGGAAGGATGGATGGATGGATGGATGGATGGATGGAAGGATGGATGGATAAAAGGAAGGAAGAAAGGATGGAGGAAGGAAGGAAGGATAGATGGATGGATGGATGGATGGATGGATGGATGGATGGAAGGATGGATGATGGATGGATGGAAGGATGGATAAAAGGAAGGAAGGATGGAGGAAGGAAGGAAGGAAGGAAGGATGGATGGATGGATGGATGGATGGAAGGATGGATAAAAGGAAGGATGGAGGAAGGAAGGAAGGAAGGAAGGAAGGATGGATGGATGGATGGATGGATGGATGGATGGATGGATGGATGGAAGGATGGATGGATGGAAGGATGGATAAAGGAAGGAAGGATGGAGGAAGGAAGGAAGGAAGGAAGGATGGATGGATGGATGGATGGATGGATGGATGGATGGAAGGAAAAGAAGGAAGGATGGATGGATGGATGGATGGATGGAGGCAGATGGACAGATAGACCGATGATGGATGGATGGATGGATGGAGGCAGATGGACAGATAGACCGATGATGGATGGATGGATGGATGGATGGACCATTAGTGGGTGGGTGGTATGGATGGATTGGAGAGATAGGAAATAGGAAAGTTTTTTCAAGGTATATGTCTTATATTGAAACTGACTGCAAAGACACAAAACAATATTCACAAAATATTAAAAAAATACATTGATATCGGGCTGCAGCAAATTCCTCTCAGCTGGTGTGACAAGCAAGGTTAACTTTTGTTGTGATAACTGTGGTTCATTTAAGTTCATTCCACCCTTTATCAAAAGATGAAAGAGAATGATCTTCTTGGGAACTTTTTAATATTTACACCACATAAATACAGTTTTTTAATGCTGCCATAAATGATGGAAAAATTGCACTATTTTTATGCGTAGCCTTTCATCGTCAAGGTTACAGTATCCCAGCATGCCTTGCCTATCCCCGTGAGAATTCATTCAGGATTTACAGCTTTCATTCTATGACAAGGCATTCACCTGAGAGACGAATGACCAAGTTAACCAGATATGGAAATGATTGCTCAACAAACCCTAACCGAAGACAGCTGGCCCTCTAATTCAGCTAGACTGACCTTTTCATCAGACCCTCTGTGCAGAGTATTAAAAAGATCTGAAGGGGACAAAGCTATTGAAGCTTAAAAGGCAGGTGAAGCTGAGCTGAATGTGAATGAAACATCCTACCTTATAATCAGCGAAGGGGGAGTTTAAACCTACTATGTAAACTACTATGTAAATCGTTTGACCTTGAGACAGAACTAAGGAATGTTTGAAATACAATTGTTCAGTATTATAAGTTGAACTCATTCCACGAGTTGTTCCTTTTCTGTTGGATATCAGTCATTTTAGTATCTGTCTGGCATCAGTCTTGTTCTCAGAACTTAAACTCATCTTACTCAAACAACTGAAAACAACTCACATGATACTTCCACTATAAGGATAACACATTAAATCCATTAGGAGTAACTGGCAAATAAAGCTGCGTTACCACCGCAGGAACTTTCCTTAGGAACTAGGGATTTTGGGGGTGGCCGCAGGGACCAGGGTCTAAATGAAGTTCCGGGTAAAAATTTCCTCCTCAGAAAGTCCCTGCTCACAAGGTAGTACTTTTTCAAAGTTCAGGAACTTTCTGGGGGTGGGATTTGGGTGCTGAACATGCTGATTGGTTGAGTTCATGCAGCATTTTGATTGGTTGACTCCAAGCAGCATTTTATTTCAACCACTATTTTTTAAAGTCTACTATTCGAATCAACAATGGAGTTTAAAAAATACGACAGATGGACCGACGACGAGGTTCAGGCTTTATTAAGCTTATATGTGGAGGACAGAATCCAGCGGGAAATGGAAAGTCGCGGGTAGTCCTACCTCACCAGACTAATTTGTCTAATATTCATGGTACTTTAGACCGCAATGGAAACAGACAACAATAGGTCTGGGGGAAAAAAGTTCCTGGGACAAATTGTTCCAGGTAATTTCGATGGGAACCTGGACACAATCAAAGAACTAATCAACAAGAAAAACTACAAAAGACTACAAAACATGGTGCAGAACAGGAAATAACATAAAAGTCCACACAATACCAGGGGAACACAAGACAGATATCATGACAGTTGGAGGAAAATCCCATGTGCCTATTCAAAAAAATATCTTCCATTCAGAGTATCTTCCATTCAATATTATATTTATACTCTTAATTCGCAAAAGTTTAAAAAAGTTTGTAAGCTTACAAAAAATAACATTCCACAAAAATTGTGGCCTGTTTGATTTTTAGTATGCTTACATATTACATTACATTTTTAAACATCTCATTCAACATCATTTATTCATGTGCACTATCATTCAAAGGTTTGGGGTCAGTAAGATTTAAATAATAATAATAATAATGACATTTAAGACTTTTACTTTGTTACAGAAAAAAAATGCAAATTTCAAAATAAATACTGCTCTTTTGAACTTAAAGGGTTAGTTCACCCAAAAATGAAAATTCTGTCATTAATTACTCATCCTCATGTCGTTCCACATCCATAAGATATTTTTGATAAAATCCGATGACTCAGTGAGGCCTGCATTGCCAGCAATAGCACTCCCTTTTTCAATGCCCATAAAGCTACTAAAAACATATTTAAAACAGTTCATGTGACTACAGTGGTTCAACTTTAATATTATAAAGCAACGAGGATACTTTTTGTGCGCCAAAAATAACAAAATAGTGACTTTATTCCACAATATCTAGTAATGGGCGATTTCAAAATGCTGCTTCATGAAGCTTCGAAGCTTTACGAATCATTTGTTTCGAATCAGTGGTTCAGAGCGCCAAAATCCCATGATTTCAGTAAACGAGGCTTTGTTACATCATAAGTGTTTTGAAACTTCAATAGTTCGTGACTCTGACAGTTTGATACGTGCTCCAAACCACTGATTCGAAACAAATGATTCTTTAAGCTTTGAAGCTTCATGAAGCAGTGTTTTGAAATCACTAGATATTGTTGAATAAAGTCGCTATTTTGTTATTTTTGCCACACAAATAGTATTTTAGTCGCTTTATAATATTAAGGTTGAACCACTGTAGTCACATGAACTGTTTTACATATGTTTTTAGAAACTTTCTGGGCATCTGAAAAAGGGAGTGTTATTGCTGGCAATGCAGGCCTCACCAAGCCATCGTATTTTATCAAAAATATCTTAATTTGTGTTCCGAAGATGAACGAAGGTCTTACAGGTGTGGAACGACATGAGGGTGAGTAATTAATGACAGCATTTTCATTTTCGGGTGAACTAACCTTTAAAGAATCCTGGAAAAACGTTTCACATTTCCCACAAAAATATTAAGCAGTGCAGCTGTTTTCAACAATGATAATAAAACAAAATGTTTCTTGAGCAGCAACTCAGCATATTAGAAGGATTTCTGAAGGATCATGTAACACTGAAGACTGGAGTAATGCTGAAAAGTCAGCTTTGCCACAGCAGGAATTAAATACATTTTAAAATATATTAAAAAAGTAAACAGTTGTTTTAAATTGTAGTAATACTTCACAATATTACTGATTTTACTGTATTTTGACCAAATAAATGCAGCCTTGGTGGACTTTAAAAAAAAAAAAACCTATAAATCTTACAGATCCAAACACTTGAAGGGTAGTGTACAAATTATGCTCTTCTAAGTAAAATAAGAAAGCCAAGTAATATCATTCCACAAATATTGCAGTTTGATTTGATGTTTACAAACATTTTGTAAAGCTGTGAACATCACTTCACTTCCATGCGCAGTTTCTCTACAAGCCACTGAATTTCTTCTCTCCATTTTGCGTTTACGAGCTTGTAAATAACCCCGAACAGACCATTCTGCGGCAAAAGCATATCTGCTTATCATAATAAATAAATAAAAATTCACTGGATCCCAGCCAGACCACTGAGGTCATGCAGGAGGAGAAGGAAAGTTTGACACCCTGCCTGACGGGACCCTAGAGAAGCTCAGTGATAATGCATAAAAATGTGGAAGAAATGTCAAGTCCACAAAGATGTAGGAAATGAGATGAAAAAACAGTATTAATATTCCATTGCGGTGCAGGATGAGGAAAGGTAAGGAGAAGAGTGGGAACGAGCCTGTGTGAGACAAGCACTAGCGAATGACAGAGACAAATAAGAGAAAGCCAATATAAGAGTGAATGGGAAATGAAGGGAAAACTAAATATAGAGTATGTGTGTGCAAGGGAGAGAGAAAGAGATTAGGAGAGGAGAGGGAAGGTGTCATGTTCACAGCCGCAGCGGGGTGTGACATCCGTGGTGGTGTTCTGTGATAATGGCGTCGTCGGCCGAATCGAGGAGCCGACTATTTCGCTTTCGTCTTCCGCTCAGCACTCCTGCTTCGCCTCCGGTTTGCCCACCTTTATCTTTTGAAACGTTTTTTTTTTTTTTTTTACTTCAGTGTATTTTTTTCCCCGTGTTTGTTTTTGTTGTTCTCATTTATTGAAATCTCTGATGCTTTGAGGCCTCTGCAGTGTTGAGCCGTAGACGATTTGGCAAATGAATAAAACATGTCACATAGCGTCTGACTGTTTCTCTGTTATTTGTGAATCTGTGTATTTGTGTGTGCGTTCGCTATATTTACAGTTTGTGCTATGGTTTTGATTTTATGTCGACATGAGCCTGAGGGTGAAGACATTGAGCTGTAGCATTGTCTATTCAGTCAAGAATCCACCTCAGTCTGTATTAATTCATAGGAACAAAACTCCCTAACTGAGCAATTACTTCAATATCTCACTCACCTCGACGAGAGCCATTTGACATCTGAAACGCAATGAGACCTGGTCAACCTCTGCCTACACAGTAACATAACACTGCGGATAAAACATTTATTCCTATCTTTGTTGAATGCCCTAAACAAATAGGTCCCTGAAAAGTGCAGTTTTCCTAACAACAGGGCTGAAAGGCTTCTGTTCCTGAGAGATGGAAGAACAAATTGTACCAGTAGAGGAGTGGAATAGTCTATTTGAACCACTAAACAACTGAGATGCCTTGACTTATGCATGCAGTACCGTTCAAAATGATGGGGTCAGGATGATTTTTTCTTTTCATTTCTTTTCTTTTTTTTTTTTTTTTTTTTCAAAGACATTAATATTTTTATTCAGCAAGGATGCATTAACCTGCTGTTCTTTTGAACTGGCTAATCATCAAAGAATCCTGAAGGGAAAAAATGTATCACAGTTTGCACAAAAATATATTAAGCAACAACTGTTTTCAACATTGATGATAAGCAAATTCAGCATATTAGAATGATTTCGGAAGGATCATGTGACACTGAAGACTGGAGTAATGATGCTGAAAATTCAGCTTTGACATCACAGAAATAAATTACATTTTAAAATATTAAAATACAAAATAGCTATTTTGAATTGTAATAATATATTTAACTGTATTTTTGATCAAATAAATGCAGCCTTTGTGAGCAAAACAGGCTTCTTTCAAAAATATAAAAAAATCTAATAAAAGAAAGACCCCAAACTTATAAACAATAGTGTATATACCTGCATACAGATTTTTTTTGTATAGCCGTGGATTGATGCCTCTCTTAAAATCACTATAGAATGAAATTCATAACCCATTATATTTTCAAAGTATGGCTTGATTAAAAAAAAAAAAAGTGGTGGTTGATAACATCAGCAAATAAAGTTGTATTAGTGGTAGAGCATTGCAACATCGAAATGACTGATGAAATATTACCTAGACCAAATTTCGTCAGCTCATTAGTGAGTGATTAATAGCCTTGAATGCGATTAATATTTGCCTCCAACAAAGTTCAGACAGTATGGGAAAATGGGAGGTTAAAGTCCTGAGAAAGAGAGAGAAATAAGTACAGTTAAAGCTGCAGTCTGTAAGTTTTGCCTCTTTGTCGCCATCTCTGTTTGAAACCTGCAATTGCAGTTATTTGCAGAATTATCTTCTTTACGTGGGTTGTGCATCGGCACGGCTCCTCAGCGCGGAATGAATCTAATGTTTGCTGTCAGTCACCGCACTGGTGGATACTGTACTTCAGAATTACAGATTCTATGTTTTGGAAGTATGACCAAAATATGAATTTTCACCTGAAAATGTCATCTGAACAAGTAAGTAACATGTCTGGAACCAACATGTTCTGACCAACTGAGAAAAAAAGCATTACAATAAGGCGCACTGTCGATGGTGCTTAAATCTAATGATCACTTAGCTTGGATCACGTCAAACCGTGCAAATTATTATTATTGTTATACTTTGTTCTCAAATTGTTAATGTTAACAACATCAGCATTGCATGACTATGTGTATTTAGTGTGTATTAGTGTTACCTGTAGATTCCAATTTCTTAGCCACTCTGCAGTCCGAAATCTTTTGTTTTTGACTACAAATTAATCTCCAGTTGTCACTGAAGATTGTCATTTGGACCGTTCTGGATTACAGTCCGTCATCAAAATGATAAGTTTAATTATTGCAGCTGCTGTGAGAAAAGGCTATAAATGATCCACCAGCAGCATCCTCCTCACATGCCATATACCCTACTAGTTGGGACTCCTTCATGTAAACAGACGTGACGTAATGACGCAAAGATGAACGGCGCCATGCTTGAATTTCCCGTGGAAACCTAGCAGTACCACTCTAATTAGAAAACATTACAAGCTTACCGTTGTGAATCGGGCTAAGGTAAGGAAATAGTTTTGAACACTGGCTCAAAAATTGATTTTGGATCATTTTTAACCAAAAAAAAAGAAATTGCAGCTTTAAAATGTTGATAAAAGGTCAATATAGTGCTAAATAATTAGTGTTCACTTCACATTATGGTGCTATCAAAATGACCAAGTTCGCTCTGAAGAATAAACAGTTAACAAATTACCTCTTTTATTGAAGCCACAACATCTTTCAGACCAGCAGAAGGACTTGCTTGGGTTGGTTCAGTACCATTTAAATTACACTTGTCAATGAGGATGTCAGAACACAGCATAATGGATGATGCAAAACACAGAGCCAAATGCTGTCAAAATGTCAACGATATATCTGAAAAGCAACTATTAAAAAGAACAGAGCAATTGCACAGCAACTGCATTTACCTCACAGGAATTTAATTAAAGGCATAGTTCACGTAAAAATGAAAATTCTGTCATTATTTACTCACCCTCATATTGTTCCAAACCTGTATGTTTTTCTTTCTTCTGTGGAACGCAAAGAATGTTGGTAACCAAACAGTTATGGTTTTACCAAATACCACTGTATGGACAAAAAACATTTAGTGCAAGACATTTCTAAAACTGTTTATGTTCCACAGAAATAAATGATACGCAGACAGGTTTGGGATGACATGAAGATAAATAAATGAAGACAGAATTTTCTTTTTAAGTTGAACTATCCCTTTAAGAAAGTAAATGGGGTCAATTTTAAAGCATGATGGGAGTAACGAGGGCAGAACTTTGATGTTAGCCATCCTCTGGAAAGTAGCTGATTGCTGCTGCTCTGTCAGAAATCATAGTGACAGGAAGTTCAAGAACACACATTAGCCCTCAAAACTTTCAAAACCAATTAGGAGTGTGAGGCTTCAGACAAATCCGCTCAAAACCTCGCCTGGATCTACTGAGAGCTCAGGGGGATGCGTGTTTAGCTCGCTATAAGCATCTAAATCACTTCCTCTGTCTTTCTGTTTTAATAAACAAACCGGTTGTCTTGTATAATCTGCGAAAGAATTAACGGAGTGAAAGACAAATCCAATTACCTTATCCATTTATTGCTAATGCCCACGTGGTGCTAAGTGGCGCCCTGTCAGTATGTATTTACAATCTGCTATTTGAGAGAAGTTTGAAGGTTTATTAAAACAGAGAGAGAACAAACTTTCGTTCATGCTTGTTTAGAGATAAATGTCAATGTAACATTGACTGGATTATCCTCTTTCATTTGGCCTTCTTTTCTGTCATTACAGTGTGTAGACCTCATTTATTGTCTTGAGACCACATAAATGTGGCCTTTATTTTCATCTGGATCTGGGTCTCGGCTGAAAAGAAAGAGAAAAAAATGTCCCTAACCATCCACAACAACTGAATGTTCTGATAGTTGTTTAGTTTCTATTTCTGTCGTGTTTGCCCTGATTAGCTCCGCCCACTGCATAATCTCATTGGTCAACAATCTCACTGCACATAACTGTGATTAAACCTCAAATATCTTTGGCTGTGATTATGTCACGTCACACAGCAGTTTCTTGTTCAGTGTGGGCAGACAAATTGCCTGTTGCTGGAAACTTCTGTCTGTTGCTTAGCACACTGTGTAAAGATGCAGTAATTCTGATTTGAACTAAATATTTTGTTTGAAAATGCCATTGTAAGCAAACACTGGAACAGGGCCGAAGCTTCTGGCACAGATATTCTCAGGAGAACTAATCAAAAGAAGGTAAATGCCCAACACATTCTCACAATCTCCAACTATACAGTGAGACGCTGAAAATAACATCTTTTTTTTTTTTTTTTTTATCATTTATACGTCTTTTATACATCCTGTCTCTTTCTCTCTTTCATAATCTGTCATCACCCCTCCTCTGCTCATGGATCCTGTTGGATGAGGTGGTGTGGACTATTGCACTCCCATTAAAAATGATCACTCCATGGTGTTCTCAGCTAAACACACACCGAACACACACTGGGCCTGACAAGACCATCACCGGGCCGACACTGGCAATATTCCAATTTTAGGCCCATAAAAGAACCCTGTAATGGGGACAGTTTCATTACGGCTGTTCCTGAGGAGAGAGAGGAGGTGAAAAAAATAATAATATGACCTTGGGCTGTCAGGACAATTTCAGCGTATGCCGTGAGTCCCTTAGCAACCCAAACATGAGCAGTGGGTACCGCAGGACTGAAAATTTGACTCATTTATGAGACGGGAAGTGATGGAGCAAAATAAGAGTAGCTAGAAAGAAACTGCAAAGTCATATGAAAATTAATTTAATAATACTGTATGAAAATGAAATACATAAAATAGAAAGACTGAGAAATTCATTAAAGTTTACATTTAATTAATGACATTTAAATGTATTCATTTAAATGATTAAAAATTAATTTAAATATATTTACAAAATAAAACTAGATAAGTACAGATTAAATGTACAGAGACAATAATCATTCTATTAACACTCATTAGTTTTATATTATTTTAAATTCATATAATATGAAAGACTGAGAACTTTATTAAAATGTAAATTTATTTAATGGAATTTAAATGTATTCACAAGAGTTAGATATTATATTATATTATGTTATGTTATATTATATTATTATTAAACTAAATAAAAAAGTAAGACTTGTATAAATTAAAACTTAATTAAATTTTAAACTTAATTAAAAATGTAAATAAATTATATAAAAAATATTTATAAAATATACATTTTATTTTATATAATTAATTGTAATTAAATATTATAAAAACAATTCTGAATATATGCAAATATAAAATAATGAAATCTCAAGTCACTATGAAACCACTTTGCAACCAACTTTATATCTATAACGACACATTTCTGGGTAGATACCTGGATCATCTCAGCTGCCAATGTCATGTGACCGTTGACATCATGACAACACTGATTGCTTGATGTCACCATACGAATGTACACAGTTCTAAACCTTTAGTGACTATAAGCTGTAATGTTAAAGGCTGCAGACAAGAAAAACTAAAGCTACAACACCATGAGACTTAACAATGCCTCTCTGAAACAGATCAAATCAATTAAAAGTTTGGGATCCTCTCACTTTTGTTGCTTTCTGGTAAAAACCGGTTTGGTTTGGAGAGCTGAGTGGCGTTTGGACTGAAATCTGATCACTTGTGCTCTATAATGTGGGATTATCTCTACATATGTACTTTGGTGGCCATATGTTGAACAGCTGGAAGCTCATACCATAGAACAGCACTATGGTCTGACAGAAAACCAATCAGAAATGGCAGACAGATGTTTTTCATTTCATCAATGAGGACTCATCCAAGCATACATACAGCTGTTGTATCCGAAGAACAAACTTTAGTTCAAACATATGTTTACTTGAGTGATGAAGACAAACTATTTATCTGAGTTTGTGTGTCATGAGTTGTGCTGTACTGAAGCTTACACAGAGACAATAACGGTCTCTTTGTTTAAATGAACAACCAAAATGCATTTTTTGTTGAAAACTGTGTCGTGTAAGTGGCCCCTAAGGTAGGCAAAACAGGAACACGGAGAAAACTAAACTAAAACTTAACGTAATCATTACATTGTGCATGTATCATCATCGCTTAAAGGAACAGTTCACATAAAAATAAAAATGTAGTCATCATTTACTCACCCTCATGTCATTCCAATCTGGTATGACTTTCTTTCAACAATGGAAACAAAAGGAGGATATCCATTTATATATGGACTATGTTTATGATCCTTGTATGATGCTTTTACACTCCATTTTAATTTCAAAAGTGTCAGTCCTAGCATGAAAAAAGCAACCAGTACATTATTCACAGAAGAAAGATATGATATAATTGCCTGAAATCATTACGAGTGCCATTTCAATGTGTTCACTGTACTGCCTTGGGGATACAATTATTAAAACAAAGCTCAAAATGAAAAAAAAAGCAAGAGAATGCCAAGATACACCACAAAGTGAAGCCACGTCCATCTGAAGGCTATAGTTAAAGTGAGAGAGACTCAGTTTCTGTGTGAATCACAGGGGACATGTCTCTAACACATGTTAATGGATCCTGGCATTTCTTTGAACTTGTGATCTCCTCTCTTCCACTTGCTGAGAAGAAAGGAGGGGAAGGAAAATATCTATCTATCTGTCTGTTGCAGAACCTGATTTCACCAAGTACAACATGTTACTCGTGGATCAACATGTCTGTTGATCCTAGAACAACATTCAAATCAGATTTGAGGGACAAGTTTACAGATTATGTCAAGTTTAGGCTTACAATCAGGGTTTGGTGCTTTAACATCAGTGTTATTCACCTATCACTTCCTTCTGATTTTGTCTAAAAGCACTTCAGCAACCAATAAGAAACATTCTGAAAATTTCCCCAGCGACTAATCCAAACACCCTGGCAACCACCTAGCAACACCCTTGCAACCACCCAGAACACCAACCTATAAACCTTCTGCATCAGAGAAACAAGTGTGTGGCCATCTTTAGAATTTTGTGTTTGAACTTTCGTTTTTGCAATAGATAGATTTGTATATTTCTATGGCATCGCTGTCGAAGAGTAATAAGCTGGTGAAGTGGAATTACTGATTGTAGAGTTAACGAAAGTTATCATGAGCATTGTAATGTTTGAAGCAGATGTCATAACAAATGTCAGTAGACTGGGAAGATCTATTGTTCCGTAAGATCTTACCTTCATGCTTTGGAAATACAAACCGGAACACAACGGGTGCAGCGCTGAAAAGGGACGGGGCTACATAACACCCTATCAAAGCCCTAAGAAAACACCCAGAGTACCCTTGCAACCACCTGGCAACAATCTTAGCAACACTCTTGCAACCCTCCAGAACATCTTAGCAACCACCTAGTAGCCTATATCAACTATCTAACATAGTTATGGCACATAGTGATCTAGTCTCTTTACGTCTAGTCTTGTAGACATTGATTTAATATGCTTCAGGTTCAGGATTAAGCTCCTTTGGTTTACAACACACGCACAGTTGCCACTCATCATCGAGACTGGATGGCCTTGACCTCTGCTCTTTTGTGTCATGTGTACGTGTCAATGCGAGCTGGGTTATCAATCTTCCTCCGCTATTCCATGGCCAATCAATCTTTATACGCATGGTCATCTGTCCATCCATCCATCCTTCTTTCAATTACCTCTTCCCGGGATTGGTTGGCTGAAATCTCCAGACTTATTACTGATAGCTGCTTGTCACATCTTTTTCTTTGACAGTTGACCTCCACCGTCTACCACAGACCCCTGATTTGTTATCGGCATTTGCTCATTGTAAGCCCAAACTACGAGAAAAAATACATGCTATAGATATGTAAAAAACATATTCAAATTTTCCTATCAAAAGCTCTAAAAAAAAAACTCTGTGAAAACAAGCTGTCCCCTCTCAATGTTAATGCCGCTATTTTGTTCTGACCCTCACGCCGGATTTGAATTTCTCATCATGTGGTGCGATACAATTGTTGACAGCTTCTCACTCTCTCAGTCAAGGCGCGTATTTCATTCCAAGTGTCGTTTCTTGCACTTTCTCTGGTTTCAAAGCATCTCTCACTTATGGGAGGCTGCAGGTTTTGGCAGGTGTATTGCTTCAACACGGGTTCTTTGGAAGAGAGGAGTGAAGGCGATCAAGTGATCATTCTAAGCCTCTCCTGTAGATGTGAAAGGAACAAAGTGTGTACCTCTCAGGAAAAGTAAAGAACACGATTGTAAGTCAGCTAGATTTTATCATCGTGATATCCGCTGTTACCACCAACCCGCCTCAATTGAAAATCCTTGTACTGCACTTCTAAACTCTGATGCAACACAGAGAGTTCTTTTCGAATAGTTTTCTAAGCTTGGTAAGAGATTGGTGAAAACGGTTCAGTCACACGATTTTTAAAAACAGTTTTTTTTTCTTTGTTGTTGTTGTTTCTTTCTATTCTTGGCAAAATAGCTGCCGTCTGCCTATCTAGTCAGTGAGGGGCCGCTTTCACATGACGCGTTCTTGTATTTAACAAAAGTTAAACAGAGCGCAATGAAATGGAACAAAATGCAGGCATCTCGAGATGTGTTTTGGGTTCAATTATTTTTAACTTGATTTAGCATAAAAAAAATCCAGTGCTTGCAGGGCTCCACACTGAAAAAAAAAAGCACAAAAAAGATTTTGACAACATGTGTGACAATTGCCACAAACTGAAAATAAATGATATACTTAAAGTTGCTTCACTGTGTATGTCTAATACTACTACATTTATTGAGTAGTATTGACTATTTTTGATTTCTGAGTGAAAATAATCTAAAATACTTAAAACCTACTAAACAATTTGCTTGCTTGCACACACAAGGAATTTACCTTGGTATTGAAGCTTCCAGTACACACATAAATATAAAGACACATAAAAACATTTAAGAATAAAACATATAAAGACTTGTTTACAAAGATTGTGTCTTGAACATAAGTGTATCTTTTCTTACTTGACTAGCAGATTGGCAGATTTTGCTTGTTTTTAACTCATTTAAAACAAGTGAAAAACATCTGCCAGTGCAGTATGACAAATTATTATTATTATTAAAGATACATTATATAAAGTCTTATGAATATGCAGTGTTGTTTCTCAAATAAATGCCTTGTTTCAAAGACTTTCAGATATTTTAACTTGCAAAACCAGACCAAAATACACAATAAAAATGAGTTTTATTTGCTAAGAAGTACACAGTGAGACAACTCCCAACGTTTGGGAACAGAGCTTATGAATGAGGTCTGCAAGAGGATTTAACAGTTCACTGGGCTGTTTTTGAACTCATCAATGTGTATTCATGTCTATAATCATATAAAGAAATAACATAGTGTTGTGTGTGTGCACTGTTGTAATTGTTTGCTTTGTCTTTCCCTTTGTACCTCTTGTCCAAATTCCCTGGTAAAGTTCAATGGAACGAGTCAGACCAAATATCGCTCTGGCCTCTTGCTCCTCTTCCCCTCTGATTGGCCCACAGTCCAGACAGACAATAACAGAGGGATTGTCTTCACCTGATGATAGAGAAACGGTTTAGTCTTTCTCAGAAAGTCAGCTTTGTTAAGTTTTGATTTCCAGCGGCAATGGCCTTAAAAAAGGTACTTCTTTTCTCCACATGAGCGCAAGCAATTTTGGGTCTGTTGGTGCGATTGACTGATGTGGTTTGACAGTCCGTGATCCAATTTTTTGTCAGTTTGTTTCCTTTTTTCTTGCACATGGATCAGAGAGACCAAGAATGAAAGCATTTCCAATCTGTCTTCAACACAAATCTGATTCCTCTACATCTGTTCATCAAAATGACCCCCTGTGGATGCCATTTCAAATCTTCCTCTAACAAAAATCAATCAGATCTTTGGCAGAGTCATACACATGTAACAAGTTTCACAAATGTGTTATTACAGAGAAACAGATTAAGTCTACATCACTATTCCATTCGTCTTTCTTTTAAGATCGCATTACCAAGACCGGTTTTTGACCGAATGTGCCGCGTAACATCGATTCTTTTATCTGAATCAGTCAAACATCACCTCCTCTCAGCTTTCACAATACATATTATTCTCTGCCGTACTATAGCTCTTTCTCTTAGTTGGTTTGCTGTCAGTCCAGATTCAGTGGACGGGCGTACCAGCTGCTCACCAGGCTGTTGCTCAAATCGGTGCATGGGGAGGAGGGAGACGGACGTCAGTTCTCTGTGTTTCACCAGTTTGCTAATTGTTCCGAATGCTTTCTGTCACCTAATTATGCTTCTATCAAAGTAATGAATTCTCTCTTTAGTCTTTTAATGCCAAGCTGTGAAAAGAAAAGTCAGGAAACGAACAAAGACTCCTATCCGAGAGAGCAAAACCTCTCAAACTTGAAGAGGTATCTCGTGTAGAGATGAAATGCATCGTTGAGTGATCATGAGGATCAGATGAATGAAGTAGAATGTGGACTGCAGGTTTAGCTCTTAGTAGGAGACACATTAGAGGTTCCTAGAAACAGGTTTTTTATAAAACCATATTTAAAGCACTAATTACTGGTGATTTAAAGAACCAAGAAACCAACATACCCATATGGAGAACCTACTTCTCACAGGCAAAATTATGTCTCTGATCTGCACATTTGGTCTAGAGAGGTCTAAAGAAGTGAAGTGATTCAATTCAATCAGTAGACCTATGCAATAAAAACAATGGGCCTATTAATATTAATGTGTCATTAACGAGTAAGGTTTCTAAAAGTGTAAAAAAAAAAACATAATTGAGATATAATTAATTAAGTTTTATTAAGTGTTAACAATGAGATTTTGTGATTTTTATAATCAATTAACTCTGCTTTTGTCATTTTTGCAAGATTTGTCACCAAAAAAGTCATTCGGTTTAACCAAAGTTTCGGTTTTACCAAATGACACTTTTGGTTATACCAAATGACGATATTTTCAAACAATGCTAACAGGCTGATATCTTACTAGCTAACAAAAGGACAATCAAACATTTTATATTTAGTACAAGTTTTTAAAACATACATTTTCCATGTTTTAGCGGTTGTACTGAATGACCTGATGTTTAAGGACATCCGTATGAGCAAGTGAAAACATGAATTTTTCAAATAGTTAAGAGAGAGTTAGTTATTTTGCTTCATGACCATGTGGTCCTTTGCAGGTGTCTGAATGATGTCACATCCTGTCACATAATATTGGCCGCATGACTTGATCCAAAATGGTCCCTTTATATTGGTTACTCCGAATGACATCAATGAAATTCATTTTTCCGGACATTCTTTCTCATAACAAAGCAACGACTTCACATAATTTAAATACCATTTTGCACTATGTTGATATATGTTATAAAATCATGCCAGAATAAATAATATATACATTTATTACATTTTAGGATATTTTAATCACTTCAAAATCTTTAAAATATCTTTATATGTAGAAAAATATAACTAAAACCTTTTGGATTCAATAAAATAGATCTAGTTGTAGTACCTTACATACTTTGGATGTCATATCTTTGTTTTTTATTATTATTGAGGCCTTTGGACAAATAAATGACCCATCACGTCATTGACCCTAATACTTTTTAAATGGTGTTTGGCCAAACAGATTACAAGAAATAAAAGTTGCAACGATTGCATGTGACAAAGAATGTGTGAATCTCCAAAGAAACATGAAAGCAACTCGAATTGCAAAATAAAGTGCATTAGTGCCCACTTTTTTTAGCAGCCTTGGTTCTGGAAGCACTTTTACCATTCATTCCATAGAGATTTTTTTTAAAAAAAGTCTACATTAAAGATTTATAAGCCATAAACCAAACCAACCAGCTACGAGGTGAATCACAACATTAATAACTTTGATTTGAAACAAAAAGTATTTGAAAATCTGACAAAAAGACAAAGGCACAATACTTTGTACTTAACGACTAATGATGCAAAGTGTTACAATTCCATGAAACACTACGAATGATATCAAATTGAAAAAAAAAATTGAGAAATATAAAAGTCAATTAAAAAAGTTAAGTTGAAATAATGTAGGCTGATTGTTTCTACAAAAGTATATACCACTGATTAACAATATTGTAGTCATTGTTCAAAATCAATTCCTCTATAGAGAAATTAAATGTGAATTTTATTTCTGGAACCCGATTGCTGCAAGAAAATGGTTTCTTAAGATGAAACCTAAATCTATGGTATTGCAAAGAACTCTTGAAGAACCTGTACATGGTTGAATTTTCATTCTTATTGCAGTGTAAAAATGATCAGAAGTCACTCTAGATGAAACCACTGAATGTTTATTCTGCTGATTGTTTTATAATAACTTTTGTTGAGTAATGCATGTGCAGTTTACCAACTTTCTTCTTTCTTTATTTCTTTCCTTCACCCCTCTCCTTCATGTGTTGACACTTGACTTGTATTCATTTGTTCTCAACAGTGTTTTGATATACACAGTGGGTGTTTCCTGTAATGAATAATAATCACTTCAGAACAGGATCTCACTTCCACACGCACACAGCTGATGAGATACACTTCATTTTCACGCTGGCAACATGTGGCAATATATGCTTGTAATTGTGTTTTGTGGCAAGACACCCAAAATAACACCCGACTAAAAATTATTTCTTACAAATATATATATATATATATAAATATATATATATATATATATTTTAGTGTTAATGCTACCCATTGACAAAAACCTGTAAACAAGTGATTGCTTGTTTACTGTATTATTCACATTTAAGATTGCTGGCACATTCACACATATGTACAGTGCACAGCATAAATGAGTACACGCCCTCTGAACAAATACAAAAGATATATTTTCTTTATGATCACTAATACAATTCATGGAAAGATGGCAAAACTAAAATGTATTAAACATATACATAATAAAAATAGCCAATTAATAGCCATAAAGTAAGTAAATTAGCCAATTTTCTTTAAATTAAGGATTGCAGAAATGAGTACACCCTAGATTTAATTCAACAAATGTATAATATTCTAGTACTTAGTATGTCCTCCATAATTTTGAATATACTGCCCTGACCCTTCTTGGCACGAAGTGTACAAGTTCATGACAAATTGTCACATCTGTCCTGTTTAACTCCTGGATGATGAGCTCCTTAAATGTCCTGATCTTTAATGAGGAGTGTTGCTCAACTCGTCTCTACAGAATCCCCCACAGATGCTCAAGAGTGTTAAGACTGAGTGCAATACATGTCCACAGAAGGTTTTTCACCTTGGGAGAATGCATATCCTCATTGTCATGTTGAAAAAATGCCCAACAATGCAGGGAATGAGGAAAGGGTAACATCTTCTGTTTCAAATTTGTGTATTAAATTACACAGTGGTGTGGGAATTCATGACAGCATTGAAAAAGCACAACTCCCTCACACCTTCATTACTCATACATCCCTATATAAGAGCTTTGCTACCACTGAACTTTACTGTGGGAACCAAGCACTTCTCACTGTACTCCTCCTCTAGCAACACCAGAACATTTTGGATGCTGTTAGATCCAAAATGATTGATTTGGTCTCATGAGACCAGAGTATTGATTCCCAGAATCTATATTTTGTAAATATGGGCTTTGGAAATGGCTAACTGACTTTATTGTGCTTTGGCTACAGTAGGTGGTTCCACTGAGAACAACAACCATGCATGTCATTTCTGCAGGCTGCATCTTACTCTGTGAGATAAACAGTCACTCTTTTTATAGCTTTTGCTGGCTCTGAGACACTCGCTTCAGGGGCCTTGTCACAAGTCCATTGTTTTTGAATTTCTGTGTTACTTTTGCTATATTTTCACACTTAAAACAATGATTTGGTAATCCTCTTGTACCACTGTCCTCTTTTGTGCTAAGAAATAAGTCTCCTGACAGTTCTCTCCCAAGTGGTTCCATTGTTGTCAGCATTGAGTCTGAGAATGATTCAGTGGGCTATATTGCAGCTTTTAATTGTCAAGAATTTACTTATCTTTAAATGTTTTGGTTCAACATACTTACCTGTTGATCAAACATTGCCTTAAACTTACACCAGAAAATTTTTATTTTGTTTTATTTAGTAACTTTTAGGAGGGTACTCATTTTTGCTACACAAAATTTTATCACCTTGATAAGAAAATCTTATTTTCCGGAATAATTTTGACATGCTTCTTTGGTAATTGATTAAGCAGACTTGCTGGAACATTATATCTCTAAAGAACCCTAACATGTCTTAAGTAATTGAGTAATTGCTGACTTTCAGAAGTTTCAGAGGGGGTGTACTCATTTATGCTGTGCACTGTATTTCTGAAAATAGCTTTGTGAATTGCTTAAAGGGACAGTTCACCCAACTTATTTACTCTCATGCCATTCTAAATCCTTAAAACTTTCGTTCATATTGGAACACAAATGAAGATATTTTTAATGAAATCTGAAAGATTTCTGTCCCTCCATTGAAAGTCCATTTACCCAAAACTCTGATGCTCCAAAACGTAAATCGATTGAAAAAAAAACAAAAAACTAAGCATTTGAGGGGTTTAATCCAGGAATTCTGAAGAGACACAACCACTTTATATCATGAACATTTAATTTAGGCATTAAATCACAAAGTGAGTTATGAAAGAATTTTCATTTTTCCCTTTAAAGCCCTGTTCACACCACAAAAAAAGTGGCTGCATTCAAAATCGCATACTAGTAGTATGCGGCAACCGCTCTAAAAGAGTGTTCTATATGTGTGTAGTATGAATGTAATCCAGACATACTACATTCGCCATGTTGACACTGTCATGTGACCTACGGAATCAGCTGCATAGTACTATATAGGGAAGTATACGAATTTGGATGCAGCCAGCGTCATGATCTCATACATTTCAATTGAGAGCTAGTGATTTCGGGTGACACAAATGGCAGTGACCATTGACAACAGGATGATGGCGTGTCCAACGAGGCAACAAATTTGAGAAATTGTAACTTTATGTAAATGAAGTGCGACTTTTGGGGGTGACAGCTAATAAAAGTGAAGACTATGTCAGTTGGGCTCACACGTCATCCATCTTGAGTGCAAGCAAGACAGAACAGATAATTTATGTAGCGATTTCACTGTTTTATATGACATGTCTGTAAATACATACATTGATATAATAAAATGATGTGTGAAAAAGTCACTGACGGCAGTCTCAGTGAGTTTGCCTCATACATTGATAGTTATTGTTGATTATATAATGCAATGAGCAGTTTGGCACTGTAAAGCATTGTAAAATTCGAATGATGTTTTGGAATTTTTTGGCAGTATGAGTTAAAATTGTATTTTGATTGATTGTTCATCTGGTTAATGCACTAGCACTTCTGTAGTTTATATAACAACTCTCTCCCAATAACATTAGAGCCAAAGCACTAGGAACAATCACAAGTTACAAAGGTGGTGTGAATGAGACTCAAGACATTTTGAGCTTGCTTTGGTGAAATATCAGACACTTTATTGTTGCTACCCTTTCTTCTCATACATTAACACATTCCTTATTAATTAATATAAATTTAAGAATCTATGCTCTTTTCTAAAAACTTGACCTTGTCACAGTGCATTCTGGGATTGGCTTTTTCTTAAAGGGGTCATGAATTGAGAAATCAACTTTACCTTGAGCTTTTGATGTATAAGAGGTCATTGTACTATAAGAATATCCTGTAAGTTTCAGAACTGAAAACTTCTTTGTTAGTCCAATAAAAGCTTTTATTGACACCAGGCCCAGCGAACGACTCATCCCGGAATGTGCCTATCTATGAGGTGAAATGCCACCACCACAGAAGAAATCAATGCCTACTTCATTATTGCGACATTGGCCACACCCACTGGCGTGTTAGTGAGATGACAAGGAGAGAAGAGAGTTACAGGACTAAAAATAACATTACTTTTCAAAGGATCCTAATGCTAGGATTGTGGTCATTTATTTTCAACAATGTGAATGTCTCAGTTGAGCTTTATTTATTTGTATTCGGTACATTTCACTGTTGATTCTTTGGTAAAATCAATCGCATTTCAGCGCAGGCTCTGCAAACAGACTTTTATGATATGGACTTGACAGCAATGCAACAACATGTAAATAACTTTGTTAATTCTAATGCCTGATCTGATATGTAATGATTCATGTACAGTCAGATGTTCTTTGTCTATGTGTCAGTATAAATCAAACCATTGACTAAACGGTCAACTTCACGTTGCTTCTTTTAGTAGGATGAAAATAATCTGTTATTTAAACAGCATTTAAATTATATATAGAAAGCAATCAAATAACGCTCCCTTTACAATCACATGAGCTGTCAATCAAACATGAGTTTATCAGTGACTGAGTTCTGGACTTGCGTCAAAAATCCCATTTTATTCAACTAATCTCTAAAGCCCGGGTGTCACGTTTCAGTTTGTGTCTGGACTTTCAGTTTGTATTTTGATTTGTTCCTGTGCTCTTTTGTTCAGTTTCCCGCCACTACTTTGTTTCAATGGTTACCATCATCATTAGTTTAGTTGTTTCAGCTGTTCGTCATTAATTATCTCTTTTTGGTCTATGATTTAACCTTCACTCTTCCCTGCACTCTTTGTCCAGTCTATGTTGTCTTTAGATGTGTTTGCACTGTTAGTTTGCCTGCCTTTGAGTTATATTAAAGCTTTTGAGTTTTTGATAACCTTATTCCTTTGTTTTCTTTGGATCTCCTGCATACATCATTACACCCGGATGCACTGCGCAATTTTTGCCTGTCCCAGACGAAAGATTGTCATCTTTTGGACCTATGTCGTACAGTGAGGGAGGTGCAAAGACAGCCGTTTTCCCGGTCTTGCGACCAAAGATAGCCTACGATAATTTTCTGACAGTGTCAGAAATTTAGCATGATCATCGAACAGTGTGTTCGCTGCTACGACCTACATCTACTGACCAGCCAATAAAAATGCGACATGGCGCTAAAACTTAAAACTGCTTACCTCAAGCTCTTTTTCCTTCTTCTTTCGCCGCTTCCTTTTTTTCAGCACACATAAAAACTACAACTGCCAAAGTGTGATTCAACATGGTTTTTTTTGTTAACCACTACCACATGCTGATGACGTTTTATTCTTCTATAGATACTTGCATCGTAGCCTACGAGTCAATAGGTGTCATCATCGTACAGTCTACATGCTTGTCATACACAAGTTTATATCCATGTCGCACAGTGTGATTTGTAATATCTTATAGGATTTCTAAAATCGTGCAGTGTATCCCGGGCTTTAGTTACATCGCGTTTGCACTGTTAGTTATGATGAAAGCACTCATTAGTGTACAGAAATTGAGTTGCAATGACGAGATCACTGCTTTCATGCGCTCAACAACATGTTCGTGATCGGCTACAATGTTCATCATTGCAACCTTTCATGCCACAATCTAAATATAATGCCATAGATCTAAATGTAATGTAGCACTTTTCACGATTAGTTAACTTTGAGAGCTGTAATAGTAAAAATGTGCTAAAAGTTTGAGAGAGTAATACTTAGCCATTTCATATGGAAAGATGTTAGCCAATCACAGCAGTGGCCGTTTACACTGAAGTCTCACAGCAGACACGCCCCTTAAAACAGAGCGTTCAAATCAGAGGGCTAAAAACAGGGTAGGAATAATGCCTTTTATTTCTAAATTATGACAATTTTTGATGTAAAAAGCATACTAACATTATACTTTATAAAACATTATAAAACAAGCATACATATGATGCTACCAAAAAAAATGTGTTAAATATTATCTGGGAAATATTTACTTTCAATTAGGCTGACACTGTATAATTTACACTTGTATATTTTCTGTTAATATAAAATATACTGAAAAAATATTTTAAATATATTAATATTTTACTATATTTTTATTAACATTATGATTACTATAATTATTAGTAGTAATACTGTCTCATGTATTAAATTTAAACATTATTAATATTTTATTGTAATTTAATGAAATATTTGTTATTTTCATAACATTAAAAACACTTACTGCTTAATATTTATATTAATAATTATCATTATAATAATGAAGACTTTGCATCTGGAGCACAGGCAGCTCTTAAGATTTTGGATCACAGCCTAAGAAGATAATAGTCCTATTCAAGATGAATAAAATGAATCTGAATATTGCTGGCAAATGATTATGCTGTGATGTCCAGCTGTTTGGCTGGAGGCAACATAGTCGGTCATTGTGGAACATTCAAGGTTTAAGTATCCCATGATGCATTTGAGTCAGCCACCATTATCGCAGTGGTAGGTTCTTTGGTCTTGAATGAATATTTCAACAGATCAAAAAATGCATTAGCTCCCTTATTAAACGATTGGTTTTATTAATTGTGAGAAATGAAAACAGTCTGTTCACCAGGGAGGCAGGGCGAAGCCAGAGGTCTGTTTGCTATGCAGAGAGACGGCACTTTCCCAAGGTCAGATATTGTGAGTGGGGCTCAGGCTGCTTTGTGAGAGGTGAGACGAGGTCAAACCGGCCTTTCATTGCTCTGCCACTGGGTCTGGATGCATAAAAGGGCGAAAGAGAGTGAAACGGAGAGAAAAAAAGAGAGGTGTGGGATGGTGTGCATTTTTAACACTGTCTTTTGGGACTCAAGTGACCAGCCATGCATTAAAACACACGTACGCTTCCAGTACACGCATCCATTCGTGTGCCATCCATCAATCCGTTCCTCTCTTCATCACCTCATCATCCATCCATTATTCGGCTCCTGCCTCACGGGTCTTTCCCCAGAGGACCGCACCGTTCCAGCCTGTGGCGCAAACATCAGCCATTACGGAGCGTGTAATGTTGGGATTACACCGCTGTGCTCGGTGTTGAGTGCTCCCACGTGGCAGCTCCTCTCCACAGACGGGACTTCATCACTCCAGCCGGCTCCTATCCTCCTCCGCTCGGGCTGCTCCTTTATGAAAGCCAAATCACATTTGCAGGGCTTCAATAATTGATTACATGGGGACATATGATTTGCCTCCTTTTGACTTAGTCCTGTAAATGAGGACCTGGCAACCGAACGCAGAGGAGGGGATATACTAATGTGCCATGCAGGCAGAGCTGGGAGTGTGTCTCAAAAACACTCTCGTTTCTTTCTGTCCCTCTGGCTGCTGCATTAAACAGAGCTTCCTCTTTTTCCTTTATTAGACATTAACAATTCCACTGTTGTTAATGAAGGGAAATCTTTCTCCCTGGGTCTCTGCGGATGCTAATAGCTACGTAAAAGGGAGGGGGAGCTGTCATTGCTGTTTCTTTAATTAGTTCAAGACAAAAGATGTCACATTGTCACAAAGACTGAAGCTCAGTGATGGAACACACAGAAATCCGAGATGTACTTGACGTGAGATGAGGCTTAAAACATGAAAGTCACGGCCATTTTCATTTGTTTGGGTTTGCTTGTGTAAGTTGATGACATGACAAATAGCAAACAAACTTTTCAAATCAGTGGTTCCTAATGGTTCCTACCTCATCAGGGCTGATGAAAATGTTTAATGCATATAATACTCTTCAACTAAACATATAATTGTGCAGCTTATTAAAAAAAAAAAAAAATCAATGATATGTTAACGATATTTGAAGTTGATCAACTTCAGTGTCTAATAAAACTATAATATTTAGCAGCAACAGACACTTGGCAGAAGTTAGTTAAATTTGGCAGATGTCTAAAAAATAAAATTAAATAAAATTTAAAAAAATATAAATAAAATAGTCAACATGGGCAGATTACTAAAACATGTCAACATGGGCAGGTTAATAAGTAAATTAAATGAAATAAATTAGACATCCACATGAACAGTTAATAAAGTCAACATGAGCAGATTAATAAAATTCAACATGTACAATTTAATAAAAAAATAAATAAGCGCCAACATGGGCAGATTAAGTCAACATGGCAGGTTAATAAAAAACAGCCATCAACTTCGGCAGGTTAATAAAGTAAAATAAAATATACAAAAAAAATAAAAATAAAAACGATTATTTAAAAATTGTGCCATTATAGGCAGATTAAGTCAACATGCCAACATGGGCAGGTAAAAGAATAAAATTAAAAGTTAAGTTAATATTGGCAGATTAATAAAATGTGTCAAAATGGGCAAGTTAACAGTAAAAAATATATAAAAAGTCAAAATGGGCAGATTAATAAAACATGTCAACACGGGCAGGTTAATAATGGTATAAAATAGATGTCAACACCCTTCTTTAACGCCCATTAACTATTTTATTTCCCATACAGATTCTATAGGATATGGGTTTGTTATTTTGTTGGGAGCAAAAACAGTTGAGAACCACAGTTTCAGAGTAAATGTATAAATTAGGGCAGTTTGCGCATTCACTGGATTTAACCTGGCAATTTAAATTGAACCGAACAATAACATGGTCATTAATGAGGTTTATATGCTAATGTGAGAAGGAAATCCAGACTTTTTCCTCCTTTTGAACCAAGCTTTATAGGCAGTTCGGATTTTATTGCTTACCTCAGCCTTGGATGCAAAAATGTTGACAGGTCTGCAAGTGCAGATGTACGAAAATGTTAAATAGTCGCAGTCTCGCAGAGAGCTTTTTATACGCGGTGCTATGTAATGCCATGAGAAGGAGGGGGTGTAATTTTGTCACAGTCCTGAAATATTTCTCAATTTTTTTTCTTGCTAATGGCGCTGAGTAATTTTCATTTCATGCTCAACTGTGGCCTTGCCGCCTTTAGAAGAAAATCATAAACACTTTTAGCGAGTCACGAAGGATGTCGTAGGTGGTTACTAGGGGTCGCGCAAACTTGAATTTTGACATGATAATGTTATGGCTGCTGTCACCTCTAGACGCTAATGCAAGAGCTTGAGGTCTAGAGTTATAGAGAAGAGCAAAGCACTTTCAGACCATCTCTTTTCCGTTTCTTTAGTGAAGCTGATACTCCATACGTTTGTATTCATGAGGCCGTAACTTAAAGGCCAAGTGTCACACCCCTTGAAATGTTCATTTATGTACCCAAAAGCAACATTTGCTGTGTTTTACACACAAATGCACATCACACAATGTGATCTTTGCTCTGACTTACCAATCTTTGCTCGGGTCGATGATCTTTGCTCTGACCAATGATCTTTTCTCTAGAATGAAGTGGCTGCTCTCTTTCTGTCTACCTCTCTCGCCTCCTCTGCAGTGGTTGGTAGACAGGTAATGCAGAAGAGGATATTGATGGTTTTATCTGAACGTGAACTTCCGATTACCTCCTCCACATTGGAGCCTTTACCCTCACTTGGCACGACAGTCCTCCATCTGACAAACTCCATCCTTGAGAGGCAGAACAGTGAACAAACCTGCAGCTTAAGAGAGAGTAAGTCAAACTGTCAATATGGAATGGACCCTTAATTGCAGCCAAGTCACACAAAAGGAACATAAATGGCCTTCTGGTTGCTGCGAGGTGAGATGCTGTTGGCTGACTTACCCTTGAGTACGAATCCAACATCAGCAGTGTGCTTTTTTCAAGAGCCTGGAAGATATTTAACTTGATTAGAACTGCCAATAAGCCTGCAGGTACACTTCAGGCTCTGCCATGGATCCTGGAGAAAGAGGATGCTAAAGAGGGGATTTTCTGCCCGGGAGGACTTCCTGTTCTCCCACGTAGCCATAATACCCAAAGCATGAATGCTGATGTTGTTTTTGTCTGTCAGTGTTGCTCTCACATTTTTGTATTCTCCTGGTATCATTGTTCGCCTTGCCTTTTATTGACAAGCAGGGGTGTATATAGCCAAACCTGATTAACTTTGATTTTATTATAATAAATACAAGACAAAAATGTAAAGAGGGATGTATGGGGAGGTCACTAATTACTTGCCACTTTAGCCTATAGAAGCTGTTTTTTTCTGGGGTTTTTTTTTGTTTTGTTTTTTTAATACTGCTTTCAAATTTACTGTATTTTCTGGTTATATTCTAAAGAGACTGAGAAATAATTATATGTATGTATATATATTACATATTATATTACACACACACACACACACATATATATATATATAGTACATACATATATATATATATATATATATATATATATATATATATATATATATACATACATTCAAATTAAATTAAATAAATTACATAAAAATATGGTACATGTTTTTTACTTGTTTTATGGTACAATTTTACATGATCTATTTAAAAAAAGGCTATAAATTCACTAAATATATTATAGCTATAGTTACTAAACTTATAGTTACTTTCCAGTTACAATTTTACTTGGTCGATACATCACAAAATAAATTAAATTGACATTTAATTAAATAAAAATTAATAAAATAAAATTAATATTCTATAATAATACTGTACCAGTATTTGCCAACCATTTATTTAATATTTTCTAGCAAACCCTCTTGACATCATTAATAGGCACATTAAAAATGCAGATAAAAAGTCTGGTTTGAATCATTTACATGTGTATCAGCTTATGATTGCAGCGCTATTGGTTTGCCCCATATATTGTTATATGTCTAGTGACGCCCCTGCTAACTAGATAACTGTTTTTAGACAAAAGACTTTGAAGAGGTGGCATATTTACGTCATAATGATCGCAAATACATTTTGTTCTTCTATTAACCGTTTTGCCGAACATTTGTATCCCGTCCCTCTAATTGAAGTCAATCTGTTTAGCTATCGCGCCTGCTTAATATGACAAAATGAGACACAAATGGAGAATAATATTTTACCTCATGAAATTAAATCTGAAATACATTCTGATTAGGTTCATTCTCTGCATGGATTTCATAATGCCTGCGATTTATCTGGCCCCATGAGAGGACACTAATGATGAGAAACATCAGTCAAAACCGCCTTCAACTGGAGAATTGGGTTAGCATAGCGCTAACACTGGTTCAGAGGGAGTGGGGAACTCTAGAGATTATTTTGTGGTCTAAATCAATATAATCACACCATAAAGTTTTAATATTAGTTTAGGGTTTCAGACGTGATAGTGGTTGATATTAATTAGGCTTATGTTTGTGAGGATATTGTATATGAACAGTCAAGGCACTTTAGCATCCCTGCTAAAAAATGGTTTTCATGTTATTGCTGCAGGTAAACAAACACTGAACAGTGAAGCCATGCTAAAACAAACATGAAAGTGTCCAAAAACATACCTTTTACTCATTTGCTGGTCACCAGTTTAGCTAAACTAGTCTATATGCATGCTTTTCAGCAGGGGTCCAGCATCTAGGACATAATAAGAAATACACTTAGAACATAAAGCAGTTTTATAAATTATGTGATAGATGGCAAGTTTCTTCTCATTCACATTGTGAGCCACAGGAAGCCAGCACAAAGTTATGAATACCATAAAATCTACACTCCTGCTTTATAGCCTGTCCTAAAGTGAAAGTTCAAAGCTGTTATTCTATAAGAGTTCAGATCGTAGAGCTTTTAAGAAGCAGAGCAGTAAATAATGAGAGGAAAAGTTAGCCATCACGTCCTATCGCACACCTCCTGATCTCACTTGTACCCCTCTGGCCCAAACGCAGCAGTCTACCTTCCAAAAATCATTACAGGCTAAAGTTTTGAGAAACAGAGCAATGAGGAGAGAAAATTCACTCTAAGGCCTGACATTTTTAGCACCTCTCTGCCATGTTTCTGCCTCTATCCACTTTTATGAGGCTCATTCCAATGAATAAATGGTCAGGGAAAGGTCACTGGATTCCCTGGATGAGTGTTAGCTTTGGCACAACCTTACCGACTATGAGAGAAGTTTCAGTTCAACACAGTTCAGAGGAAGTGAAATGGCAGAAAGGCTGTCAATGAGCACTCAAAGTGAGAAAGAATTGATGTAAGTACAATTATTGTTAGTTATATATATAGTTTTTTTGTGCAAGCAAAGTGTGATTGGCTTAACATGTCAGTCATATGGTCTCTTCATATTTGAATGGATGATTCATGGCCGGAATAAGCTACTAGCTGTCATTTGGTACTAAAGAGAGCACCAGTACTTTATAAGAGCTGCTGGGATGCAGGAATAATTACCGTTACTCTCTCATTTCTAGTCCACTTGAAGCCCCGGGGTTCCAATGAAAAACGTTGAGTCATTGAATGAAGTGTTCAGCACTGTGTGCTCAGTCATGGAAAGAATGATGACAGTTGAGAGTCTGTCTGATGTTTTCTGTCCTCTAATGTCATTAGCTTGACATGGTAAGAGTTGGTAGTGTTTGTGTAGGGGGCTTGTAGAGTGGTCAGTGGGCTTCTCAGAATAGATTTGCATCCTTTTACCATTTGCAAGTGCGTGGGTTTGTGTGCACGTCCGCATGCGAGAGGGTGTGTGTTCATGGTCACGCATTAGTCAGCCACTGAGTCTGCTTGTTAAACCACCAACATGGCAGCAATTAAAATCTTTCTGAATTTGAATTACCAATGTTCTACAAAGTCTCTAATTAGAGAGTCTTCTTGACTGTTGGGGACAGGTTGTCCGTCAGAGGCAGCGAATAACAGACGTTTGTTTGATTAGAAACTTTCTGAGACCTGCACGAGCATTTGGAGAGATGTTGTGCCCCCTTGTGGCCAGACTGAAAGTCTAATTGCATGCCAGTTCAATTCAGAACAGGACACAAAAGCTTTGGGCCCGCTGACATACAGAGAGGCTCAGGATGAGAGCGACAGAGAGTATCTAATCTCCTCTAAGAGTCTGTCCAATATATTCATGCGGTATTGGATGGGTTCTTTACTTTAAAAGGAATGAAAAATTGAACATGGTGAAATTTTTAAGCTACATTTTAAGGCCTACTTCAAGGTTAGTGAGGTCAGAATCAATAGTTTTCCAAGCGTATCTAAACTGACAATTCTTAGGAAATTGCAATACATTTACATTTATAAATGCAAATATGGATTTATATTAATGATTATATTTGTACATTTTGAAAATTTGCAAATACAATTATTAAATATTAATTATTATATATTATTACAAATTTAAAATTTCAAAATAATAAATAAATAAATCTTACTGACCCCATATACACTACCGATCAAAAGTTTGGGGTCAGTAAGATTGATTGACTGATTGATTGGATTTATTTATTATTTAATAATCTAAGAGTATATATCATTTTAGTTTTCTAAGCATATTTCAACCGACAAGTACTAAATTATGAATACTAATCAAATTTCCGAGGCAAAAATGATATTTTTACACCTAAAATTTTAATTTATATCTCCACAGTACAAGGTATATTTCCTGCAGGCAGCCATAACTTAAATCTTTCCATTTTTTCTTCATTTTAGTGAGCTAAAGCCAATCAAATCACATTTTCAGCTGAACTCCTGTAGCAAATGACATCCATTTCAGTGCAAAAACTGTATTTGGACAAAACCAAGGTTAGTGGTTCTTGTGAAGAGACATCTTATGAGTTACAACGACACCATCTTTGACTTAAAGCAATGCTTTTTAATTACAAATTTTGCTGAAGATGGACTAACTTGACTTTGTGTGAACACAATCAGTCCATAAACAACTACATTCAAATGTCAAATAACTTAAAATCAGGAATGTGGAAACATTTGTACTTTTGCTCAGGTAAGTTTACGACTTGATAATCTGACTTTTGACATACTCTAAGTAGCTTTTACATATCAAAACATCTTCATGTGGTCATCTAAATCAAGAGATAAGAGAGAGAATGTGTGAAAGCCGATGTCTGGAAGTAGACATCCCATTTTAACCATTATTCATTGTGTTTAGTTTTTACTCTTGGGTTTTTTTGTGAGCTTTCAGGAGCCCATATTTCAGCCATAATATATGAGCCCTTAACAGCATTACCTGGTTATTATCATACCAAATGCACACCTAGAGCGGAGACAGGGGAAAATTACCTCGGGCTATGTGAAGTGTGGCTGTCAATCCTCACTCGATGAGGAAAAATGTACATGAGTTTAAGATGGAATGCCTTATTTGTATTTAAAGCACAAAGACTGTACAATTCCTCATAAAAGAGTACCGCAGAGATACCAAGGTACAGTGATGCTATCAGATAATAATATGATGGTATTTTGACATATATCATTAGCAGGGTACTTGAAAAATGTCATGGTACAATCTCACCTCTCCAATATAATTTTCATATTCCTGGTGACACCAAAGGCTGCCATGGTTCTCATGTGTCTTGCAACCTGTTTGAATATGCAGAAGTGCAGTTGTCAGTGATTAATGACATTCATTTTAGCCCGTTCCCCACACAGAGCTATCGCATGGCTTCAGAAGATCTGTAAAAAAGCGTTTGAGTCATATTTACATTTGCATTACTTCATTTAGCAGACATATTTGTCCAAATCGACTCACTTTTATGATGCTTATTTGTCCTAACTAACAGCTTCTGGTCTGTTTTCTTGCATTATATGGAGAAGAACAGTGTGAACATTTATCAAATCTCCTTGTTTTGTATTCTACAGATTAAATAAATCTTACAGGTTTGGAATGACATGAAGGCGCATACATGACATGAACTATTCCTTCAAAATCAGCAACAATATCACATCTACAACCCAGCTAACAAAAATACTGTATGTTCTAAGAATGTTTCATTGATGTTGCCATTAAGTTATGAAAATGTTATTTCTGAATGTTCTCTGAACATTCAGAGTGTTTAGTCTTTTAAACTTTTTTTGGGTTATGTGAATAAGGGATAATTCCATTTCAACATTTTGCGAATATTATGGGAATGTTACTTAAATGTAACTAAAATGTTCTCTGAACATTCTAAATCAAGCAGTAACGTTTAATAAACATTAGATGAACATCCAACTAAAACGTTTTCAGAAATAAAACGTTCCATGAACGATGTATAACTAACATTTTTGTGTTAATGTTTTGAGAACATTAATAAAGACCAAATTACTTTGAACAAAAAATTCTATTAACATTACTGGAAGAACTTTGGTAATATCTTTAAGAGAACCTTTCCAGAATGTTCCCTGTTAGCTGGGAAGTTAGTCAACCATGCACTATTTTCCTTATTTGTTTCAGTGCAAACAAGTCCAGTCGTGTCACGCTGGGTCAAAAATACCTGTTTTGAATTTCGCCATCAATTAGGTGTGAAAAAAGCAGTTTCTGAATGTGCTGAAGCCATGTTACATGAATCATTGATATATGTATGGCTGTCTCTCTTTTCTTCTCTTTCTTTTTATTCTTCACATTCTCTTTGCATGTTCACGGTAGTTTAGGCACAGACTGTATCTTAGGCCAGCATGGAGCAGGAAAAATTACTATTACAACAAATTAAGATTGCAGGTGGTTTAGTGGCCCCCGTTGCGACACGTTACAGCACTAGCTGAAGCCATGTGCTTCACAAACAAATGCATGAACATTAATGTGGCAATGATTATGGGCTTCTTTAAATGTATACGTCAGACCTTTTCCCCCTTCTGATTTTCTGTAGTTTGAAAAGCAAGAGAAAAGGGAAAAAAGAAGCCACTGATTTTGATAATTCATTCGCTTCGGTGGTAAAGTATTTCATTACAACAACCTCTAAAATGTAATTTACTAGCAAGAAGTCAATGTTTGGCTAGTGAGCATGATTTTTCTGAGGTTTCAAAATGTGATTAGTCTCATGATAATTATAACTCAAGTGAATTGCTAAAAACGTACTTCAATACCAGGAGCGAAAACGTTTAAAATTGCGTACTTCCTTTCTAAGCAACTTCGATTAAGATGAAAGCAAATTGTAATGGATAGCTTTCTCCAGGTTTTCGTATAATTTTGCACCTATTTTATAGAATTTCACTCTGCAGTCTCTTTCTTCTCATATCTATGGCTGCAACAACTAATCAATAAAATCGATAATACTCAATAATGAAAATCATAGATGACGAATGTCATTATTGATTAGTTGCGTCTGCCCACAGTGCACCGAAAACTTCCGCCAGTCGCGTTAAAGTACAGCACTGAATAATGCATTTTTTTTATGGACAAAATGTGTGGAGGAAACAGAGTAAGCTGTTGCGGGAAAGGTACGTGATCAAAACATGAGAATTCTTTATTTTAAGCTTCAAGCTAATGCATTAGCATAATGTTTAACATGGCTTACCCTGTCAGGCGCTTTGACAGATGCATGTGCTGTTTAATGTTTGATGTGTTTCCTGAGCGAAAAATTTTACGGTTATATCCTTATCGGTAAGTGTTAAAAATTCATGCGAATATTTCCATTTTGCATGAAGGCTCGTCCTGACAGTCTGCGTTAAATTTCAGATTTTACTGAATGAGCGCCGGTGCGCGCATGCGCGTCAAACAGACGGGACGAATTAGAGAGGGAGACAATTAATATTCAGTGCAAAAATATTAATTTTGCTGAAATATCTGTTGTTGGACATTACATTTAGATTTAAAAGTCAACATGTCATTGGAGTATTTTAGTAGTATCTGTAAAGGAATAACAGCATGTCACTGAATATAAATGTAAGACGTTTCTTATATTTACAGGATAAAGAAATGACAGTGACAGGTTTTCTTTATTATTATATTCACTTATGTCCAGTTTTAGTAGGGATTTAAGTTTTTTCCAGTTTTTGTAGGGATTTAAACTGTCCTTTTGCTTTATAGCTCTTTTGCATATAGCATAGATATAGGTATACTTAATTTAATAGAAAATTGGGCTATTTATATGTTTAATCGATTAATCAAATAAATAATCTGTCAAAATAATCGACCAAAATAATCGTTGGTTGCAGCCCTAAATCCAACTCAACTCAAATTGTTACAAATTGCATTTGGCAGACGCTTTTATCCAAAGTGACAAACACTGCATTCAAGTTATACATTTTATTAGTTTACACATACCCCGGGAAATGATTGGTTCATGCTATCAGTATCCAATGAGCTCGTTGCTTAACCTTCAAACACTGGTCAGCATTTGCTGTTTAGCGATTGCAGCACGCTTCAGAAACCCTCCACCTTCCCCAGCTCCACCTGTATATATCTGCTACGGCTAATTCATTACGCTATATTGTACAGCTGCAGTACATCTTACTTGCTCACAGCAGTGTGTCATGTATGTATTAGCAGTAAGCCCTGTACTTGCTCTGCAGCAGCAGCAGCAATAACAGCTGCAGCGCAACAGATCTATTCCGCCAAGACCAAACATACAACATTGTCACATCCATCACCATGCCAAACACTCTGAGAGTTGTCGTGACAGAAATGTCTTTGTCACTTTTGATCAATTTAATGCATTTTTTGCAGTATAAAAGAATTTTTTTTAGTCTTTTTGGTCAAAAACTTTTGAACACCAATGTATTTATTTGGCAAGTAGCCATGTAAAAAGTGGGATAACGTACAGTTAGCGTCCATCACATTCTCCCTTACAAACATGAGCTCTCAGTCCATAGTTTACACTCTATTCTGACTACCTGCGAGCACAGCTCATATTTTGTATTCGAAAGATAAAGAGAGAAGGAGAGAGGGTGGACTCCAGCCCAACTGGTCTGATGTGTATTCTCCTCACAAGAAGTTGACCTTGAGGTGAAGCTGTTACTGCCACACGCAGCACACAGCATTACAATGGCCAGTGGCCCACATCATTCCCCTGTCCTATCAGCTTTCTCCTGCGTGCTTGCACACACGTCTGTGTATGAGATAGGTGAGGAGAGAGAGGTCTATCTGCACACACACGCACACACACACACACACACACACACACACACACACACACACACACACACAGGCTTTGTCTCAAAGTGATGGCAGACATGAAAAATATTCTCTCTGCAGTCTCTGAGGAAGTAAAACTAAAGTCTGCAGAGGAAAATAACAAAAAGGACCAAATAAAAAATGGAGAGAGAGAGAGAGAGAAAAAAAAGAAATTAACAGGTTTTTCTTAACATTACAGACGAGGCACATATCATCTTAACCTGATATTAATGTTAGCATACATATTGATGTTGCTTTTCCTATAGTGAAGCATGTTATGTTTTATAACTTGTGCATTGGTAGCAGGAACAGTTCACCCAAAAACAAAAAATAATATATATTGCGACAAACATTACTTTAGGTCGAGAACCAATTAGGTTTGTCGTTAGTTGGTGTTAGAGGTTTGTGTCACCATATTTGATGTATGTTGATTAATATTTTGGTGCGATTTGAAAGTGAATAAAGTACGATTAGCCTGTTTTGTCCTAAAACGCTGTATTGCTGTAGATATTGTTTTACTAAGACAGGTCAGAAATAACCAGGGCCATTTTAAAGTCCTTTTACACAAGCAAACTCTTTTGAGTTTTTAAATGCATATTTAAGTCTCTATGCACCTTGTTCATTTCATACGGTGCTTTTTTGTCATGTTTTAATACCTGGTGTGAATACTGTAGCTAAGATATAAAACATGAGCCCCGCTGGGCTCTAAAATAGTAAGTAAGTTAGTACTGGTAGCCATTTCTCGAGTGAATAGCTGTAACACACTGACACTCCAGGCGAGAACAACTCAACCTCTCACCGAATGGTTTGCAATGCAGCCCTTACATTCTAATCAAATATAGAGGGAATTAATGGAGTTAGTTGGAAGGAGAGAGAGAGAGAGAGAGAGAGAGAGAGAGAGGAACAAGAAAGACGACTGGAAAAAGTTCAGGAGCAAAATGTCATAAATCTTTTTTAATTTTGAGCTTTCTCTCAATTCCATTAGTGGGGTAGTTTGACGAATATTCTCTGACACATCAACGACAGAAAAAGAAAATGAGGGCTGAAAAACCAGACAGGTAATGTGACTTGGCGTGCCCTAATTATGTATGAAGACAGCTAAGACCGAGAGTTAAGTGGAAGAGAGAGAGAGAGAAAAAGAGATTGGAAAGTGTGTGTGAGAGAAAAATGAAGAGGAAGCAACAGCTTGTTCCTCTAAAATGCTCAAGATTACAATTGCTAATTTATTGTGAAAACCACTCAATCAGCTTGGCAGGCTATGGCTTTGCATAAGAACTCGCGAACATGCGTGCAAAGGCTGGCATGTTGAGCTTCACATTGCATAAATTCATCTTCTGACTGGCTGAGATCATTCTGAGAAGAAGGAGAGCGTGTGACTCAGGAAAAGAATGATGCTGAAAGAGTAACGTCAGGGTTTCTGAAGGTGCCAACGTGAGGAACATGCACATGCACAGAAGTAGACGTTCAATGGAGCTCAACATTAACTAACATTTCATGTTCAGTTACCATAACCTGAAGAAAAAAAGCATTAAACTGTTCATTTTTCCTTCGCAGGCTGACTTCCTAGACACTTGTTTTAGGCATTTAAGTGTGTCAGTTTTAGGTACAAAATAATATAACATAAAATTAATATTAAGTACATTTCTGTTGTTATAGCTTGACTAACCCTGTTCTAAAGGCACGTAAACTGGTTTACGAAAGGCTCATTTCCACCGAAGGTTAAGTTTATGAGATGTACTCGTCATAGACGGAAATATCATTCATACTCACTCTAATACACTCTCCTGAGATCCAGGCAACAGACGGCAGCCAGTCAGTGTGACAAATCGCTGAAATAAAGGTGTGATTTAAACCCATGAAAATATGCTGCATGAACACAGATGTGCTAAAACAATAAAATAAAGGAAGAGTGAGAACTGCTGTATTTCTGAGGAGAAGAAATGGATTAAAAAAGTCACTTTAATAAATGCACAACTGTTTTCCATGCAACTAATGCTATTTCTGTTATCATTCAGTTTAAAATCAGCGTGGCACATTTTATAATATCATTTCATTCTCTAATCTGAAAAAAAGCTAAAACCATCATTGCAATGAACTCACAAGTACTTGTTCACACTACTAAACACATCTATTTCTCAACTAGACTCTAGCCGTATGAAGAGGCACTATATGTAAATGTACAGCTCTACTTGCCATCAGTCTGATTTATTCTCTGTGTTCAATTCTGAAAGCACTTTTTGGTTTATTTTGTAAATGTTTTTGTCAAAAATTTAACTGTATTGTGTCTGAATTTCATGATTCCATTCATCATGGACAGCAAGCCAAATCTGTTCACCCTCATTCAATGAGGAATTTTATTGACATGAACTTGTGAATATCACAAACAGTTCAGCAGTCCAGTTCACATTTTATCCCAAATTTCAAAAGGAAAAAAGAATATATTTTATATATAGAAAATAAAGCATTTACATAGTCTAATATAAATAAAAACAGATATAAATATATACATTTTGAAGTCTTAAATATGATTTTTTTTTTTTTTTGTAAAACAGTATTTTTAATGTAAAACATAGAGTAATGAGAATCATGACGACATCAGATGAACTAAGAACTTCGGGGTAAAATGTGCTTAATTGTTCTGAAAATAATATTATGATACCTGATAATGCAATAGCTATGGAAGCTTGTTTCCACCACAAAATAAAACAATTTAAAAGATAATTTCAACTTTTCTCTCACAATTCTGACTTTTTTCTCACAACTGTGAGTTTACAGTACATCTCGCAACTCTGACTTTTTTTTCAATTGCGAGTAATAAAGCCAGAATTGCGCGATATAAACTCGCAATTGCAAAAAATAAATTCGCAATTGCGAGATAGAAACTTTTTTTTATAAACTCTATAAAGTCTTTTTTTCCTCGGAATTGGACTTTATAACTCGTAATTGTAATAATTCAGAGAAAAGAAGTCAGAATTATGAGATATAAACTCGCAATTGCGAGAAAGTCAGAGATGTATTACTTGTGAATTACTTGCGCAAATTTATTTTCCGTAGTTTATATCTCATCATTCCGAGAAAAGAAGTCAGAATTGCGAGATGTAAACTGCGAAATAAACAATTTATATCTCGTAATTCTGACTTTTTTTCTCGCAATTGCGAGTTTATATCTCGCAATTCTGACTTATTTTCTCGGAAAGTTACAAATTCCAATTCCGAGGGGGAAAAAAAGACTGACTTTTTTTCCTCAGAATTGTGAGTTTATATCTCACAAGTCTGATTTTATAACTCGCAATTTTGTGTCTATATCTCGCAATTCTGAGAAAAAAAGTCAAAATTGTGAGATGTAAACTCTCAATTGCAAGGAAAAAGTCGCAAAAAAGTTGCAATTACCTTTATTTTTTATTCAGTGGCAGAAACAAGCTTCCATAAATAACAAATTATATTTTGCATACAGAAAATTCAATATAGATTCACTCAACTGATAATTTATGTAGTGAACAAATAATTGTAAAACTGTGATGTGTACATACTTTTTTATTATTTGTTCCACTTGTTGAAGATTCATAGCTTTGGGGCTTTCGTTATGTCGTGCCATCAAAGGGAGGTCTACACACAAGTCTATAAGAGAGTCAAGCATGTGCAGTTGACTGACAGATGGGAGGCTGAATAAAGCTTCTCCAATTCCTGCAGTCACTTTGCCAAACACAGCACTACACTGTTGCTATGGAGGCAGATGCAGCCGATGCTGCAACACAGCACTCCAGGCTAAATAATGAAATGTAAATGAGTGGCATAGGAAGTTGGGTAAAGACAGAAGGTATAGCACAGAGCTCAAGAGAAATAGCTACTGAGATCTGGCTATCTCATGTCTCACTCTTTTTCCCTCACCGCCACCTTATCTTTTTAGCCTCAGGTGGAGTTGAATAAACATGCAATCCCAGAGCAAGGACTTCAAATCTCAGAATTTGGTTTTGAGGTGCTGTTGTTGGAAACGCACCAGATAGCGATGGACCTGTCCTGAAACATTTACAAAAACATACTATGATGGTACCATGGTACAGTTACAGCTTCAAATGATAAAACCATGGCATACTGACATATAATTCATACAAAATACCCCAAGGTGCTTTAAAAACTAACATTGTATAATTCAGATTCATGAAGTTTTCAATGGTTGTAATAAGCTTTTTATTCATGCATTGGAAACGGTAAGATTTTTAATGTTTTTAAAAGAAGTTTCGTCTGCTCACCAAGGCTGCATTTATTTAATTAAAAATACAGTAAAAACAGTAATATTGTGAAATATTATTACAATTTAAAATAACTGTTTTCTGTTTGAATATATTTTATAAAGTAATTTATTCCTGCAATCAAAGCTGAATTTTCAGCATCATTACTCCAGTCTTCAGTGTCACATGATCCTTCAGAAATCATTCTAATATGCTGATTTGCTGCTCAAGAAACATTTATGATTATTATCAATGTTGAAAACAGTTGTGTACTTTTTTTTCCAGGATTCCTTGATGAATAGAAAGTTCAAAAGAACAGCATTTATCTGAAATACAAAGCTTTTGTAACATTATACACTACCGTCAAAAGTTTGGGGTCAGTAAGAATTTTTATTTTTTTTTAAAGAAATTAATACTTTTATTCAGCAAGGATGCATTAAATCGATCAAAAGTGACAGTAAAGACATTTATAATGTTACAAAAGATTATATTTCAAATAAATGCTGTTCTTTTGAACTTTCTATTCATCAAAGAATCCTGAAAAAAAATATTGTACACAAATATTTTGTACAATTGTACACAATAAATGTTTCTTGAGCAGCAGATCAGCATATTAGAATGATTTCTGAAGGATCATGTGACACTGAAGACTGGAGTAATGATGCTGAAAATTCAGCTTTGATCACAGGAATAAATTACTTTATAAAATATATTCAAACAGAAAACAGTTATTTTAAATTGTAATAATATTTCACAATATTACTGTTTTTACTGTATTTTTTATTAAATAAATGCAGCCTTGGTGAGCAGACAAAACTTCTTTTAAAAACATTAAAAATCTTACCGTTTCCAAACTTTTGACTGCAGTGTATATATATATATTGTGACCTTCAGGCATTTTGATTGGACAGGCTTCATCAACATGGACTTCATCAGGGACCAACTACATTCCTCTCAACAGCACCTGCTTAAACTCCCCAGGTTTCAGTTGAAATAACGGTTTACACTGGTGTTGTCTGGAAAGTAAAGCTGGAGAGGAGGTGATCAATCACCGTAGGCACTATTTGGGTTTGACAGCATTACATTGGTGGACTGTTCCACTGAGGGAGACAGTGAACTAGGGGACGAGTGTCTCTGAGTGGACGTACACCAGTTGAATTAGGCAATTATGGCCAAATAAATCAACTGCCTTCCCCACTGCAGCTTACAAAGACAGGACAAGGGATTCAGGCCAAACAACCACTGAAAACACAAAAACACGCACAAGAAAGCTCACACATGCAGCGTGATTTTATATAATTATTTAAACGCAACTCTCTCTAGTTCTCTCAGTGATTTATATGAGAATACAAACTTGTGAGGTTCCCCTACAAAAAATAATGTGGCTATAACGTAAAACATTGATGGGATCAGATCTGTACTAAAAATAACACCATGATACATGTCCAAAAATACTATGGTACTTTTTTGGTAGAAGTACATTTTCCTCCCTATCACTCTTCCTAACACACAAAAAAGCCAAACAAAAACAAGCCATTGTTTATATCTGTCACAGTCGTAAGACACGGCACTCTCTCAAACTCTCCTTTGATCTCAGATGAGAAGGGGGTGAAAAGGAAAGCATCTGATTTGAAGTTTTGTGAACTCTTTGGCTCATTATTTTAAAGGCTTCCAAAGAGCACAGAAATTGGAGCACCGCAGGTTCAGGCGGTGACCTCGGCGGAGGGGGCTCTGTTGATCTTTTTTTTCAGACATTTGTCTTAAGTTCGTCTGCTCTGAACTGTAAAACACACTTTGATCCTGTCTGCACACACCTGGTTGCGTGTGAAACACAAAGAAAGATAGATGTTTGCGTATAAAGTCTTCTTTTAAAAAATGATCCGTGGAGAGAAATATACAGATATACAAGTCCAAATGTTCATAATCTGACTGAGACCAGATTATGAACTTTTTTAGCTTTATTAGATACAATTCTTAATTTACAATTCTTAATTTACAATTCCTTAATTTAGGAAATCACAAAAATGGTAAGATTTTTTGGTAACACTTTACAATAAGGTCTCATTTGTTAATATTAATTAATGTTTTAACTAACATGAACTAACAATGAGCAATACATATATACATAAACAATAATATTACAATTTAAAATAACTTTTTGATATATATTTTAAAATGTAATTACAAAGCTGAATTTTCAGCATCATTACTCCAGTCTTCAGTGTCACATGATCCTTCAGAAATCATTCATGAAACATCTTATTATCAATGTTGTGCTGCTTAATATTGTTGTGGAATAGAAAGATGAATAGAATAATAAGTTCAGAAGATTTGAAATAAATACTATGGTTTTATTTATTTATTTAGTATCATTATAAATGTGTTTACTGTCACATTTTATCAGTTTAATGTGTCCTTGCTGAATAAAAGAAAATATACACACAATTTTTTATTTACCTGCTATGGTATTTACATGGTGCTTCATGGTACATCAAATTTAAAAATTGGTATTTAGTAAATTTGGTAAAATTTGATATATAATGATTACTATATGCACGTCATGTACGTCATATAAAACCATGATATTACAGCGTATGTCCATAATTTCTTGGTACTTTTTGGTAAAAACCTCAATATTTCTTAAGTAAAATCAGGGGTACAAACCAAATGCTGTTAGCATAAACACTTTTTATACTAACCCTCCTTAAAAACAAAAACAGATTAATATGGTTTGCTGGTCTCAACTAGCCACCTAGATAGTCTAGTTTGATGGTTTTAGACAGGTTTTAGACACTTGTAAATGATCAGTCTGGTAAACCAGCTGTCAGACCAGTTAAACACCAGCTTGGCCAGGCTAGGAAACCAACTCAAACCAGCAAACTATCAGGGAATAGCTGAAAACATTTGTAATGTTGCATCAGCGATACTAAATTTTAAAAAACGGAGCCTAGATGATCAAATAAATGTTGTAGAAGTATTAAACGTTTCAGTATGACAAGGAATATGTATCTGAGGTGATAGCAGCAGTTTTAGAAACAGTAGTAACGGTCACCATAGTGACTGTGCACAGCAGTGTGAGATTTGAAGGGTCTGATTTTCTCCTCAGGGACGGTGAGCGTCAAAGTGGATAGACCAGCGATGTCCGCTGGTTTATTGTGTTTCATGGCCATAAACATCCTGACCTTGGGTTTTCTGAACAGACGGTCCATGGCATTTTTTAGTACCGCCATAAAACATATGCATCTGAGCTGTCCGCACACTGTGCCCACACACACAAAAAACACACATATATGGATTGTGTCAGCAGAGTAAGCGCAGTGTTTAAAATAACTAAAACATCTAAGTAATAAGCAATAAAGTGATTGTGTTTGCTGTTCTTGGAAATACTAATGTGACAAACTGTAAACAGGTTAAACTGAAACAACACAATTCAGAATGCACTTGCCTGCAACTTCCTGTACGATGGTAGAGTATGATGATGCAAACCTAGTTGATAGGTGTCTTGGCCTGCATAGATAAATAAATAAATAAATATTACTCTAAAGCAGCCGTTTTCAAAATGAGAACATGTCAAACGTGGACAATGACGATTAATTAAAAATGTTTTTAACTAAAATTAAATCGATAGAATGTAATAATTTATTCAAAGATAATTGAAAACTTTGACGTGGTGGAAAATACAAGATAATTAACACTTTCAGATGCCCAGAAAGCTACTAAAGACATATTTAAAACAGTTCATGTGAGTACAGTGGTCCAACCTTAATACTATAAAGCAACGAGAATACTTTTTGTGCACCAAAAAAACAAAATAATGACTTTGTTTAACAATATCTAGTGATGGGCGATTTCAAAACACTGCTTCATGAAGCTTCGAAGCTTTACGAATCTTTTGTTTCGAATCAGTGCGAAGCATGTATAAAACTGCCAAAGTCACGTGATTTCAGTTAACGAGCCTTCATTACGTCATAAGTGTTTCGAAATTTCAATGGGTCACCACTTGGGGGCGTGACTTTGGCAGTTTGATACACACTCCGAACCGCTGATTAGAAACAAAAGATTTGTAAAGTTTCAAAGCTTCATGAAGCAGTGTTTTGAAATCGCCCATCACTAGATATTGTTGAATAAAATCGTTATTTTGTTTTTTGGCGCACAAAAAGTATTCTCGTCGCTTCATAACATTAAGGTTGAACCACTGTAGTCACATGAACTGTTTTAAATATGTCTTTAGTACCTTTCTGGGCATCTGAAAGTGATAATTATCTTGCTGGCAATGGAGGCCTCACTGAGACATAAGATTTCATCAAAAATATCTTAATTTGTGTTCTGAAGATGAATGAAGGTCTAAAGCCCCGGGTATACTTTACTTTCCGCGCCCGGACGCATCTCGCTTGCAGTCGCGTCCGCGCATCTTTCAAAGTATACTAAACCACGGATGCGCGCGGATGACCGAGTTCGACACATGCACAGTACAATTTTTTCTATACTCTTTACCAGACATCGTGTCATCAACGGGACATTCGCTGGGCAGGATCGGAGGAGAAAAATAGTGCATCCACCATTGCAACATAGTTCAGAAGATACATCAAGAGAACAGGAATCAAAAACGATGGAGAAGGCATGCTTCTGAGTTTACTAGTCTTGTTTTTGAATCGCTCTTTACACACTCTTCTTTGACGACTGCACATTGTGCTCAGTACTGTGACTCTTCTGTCCTGCTTGCGCATGCGCTGTTGCACGTGCACCGTCCGCGCAGTCTCGAAATTTGGGCTGCACACGGACGGGGTGTGCGGCCAGCCGCGAGCCCTCCGCATGACGAAAATTACATCATGCGGACGGTGCACGAACGCGGACGGCCGAAGTACACCGAAGTATTTGTAATCAGTAATATAATCTCTTAGATTACACATTTTTGGTAACGTAATCTGACTACTTTTGGATTATATTTAGATTACTTTTGTGCTAATCCAATACTACCCAGCTCTGTTTACTCCAAACTCACTTCATAACGACAGTTGAGCATCCTTCTGTGAGATGATGTGGCTTTCTTACACAGAATAAGGCAGTCGTGTGTTTATTAGTCATGTTTAATCAATCAAAACGTTTCAATCTTCTGTTTATTCAGCTACAGCTACATGACACGTGTTCTACTTTGGCAGCAGGGCATATTTGCAGTTTCTGCGCGAGAGCGCCCTCTGGCTTTCAGATGGAGAAGCATTTACTACTGATCACAGAGCCGTACAGCTCTGACAATCTGTGCATAAAATAATTGCAGCCTTTACCGAATCGAGTGCAATAAAATTAAATAAAATAGATAAATCGTGCAGCCCTAACTTGAGGGTAAGTAAATGATGACAGAATTTTAATTTTTGAGTGAACTATCCCTTTAAGAAAGAAAACATTAAATACTCCTGCTTTTTACATTGAAAATAAGTGCAAATAGTAAACTTTTCACAGTAATAAAATAAAATGTGATAAAAGCTTATAATATAACACTAGAACAACACATGATTAATGATAAAACATGATAAACATTTTTTTCGAAGGGAGGCTTACTGGCTTAGACTAAAGTGTAGAGGTTTGTCATGCATTAATGGCATTATAGTGTCACAGCTTTAAATCTCATGAAGCTTTATAAAGACTGTTGTAAACAATAAGACCAGAAATTGAATGCAAAGATTTGGTGAAAGAAGAAAGGTTTAAAATGAAGGCTGGAGAAAGGGAAGAGAGAGAGAGAGAGAGAGTTTTTAGTCCTGTACTGAGTGTCAGTCCCTCCCTCACACTCCACTGAGCTCTGTATCTCATTCTTTCTATCTTTCTTTTGTTCTTTTTTTTAATTTCATAGGTGCTTCTCATGTCTTGTTTTTATTTGTTTCCTCAGCCACCGCATTAGACAGGCATCTCCAGCATATGAAGTGCTAGTCTTATCATGATGTGAGTGCGCGCGTCCACAGGCAGAGCTGTAAATGGGTCTTGCCTTTCTGATTTCTTTACAAATAAAGCAGTCAATGCATCTACACAGGGAGCATCCTCACATCCCCTGACCTCATGACCCCAGCCCTGTCAACTACGTGGGGAGGCAGATGACTATCATTGTGCTATCCCACAATCACCCTCTTCCTTGGCAGTCCTTCTCACCCTGAGTTTGAGTGCAGCCTCCAGCAGGATATTACAACTGCCACATCAACCAGCAGCCATCTGACCTCTCTCACTCATTTAGTACTAAGAGATGCATTTAATACACTGAAAAGTGGATTTATGTCTTAGTTCTCTTAAAAAGTTCACAGTACAATCACTTCCTAACTTACCATCTTGAATTCTATTCATCAAGGAAATATTAAGCTGTTTTCAACATTGATATGAAAGAGAAATGATGACACAGAAGAGGAAATATTGTTGAATAAAGTCATTATTTTTGTTATGTATTTGTGCACAAAATGTATTCTTGTCTCTTCATACAATTAAGATTGAACCACTGCAGTCATGTCGACTATTTTAACGATGTCTTTAGTACCTTTCTGAACCTTGAAAGTGGTGGTTATATTGCTGTCTATGGAGGAGACAGATGTCTCTCGGATTTCTTCAAAAATATCTTAATTTGTGTTCCGAAGATGAGCGAAGGTCTTACAGGTGTGGAATGACATGATGATGAGCAATTAATGACAGAATTTTCATTTTTGGGTGAACTAACCCTTTAATGATGTAGTGCAGATTTCATGATTGTTTAATAAATTTGCTGTTAATTTACTCACTCTCATGCCATCCAAGATGTAGGTGTCTTTTTCTCTTCAGTAGAACAGTAAAGAATATTTTTAACTGAAACCGTGGTCCTTTATGATTCATTTAATTCAAGTCAATGGCTACCGTCTTTGAGAGTAAAAAACAACAATAACAAAAAAACATATTTAATTAATAACTGTAGCTCCTGAAGATACATTGAGGGCTCAAGAAGCGAAACGATGTGCAAGAAATTGAACATGGTTTAGGTTTACAATAAACATTATTACCTACGGCGCGAGTCTGGAGCACGAGCTTCGGCTTCCTGTCGCATAATGACGTATGCGCGAGAGCAACCTCACTTGACGCGTGCATTGTGTTGTTCATCAAAATGGTACTTGTGCTTATCCTGGATGCCGCAACCTATATAAAAAAAATAAGATTACGTTCGCTTGCGCAATCTCAGTAGGGAAGATTGACTTCTGACAGATTCCCAACGTTTGAGCTCCAAGCATACGTCATATGACGAGGCTCAGGACCGCTAACCGAGGCGTGGATTAACGTTACAGTTAATGATGTTGTAAATAACAGACCGATCGTTTCACTTCATAAGACCTCAATCAATCGTCAGGATCAACGGGTATTAATATTTTTTGCCTGTAAGTTATATGTTTTGTTTTTTGATTTTGACTCAAAATGACGGTACGTCACGATGACCATGAATCACGAAGGACCACGCTAAAAATCATCTTCACTACTGAAGAAAATAAGTCACCTACATCTTGGATGGCCTGAGGGTGAGTAAATTAACTCAGTTAAATTAATTTTCGTTTTTGGGTGAACTATCCCTTAAAACTCAACATAAAACGGCATTCACGACCCATTTTAATTTCATATGCGATACATTTTAATGGGAAACATGATATTCAGCGATTAAAAAAAAATGTAAGAGGCAATACTTAAGGAATTGATTGGACCATGAAAGTTTTTATATGACCGCAAGTTAAAGTTTAAAGGTGAAGCAAATTATGACATTTTGATCAAATAGCCTACTATGAAAACAAAAATGGTGTATACACCAGTAATGTGAATGCAAATTACATTTACATTTAATCATTAAGCATTTTTCTCCAAAAGTGATAGTTCAGCCAAAAATAAAAATTCTGTCATCATTTACTCACCCTCATAATTGTTTCAAACCTGTACAACTTTCTTTGTTCTGTGGAAGACAAAAGATGATGTTTTGTAAGTCAATGGGGTCCAAACAACAGTGTACGAAAAACAAAAACACTGAGGCATCTTCTTTGAAGACAAAATTTCATTTGTGGATGAACTATGGCTTTAAGACTGCAAATCACTTTAAGTTCTCTCACTAAGTTCAAAATAAGTTACACTGGCATATTTAGAATAGCTTCTCATCTTCAATATACCCTTTAAAGTCAACATGAAATGGTGCTTGCAACACATTTTACCACATACTACGTACTTTTAGTTCTCTTAGAAAGTTTAAAATAAGTTACACTGACTCACTCTGTTCCCTTAGCCTCCCATCTTCAACATTTACACTTAAAAAAGCACAATACTCCAGAGAGAGCATAATTATATAATGTTTATAAGATAATGCTTCCATTTCTTTGCCTACAGCTATTCATATCCTTCACAAAACAGCAGATCACAAAACATTGTTCTTTGAGGCTTTATTGCGGGTTTTCTCTGCCCCCTCTTTAACTCAAAGCGGAGGATTTTATTTGACATGGTTAAACTGTCTCATTGTAGCAGCTTCCTATCTCCCACACATGCACAAAAGACACTAATGCGGCTGCAATGTGACACGTCCGCATATCAGGCCACGCTTAACATATGTGCAAAATAGACGGATCTCTCTCTTTATTTGCCTTTCGTTCTAAGTTATTATCTCTCTGCCACCCAGAGCAGGGTAAGCTCACAGAGAGATTCAAGCCACGGGGGATCTGCTTTAGCTCAGACTGAGTGATATGTGCCCAGGCGGGCATGGGATCAAACGGACGGCCCCCCGTTTGCCTGTCACATGTGTTCAGACTTCGCATGCGCCTCTGAGCGGCATTATCAAACACTCTGTGTGTGTGTGTGTGTGTGTGTGTGTGTCCGTTCATTCCTCGACCTTTTTGTGCAGAGCAGAGAATTTGAACTATGAACAAATGACATTAAGTCCCTGTAGATTTACATGTGGTGCACCTATCTGAGTACATGTGTTATTGATGACAGGAGTGATTGTTTCTATGAAGTTCACTGATGTGATGAGTCGACTGATTCCAACCGCTGTCATGATCTCTTTCTATCTCTAAGGAAACTATTTTCCTTCTGTTTTCATTCGCTCTAGAAAGAAAGAAAGAAAGACCAATGAGATTTCCAAGAAAGTTTCAATAAAGTTCATTGAAGAAAGAAAGAAAGAGAATTAATTAATTAATACATTTTGGACCAATGAGATTTCAAGAATGGTGTTTCAATACAGTCAGTTGAATTAATGAGAAGACAGAAAGAAAGAAAGAAAGAAAGAAAAAAGAGAGAAAGAAAATGAATGAAATAATGCTTTTTGGACCATTGAGATTTCAAGAATTGTTTCAATAAATTGATTAGGTGAAACAAACAAACTAAAGAAAGAATGAATGAGTGAATGAATGAATTTTGGACCAATAAAATTTCAATAATTATGTTTCAATAAAGTTCATTAAATTGATAAGGTGAAACAAACTAACAAACGAAAGAAAGAAAGAATTAATTAATTTATTTATTTATTTTGGAACAATAAGATTTTTAAGAATTATGTTTCAATAAAGTCCATTGAAAACTATTACAACACCACAGAAATATAAACAAAAGAGTTGACAAAAAAGATCATCACTTCTAACCATCTAAATATTCACCACAATATCTACTAACAATTCTCAAAATTTCTTATTTCATGTCAGGTTTAAAAGTTTGTGAGTGTGAAGTCTGAATTCTGGTTTAATTCCCTTTAACTTTTTTCCTTTTGTCACTTTTAAGACTTTCCAATTTGTCTGTTTATCTTTCATTTCCGCCCTTTCCTCACCTTTCCTTCCCTGGGTGGACTTTTGCCCAGTCATGTCCAGATTTATCCATCTCTTCTTTTTATAAATGAAATCCTCCTCCTCTGCTGCATGAACCCATAAGAGATAATGTTAGAGAGAATTCGAATCAGAGATACATCTATACATAGGATAGAAAAAATGTACACTTGCATTAATACCAAACAGGTTATTTATAATATAGACTAACAATTAACAAAACAACATAATTATGTTTTTGAACACATACCGTATCAAGCTTTTTTATGTTTCAGGACACATACCAAAAGGTAGTACAATGTTTTTCTGAAGGCATTTTTGGAAGTACTATTATATATTTCAAAGTAGTATTACAATCTGATACCATAATTGCACCATGCCACCACAGTACTTTAGGTAGATTTGAATCCAAAAAGCAGCTAAAACACCTTTGTGTTGCAGTTAGTCAGTCTGGGATCATTATATGGTGAAAAATTCTCAGATTTCTGAACCTTACATCAGCTGAATTTATGAATTTAAATTGTTCAGTTTGACATTGGCTTTAGTTCACAATGCACAGAATTTTGATCAAGGGATAGATTATCTGTGAACAAGTCTGAAAGCAGGTAAAGTTCATTGCTTGAAGTCTCAAGGCTGAAATAGGCAAATCAGCCATTGTACTTTTGAGTGTAAACATGGTACTTATGACTCACTTCTTCCCATCTCGGTCCCCGTCGTTTCCAGGTATGTAACCTTCTCTCCCTTTTCTACCCTCCCTCCTTCTGTCCTCCAAAACATCCCACACAATCTGCGTCAGCTTCTTTCTTTCGGTCTCTGTCATGTAGGCCTACTTTTTTTTTTTTCATTTCTGCTGTCTTATTTGAAATGTTCTCCTCTCCAGCTATTTTTCTCTGTTTGCCTTGCTCTCTTTCTGTCCACCTGTCCCTTTCTCCTCTACATGCCGTCTCTATTTTTCAAACTCGACGTGTCTTTTCACGGAGTTGCACGAGAGTCCCGGGAGAGCCGGGCTGTTGACGGTTTTGGAGGTGAAGACCTCGCCTCTTTGTGGACTCATCATGGGACAGACCGGGTGAAGGAGGGTCAAAGGCACACATGTACACAAACAAACGCAAACGCACGCAGTTGCTCTTTTCAAATTAGTTTGAAGGGGATATAATTTGAGAAGGAGAGGGTTGCTGTTCCTTTGTTTTCTTTGTCTGGTCCAGACTGCAGCTTGTTCTAGCCAAGTAACAAGAAGACACCATCTGACCAACATGTTAAGCAACCACACTTTGTTTTGTATTTACGCGAGTGGTTTTATCTGATGCAACTGATATTACAAAAATAAATTTGGAAGTCACAACAATAAATATTAATTAAAAAAAAAGGGGTTAAACTTTTTCTCTCTCAAAAAGTATTATTTCACAGACAAAACAAAAAAAATTCACATTAACATGAGTGCTGTAGTTTAATATCTCATATTTTTATACAAGCTCCAAATGACAGTTCACTCAAAAATGAAAATTGTCATCTCACCCTCAAGTTGTTCCAAACCTGTATGAATTTCTTTCTACTGCTGAACACAAAAAATGATATTTTGAAGAATGTGGGTAACCAAACAGTTGATGGGCCCCAGTGACTTCTATAGTATGTAAATATATTATGGATGTAAATGGCTACCATCAACTGTTTGGTTACCAGCATTCTTCAAAATATCTTCTTTTGAAATCCTTCTTCAGAAAGAGTTACTGAAAAATCCCCATCACCAATAGATGGCAGTATTACTAAATGTTCAGAATTTTTTTTTTTTTTTTAGATAAATTTTGTTTGCTTTCAATAAATAATATGTGCAATTTTACTAATTACATCATGTAAACTTTGTGCTGTCACTAAATCATTTTTGAAAGAACTGTAAGTTCACTTGCTTTCAATAATCAGATATAAAGGCTTAGTGGTTATGTTTAACTAAGCCACATTATGACCGTAATCATATCTGATAGATGACAATATTTACATCAGCCTAAAAATACACACTGACAGCAGTGGTAGTGTTTAGAAAGACTATAAGAAACATAATTATCACCAATTTAATGAGCTCATTTCAAAAAAGCACCCTGGTTTACAAGTCCACAATAATTTAATATGCCAGTCCAGTAACATTGTTGTAATAAGCCATCTAAAACAATTTATTGGCTGTTCTTCAACCATAACTCAGCAGTGCCAAGCATGTTTTATGGATAATCAATCATGCTGTGAACAGCAACAGCCATGGATTGCTAGAATTCAGCTCACTCAAACCAGGCCAGACGCAAGAGAACCAAGACTATTATAAGAGAACAAAATTGGAGGCAACTGAAATGCACACTCGGTGTATAAACAGCCAAAATTGTACCATATCTACATATCTCAGAGAAAACTAAGCTATTTAAAGTATAATTTAAAGAGAACCTATTGTGCCCCTTTTTGCAAGATGTAAAATAACTATCTGGTGTCCCCAGAGTGTGTATGTGACGTTTTAGCTCAAAATACTCCACAGATAATAGCATGTTAAAACTGCCACATTTTGGGTGTGAGCAAAAACGTGCCATTTTTGAGTGTCCCTCTAAATGCAAATGAACTGTTGCTCCCAGCCCCATTTCCAGAACAGGGCAGAGTTTCAAGAACTCATGGTCCGTACCTCTGACATACCAGCAACAACAAAACAGGACGATCTTGCACACCAAAAATGTCAGAAAGGGCATTCATGTGCAATTTTTCACTAGGAAATTCTTGTTTATGATAATTCCAATAGCACATGATGGGAGCATCAGTTCTGGATATGAAGTTTGAGCACAAAGTGTTGATATTGACCCATCCTTCACAATCAACCTTTGAAAATCCAGCATTGAACAGACCTCTGTTTGCGAAGCAGTCCGGTGTTCTGACGATTTGTGCTACATGGCGGGAGTCTATGGAGACTGGTTTATAAAACTCAAGCTGCTACAGTGAGGATACAGAAATGGCGAACTCTGGGCTTCTCACTCAGGTTGTGGGCGGGGCTTCTCCTATGATGATGTCATTGTAGGGGAGAATCTGAATCAGCTCATTTGAAGAGACTGCTTCTGATTTATTGGAATTATAAAAAAGAGTGAGTGGATTTTTAGCATTATAGGCGGATTGTTTACACACTGTGGATTGTTCAAACACCTTATAAAAGTGAATTTTGCATAATAGCTCCCCTTTAACGCATTAGAAAGATTGCTAAAACATACTGCTCATTAATCTCGATTTTGCCATCATATGTCATAAACTACATCTTGTAACCTCTCAATCTGTTTTTCTTAACCTGTAGACAAAGCTGCATATGAGATGAGTTTTGATCCCTTATGTATCATCTATAAATGTAGCAAAACAAACAGGAGACCACTTCCAGTGTGCTAGTGGCTTAACATTAACTATGTTTACATGTACCCTAAGCCAATAGTAGGATTAAACAGATTAAATTGTTTACATGACATGAGTAAACCTCTTCCATGTACTGTTCCATGTACATTCGCATGAGCCGTGTTTCCACCGCAGGAACTTTATCCAGGAATTAGGAACTTTGGGGTGGTTCTCGGTGTGTTTCGACCACAGGAACCAGGGTCTAAATGAAGTTCCAGGTAAAAAAGTTCCCCCTCTGAAAGTACCTGCTCGCTAGGTAGTACTTTTTCAAAGTTCCAAAACATTCGGGGGTGGAACTTGCGCGCTGCATTTTTTTTTAACCATCGTTTTTTTTAAGTCTGTTGCGGTGCGTGCAGTAAGAGTTGTTTGCTATTCAAAGCAACAATGGAGTTTAAAAAATACGACCAATGGACTGACGATGAGGTTCAGGCTTTATTAAGCTTATATGAGGAGGACGAAATCCAGCAAGAACTAGAAAGTCCTTCCAGTGTACATGGAGCCATAGGCGCCGATTTATGTTTCTGCCGGTTTTTGTTTAAAAAAGAACACGTTTCAGCGCTAGGTCGCTTCTTATTTAACTCAAATTAACTGCTCCGGGTGTGTGTGTCCACGGTTTGCAGTAAGTGTTTGTGTGTTCACTACTCACTACTTCTAATATGTGTGCACTAGCTTGGATGGGTTAAATGCAGAGGACAGATTTAGAGTATGGGTTTCCATACTTGGCCTTCACATGTCACTTTCATTTGAACTTTTAACTTGACCCGTGTTTATAGAATGCTGTATCATGTACCAGATGTTACAAAAGATGTCAAACATGTACATGTAGCACATTTTTACATCGAAAAACAATGGACAAGAAGCTCAGTAGAATGCAAAAACGTTCTGTGAGAACAGCCGATGGCAGTTTGTAATTATAATTTAATTGGTGGCTAATTCATATGAATTTGTACATTTTCGTACCATCTGCCTACGCACCACTGATGGATAGGTTTTAGGGGTGAACCTTCATGCTTATGTTTTTTTCTTAAAACTCTTACATTTCTGTACAAATCACATGGTACAGATTCATAAGAAATGGCCACCTCATAAATAATAGACATGTTTTTTTCACGAGATTGTGTTGGAACAGCCCCTAACACACCACTGATGTTGTCCAGCCCAGTGTTGTTAATAAAATGTAATCACCTTCATACTTGCATTGCAAATGCCTTGCTTTCATTGTCTTGACTCGTCTTTAGGGACTCATTTGTATCTTCTAAGTCAGCACTTGTACAGTAGCAGCCCAGCTTTGTATTCATTTATCGGCAACGGGATTAGAAATTCAATGTATTTACACTTGCTACATGAGCTGCTTCTTGCTGTTCGAGGCACTGTATTTGCATTCTCAGCTACCTGTCCTGGTGGTTTTGTTGTGACTTGTGCACCTTATTAAGTCCTTTCGATGAGAAAGCATGGTAAAAATGTAAATGAAGTAAACTCTTGTCCAAACCCTGGTGAGAGCTGGACTTCTGTTTGTCTAGCAGCAGGAATGGGGACAATAGGGGGCGAATGAGGGAAAAAAAGAGTGGTCATGTAATGATGCCATTTCTTTGATAACGGTGTGGAGCAGAGAGGCTAATTATTTCACCTGTGTTTATGTGTGTGCGTGCAGTAACTGGCATTTAGTGTGTCGGTGGCTCAGACACACACATCATTGATTTAACCTCAAGTCCAGATCTTCTGTTCAGCCTCATTAGAGCTCTGCTGCACCAGCTCGGTTCAGTATGTGTGTATGTGTGGAGGTTCACGGCACGTATGTGGTTTGTGTCTTCGCTTTCACTGTCTGTTGCACCCACACATACACAACTGCTGGATTTCAGCCTTTTCTCCTGTCTCTCTCCCTGTCCTCTTTTGGCCCATGTCCAGTCTTGCTCTGCTCAGCATTCCCATTGTCCGGTCATCCTACAGCTCTGCGTCCTCACGCTAGAGACTCGGATAATCCAGCCGTATAATGTCCCGTTATTTAATTAAAACTCCTCACCGCTGGCTCTTATCTGCCTGTTCTGCTCCCCGACCTGCCACGGCTGCCGACAGGCTCAGAAAAAACCCACATTACTCTAATCACCGCACATTCTGCAGCCACGGTGAGCTCAGATCTCTGCCTGAGTGGAGCTGTCTGTCTCTCCTCGGGGTGGGTTGGCTGTCTCACAGCGGGCGGATGGTAGATTGAGACCTGCAGGCGGAAGGCAGACAGGGCAGACTGGGTTTTATTCATCTCTTCATTACATTCCGAATGTGTCCTGTGCATTTCAACAGTCATGCTTCTTTAGCTAGGTATAGTTCAATCAAAAGTGAACACTTTGCCATTATTTACTCATCCTGTATGTGGTTATTTTTATGGGAAATACAAACTGAGAAATTTTTGACAGTGGCTACAAAAAGGAGAGAACAACTGGAAAAGCACAATAAAAGTAGCCCAAATTCTCATAAAAAATAAACTTAATCTCATCAAATGGACAAAAATAAAATGAAGGAACAAGTTATTAATTTAATAATTCAAACATAAAAATGGAAATAAAAATAAATTTTGAATGGACAAATTAATAGATATATTTAGAACTGTTTTAAAAGTAGTTAAAATAAAACAGTAAAAAATGAATTTTTTTAAAATTAAGAAATACGTTGTCATTTAAAACTACATTTATGTTTTAAAATGTAGTTAAATAAAACGGTAAAATAGTAAATAATTGTACACAGTGATTTTCAGTCAAATGTGGTCATAAAATTATAAAAACTGATTGAATAATAATCATTTAGGGGCTGGAACACATTGGACCTTTGGCATTGCAATGCATTTCTATATGCCATAATGTCTTTGAAGAAACTGCTAAATTATGTAGTAACAATTACAAACTGTGCTGACTGCAAATCAGAACTGAGGCAAATCAAATTCTGAACATTATTATAAGTAGGGCTGGGCGATTTTTCCAATTAATTAGAATTTAATGTTACGATTTTATTATTTTTTAAATCGAGAAATCGCGATTTTGAATAAAAATGTTAGCAAGCGTTACAATTAGATATGTTGACAATACAGCAATGACAACGTATTAGGAGACGAAAATGATCCGACCTCATGATGGCACGAGTTGAGCTTTTTTTTTACTTGACTGCCGTGTTTTTAGAATGCCGTTTATGGGCGAGACGCTGCAAAAGACGCGAGACACAATTTTTATCACAACAAAAAAGTTATATTTTTGGCAAATGTAAAGGCCCTTTCACACCAAAAGCAAAACGAATAAGCCTCCGGCTGAAGGAAATGCAAATTCACCCCTGTACACTAGAGGGTGCAGTTCAAACAAACAAGCCTTTCAGCTGTGCTGCCATTCTGGAATGCAGAAGAATAGGACACAGGAGAAGTAAAATTTAGGGGGCTTTCACACTGGCAGTTTAGTTCGAAACGGGGCACGGTTCGTATGAAAAATCGCTAATGTGAAAGCTGTCATGCGAACCTGGGTGCGCACCGGGGTACCGAACCCGAGACTACCTGAAGGAGGTGGTCTGAGTTCAGTTGCACTCGAACTGTGCCCCGGTTCGCGTGAATATGAAAGCAACACAGACTCGTATGCACACTTGTTCAGGAAGTAAAGTAACCTGCGCGTGCGTTTTCGCCGATTATAATGTATTTACTTCAATAAAACACATGTAAGAGATGATAGTATTGATGATTTGTCTTGGATTCGAGGAGGAGTGAGCCTGCATGTGATGACGTAAGATGAATGCAAATGCACCAGGGTTCGATAGAATTGATTTGAGTGTGAAACCAGACCAACGCTGCGGGGGGCACCGCGAACAATTGCGCACAGGCCCGGACCGCGGCAAACGAGCCTAGTGTGAAAGCCCTCTCAGTCATGACCTAGTCTAGATTAACCATCATGTTCACACAGCGCACACAACGCTCCTGTACTTACTCCCGATTTCTCTCAACATGGGGACAGGAGAGCTGTCAGTCTAACTTGCGCTACTTATTGGAAAAGGTAACTCAGATACTTTGTTGTAAATTTAAAAGTAATGTGTTACTTTACTAGTTACTTGAAAAAGTAATCTAATTACGTAACTCAAGTTACTTGTAATGCATTACCTATGCGTTAAAAGAGCAAACTTGATGAAAGCTATAAATGCATACACTGAATAAAGTTTAAAAACGTTTTCTTTTGTGATCCATAAAAAATAAATAAATAAATAAAAAACAGTAAACAGGCTTAGAACAACATTGAGGGCTAAAAATAAATAATAACAGAATCAATTATTTTAAATAAAGTTGCCGTTTCCAAGGCTGATGTTTACTCTGTAAACAATTTGGATATAACGAGTGGTATTTTATTTGTCTGCTTAATTAAGTTTTATTTTTATGAGGCATAAGAGCTAAGCATAGGTGTGATTAGGAGAGAAAAACAGCTATATCACAGATTGCTCAAAACACATTATAGTTATTCAGAACAGAGTTAGGATACTTCTGAGCATTGGATATACACGATGATGTTATGATTTATGACTCTCCATCTCTAACACATACTCACCCCAAAAGACCAGAAATAAAACACTTAACGCCAAAGCTAATGGGACAATGAACTAATGAGTCCTTCTTGTTTGTGAAGCTCCTTGACCTTTGTGATTTTGGGACCCAGTACTGATACTACAGCTCTGTTGGACAGGGAGCTATAATGGCCTGGTTAACTATAATGAGGTCTTAGTGCCTTTTTGCCGCTGTGAGAATGTACTATTAGAATCAGTGTTATGAACTGCAATGTACAGTGCGCTAGTGTTTATTCCCATCTTGGCAATCTTAATTTTCCGTTTAAGTTTTATATTCCAGATTCTGAAAGACATCTACATGCTACACAGTTTCTGGACTAATATATATATATATGTAAAGGTTAGTTCCTGTCCTTGATTCTGATTGGTCAATAGCTGTGTTTTATTCACAATAAAACACGGCTATGACCGCTTTACACAACGGTTCTGTGTATCACTACACAACACACTTAGCAACCACTCTTAGCAAAGTAAACTGTATGTTCTCAATTGATATTGTTTATTGAAGCTTACTGTATTATGTAGAAGAGTATTGTGAGAAGAGATTGATTGAACGAGTTTATTACCTGCATTTAGATTTAGCATTTTCCTTCAGGTCAGTCCTATGTTCATAATAAAAAATCTGTTTAATTGTCCAATGTATTATCTTGTCCTTTTAACAGTTAAGGGGTTTTCCCGTGACTGACAGCGCTAGTCAAAGCATTTGTCAGATGTGTCTTGTTCCGTGTTCACAACAATTCAGTAATTTCAATGTAAAAGTCTTCGCTACTGACTGACACACAGTCTTTGCCGCCATCTGATGGCATAATAATGTAACTTCTTTTGCTGTTCACAGTCAGGGACTATTTTTTCCGGAGGAAGGAAGGCTTCTAGTTAAAGTTTACTTAATGAAAGTTGTATTAATAAATATTTTTGGCTTTAATTTGTATTGTGTGGTAATCGTTTTATAAAAGCAACTCGAGGCTAGTGCTGTATCGTGAATAAGTCACGGCTGAAGGGGTTGCGTTCACGTCGTGCCTAACAACGCCCTTCAGCCGTGACTTATTCACGATACAGCACGGCCTCTCGTACCTTATTGCTTACATATATTTCATTCAGCAAGGATGTATTAAATTGATCAAAAGTGACAGCAGCCTTTTATATTGTTACAAAAGTGTTTAGTGTCAAATAAATGTTATTCTTTTGAAATTTCTAAAAAAAAAAAAAAAAAAACATAAAGCAGCACAACTGTTTTCATCATTTATAATAATAAGAAATGCACCAAATCAGCATATTAAAATAGTGGATAAAGGCAAAAGTTGATGGTCAGTGAGTTGTGCAGCAGGGATCACATTTCCTTAAATAAATTTACAGTAATTATGGCAAATCGCTAATTAAAACACAGCACGATTCCAGCACTTGATGCAAGTGTTTTATTCTGGGAAACAGAAGAGTGAGGACATGGTGATCTGTGTATTCAACACAATAGCACAAATCTAGAATATAAACCATAATGAACACAAATAGCACTCATAATGACTGTTCCTGCATGTTGAAATTGTCAAAATGATCAAAATAAAGCAAACATACATAAAGCGGTTTGCTTGACTGATTCATTCCATTTATTTCTCTGTTCTGTAGTTAAAGAACAATCCTATCAAACAATCACAGACCAAATCCTACACCTTCCCCTAAAATCAGATGGAAATGATAGGCAAACTCTGCCCTTATCCCTACAGTCTGATTGGTTGATTGAAATGCAGTTCCAGGACTGACAAGGATATTGATCCAGGAACATGTCCTACTCAGGTAAATCACGTTAAGTGTCAAGGGTAACAGCACTCCAGTCACCAAAAGATTCATGTTCAGGTTTGGGGAGGCACTATAGTACTAGGCTATTTTTGGAATGGAATATTAGCTTAGAATACCAAATATAATGCAATATATGTTGTATATCTTTTAAAAAATAGTGTCAAATTCAGATTCAAAAGTCAAATGTGAACTGCATTATGGGATGTCATATTCCTGCCCTTTTGGAAAATGTACACTCTTAAAAATAAAGGTTCCAAAAGGAGGTTTTCGCAGCGATGCCATAGAAGAACCTTCCCAGAAGAACCTTTCAGTGAAGAGTTCTTAAAAGAACTATTATTTTCTTAGGCCACGTTCACACTGTACGCTTTGGGAATGACAACCGCATTTAATTACAAGTGTGACTCTCAAAATGTCCCGTTCACACAGCAATTTGCAGTAGCGTCTCGAACACTGTCTGTATGAACGTGCAACAACAGTCAAGCCCGTATTCTCTTACTAGTAACCATAACGACAGTGACCAACGTAATATTAAAGATGGTGACGTCCATAAAACTGAAAAGTCTCATCATTTTTGACATGACAAGAGACCAATTGAACCACAAGTTCATCCATCAAAACTTAATTAACCAACAGCAGCATGTAAACACGAGCTAACGGAGTCTTTAACCGTTGCACTCACCTGTCACGTCCTTTGCGATGTCTCGCGCATGACACGGCATTTGAATTTGGAAAAGAAACCCAAATCCGACGGAAGCCGCTCCGGTGGAGAACAGTGACTGGATCTAACAGCTTAAGATTACGCAAAGCTCACATCTCTGTCGCTGTAAGTTACGAAAGCGAAAACGCACACAAAACACCGGCTCTATCGCACTGTATGACAAAGCAGACAACTAGTTGTCCAGTCCGGTTCTGTTCATACAGCGCGGATTTTCTGAGAATGCGGTTGCGAGTCTTGAAAATTTACGGGTGTGAGTTCTGTTATAGAATGCAGTTGTCACTCCCATAAATAACCATACTGTGTGTGAACGTAACCGTATTAAAGGGGACCTGTTATGCAAAATTCACTTTTGCATGGTGTTTGGATATAAATGTGTGTTGGCAGTGTGTGTACGCAACCACCCTATAATGATAAAAATCCAACCACTCCTTTTTTTTTAATCCCCATAAATCACAAGCAGTGTCTCTGAACAAGCCGTTTCCAGAGCCTTGGCAGTGTGACATCACATTAGCCACAGGCCCCGCCTATGAATGCTGACAGACACTGCCGTTTTAACATAGAACCGCCCTGAGAGAGTTCACAGCCAGTTGTACAGTCCGCCATTGCTGCACTGACGAGAATGTCTCCCAAGCGTTTTAGGTGTTCTGTAGCTGGATGGATTAATCCACATGAGCCGCTGAAGACGAGGTGGATTAATTTTGTTTTCAAAGAAAATGCTCCCTCAACTCTACTTAAATTTGTTTATGTCTGCGCGAATCATTTCACACCGGACTGCTTTGTAAACGAATGTCAATACAAAGGGACAATACAAAACAGAGGTTGTGCTAAAAATTTGTTACTCAAGGATAGATCAGTTCGTGATCCAGCTTACAGCCTCCAGAGTGATACTGGATACGGCAGTAATGAAGGTGAGAGCACTGTATTACAGTTCATCGGAGTTGATTTATGGATATAAAGTTTACCTGTTTATTAAGCACCACCCGAAAAGGCATAAGGTCTTTATATATTTGTTTACTGTTAGTTGTAACAAGTGTTTCTGTGTACTTCGCTGTGTATCTTGATGATAATGCAAGGGAGAGAGAGAGAGTTTATGGATAATATTTTAATGCACACTTGCACTGTGTTTTATTAAGCTCTTACAGAGATTTTCTAGAGTGAAAACGGACGCTTCATCTTTTGTGTGAAGTACAATAAACATCATAAAACATATCGGTAAAGTCGAAACGGGGTCCGGTACAACAGGCTTGTAGTAATATAGTGGATAAAAACAAGAAGACAATATAAGTTATAACCGTAATTTAACTAAACTATACCTGTTCTATCTCCATGCAGCATATATTTGCAGTTTCTGACATTATAGTGCGTCCTGACTGAATCCTGACACCAGAGAATGAGCTCTTGAAGCTCCGCCCTCTTAGGCAGAGTGCAGCAGCTCATTTGCATTTAAAGGGCACAAACTGAAACGGCACGTTTTTGCTCAACCCCAAAAAGTGGCAATTTTAACATGCTATAAAAAATTATCTGTGGGGTATTTTGAGCTAAAACTTCACATACACACTCTGGGGACATCAGATACTTATTTTACATCTTGTAAAATGGGGCATAATGGGTCCACTTTAAGGACTCAGATACAGAACTGACAACCGGATTTTGCCGCTGTGTGAACGTGGCCTTTGTGTGAAGAACATTTTAATAATCTAAAGAACCCTTTTCCACTGTGAAGAACCTTTTGTGCAATGGAAAGTTTCCAAAGATGTTAAAGGTTCTTCATGGAACCATCAATGCCAGTATAGAACATTTATTTTTGTGTAGCAGATATTCCTGCAGAAAATTGGCATATGTTGCCCAGTATACATACTATGTACTATAATAGAGTAGTTTTTAGAGTATGCCATTTACAGCCCTATCTTCAAAGCCTGCATTGAGACATTGATTGCTCTATGCCTAGACATCTGATTGCATGAACAAACATATGCAGATTTCATTTTAGACGTTGGTACGCGATGAGCATTCTCAGCCATGTCTGATCTTCCCTTAACAACTTATTGATCTGGTCCTCACAATTCAGAGCAGTCTTCTCCTCTGATCTCCCTCTCTTCAATTCTCTGTACAACAGGTTGTGGTCCACTCTGAATAAGACTATCCCAGAAAATGAGGAAATTATGCAAATTAATCCCACCTATGACAATGCATTATGAAGAATCGCTCCCTCACATTTTCTCTGGCTTTCTGTCTTTTCTGATAGGGAACATTTTAAATCCCAGAATAATGAGTCATCCAACATAATTCATTCACTCTCTCCCACTTTTCTGAAACCAAATCCCGCAGCACTTTCTCATCATCTTGACATTTTCCAACTGAATATTTCTACATTAGGCAACTGTTGTGGAAACAAATCTTTACACACGACCCGAATGAGCAAATGAAAACAATGCAAAAGATTGAGAGATTAGAGCAGCATTACAGGATAAAATACTAACAACCTTAGATGAGCTAAAACAAGACTGTTTTCTGACCCCTAGTGGTCACACAGGTGAAGTTTATGATGCCACAAAAGAAAATTTCCTGACACTGACGTCTGCTAACTTGCTCTTGCTCTCAGATATTGTACTGACCATCACACTACGAATAAGAGAAGACATAGTAGTGTGTTTGAAGTAATCTCCTAGGTTTTCTGTAGGAGCTTAGTGGTTCGTACTCCCTGTTTTTCTCTCTTTGTTAATTTTAGCTTTTTGTGCATTCAAGAAATGTGAAGTGATGTTAAGATTTCCCTCAGTGGACTTTATCATTTCAAGTCTTAAAGTGTAAATATTTGAAAGCAAAAGTCTTGCTCTTTTGTTTACTGGATGAATTCGATATGCGTTCAAAAGCAAAGCTTCCTTCCTGGTCCATTTATAAAAACTAAGATGTGAAAAAAGCTCATTCATATTCTCCCCCGAGAATATCAGAATATCTTATTTTGTGTTCCACAGAAGTCATAAACTATGCGGAGAGGATAGCCAATTATAACAAAAAAGCAAACACTTATATAAGTCTTAAAGGCACAGTAACCACAGTATGTGTAAATGTAAGCATCAGAGAGAGGAAAATGGTATTGAAAGAAAAAAAAAAATGCTGTTTTTAGTGCAAAACTTCTTGACATTATAAGTGAACTTCTGGGGAAAAAATGTCAACTGTCAAATATGTCACCTTTGAAGTTGAAGTGTATAATTTCTGCCCTACGATTGGCGCCAGAATTGTAAAAATAGCGAGCGCTTTTAAACAAACACTCCTGTTGTTTCTCATTGGTTATACAAAACAGATCCCGCCCCCACACTCACGTTATTGGTTAAGCCAAAGTTGCTGTTGTTGGGCCGGTCGGGATGCACAAACAGACAGATCAATGTTGTGAAAGTGCCACAGAGATACAGTGTTTACACTTTTCTGGGAAATCAACTTACAAATGAATGACTTAAAGTCTCTGAAAGTACATTAGCAAAAGAAGAAACATTTAGTTTGTGAGCTCTAACCCTTTTATAGACAGAGCTCAAAGCTTGAGGAAATATGAAAGCTTAATTTTTTTGAGTGGTCACCTGCAACAAATGGCAGCCACTAAAAAACTGGTTGGAAAAATGTTCTCACCAGACATCATGGCAGACGAGGGACATTCCTGTTCATGATATCAAGCCTAAATTAGATTTCTTCCCTTTCTGATTTAATAAAGGTATTCCTGGTTGCGCAAGAGCACGGAGAGCGGGAGATGCGAATGGACTTTCAAGTAGGTGCCGCAGTCTGTAATGAGGAAGTGGAGGATGGGGTGGAGGAGGAAACAGGATTCTACCACATACCTGTTCCCTTTATCCAGCTTTATCTGGCCAGTGGAGATTGCACCGGTGCTTAATAATCACCTCACATCCTGCTCGTTGAGCCACATAGCTCAAATTGTGTTGAAATATGTTTATCCTTTGCACAGTTAAGGGGAGGCTGGATGAAAACTGGGCGGGAGAAGTTCACACACACAGAAAGAGAAAATGCACACCTCATAGGACTGTGATTAGCAAACACACCAAATTTGCAAGACAGACACGGTAATCATACCAACCCGCTTGTGTAGGTTTTTAATGGAGGTGTAGATCTCTATCTCCAAATTGGATGAAATCCTTCATGTCAGGTTAGTGAGATGGAAGACAAGGAAAAACAGTGAGAGAAATGGTACTGGACACCAATTAAAAACCATCTAAAAGTGGGGTAAAGAAATGTGTTAGCATTCCCATTGATCTACATCTCTGATGTCAGAAATGGACCATGAGCTCAGCTCCTGATGTTGGCAGTATTGGTTATTGTTTTATTATGGGAAATCTCAGCTCACAGGCCTCTGAAATGCTTGAATGAACAAATTTGATTAAGGCTTTTGATTTAACTCATTCAGCCGCTGAGAACAAAATAAAATTGGATGTTATTTCATTGTAACATTCCATCAGACACATCACATTTCACATGAAATTGAAACTAAGATGTGTGAATCTTGGACCATTTGAAAGCTTTACATAACAAGAATCAGAATGCTACGCCTGATTAGAACAGAACTGCAGTACTGCACTTCCATCTACAGGCCAAAATCGTCACTGCAGGAGAGTAGAGAGAAAACATTTAGACATCTAACCTCCAGGAAGATTTTTTTTTTGCAATATAATCCACTTTTATTCATTTGAAACTTGCATTCGGGCCTCTAAATTTTCAACATGATCAAAACTGCTGTACACAATCTTCTACATGTCTTCTCTTTGATAGTTCATACTTTTTCAGCAAGTAAAATGTAATGTAATTTTCAGGTTGTTACATGCATCTTTTTGCTGTGAAATCTATGATTTTTATAAAGTATGCATAAGCATAACCATATCAGATATGTTAATACGTCATCATTGGATTGCATTATATGTTTTGGCACATATTATTTGGAGATATAAAGTGACAACTGATATTTTATACATTTTATGTAAGTAATCTGCTATACTGTTTTAATTTAATTAACATTTGCACTAAATTTGCTCAGTTTGCGCCTCAGAATAAAATGAATAAACTTCTCCTATAAAATTCTCCTATATCATACTAAATGAGTTTATATGGTTAAAGGGTTCACCGCTGGCAAAATAGGTTTTCAATAAAACAAAACAAAAAATGCTACCTGACTAGAGAAAACAAAGAAAAATAGCTATCATCTTATCGTTTGCCAAATAGGAAAACTTCAACACCCATAATGGGGCAATAATGCATATTTATACTCTTAAAGGTGCAATATGTAAGATTTCTGTCCGCTAGAGGTCGCTAGAGGCCTATTCAAAACAAAGGCGTAGCTTGATGATGCCAAGTTTGAGCGCGGAATCTTGGGACATGTGGTCTTCACCTCACAGCCGGTGGAAACAATCGGGATAGGACTCGGGAAGAAATCATGTTCATGGATGCGATTATTAACGTTGAAACAGAGCAGGACCGAGTGTGGGGGCTGAACGAGGCCGCTGGAGCGATTGCGCAACACGCCGCGGGCAGCGGAACTTTTATTATGCCACAGTCGCCGGCGCCGCTTCCGCTTTTCTGGTCATGAGTATGAGGTAACACAGCTCTGTTTATCATATTAGATACATTTGAGTGTGTTGAAAATGTTATAACGTTACTCTGTGCGTTCGCTCGGCGGCTGCTGTGAGACACTTGTTTGAGACACACTGCAGTAAGATCGATTTTATAATATCATATTAAATGCTGGATGGCTTGTGTTGATAAATGGCATGCAATTAATTTTAAAACGTATTGTATAATGGAGAAAATTCTGTATTACTGTTACTAAAAATAAAGCTGCATCTGATTATGCTATGTTAGCTACTTCACAAAATAGTGTTTTTCTCTGAGGCATAGTAAAGGATGGTACTCGCAAAAAATCAAGAAAATTAGATTTAAACAATAAGACTAAACGAGTTGAGCTATATAACAACAATTAGTTTTCTGTCTATAAACGTAACCAAACAGTTGTTCCCTTTATATATGTCTATTAAAACATGTAATATATTAAAGTGTCTTTGGTGTTTCCATGGTTTTTAAAAAATAAAACCGGAAACCGAGGGTAACGCGGGTATGACGCCGTTGACAGGTGACTCCTCACACGTCCCGGAGCCTTGGTTAAAATTGCATTTTTTTCTCACGATTTACAAATAGTTGGAAACATTTGGGATATTGTAAGTACTCAAGTGAACAAAATATATAACACTGGCCTAGTGGTTTTTGGATATTTTACTGCAAAAATCTTACATATTTTTAGCAATATATGAAGTATAATCATCTGCACAGCACTAAGGCTGGAAAATATTCATCTCCCTTTCCTTTCTCAAATCATCACTGTGATCTGCGTTAATTAAAGCAATAAAACCCACAAATAAATGAACTAACTGACAGTGCTAACCGCAAATCCCCTTACCTTTATCATAACTGAATGAATTAAACTTTAACCCTGTGGCAAACCTAATGTGAATGTTTACTTTTACCAGTAATTAACATGATCAGCTATATATACTGTAACTGCCTCCAAGTCATTCAATTTCTTAGAACAGACTTCTAAAGGATAAAAAATAAATGCTGCACTTAATGGATTTCACTCAGATCTGTTGAACATTGCAGACCTTTTTAAAATAATTACTTTGCCAGCAATATACAAGACAGAGATCATAGAGAGTGCACACTGTACATGACTGTACCCTTTGTAAGACCACTTCCGTCTTCAAGATCCACCGCATTTATATTCAGTTTTCTTTTGTTCTACACCTCTCTCTTAACACACTTGACCTCCAAATGCTCCAGCTTGATTCGGCTTTTAGTGGATCGTCTTTTTTCAGTTCCATTTTTTCCTGAAACTGTGAGCCTTTTCATTCATATTGCAATGTTCCTGCTACTATTAATGAATGTTTGTGTCTATGAGTGACACATGTTGGTTAATGAATCCATTCAATAGGGCTGGGGAGAGATAAGGTAGTTCTATTCTATCAGTGATCTAAAAAAAAAAAAAAAAAAAAAAAAATACTTTTATTAAGCAAGGATGCATTTCATTGATCAAAAGTGATAGCAAAGACATTTGTAATGTTCCAAGAGATTTCTGGGATTTACATTAATCAAATACTCAAGAAAAAAAAAAGATAACTTCCTGTTTTCAAAAATGATAATCAGAAGAAATGCTTGAGCAGTAGGTAAGCATATTAGAATCAAGGATCATGTGACACTGAAGACTGAAGAGCAATGGTGCTGAAAATTAAGCTTTGCAATTATAGGAAAAAATTACATTTTAAAATATATTAAAATAGAAAACATTTATTTTAAATTGTGATAATATTTCACAATATTATGGTTTTTACTGTATTTTTAATCTAATAAATGCAGCCTTGGTGAGCATAAGAGACTTCTTTCAAAAGCAATCTCACAGATCGCAAACTTTTGAATGGTATATAATATAAAATAATGTAATATAATATAATATAGTTTTCCTCTTTAGAGAAGAACTAAAATACATAAATACTTTAAAAACCTTGTACTTACTAAATATAAACATGCAGATTTGATGTTGACCACTAGGAGCAGTAGAGTTCTGTCTCTGAGAGCTGTCACATGAATGAGTCAAGTCTGCTTGTATGGGTCAAAGTGTCAAGGTTTGGCTTGTTAACCATCCAGTTAACCATTCACCTGATTATAAAAAAAAGCCTTGTGACTAATAACTACAGAGCCACAGAAAAATTACTATATGAAATGATGCACAAACACACTTTTTACAGACTTCACAGGTGACTGAGCCCACATACTGAATTTCACATACCTGTTGCAGCATGAACTCAGCAGTGAATTGTAAGTTAATTACTTTAATCACATTTTATACCAGGTTGTAAACAATTTTACCAAATGTAAATGTAGTATAATAGCAGCACTGAATAAGACCATGCAGCCAGCAGTTAAATTGCACTAATGCTGTTTTTGCTCCATGCTGCTTGTGAACTCCTTGTGAATTAAACAGCCAGAACAGCCCGTAGCAAACATGGGATTATTACACTATGCATAGCCAATTTGAGCATGTGCAGGGAAGTGCATCCTAATGTGCACAAGCTTTTTTTCCTCACATTTTTTTGGAGGGCACTGGTTAAGCATAACACAATTTAATAGTATTTTTTTTTTATATACAGTAAAACTATTTTTAAATTTAATTGGATTGTTCCTCATTCTAATTCAGCTCACTATATTCAGGCATTATGGGTGTTTTTGCCCTTCCTCTCTTTATAGTAGGAGCTTTACCTTTATGTTGGTGAAGAATCTCATCATCAAGTCAGTCAGCAGCTGGAACTAATGCATATGTTTCAGAAGGAGACTGTGCTCTTTTATACACTTCATAGAAATCTTGGAGAGAAGGAAGATCAAAGGGGTCTTGATCACCAACTTTGACTTGTTTAGTGGTTTGTAAATTGTGCAGCACACTCCAGTCCTGAAGTACAGAGAATGACATTCAAGTATGAACTGAATAATAATAATAATAAAATGAATAAATGCAATTTTAAAAAGTAAAATTCACCACCTACCCTGACCAAGACATGTTCTCATATGAGTATGTGAGACTGACCTGATGGCTTTTGGTCATGATCCAACAGATAAAATATAATGTTAATAAGGATTGTGTGATAATGATACTGATGATAAAATAACACTAGAACTGAACTTAAAATTGAATGTAGTGCTCTGCTTAGTGAAATAATGTGATTGTTTTGACATTTACATTATTTTATGTATTAATTTGCCTACTTATTTTACATGTAATTATACAGAATCTGCAATGTGAAGGGGGAAGTGGTGAGACTTGCTGATGAAAAGAGACCCTAAGAAAGATGGAAACATTTAAAGTCCTCCTGAAATGAAAATGTAAGTTTTTGTTTTGTTTTGTTTTTAGCTTTTAGTATGAATAGAATAGCCTTAAGGTTATGTATAAGCTTGTGTGTTCTAAAACAATGACAAAATTCACATTTAGGAGATACAAGTGTTCAAAATTTAAGCTGCGTCCGAAATCGTTTACTGTTGAGTAGGTATTTGAATTTAAATTTACTTAACGATCGTTGAAAAAGTACGTTCTATATAGTACGAAAGCATGTTATATGAATGAATTCGGACGTACTACATCCGCTATGTTGTTACTGTCACATGACCTAACAGCGTCAGTTACGTCCCTTCAACTCCATTCACAAATCCTCTCCCATGGCCTCATGGGATAGTAAAGTGTCCATCGTATGCGGGTACTTTTCGCCTACTGTTTTTTGAATACTATGAATTCGGACATACTACTCTGTTTGCATACTGTTTTTCGCATACTATATAGTAAAGTATTCGATTTCGGATGCAGCGTTACTCTCTCACTTCCACTAAAATGGATCACGGCTTTTCATGACATCGCAGCGGACTTCAGCTTCTCATCAAATCTTCTGTCCAATCAAATGCTCTCTAGAATCTGAAGTCCCGCCCTCCTACACTATAAACAGGCACTGAAGCTCTGGCCAATCATTTGTTTACACATTTATTAGTATATATGGTAATTGGCACATAGTGCACTACATAGAGGATAGGGAACAATTCAGACAGTGTAAATTTGCTTTCTATTGATGCAAATGATCATACCCGTGAGTCGGCACAGACCACAAAACGTTCGGACACATTTGAATTCTACAAACAATGTTATATTTTAAAACAATATGGAAGAGAAACAGCTAGAGATTATGAGGTTTTACGAGCTCAACGGCTCTGGACGAGTTGTGATCTAGGCAAAATGCTATTGGCTATTTTGAAAATGGGAGGGGCTTCTAGATATATCCCTGTCTTCCTGTTTCATTGGAAATTACATCAACACAGTGAATAAAGCTGTGCATTCCAATGCACTTCAGTGGGCCTTTAAGCATTGTACAGTCAACTTAGACTGCTCAATAAAAATGAGTTGACCAGAATCCAGGGAAGCCACAGACAGAAAAGAGCTGAGAGAAATGCCTTCTAAGAACTGTGATGAACATGAAAAATGCATTTATTTTTCTTCTCTTGACTAGGTTTCATTGAGGGTGAATCTATTGAGGAGTCTTTCACATGACTTCTGGATGACTTTTAAAATTCATATCCTGCCTCACAGCTGACCAGGTCCAGCAGCACTGGTTCCAAAAGCCGCGTGCCCTGGAGCGGTCATATGCTTGCCTGGCTGTGGTTAGTAAACAACATAACTGACCAGGGAACAAGACTGCATGCATACAAAACTGTATTTGTTGGGTCAAGACACTGCATTACATTAAAAACAAAAACATTTAGCTTTTGGTTCATCAGATTTAAATACATGAATGCAGCTGTAAATCCAAAAAAAAAAAGCACAATAAGACGGATATTTTAGATAATAAAAAATGAGTTTCAGTATAAAAAGCAAGCATTGCCACTAAATATCTATAGAGATACAAATACTATTCAAAATTTTGGAGTCAGTATGATTTTTGTCTCTTATGCTTTGATTAAAAATACAATAAAACAGTTGTGAATTGTGAAATATTATTACAATTTAAAATCTTTTTTCTATTAATATTCTATTTTAAAATGTAATTTATTCCTGTAATGGCAAAGCTGAATTTTCAGCATCATTACTCCGGTCTTCAGTGTCACATGATCCTTCAGAAATCATTCTAATATGCTGATTTGCTGCTCAAGATACATTTCATAACCAATGCTAAAAACATTTGTGCTGCTTAATATTTTTTTGCAAAAAATCATGATACTAGGATTCCTTGATGAATAGAATAGAAATAATAATAATAATAATAATAATAATAAAATGAACAGTAGTTTAACCAGTTTATCCCACTTCAGCATTTGTCCCCCATCCTGATGTTCACTTAACATTCACAATTTTTAATTAAGACTTGTTTCATGCAAATGCTATCAGTCACATACCAAGCCGCTGCCAGTCAGCCGACCAGCATCATAACGGACATCACTTGCACGTTCAGGCTCAAGGGAGCGTATTTCTATCAACACACTGGGCTCCCACTGCTCACGAGCTGCTTGAGACCGCATGGGCTGAACATTAGTTGTCAACATGAACTCAGTGTTGCTCATTGAATTAATATTCAAAATTATTCGGCCTAAGCGAAAATCTCATCAACATGTCACGAGCATGATTATAAATTGCTCACTGATTGACAGTTCGAGCTTTTAATTATGCAAATCAAATTTTACACAGGGTTTTTAGTGAATTCAGCAGATATTAAGCTGTAGCATTTATTCACACTGCGTACACGATGGGGACATTTCTTTAACCACGTTCTTCCTCTTCAAAAATATAGAACCAGGATTTGGGTATTACATGGTCAGTATTCCTTGGGCGCTATACTGGACAGTGTTGGGTGTAATGCATTACTAAGTAATTAATTAATTACTGTAATTTGATTACTTTCCCCTTGAAAAGGTAAAATAAAGGATTACTCTTAATGTTTCCGTAATGTAATTGCATTAAATACTGTAGAGTATAGAACAATTCCATATAAAACAATGGATTTAAAATCAAAAGTTTTTAATGTAACCTTCTCCCTTTAAATACTTTGGTCAATTCAAGAATAATTTATGCAATTTTATATTATTTATTTGAAATATTGTCTATCCTTGAATTGTTCATCTGGTCGAGGCTGATATGGGATTTAGAAAGTAATTAGTAATAAGTAATACCGTACCTTTTTAGAGAGAGTAATCTGTACAGTAATCTAATTACACTGTTGAAGATGTAATTAGTAGTAATTGGTTACTTTTTTTAGAGTAACTCACCCAACACTGCTACTGGATTATAATTCTTATCCACTTGTGTTGTATTTTCTTTAGACAGATTTAGAGTTGTCTTTTTAGTCTTGGGAGTCTTGGGAAATTCAGACTCTTTCATGGCACATTTTTGAGACATTGTATGTCTTTAAATGTTCCCAAACGGTGTAAACTTCAATTCAAATATAAATGAGCCTTAATCTGATTTCACAGTACATACAGATGAGGGCAGTATTGTGTAGAGGATGTATTATCCAAGAGAAAGATCAGATTTCAAAGCACTAATGCATTCTTCATAACAGGGGGCAGCATGACATTAACACAAGGCTTTTCTGTTCTCGAGTCGAGAGGAATCAAACCCTTGGAGTTCTCTCATAGGTGGCATTAAAAATTGTGCCTTCGGCTAAAATTGTAATCCTTTCAGCAAGTGATAAGAATGTACTCTCAGATAATTTTAACACATTTTATGCTTAAAATCCATGCGGCAGTATTCCACAGATTTCCCTTTAAAATCTGTGCAAAAAACAAGCCACAGATTCTGTCTGTACCAACAGCTACAGAAAACAGAAGCAGAAACACAGCTCTTCACACCAAAAATGACAACTATAACACATCATTTTGTTCTGTTTATTACACTGTAAAAAATTATTTTCATGATTTGTTATCATAACATTTTTTCTTTTGTCAAATCAACTTAGATAATTAATATAGTTCAGATAACATAATATTTTGAGTTTCTGTTGATTAAACAAATCGCCTTCATTGTATTAACTCAAATTTTTAATTTCAATGAACTCAAAATTTTAAGGCAACCAGGTAACATACTTTTTTAAGTTAAACCAACAATTCTTTTTTACAGTGTATAAGCAGGATAAATTCTGATGGGCTGTCAAAGTTTTTATCATTCATCAAAAAATAATTGATTGCAACAATATTGTTTTTCTGTGCCATTATCGTTATAGGTGTGGTGTGGATGATTTTTAAAACTATATCTTTATCGTTATAGTTATTGCCCTTGGTGTGAACAAAGTTCTGTGAAACATGTTAATCTATAATTTAAAAATCACTCAGCTGAAACCACTAAATCAGGAGTTATCAAAATTTTGATGATACTGTATATAGCCTATAAAGATTTATAGGACAATCTCTGTGGAAAATATTTACTATTGTCTCTTTTTTTGTATAGCCTAGCTGTCAATAGAATCTATAGAAAATAATTGGGATTTATCCAATAATTTTCAAACATTCTTTTGAATGAAATGTCAAATTTAGTCAATTTTAACTATGTATTCACACTTCCCTTATATTTTAAGGCTGTGAGTGACACATCAAGTCGATGTAAAAGAACTAGCAGTGACGACTGCATTGTCGCTTTGGGACAGCTGCGTCTCAGCCAAAAATGCACTTGAATGCTCCAAATGGACTACAGTCAACTGCCAATTAGCACATTGGTTCTGCGCCTGCGTCTTTTAAAAAATAAGTGTCTATATCAGCAGGTATCAATAGTCTATATTCATCACTCAAAAAGAGTAACCTAAACTAGAACTACAGATATACAAACCATAAACAAAGCAGAGCTTGCATGCCATTTTAAATATCAATCATGCAGATCACTTTCTTCACTCTCAGAAAACAGGAACAAAAGCTGTAACTGGGGCAGTATTTTTTCAAAATGTACACTTTTGTACTTAAAGGTGCATATTGGTGCCTTAAAGGTACCTAAAGTGTACCATTTGAAAAGGTACCGCCCCAGTGACAGCTTTTGTAGGCCCTATACCTTTTTTTTTTATCTGAGAGTGTTCATTCCAGGCGGCTCATGTTGTTATGAAAATGAAATAAAATACAGGAATGCAGCTAAAAAAAGAATCTGTGCAAATTGCCTCTAGAATACTAAAGAAGTGAAGTTCAAGACAAGTTAACATTTGCAAGTAGACACTGTCACATTAGTAATGAAACCATTCTTTTATATAGGATATGCAATGCTAATGAGGTATAATTCTAAAGAAATATGACCTTGCATTGCAGTCCCATTGTCTATAAAAAGTACTGTATCTATATTCAGATGATACCCACAGTAATGAATCTGGAAGTGAAATCCAGTGTCCATACATCACACCAGGTGTGCCAATATTACAATCCATCCAGACAGCCTTCTCTTTTGAATGCATTCCCATTTATCCCACTTTGGCAAGCAACATCTGCAATGTTGAAAGTGTAACACCCTAAAAGTGAGGAAACCAGGAGAATAATCATTCAAGAAAAGAATAAAAACATTATTAAAGTTATAACGTCTCATTCCAGGCTATAATTGAGAGTCACGAGGCAGAACGAGGCAGAATAAAGAGTCGTAAAGCCTTAATTTTGTAATATTGTGGCAATTACTGAGAAAAGCTATGATGGAAACAGCAATCTGATTGTCTTAGATGATGGATGGGCTTATTTCAGAGTGATCTAGATTGTGGTAAACCTATGATTAAAACCTAAAGCGTGTAAAGAGAGTTTTTTTTTTTTTTTTTTTTTTTTAACAAAAGACCAATATGAACAGCCCCCCTCTGGTATAACTTTCTTTGATGAATAATAATGTGCTCCCTATTTTGGACTCAAGCCACTTTTTTCAGTCATTCATTCATGTGATTCTTTATTCATAAAGATTTTTCTGAGGACAATGTTATAGCTCCAAACATAAATCTATGGTTTGCATGCACAGAAAACACAATGACCCATTCAGGGAAACATCCTCTGTATCTTACGCAGCAGAAAGCGGGCAGGATAGATTGTCTCTGCAATTGTAATTAATCCTAAGGGAAACATTTGGGGGGTGCTGTACTTCCAATTATCACACTTAATTTAGCCTAGGGAATCTAATTTGGGAAATCTATTTACAGAGATATACAGAATCCCACACTCTCCACAAAGGGAAATCCAGCACCTCCAATGAAAAAGTGACTTTGAAAGAGTCATGAAAGCACAGCCAACTGTTATTAGCTTCTGACAAAGTACCAGTCATTCATGCATTTTCAATATAAAGTTCATGCTGAATAGAGCTGCAGCGAACTAGCTTGAGGCATTTTTAAACAGGGTCTTCCAATAAAACGCAACTAGGGCTTTCAAAATGGTAATACCTCAACATTTCTACATGATTTTGGTTTTAAAAATATCACAACTGGGGAGGTGGTATTGTGAATTGAGAATGTATTACCTGTCATGTAATACAGCGTATTATTGTTATTTATTTTAAAATGGCACAGACCTGTCAGTCTTTTTTCTCTTTATATTGTGCTATTTTAGAGTCGTAAAAGTAAGTTTAGTTTGTGCTAAGCTTTATTTTTCTCTTGTGTTTGTATCCTGGACAACTATGACAGATGCGCCTTCAAGGAAAACTACAAAAAATGTTCCTTCATAGAAACACAGCATATTCTGTTGTATTATACTCTACACTGCTCTATTGCATCATGCTGCAGGAAATACAATACACAGAAGCAAATGTGATTGTAGACTTATAACAGAATAACACTGAAATTGTTGAAATCATACAGTGATTAGCATACATCAAACTATAATGGTAATGCAATTCCCAAACTCTTAATCTCTTTGTTTGGGAGAGCTCCCAGATAGCATGTGGTAATGGTGCTGAAATCTGCGGCACTTGCGGCTCAGACTCTATACTGGCATGCATCATCAGAGCTGAGTGCAGCTCACAAATGGCTGCTTCATGTTTTTAAGTAATACACTGGGCAGATTCAGGTTTACTGTAGCTGGGCCAAATCTACGGAGACCTTAAAGGGACATGGTGGTGGGAAAAAGAATATGAGATGGGAGGAAATATTATATTTCAATGCTTTTGCGTTCTCTTACAAATGTTTTGCGTTCTCCTGAGAAACTTTGCATTCGCTCGCAAAACGTTTGCATTCCCCTTAGAAACTTTATGTTTGATCGCAAAGTGTTTTTGTGTTCCCCGAGAAAGTTTTTTGGGGGAACGCAACAGTTTTTGCGAGGGAACGCTTACGTTTTGTGAGTTAACGCAAAGTTTCTTAGGGGAACGCAAATTTTTTGTGAGTCAACACAGTTTCTCGGGGGAAGGCAACCCTGTTGAAAAAATCAGCATATGCTGGTAAGGTAGGTTTTGAAGCTGGGATGCTGGTTTGAGCCAGTATCATACCAATATCCCAGCTTCAAAACCTACCTTACAAGCATATGCTGTTTTTTTCAACAGGGAAAAGTTTTGAAATATGTGTTTTGCACATCATGGGTACATATTGCCATAAAGGGGGTGCTCGTGAGCACTCTTCTGAAACATAAAATGACAAATGGGACACCCTACGGACTTGTGGACTTAACAGGCATGCGCGGTGGCCATTGTAAGCAGTGTTGCCAAGTCTGTGGTTTTCCCGTGGAATTGGGCTACTTTAACACTGTTGCCGCGCATTGTAGCAACCCCAAATAACATGATATTTAGCCCCTGGAATGTGGATTTTACCGGGGGACCCTCCTGAAATGCAATTGGGCTAGTTTTGAGTAGCAATTAGGCGGGTTTTGTTGTGAAAACCTTGTAAGTCCACAAGTCTGCAAGTGCACATTAAGGGTGCGTTCACACTTGTAGTTCGGTTCGTTTGGTTCATTTGGTCTGGACCAAAAAAGAAAAACATTTAGTCCTGGTCCGATTAGCATTCAGATTGGCAATTTTATCACCGAACCAAAAGATACGTACCGAACCTAAAGGCATAGGGATACATTCACAACCTGATTGGTCGGATTTTATGATGTATTGCCTATTTTGAGACAGAACATACTGAACATCCAAAACAATGCTGTGTGCTGAGGTAAATGCGCTCTTTGTGTGTGCGTCGTCTGCATATGATGGTATTTTGGCCAGCTGGGAACTCGTGAAGAGCTTATAAAATGTGTAAAGGGGGCGGGAATCCATCCATCACACACAAAAACGATCTGCTGCGTGGAGACGCACGTCAGATGCCTGTGATGGGCAAACTCGCGACTATGACGAGAGAAAACCGATATGCTTGAGGATTCTGTCCTTTTTAGGGTCTCATCTTCCTGTTTTTGGTTCGTTTACATGTCTTTGGTCCGTGTTGCGTTCATATATCATTCGAACCGCACCAGAGTTCGTTTGGAAGCGGACCGAGACCCATCTTTTCAGCGGTCTCGGTCCGCTTGTTTGGTGCCCACCAAGGTTCGGATGGCAGCGTTTACACATGCTTAAAAGAACCGCACTAACAGAGCAATCGCACCAGGGTTCGTTTTAATCGAACCAAACATGACAAGTGTGAACGCACCCTAAGTGTGCCATTTAAGACAGGGCTTTGGTCCAAGTTGTAAGTTGCCTCAAAACAATGAAGAAGTTTTTTCCTACTGCAGTAGTTTCGATTTCTACTTGCTGTCAATTCTTTCAAAGGTCCCAACACATTTTTTTTTTTAATGAATTTTATACAGTGGTTATTGAGGTGGGAAGGGAAAAAAAAAAAAAAAATTGATGCTACCCGATTCTCTCTCCAACGATTCTGAAATTCTCCGAATCGATTCTGAGCTTAGTTTTTAACCGCATATGCGCGATTATGCTGCATGTTTTAGAAACGCCAGTATTATGCTTGCTTCCAATTCCTCTCTCACAAACACACCACTCGAACCTTCCATAAAATAATCTTTCATAAAGTTTGGAAAGTTTGAAGCGAATTACAAGGACATTCGCGGGCTTCATTGCACAGGATATGTGTTGAGAGAAACGCTTTGCTTGATTTTATACTTGCGATGTGCGGTCTCGCCCATCAATAGTTTACTTAGAAAATGATCTACAAAGGCATCCTATATGTCGTTTGGAATGCAGTGGGTGGGCTTATATATTAAAAATATGACAGAAAGCTGCTTTCAATATCAAACGCTCTCGTGCGCTTTGTGAGGAGAGCTCGTGTATGTGGCTGTGTGCGACTCTGTGTAAGTGGTTAAATGTACTTGCATCTCAAAATGGTTTTATGACACAAAATTAATGTAAACACAGTCAGTTATGTCTTAAGGGATTAAACAGACAGGACAAACCACATCTTATATTTCAAAATAGATCTGTGCATTAGTGTGAATGCAGCTTATTAGATCTCACACTGTCTATGATGTCATCAGTAATAATCAAACAACAGTAAAGCTACGAAAGAAAAAAATCACTCACACTTCTTGAATGGAAAACGTTCAGATAGTCTATTCTTATGTCTGCTACATAAGAATAACATTCAATATAAAATTAAAGAATTAAAATGCAATGAACTATTAATGCGGATGTCAATTTTACATGTAACATTTGTCAAAGTTCAACAGAAATTAAACTGCCAGTTTTGCTGCTTTGCCACAAAAGTGATCCAATTTATTTTTAAATATTTGATTAGTTAATAAGTAAACTTCCATGACTTTATCACTAATAAATGCATAAAAACATATCAGTTATAAATTATATTGGAGATATCAATTACGTACAGAGTCAAGTTTGAGGTCTGGTCCAAAGTTCAACTACAACTTGCCCAAAGTTTATTCCTTCTCAGTTAATGTTTACACACCAGCAAACCTGCTCTTACACTTTCTCTCTGCTCTACTCCATCTGGTAAAACAAAAGCATTTTTCTTCTGTCTACATAAAATATCTCTGAAAATGGAGAATGGATATTAGTCTACTAGCAATTTTGCTGTAAACAGTGCCTGAAGGATTGCTTGTTAATTCTGCTGGGAGAAGGTGAGACATTCTATTCCTCATTATCATATTTTTCATAGTAAGAGATTTCAAAGAGCTTTGTATAGTGGCTTCATTTCAAAAGTGCAACACAAACTGTTAATAAGGTATGTTTTATGTACATTTCAATTGAATACATTGCAGTCAGCATGTAGATTGGTATTCATTTGCTATATTCTCTGGTATGCTTTTCATTTCTGGTAATCGCATACTAAATCGACATTGCATGCCATAGCGGAATTAAATGAAAGAAATGTATAGCTTCATAGTATTTGTTTCAGAAATTCAGCTAATGAAGAGGGCAATAAATTAGCGTTCATGCACATCAATATTTGTGTATTGGGGGAATCGCAATGTAATTGCTCTGTATTTTGGTTTCATTTTCAGGAAGAAACAACATTTTGTGTTTTCTAAAAACAGGACCAATGGCCATCGAAAAGGGTACGTAATACATAACACAAAAGGAATCACAAACTCAATACTCAAGCATTCTTGGTAATTCTTGAGTTCAAGAACTCAAGAAACTTCACAAACAAAAAATTCAGCCGATGAATAAGGATAAAAAATGAGTAGTTATAGCAATATGCTAGTGGTACAAAAATAACGACTAAATGCTTCAACTTCAGCTTTACAGCACTATCCGAGAGTCCTCCACCTATTATTAACATTTAATCCATTATTCTTTCTCAGTTTGAATGAAACAGGGACTTTGCCCTTTCAGATAAACCCATGAAAAATTGTCTTCTGCACATTTATTGCACTGTATTTAGTCGTTGGTCTTATCTACATTTATGCGACCTGCTTCACCCACATGTCAACATCATTGTGCTGCTCATGATTGAAAACAAATTGGTAGACTTCACCCTGAAAACAAATACTGGCCAACAAATAGGTTAGGAGTCATTATTCCTTGTAGTAGTAAAGGGCATAAATCATTGTGTTTTATTGAAGATAACACAAATGTGTGTTATGAAACCTCAAATTTAAAGTTAAAGAAAAATCTACCACAGTATAAATGACAGCTTTGTTTCATTTCTAGTGACGGATATTCCCTCTGATAATGTGTATGCATATGCATTATCAAAAACCCTCACAAAGGTTTCTTCCCCTGTGACGGTGGGTCTGTATTCAGAATGTCACAACAGGATCAACATGGTGCTCAAGAACATTGAGGGTAAGTGTGCACAATTTTTTTCAAACAGCTTAAAATGACTGACCCTACAAATCCTTCCAGATGTTCTCCAAGTCTTGGAGATGTTGATGTTTCTGCCTCTTTATCTTCCATTTGTAGTGCATATGAATCAAGAGGCAAAAAGAAGAGAAGATAAGTACACTAAGGAACCAAAGCCTCGCTCAATAACACCATCTGTTTCTGACTTGCTCTCTCTGATCTTTCGGCTCCTCTTCTATCGGCCTGTGTGGACGGAGCAGAACCAGAACATGAAAAACATTCGGTATCTGTTCGTGAGGTTCAGCGCGTGGCATTTTGCAGGCAGCGACCTGCTCTGGGCTGCACTGGTAATGCAGTTGTGCAAGGCCCTTCAGAACAGCTTTGGTAAGCTCCAGCTGGGACTTTTCCGAATCGCCCAACACGACGAAGAGAAAGATGCAGGGAAGAAGAAGATTGAGGATATTCCAAAGAACTGGAGGTCCAAAAAGTTGGGCTGCATCCCCATTTGGGCACTAATACTGATGGGATTCATTGGTTCACTCCTTATTCTGGTTCCTCTCATCATACTTGGTTTTCCTAATCTGAAGGACCACGAAGAAGGAGAAAAAGTTGAGTCATCAAGTGGGTATGGTGTGCTGGAAGGTTTTGCCATCGCTGTACTTGGTGTTCCTGCAGTTGGAGCACTACGATTCATATTATTATTGTTGAAGAACCTCATCTTCAACCAGGACCTTAAAATTAGACAAAGGCTGGACAACAAGAAGGTAAGTCAGCAGCTGGGACTAATGCATGAAGTTCGTAAGGAAATGAGACTGCTGTGCTGCTTTATTTACTTCATGGAGATCTTTGAAAGGAGGAGGATCAGGGTGGTGTTGGAGATCACCAACTTGGATCGATGTACACCAGAGAAAATTGTAGGTGTTTTGGATGCCATCAACATTCTTCTATCTGATGAAGAGAGTCCCTTCATTTCTGTGCTGGCTGTTGATCCAGAAGTCCTGGTTAGGCAAGTCCAGCAGGCAGAAGACTGTCTAAGCAAAAGAGACTCTGCATATGACTTTCTAGATCGTATAATCACACTGCCCTTCACCGTACCTCCATTATCTGATGCATCAAAGTCCAGCGTCTTTGAAAACATTGTCCGTGGTCAGTCTGAGAACCCTGAAGACATCCCTCTTAAAGAGACTGCAGTATCTGCTTTAGGATGTCCTGAGACATCGGTCTCTGTTGAAGATGAGTGTTCTGTAAAGTACAGTGAGACTGAAGAAGATCAAGTCATTCCTTTGATTTCAAAAAAGGGAAACTTTGAAACCTTTGCTGCAGCAGAACTTAATCTAAGTGAAGTGGATAGGTTAATCGAGTCTGCATTTTCTTGCATCTTCTCAAGAGATAAAAGCAAACTTCAGTCATATATATCTGGAGACACCATGTCAATGAGACGAGTGATTAACTCAATTCGAGTAACTATTATGATTATGGAGACCCAAAAATTGGAGCCTCCTCCAGAGAAAATAGCAGCATGGGTTGTTTTGGTGGACCGCTGGCCTTGCAGATTAAGTTGGATCATTCAATGTGTTGAAGATGACCAACAGAGTGACGAGATAGATGGATCGCTCTGTGCTGCTGATAATACCAGAACACTATGGGAAGTGTTCAATTACAATAGTCTGGAGCTCTGCATCATTGGATATGAGGTGGAGAACTTTCTGGAAAGCGATGGAGACCCTGAGCTGTTTGAGATTTTCCTTAGGAAAGACTTCAAGTTCACTGTAGGGGAGTTGGAAATGTTTAAGCTTTGCACAGTGAACTTAAATTACTCTATGAAGAATGAGCTGGCCAGGGTTCGTGGGAGCCGCAGACTGAACAAAGCAGGGAGAAATGCTTTCCAGTCCCTATCATCACGAACTGTGATGAACATGAAAACTGAAGATATTTGTCAAGAGGTTTGTAAGAAAAAGACACAGCAATCTTTACACTATATATACTATGTATATTCAAAAGTTTGGGGTTGGTAAGATTTTTTTTTAATGATTGTTTAATGAAAGTCTCTTATGCTGCATTATATTTTAATATATTTTAAAATGTAATTTACTCCTGTGATGGAAAAGCTGAATTTACTGGAAAAGCCATTACTCCAGTCTTCTGTGTCACAAGATCCCCCAGAAATCATTCTAATATGCTGATTTGGTGCTTGAAAAAATATGTCTTCTTAATATTATACCCCTAACTTTTGTATATATGCTGCATACAGTATGCATTTTCCAAGTGGATACAGTATGCAGAAAATGTTTCCAAATTTATATGGCCTTTTATATACAGTAAATATGTGCTTTTTTCCTTTTTAGTTGACAAAACTAAGCTTCCCAGAGAAATACCTTGAAACGGTAAGGGAAAATTTCATAGATGGCAGAACGATCCTCTTCGGTGACCCCAAAGACCTCAGGCAAGTTCTGCAAATGACTCTGGGAGAATGGACGACTTTTAAAATTCATTTCCTAGGGGTCACGACTTCTAGTCGGCCATCTCTGGCAAAAACTAGTCAAGACGCCACAAACCCTGGAGTGGTCATATGCCCATCTGGCTATGGCCGGTAAGCAGTACAGCTGACCTTGAGGTTTGCATCACTGCATTTTTCCTCTTGTGTATGCATTCAGTGGACTAAGATTGTTTCAGGAAACAATACTGTATACAAATTCCTTATGGTGAAGCAAAATTAAGACTGTAAATGTACACCAGTGAATCAGACTACTCAACAAATGATGATATTTAAAAATAAAGCTTTGTTATGCAGAAAACTAATTCAGTATTCAAACAGATCAAATCTGTAAGATGCATTATTTACAACGGGAATAAGAAGTTTTATTTTGCTTAACTATTGAGATTTTGCATTGACTCTATATGAAACTATTCCTGAATGTAATTTCTGTACGGATATAAAAAAAAAAAATAAATAAAACAAAGGGAAACAGTATTTTACAAACTCATTTTTTCCAAAAACATGAAAAAAAGTTCAGCTAGTCTGTACTTATTCTGACACATCCATACCTGAGACACACCAGGCCCAATAATAACACCATTCATCAGGTTAATACTGTCTGACCAGCAATACGGTCTGTGAAGGAAAAAGAAATACAATCACACAAGGCTTTGGACTTTATAGCTCCAAAGTTTGTGTTTGGTAAATTATAAGGTTTCTGTGCAACAAAAATAAAAAAAGAATTGCAAAACTATTAACTGTTTTCAAACTGGTTTCCTGAACACTCCACCAGTCTGCCATTAGTTAAACAAACTCATGCTATTGGTTGAGCCAATGTTACTGCAAATAGTTTTCTCTGCATATTACATAATTTAGATATAATTTATATATAACGACTTTATTCAGCAAATTCGTCTCTCCCGCAATTCTGCTATGTTGTTTACGTTCAGCGCTTTCAGGTTCTACGTCAGAATGCTGACTCATTATTGGCCGGCACCTGCATCAGCATCACACGCATACGTCGTGCTGCTCATGTGACCAGCATCGGTCAATACTGAGCCGGCATTCAGATGTAAACACGGAAGCTCTGCAACGCAAATAGCGTAGCAGAATTGCGGGAGAGACGAATTTGTTGAATAAAGTCGTAATTTTTGTTTTGTTTTTGCGCACAAAAAGTAATCTCGTCGCTTCATAACATTAAGGTTGAACCACTGTAGTCACATTGACTATTTTAACAATGTTTTTACTACTTTTCTGGACCTCGAATATGGTAATTTTGTTGGTAGGTTTCAAAAACCTCTCGGATTTCATCAAAATATCTTCATTTGTGTTCTGAAGATGAACAAAGGTCTTACATATGGAACGACATGAGGGTGAGTAATTAATGACAGAAATGTCATTTCACTAAGTTTAAGTTCATAAAGATCCTAAAATAGAACAGCATGGCATATTTGACAAATATCTCAGGGTTCATTGTACAAGGTTCATGTCTATACACATAAAATGTTTATGGTCACTAAAGGTTCATCTAATTCAGAGCTACAAAATATAACACAAGTGAAATAAAGAATTGACACAAAATATAAAAAATCTGCAAATATTAAAATTGTGTAACAGTCAAACAACCTCGTATTCCATGAATCTAATCTAAAGAAATACTACAACATGTCATGTTGCACGTCAACCATTTCTCATGAAATTCCCATGGTGGTTCCAAAGTTTCCGGTTTCATTATATCACTGAGTTTTTCCATACAAAAACTTTGGCAGTGTTCAGAATCTGTACTTTGACACTTTAGTTTTACTTTCTATAAAACTTTAATATAGGACTGAATGACAGCGTGCAGATGTTTTTTTAATCGCACTGCCTGTCACTGAGTTTTACTTTATGCTCTGTGGGAATGGGGCTTCTGAGAAAGCGGAGAAAATATATATATCTCCCATGCAGCTCAGCGGTGACCTCCCACGGATCTATGGAGGAACATAACGCTAATGCAAAAGTTGAATTTTTTTAGTTCTGATTTGTTCAACTGTGCAAGCAACATGAAAGAACATCCTAGAAAATATAGCATGCCTTTTATGCTTGTATTTGTATACAAATCGGCTACATACACGTATTTGTCTACATATACACATGCATATATATGTGTGTGTGTAAATTTTATATATGTATATATATACACACATGCACAACATTATCATATGTATGAACATATGTAATTAATTTGATTTAAAATGTGTGTGTGTGTGTGTATTGCAGAACAAGCAACATGAAAAAACTAGAAAGTACGTGCGTGTGGAGGATAAACACACACACACACATACGTAGTGGAGTTTTTTCATGTTGCTTGATCTGCAATACACACACTATATGTAATTAATTTGATTTCAAATGTATGTTGATTAATTGGATTCATCAATTAATAATATTAGTGGTAAGAAAATCCTTACAGGTCAAAGTACATAACTGATTGTGCTACTTTGTTGTATAAATTAATCACAGTAAATTAATATTAAATGCAGTCTTAGAAACATAAATACTAAAACTGCTTGAAAATTACACCTAATTGCATCTAACAAGACGTGATTCTGAAACTGCATGCAGTTAATATGGTTGCCTTTATTGAATCTTGTCCTCAAGAACAGTCAAGACAAACCAATCGACAAAGAGAGGTCGGTCGGTGTGTGCCGGACTGAAATATGACTCTGAAATTGTGAACATCAAAGTGGGGGTTCGTATGAAATCGATATCATGCAGACATATTAAGGGAATTTAATGGGCCGGGAAAGGGGGGGATATTCTTACCCCTCTCACTCAGAATCAATGCAGGAAAGCGTCCTTGGTGTAAGCAGAGGAAATAGCTACACGGCACACAGCGATGTGATTTTAAAATAAAATTGTATCGATGGATTCTTTACATGGAAAATGAAAACAACGACTTCTGCTGAGAGTGCATAGGATAACGTTCAGATGAACACAAAGAAGAGCCTTAAAATACAATACTGCATCATGCAGCATTTTCCTATTCAGGCTGTTGTCTTGTTCTGCAGGGGCCGTTAAACACATAATGTGCATTTGTATAAAAAAAAAAAGCTTGTGAAAAATGTTCACATAACACACAGCATGTAATGTCTGTAACCAACAATGACATCAACAATATTTGATATCAGGATGGATGAGCTGTGCATTTTGCCTGTGCCAGCAGGACAAACAGCAAGCCACGGCATTGATTGCGGAGTTTGATGCATAAAGATGGATAGTAAAACGCCATCTCACACCACAAGAGTAATGAGTTAAAGTCGGGCACATAGAATAACAGCCTAATAATAAAAAAGCTTGTTTTGATTTCATTATTCAATCTTTATGGCCTCTCATACGACAAGGGCCTCCATTTACGTGGGGTTTTAGAGCTATAAACAGTGTTTTACTGAAATGAGATGGGCTTCCCCCATGTCAGCCAATATAATAGGGATTCTCCCCCCTTTCCGAGTTTGTTTCTTTGCGGACCACTTGGTGAAGACCCCATAAATAAGGGAAATTGCTTTTGATGGCGGACTCCGACTGTATAGAGAAAGGCTAGACAGCCGAGCCTCGCACTGGCTCTGATTATATCATGTCTCCTGCCGTGAAGGCTGTAGGCTAAGGGTAAAACTAATGAGGAAGTATTTCCTTGGCATTTGCAATTTCTCTCCGAAGGCCAAGGTCGACAAACGCAGCAGCTCAGCTAACAGAGACATCGCTCTCAGAGCAAACCAAGCTAAACCGAGAGATGAACATTAAACTCTATGAACAGACTGACTGGGGGAGAAACAGAGGAGAGGAGGCCATTCAACATAATCATGCTGTAGCTCAAACAAGGTTTTTAAAGTTTAATGGATTTTGCAATGCCAGAAATCCCAACACGAAACATACCGTGGTGCATTGGCCGTGGATGAACGGCTTAATTTGCGCTAGTGTGAAATTATAGATCACATTTCTCTCTGGCTGAAATGTAATTAAACATTCACAGCTGTATTGACTCTACTGATGGATATTCGCAGTTAATAAGCCACTTGTGGCTGACACAAATTCAATATGGGTAATATCTCTATTCTGAAAGAGATGGCTTGAGAATCATCTGTCATATCACTAAACAGAAATAGCCGAAAACAACTGTTCCCAAGTTCACAAGCCTTATTGATCTGTATGGTACATCTAAAGATAAATATTCAAGGAATAGATGAAATAAATGAGTCCTTATTTACCCTTATGTTGTTTCAAAGCCGTATGCTGTTCATTTTCCCATGCAATTTTTTGTAGAATTTTCTCACAGCTCTTTTCAAAACAACATAGTGACCACGGAAGCTCCAAAAATGAAAAAACACATTAAAGCACCTTATTACACAGCTCTGTGGAATACTTGATTCTGATTGGTCAATGGCGCCATCCAGCGGTATGTTATGCTGCCTTCACGTGCTATCGGAAATTTGATAATTCCCACTTCTGAAGTCGTGTTTACGAGCTCATCGCATTCAACTTTCGAAATGGGAGGGCGTTCATGTGCAATTTTTATCTAGGAAACTCGTATTTAAGATAATTCCGAGAGCACGTGAAGGCAACATTATTCCCTGATAACAACCACTAAAAACAGATAACACAGGCTCATCCGGGTTACTGAAGTCAGCAGTGCTTTATGCTTGCTAAGAATGTTTTCTTCTCTTTTTGTTTTGCCTTTGGTGAGCTAATAAAATATTAAAACGCAGTCAAATCAATATTTTGTGTACAGTTATTTAATTGTCATTCTATATCGCGGACTAGCTCTCTCGTTCATACAAACGCAGCTGCTGCCATTTTGCGACTTTTGTTTTGTTCAATGTAATGGATTATAAGATAACAAACAGGTACAATTTTAAATCAGTTTAATCTCAGATCATTATCAATATCTCTTATCCCCATTATCATTTATGTGGTGAAATGCCGTGTAATATGTGGTATGACTGTACCGTATCTCTTAAATGTCCATCTAGTTTGAACTTGCCGCGCTAGCAACTGGTCTCTCTGCGGAAGCTTTGCGTTTAAAGAGCTAATAATATTACTCAGATCAATATGTAGATCAAATCAAAAGCAGCCATGTAATAAGCAGGATAATGTACATCCAGCCGGTTGTTATCTCAGAATAAACCCCTTCAGGACGATACAAGAATAAATCCCTGTCGGGGTATATTCTGCGATAACAACCAGCTGGATGTACATTATCCCTTACATAAAATGTATCAAATTATTCTACTGAAGTAATAAAATAGTTTTGTGTAAGGAACAGACAAAATTTAAGGCATTGTTCACTGTAAATCTTCTCCTGTGCTGCATTTTATAGTGCTTTGTCCTTTTTGAAGGCATATATATTACCCTTCAAAAGTCAGGGGTCAGTAATTTTTTTAATAATCAGATACTTTTATCTAGCAATGATGGATTGAAATTACCTAAAGGGGCAGTAAACATTCAATTTCATCAAAGAGTCCTAAAAAAAAAAATTAAATAAATAAGCAGCACAACTGTTTTCAACATTGATAATAACGAAATATTTCTTGAGCACCAAATCAGCATATTAGAATGATTTCTGAAGGGTCATGTGACACTGAAGACTCGAGTAATGATGCTGAAAATTCAGCTTTGACATCAGAAATAAAGTACATTTTAAAACAGAAAAGGGTTTTTATGTAATATTTCTCTATATTACTGTTTTTACTATATTTTTGATAAAGAAGCAACCTTGGTGAGCATAAGAGACTTCTTTCGAAAATATAAAAAAAATCTTTTACTGTGTTTTCAAAATAGTAATGAGAAAATATCTGTAGATGAACAACTCTTAATATAAACCTTGATTTCGTCTACTTGTATCCACATATCATCAGGAGTTACCAGGAGCAGGCGTTTTCACACCTATACAATCCTTAGAAGAAAAAAAAAACTACAGAGATGCTAATGTCTCGATAAACAACACTGTGATGGAAGGTTAAATGGTGATTTCAGATGAAATCACACATTGGAGAAGCCACAAACTAGAATAATTTCTAACACAATCCATTGAAGCAGATCCTCAGAATGAGACTTGTGTTGTGTAACCCCAAAATTTACACTCTGCAATGGCTTGTTTATTCAGTTAACAGCCATAAAAATACAAGAATGACAGCTTTAATGAAGCCAAACCAAACAACAGTTGTGCAAGAAGCTAAGTCATAAAAAACCTTCTAAGTAATAATAAAAAAAAATGTGGGTACCCATCACAAACCGATAATTATGCACCCGCTGCCTTTTAATAAAGTTCAAATATGTTTGAAACTTTTTTAATTGGGACGCCAAACTTGACAGGGCGCACTCAAAAAATAAAGCTGCGACATCCGTTGTGCGCAGGCTGAGGGAGGCGTAATTTTAGACATGACATTCAGTCAGGGTTTGCTCTTTGAGCTTTTGAACAACCAGCACCCAAGCAAATAAGCCAATCAGATATGTCTGCCAGATGAGAGGTATTTGGAGCAGTTTGTAATTGGAGTGTTGATTGACACGTGGAGGAGGGGACCTCAAGATAAGTCTCAAAATAATGATGGTAATGTGTTCGCTTCCTCTTGTGTGTTAGTTGACACCTAGCATCTGCAGCCACACAACGCCGAGACTGATAGCAGCACAATCGTCTGTTTAGAGATAATAGACTAAAACGATTCTTGTTTGCCTGCAGCTTGCATCAATGAGTGGAAACAATGGGTCCTTGATTGGCACATTGTGTATACTGTGAAATTAATGTCAGTGCGTGAACAGGTGGATGTTTCTGTTTGTCTAAATGGTGCATGTGGGAGTATGTTTGTCTGTGTTTACCTGAACACTGAGACCTCCTACACAAGAGATCCACAAAGCCATTACACATAATTGTTTATCGTCTCAATTCTGTAGAATTTGAATCAGAATCATTTCATTCGATGCTTCATGGGTGTAACAGAATTTGCTCTGCTTGTTGAAACAGAAAAACAAAACAACAGTGCAAATGATGTGGAAAAAACAAAAAACAAAAACAAAAAAACAGGAGACTTGTGTTGTGTAACTCCAAAATGTACGCTCTTCAAGACTGCGATGGCTTGATTATTCAATTAACAGCTTGGGAATACAAGAATGACGGCTTCAATGAAGCTAAACCAAAAATAAATATAATATAATATAATATAATATAATATAATATAATATAATAAATATAAAATATATATTTTAAATAAATAACATATGTTTTTAAATAAATAATATATTTTTAATTGTTATTATATTTTAAAAACTAAAACCTAAAAATAACTTTATAAAAACTAGAATTATTTTAAATAAAGGATGGAAGAAAATAAAATATAATATAATATATAATTAGGAAATAACTTTACAAAAAGTAGAAATATTTTAAATAAAAGGATGGAAGAAGAAAATAAATAAATATAATATAATATAAAAGAATATATAAAATATAATATAAAATATAAAAGAAGGAAAATATAATATAATTCTTTAAGATATTATATTTATATTATATTAAAAACTAGTAAACAACTTTACAAAAAAATTATAATTATTTTAAATAAAGGTGTAAATGGAAAAAGAAAGCAAATGAGTAAATAAATATAATTAATATTTTACAACAAATTTAGTCATTTCAAAAAGTGGGAGTATTGTAATGGTTGCTGCTCCTCTGGCTTTAACACATTTTTAAATTTGAAGTGAAGGTTTTTTGGACACTGCTTAACTTATGCTTAATTATTTATAATTTCAGAGTAAATTATTGATTTTTTTCTTCTATTCTGCGCAATAAAACTATTCAAACAGATAAGCACATCTCACTGACACAAATTAGCAAGAATGACCTCATTACTGGAAGTCACTGCCGTCGTTAGCTGCAGGTTATAGTTTTACTGTCTCACATTAACAACCCTGTTATCCTATCAAACTTGAATTTACTTCAGAAAGCGAGAGTTGTCTTGTAATTTGATTAATTCAATGGATACAGGTGCCTTTTTTAAAAAAGCGAACAAGCACAGATGCCAGTTAATATTAAAGGGTTAGTTCACCCAAAAATGAAAAAGTTCACCTTTACGAATCTTTTGTTTTGAATCAGTGGTTTGGAGCGTGTATCAAACTGCCAAAGTCACGTGATTTCAGTAAACGAGGCTTTGTTACGTCATAAGTGTATCGAAACTTTTTGAAATTTCAATGGTTCACCACTGGGGGGCGTGACTTTGGCAGTTTGATACGCGCTCCGAACCACTGATTCGAAACAAAAGATTTGTAAAGCTTCGAAGTTTCACGAAGCAGTGTTTTGAAATCGCCCATCACTAGATGAAGGTGTTAGTTGACAGGAGTTGTTGAATAAAGTTGTTATTTTGGTGCACAAAAAAGTATTCTCGTCATTTCATAACATTAAGGTTGAACCACTGTAGTCACATGAACTGTTTTAAACATGTTTTTAGTAGCTTTCTGGGCATTTGAAAGTGTTAATTATCTTGCTGTCTATGGAGGCCTCACTGAGCCATCGGATTTTATCAAAAAATATCTTAATTTGTGTTCTGAAGATGAACGAAGGTCTTACGGGTGTGGAACGACATGAGGGTGAGTAATTAATGACTTTTAGAATTTTAGAAGAATTTTCATTTTTGGGTGAACTAACCCTTTAAACTAAATATTACAACTTCAAATGCCAAAAGACAAGAAGATTGTGAACGCAAAACTACATGTTATGACTTCATCTTACTCTATCTGTATCTCAATGCACTGATTGTGTATAACTGAAATAAAGCAGTGTTTAGGGTATAACAGTATTGTTCTCTATGAATGAATGAATAAATGAAAGTGCCACTATCCAATAAACAATCCAATATTATTTCCAGTGCAAATAACACCTATGATGCTCTCAAAGGCTGTGTGCAGAAAGTGAAAAATGCTGTCTTCAAGGCAGTATTTGGAGATGGCAACAAAGCAGGTCTGAATGCAATGTTTATGTCACATCCTGTCAACTAACACCTTCATCTGGTTGATTTTTGAAGGGAGCACAGGTGTATCTTTCACTGCTTATTATATTCCACGATCTTGCGTGTGTGATTCAGCATTTGATTGAAAGAATAAAAATGGCATCTGAAGGAGCAGTTGAAAGGAGTGAATTAATTTATATATCAATTGATTCCATTTTATTCAACGTATAACTCAAAGAAATAAGCACTGCAGACAACATATTTGCTTGGCTATGTCTGAAGCTCTTTTCAATTTGTTTTAGATCATTAAACGTGACATTATGGCCTTGAAAGCCAGTTTGATTTGTTACAAACCACTGTTACCATAATAAGAATGATATGAATTGTGTACATTAAGTGCTTGGTAAAACTTTAGAATAAGGTTTAAGATGCTAAAATTGAACAGTTAAAGGGTTAGTTCACCCCAAAATGAAAATTCTGTTATCATTTACTCACTCTCATGCCGTTCCAAACCTGTAAGACTTTCATTCATCTTCGGAATGCAAATGATGATCTTTTTGATGACAGAATGCTGTCAGATTTCTTTCCATAGACTGCCTTCGAAGCTGAAACTTTGACGCTCCAAAAAGTTCATAAAGAGATCGGAAAACTAATCCATATGAAATGAGCGGTTTAGTCCAAATTTTCTAAAGAGAGTCAAGTGCTTTTTATTAGGGCTGGGACAATACATTGATGCACTGCAAATCGGAAAATGATTCTGGATCGATTCTGATATTTTCCGTATGTATCGCGATTCTCTCTCTAATTGATTCTGAGCTTAGTTTTCAACAGCAGGTGGCACTGCATGCTTTAGAAACAGACGTACTCTGCTTCCTTCCAATTCCTTACACACACCACTTCATAAAGTTCAAATAGGTTGAAGCGAATTACAAAGGTGTTTGTAGTGGGCTGTTTACATTAATCTTGCGTCATAAAAGCATTCTGAGGTGCAAATACATTCTCAGAATCAGCCAAACGCACGAGCGCTCTTCTTTGTGAGCATTTGAGAATGCGGTTAAAAACTAAGCTCAGAATCGATTTGCGATGCATTTGGAAAATATCAGAATCGATCCACGAATCACGATGTATCGATATATTGTCCCAGCTCTACTTTTTGTGATGAACATATTTAATTTAGGCATTTACTCGCATGTAAACATTGATCAGCGAACATAAGCAGAAGCTTAACCTAACCTGAATAATGCACAAGAGCAAACCTCTTCCGAAAGCTCAAACGTGCTGCGTAACACGTGAGAATGAACCTCATTGGTTACGCAGCATGTTTGAGCTTCCAGAAGAGGTTTGCTCTTGTGCGTTATTCATGTAAGGTTGAGCTTCTGCTTATGTTTGTGGTCAATGATTACTTGCAAGTAAAAAACTTAAATTAAATTCTGGACTAAACCGCTAAACCGATTCATATGAATTAGTTTTCCAATCTCTTTATGAACTTTTTGAAGCGTCAAAGTTTCAGTTGCGAAGGTAGTCTATGGAAGGAAATCTGACAGCATTCTGTCATCAAAAAGATCTTCATTTGTGTGCCGAAGATGAACGAAAGTCTTACAGGTTTGGAACGACATGTGGGTGAGTAAATGACAATTTTCATTTTTGGGTGAACAAAAAACTTAAAGTTGATCCTTATTGGAAAGTGTTACACTTGTATCTAAACCAATTAAGTCAGAAAATAATCTATTTTCCCACAGTTAATGATCACAAACATGTTATAGATGTCTGAGGCAAAATGTCAAAGGTGTAGACTAAACATTTTCTGAAAAAAAAATGTATCTGTACTTCACATTAAAGCAATCACCACTGTATTAATTATAAAAGAGCTGTAGGTGGTGAATGAAAGAATTTTTCTCTTACCAGGAAAACAGGTTTCTCTATTTTACTTGGCAGATGTTCCTCAGTTATGAAGACATTAGTAGTCATGGCATTGATACGGTGAGACTCAGAGGGCAGAGCGGGGTGTCTTCCTGGTGTCAGCCAGACTTGCATTGCTCAAGGGTGCTTACCAGGAGGAAAAAATATATAAAAACAGGGAAAACAGCAAGACCAGGAAGCAGTTACGCATATCTGCTTTCTCATTTTCTCAAGGGCTCAAATGCCTCTGTGAATTAATCTGAGAGATTAGGCGAAGACACCGACCTCCCGGAAACGGCATGCAGATCGCGGTTTCAGCTGCCATGGAGGTGGAATGAGCAATCCTCCATTCCTCTCGTTTCTCTGCCCGGATTGCTAATTAAGCCCCTGTGATAATGATGAAGGAGATTCATTTGGCCAAAATGTCACCACATTTCATCCCCCTCTCCTCTGCTAATTTGAGATTTATTTATTTTCTGAGCTGTGGTTCGGGTCAAAGCTACTTAAACGCAACTGTTAATAGACTTGCCATCATCGCCATCCGAGCGAGCGTGTGACTCATTTATGTATATTCCATCTAAAACCGTGCATCCATTTCAAGAACTGCGAAAGAAAAAAAGAAGTCTCTTTGAAACAGACATTAGCATTTGAAAACTGATCTCAGGGTCTGCTGGAACGGAGCCTAATTGGTGGCTCTTGGTGACACAGGTGTCTTAATGACCAGTGATGACCATGTGCTGGGCTGTAATGGAGCTAGCTGGCCAGGATCCTAATTGACCATTTCACTTTTGCGAGGTCTGATGATGCCAGAGGACCCTGGTGTGTGTTTGAGAGTGTGTGAGGAGTTTGTGGCCTTGCAGTCATTAAAAGCACTGATGATCTTACTCGAAGACGAGCGCTACTAATGGTGGCCGTTTTTGCCATGGAGACGGTGAGTGGGAGGCGGATGAAAGGCTGTTGTGGTATCTATGGCGATGCTTTTCCCTTAATGAACATGGCCAGCCATTAACTGTAGGTGATACGTGAAGAGCTTGTTTGGAGAGACACTAATGCAAAAGTAAGACCTCCATCACCAAAGGATGAGGAGAAATGATCCTGTCTATCTTTCCAGAATCTATTTCATCAGGGTAGAGTTGCACCAGCCATCCATGAGGTCTTTCTTAAATTGGACGAAAAGTTAACCCTAGTTAGTAAGTAACACAACTCTGTAGTTTGTTTGGTTGCACTATTTGTTAGCTTGTAGTTTGGAAGCTGTCCTCCATTTTTTTATTTTTTTTTTTTGGCTTCATGTAAATGTCAACGGTAACATTATGCTTTCATAATATATATACACCTATCAGGCATAACATTATGACCACCTACCTGTTGCTTCCCCTTTTGCTGCTAAAACAACCCTGACCCGGCGAGGCATGAACTCCACTAGACACCAAGACATTAGCAGCAGATCCTTTGAGTCCTGTAAGTTGCGAAGTGGGGCCTCCATGGATCGGACATGTTTGTTCAGCACATCCCAAAGATGCTCGATTGGATTTATATCTGGGGAATTTGGAGGCCAAGTCAACACCTCAAACTCGTTGTGCTCCTCAAACCATTCCTGAACCGCAGATGGCAGGGCGCATTATCCTGCTGAAAGAGGCCACAGTCACCAGGGAATACAGTTTCCATGAAAGGGTGTACATGGTCTGCAACAATGCTTAGGTAGGTGGTACGTGTCAAAGTAACATCCACATGGATAGCAGGACCCAAGGTTTCCCAGCAGAACATTGCCCAAAGCATCACACTGCCTCCGCCGGCTTGCCTGCTTCCCATAGTGCATCCTGGTGCCATGTGTTCCCCAGGTAAGCGACGCACATGCACCTGGCCATCCACGTGATGTAAAAGAAAATGTGATTCATCAGACCAGGCCACCTTCTTCCATCACTCCTTGGTCCAGTTCTGATGCTCACTGTTGGTGCTTTCGGCGGTGGACAGGGGTCAGCATGGGCACCCTGACTTGTCTGCGGCTATGCAGCCCCATACGCAAACTGTGATGCACTGTGTATTCTGACACCTTTCTATCAGAACCAGCATTAACTTCAAGAGCAATTTGAGCTAAAGTAGCTCGTCTGTTGGATCAGACCACATGGGCCAGCCTTCGTGCATCACTGGGCCTTGGCCGCACATGACCCTGTCGCCGGTTCACCACTGTTCCTTCCTTGGACCACTTTTGATAGATACTGACCACTGCAGATCGGGAACAATCCACAAGAGCTGCAGTTTTGTAGATGCTCTGACCCAGTCGTCTGGCCATCACAATTTGGCCCTTGTCAAACTCGCTCAAATCCCTACACTTATATATATAAAGTGCCTCCTGCAGCTGTACGTACAAGTAGGGATGGAAAAATGAAGCCTCTTAAATCTCTGAAGCTTTTCCCTGATTGTTTCGGAAAAAGATTCGAAGCATCAAAACAGTTCTGTGCGTACCCTGAGGTAAAATCCTGCAGGCACCCTTTATATATATACACACATATATATATATATATATATATACATATATATTTATACTGAAAAAAATAAGCATAAATAAATGAAACAAACCAAATCTTGAATACTGAACCAAATTGGAATAATGTACAATACCATTTAAAAGTTTGGGGTTGGTAAAGTTTACTTTTTTACTAATTTACTTTTTTGTTTTGCTAAAAAAGTGAGAGAAGGCAATGCACATATAAAGTGCACCATTTAAATAGTTTCATTGTGAACAACCAAGAAGAATACAGTTGTTTTATAATGTACATATCAATCCACATATTTAAAGGATTAAAGTCTGTCACACAAAACATGAGCTCAATGATGTAATCCAATCAGCCTGCGAGTTCTTACCAATCGATTGAAGGCTTCTGTAAATATTTAGTTTATATATGAGGTTGTGTTTCAACTAATTTTAATAGTGCAAGTCAACAAATATGGTAACACTTTATTTTAGGGTCTTTTAACTAGTTGCTTATTAGCATGCATATTACTAGAATATTGGCTATTTATTAGTACATATTAACCAAATATTAATGCCTTATTCTGCATGACCTTATTCTACATTCTTAATCCAACCTAATAACTAAACTTAATGACGCATGCAAATATTAATAAGAAGTAAATTAGGAGTTTATTGAGGGAAAAGTTGTAGTTAATAGTGAATATATGTTCCCTATACTAAAGTGTTACCACAAATACTTACTTGTTCGCAAGTTTTAACCACAACTGGGCTACACTGTAAATTACGCACAGCTGGTGCGATCAGCCCCAGTTCTCTTGTTTATTTCTGAGACTTATTCCCTCCATGAGAAGAAAATATAGTCAAGGAGCTTTAAAGATGTCAAGAAGGAACAAGCAAAGAAGAGCACATCATAAAAACACATAAAGAATAAAAATACTACACCTTGAGGGACACCTGTACTTCAAACTCACGCCTGTAGCTGTAGCCTCCCCACGGTTTTGCCTGTCTTCAGAAGATGAGGTACATGAGTGCTTCAGAGAGCTCCCGGTTGCTTGAAGTAGGCTATTCACAGATCTGAAAATCCTCATTCTCTCGAAAGACAAGCACTGCCAACAGTGTGTACAGCACCGGGTATGTCTGAAACAGAAGAAAGTTGCCCTGTTGGTCAGTTAGTCAGAGTGGCCTTTAAGGCTTCATTACGGTAGTGTCTGATGACCTAAAATAAATTCAGCTGAGCTTTAGAGATAACAAAGCACACATTTAAAGACTACAATGTTTATTTACTAGCAGAAATAGAATGATTCTTGGGGGGTGAAAGTGTAAACTAACGTCGCGTCAGTTACACTTTTTCCGTAAGTTGAATAGGGAAGGCGTAGGATGTAGTGTAAGCTTTTTGAACTCTGAGAGTTTTACACTTTCTTCATAAGTAGAATACGGAAGGCGGTCTGGCGGAAGCTAGATATTTTACTTCATAACTTGTTAAATATGGATTTTTTTTTTACATAAATGTATCGCTTCCCCTCTTTATTAATATTTGTCTGATTGTGTTCGTCATATAGACCTAGAATGGCTTGAGGGTGAGTAAATCTTGGGCTAATTTTTTAATTTGAAAGCGAACTAATCCTTTAAAAAAACATTACACACACATATACATGTATGTATATGGGTTGTAACTTACCAACAGATGAAAAACTTCAATGTAAAAGTGTGAAAGTATCTGAATCAAGCTGAGATTCCAATTTTAAGAGGCCAAGTGATCTTAACAAGCTGTTTTATTTTGTATCTCTTTATGTTGTGAGACATTAGGAATCACATTAACAGCTTGAGCTCACAACTCAAAAAGCATTTACACAGCACTTTATCTAACCAAGAAAATGCCTCCAAAGCTCAATGTTTCTCCATTAACTTTTGTAGACTTATTAAAAAGAAGACATTTTAGCAGACAGGATGCTACACTAACATTCGATTCGGGTGGCATTTTTATGGACACACCCATTTTTCAATGGGACTGTTGTAATGTGTGCTGGGAGGACAGGTTAGTGTTATGTGAAGTCTAGTGGTGTGGTGGATTTCAGTGGCAGTATTTCTTTACACTGAGGGACAGACTCCGGTTCTGGGAACTGTTTTGTTGGCAGCACTGAGCTATTGAGGCTGAGAGAAAGCCGATGAAGAAACTGACCTGACAAGGCAGATAAGCGAGCGAGAGGGAGGTTGTGAGAAAGGTGGAGGAGAGGAAGAGGAGGAGGAAGGGTTGAGGTGAGAGGAGGCTGTGGTGTTTGGGTTGCCACTGTGATGGGAGATATTCAGCCTGCAGCCAGAGTGATCTGCAGGCAGGTTGGCTGTAGGCAAGACAGCTCTGCCAGGTTCCTACACATACACACGAACACGAACACACAATGTTTTTCCCTCTACCCTTATTTTCAAAAATTCCCTTGAGTGAGTCAGTCTGCCATAGCAATGCACGGAGAGAAAAGTAGTAGGGAGAAAAAACAAAGAGCAGTGTTAAGCACCAAGCTACAATCCTTTGCCAATATACTGTAATTACTGTAAACAAGTAGGCAGTATATAGCAAATATGTTGCTTAACAGGCTTTCTTCTAGCTAAAACTCAACAAACGCTCATTAAATGTAGTATTACTATGACCAAAAAGCAGAAGTACCTAAATTTGCAAAGCCAAGGGCTGGTTGTGACAAACTAATTGAACATAAGAACTAACTTAAATTAAAAAACATTATTGAACTCCAATATTTAAGTCCACCATTACTGCCCCCCATTACTGTTTTGGAAAACAAATATTGAAATGAATATATTTGTATAAAACTGCAAAATTTATTAAAAAAATTTAAAAGGGATATAAAATGCAATTAAAACGTAACAACTTACCAGTGTTGGGTGTAATGCATTACTAAGTAATTAATTACTGCAATTTAATAACTTTTCCCTTAAAGTAAAGTAAGCGATTACTCTTAATTTTTCTGTAATTTAATTTCAGTTACTTCTAATGTAATTGCATTAGATACTGTATAGACTATAGGACAATTCTATAAAAAAAAAATAGTGGAATTAACACCAAAATTTTACATCTAATGTTAAATTGTTTATTTGAAAGAATTAGAAGAGCAGATTCATGTCTACCCTTGTATTGTTCAGCTGGTCAAGGTTGATATGGGATTTAAAAAGTAATAAGTAATTAAAATAAGTAATGGAATCATTTTTGAGAAAGTAAATAGTACAGTCATTTAATTACACTGTTGAAGATGTAATTAGTAGCTAGTAATAAATTACTTTTTTAGAGTACCTTACCCAACATGACATTAATGAAAAACCTTAGAGTACACATTTTAACTGGTCGGTCCTTCATTGTAGTTGAATGCTGTGGTTCACATGCTTTTATTGATTTATAATTGTTTATTGCTTTATGTTACAAAAACATAAAAATTTTAGTTTAGAGAATAAAATTAATGAAAATTATATTTATTTACAACAAGTTTGAGCTAAGTGTATGAAAACCAACATACAAAACCACTGCTTGGACTTTTGTCTCAGAACCTTACAGTTACCAAGATATAATCCTTGTGACATCTTACTCATGTGAAAACTAGCCCCAATCTCCCCTCCATCAGAATAAATTTTACACCTATGCTATACACTTCTCACCCAAATGAACCTCGCACCATCCCACCGACCTTAAAATCTTATGTTTGAACATGGAGTGTCACCATAGAGATTACCTCTCTCTGACATTGCATCCTTGCAGGTCCATTAATCAAAGCGGCAAGACACCTTTGAATAATTTAAGTGCTGTGTGGGACCCATCTCTCCTTTGTTTTATTAATTAATTTAAGAGGGCAATGGGAGTGTTCATTTGCTTCCTCTTTGCCCTATCATTGTTAAATCTGCAGATTGATGGCTCAATTTGCCGAGAGATAGCAGGGGAGGTCGTTCCTTTTGATTCAGGACTTAAATCATTGTGCTTTTGCATGCTCCTTTTTGAAATCTTCATCATTCTGCAGAATTATGGTGGAATGCTCTTTCTGTAAAAAGATACACAGAAAAAAATTGTTATACTGTTTGTTTGGCCATATAACATATGACTCAACTGAGCATGTGAGCATTTAAGCTTTATATACATGCTCAACATGTTAAGGCACATGTAAATATAAAGATGTAAATGGCACATAACTATGTCTTTAGCTCAGCAACATGCTAATTCCAAACTCTACTGGAATCTATAAACTCGATAAACTCAATTTTTTAATATGCTACTGTCGTCTTTGGCTTGCTCACTGAGTAATTAAGGCACTATTTATGTAAAATTGCTTTGAAACAATATGTATTGTAAAAAAAAAAAAAAAATACAAATACAAATATAGAAATAAAACTACCTTGACTTGAATCAACAAAAAGCGTGTTTATTGGTGCAGCAACTCCCATACCTCATTGGTAACACAAATAGTCGGCTTGTCTATATGTAAATGTATTTATCCCCACTCGACTCATCTGCTGAGCTGCATGTCACAACTATTTTCATTTGACATGGCATCTTAAAAGTGCAGTGCTTATGGCATGAGACACTGAAAAGCCAGTGAAACATACTGTAAATGCCAAATGTGTTCATTTAGCACAAATTTACATCCTACGACTATTATCTGTAGTGGCAAATCAGCCTAAATGCGTTCATTTTAAGTAAAAGTTGTTGATTTCTGGTGACACAACTAAAGTGAACAGAGCTAAACTAAGCAAATGAGCTACGACATGATGCGGCAATTACCAATAAGTGTGCAAAAAGTAATCTGCTGCCTGATACAGTTGGATACAGCACTCAAGTATAATACACCTACTATAAACCAACAGCACGGACACTTGGGCACTTCCAGCAATTTAATCACTGTCAGTGTAAACACCCCTCTAAGAGGCAGTTGTCTATGCAGGCAGAGATATAACTGCTGACCTTTCTGTACTGACGCTAATATTTATGTAACCATATTTACTTGCAGACATTTGAAAATGCTGTTACAAAGATTTAAATGTAAATGAATTGGATCAAACCATGTACAATCAAGTTACTGTTAGCATTATAAGGAAAGACATGGATCCAGGCATGTCTGTCTCCTCCCCTAATAAAACAAACCATTGATCTCATTCCAGGGTTTTACTGTAAGCTATTGTTTAGCTACAGTTATATTACTGCAGAGCCAAGGTGCCAGGAAGTGCTGGGAACACATGCTGATAGATTGAAAGAGTAGGAAAGAGAGGAAGGTAGAGGGCACGAAAGTGAGTGTGTGAAGTGAGGGAGAGCGATAAATGCACTGCAAGAGAGTAGAGAATAAGGGGGAGGTAATCAGGAAGGAGAAAAATGACATTGAACTGGAAGGTTTTGACTTTTAATCAGCACTAGAACTGATAATGACAAGAAAGCATTCATTAAATATTACTGAATTATACACTTGCTGATGAAAGCACTGTTTTATGCAGCAGGTCCAAGGAATATTGAGTGGTGTTTCATAATGGAACATACACTAGCACTCAGTTGGACCAGGGTTGGGCACCAGTCTGAACTGAATTGACAATGCATTTTAAATTACAATTTGAATTTAATTAGAATTTAAGTAGTAAGCTGCACAAATTTGAATGTAAGGACGTAGAGTTAAAATAAACTGCAAATTCAATAGATAGATAGATAGACAGACAGACAAAGTTCGATAGATGCAGGGTTTTTCCTGCATTGAAAATATTTTGGTGGCCACTAAAGATTTATTTGATCATTTAATGTGATGATACCTGCTGCATTTTAAAGCAACCGGTACTCACTAGCCGCGTTAGCATTACAGATTTGCGCAAAACTTATGCGATATTTTCTAAATGTTGATAAAAAACTATTGTGAAATGATGGCGTTTCCATTAACCGATGTTATGCGATGTCTCGCGATGAGTCATTTTCCTCTTGCGATAAGTCATTTTCTAAAAGATACTTCTTTCTGAGAGCTTTATTTGGAGTGTAATATTTGCCACAGCTTCTGGAAGCCCTTCTCCGTCATATACTGTATGCCTCCCTGGGTGCTTTTCAATACTTCAATGGATGCTTCCTCATTTCTTTGCTCCTCATCCTCCAGCCTGTGACCTGAAAACCGTTTTTTTTTTTTTTTTTTTAAATTCTATAAATGACATTTAAATTCTATAAATGCACCATGAGGAGGTGAGGAATGAGGAGTGAGAAAGCTTCCTGAGGAGCTATGAGCGAGGATACACAGGTGCATAGACATCTAATACTATTAGTTTCTAGTATGTTAATTATTAGCCTAATTGTTAATAGATTAATACTATTAGTATTAGATGTCAAACTTCAATAACATAAGATCCCTCAAGGCTCGAGCGCAGCTGATGACGCTTTAAACTGACGTTCGAGGGATCAAGAATATTCCAACATACAAATAAGATTTCCTTCAAAACCCCGTTGTCGTTTTCATTTTTCTTTTTTTGCATCCTTCCGCTGCATTTATGGGGTGAAGCTGAGGTACGAGGAAAGATGCATAATTAAGAAAAGAAAACCACCTCGTCTCGTCTTCTGTACAAACATACCACGCTATCTTTAAAGAATGATGATGTGACTGTACGTCGGGTGGCATGTTAATGCGAAAAAACTGTTTCCATTGGAGTTTTGCGAAATATTCCTTTTTCGAATTGCCTGAAAAACCACCTCATGCGAGCGTAAAAACTTTTTTGCGATATTTGGGAGTTTTTGCAAAATTCTCGTGCTTCCATTCGCAATTACAATTTGAAGGGTAATGGAAACGCAGCTACTGATAGCCAGTTGCTTTAAATGCTCCCTTGAGTGTCTGTGTAAGCACTCTGCCAATCACAGACATATCTGTTGAGCGTGTGAACGTAATGGCCAATCAGATGTGTTCAAGTTAGTCAGAATCCCCTCAACACTACTGAGTTTAAACAATGTCAATAAGAGATTCATTGCACAACGTAGACAGCTTCATTGATTATAACAGGAGTTTTCGCAAAGAGTGCAGCTTTGTGTACCTCGAGTTACAATTAATAGGTTCAGTGATTATAATGGCAGCGATCTTTGCTTGCTTTCTTCCTAATATATAGGCTATTATATATAGGATATGGATGGACGGATGGATGATAAAGGACATGTGTTTCATTCATTATCTGGTCCAACTCATCCATTATACTTAATAATTCCAAGCATTTAAGCATAAGCCTTCAGATTTTTATGATCTTATGATATTCTGAAATGATTTGTGTTCAATTATGTTTAATTAATTAATTTATTTAGTTGTTTCATGCCATATTATCATTCAAGGCTATTTTCATTTCAGTTGCATTTTGACGCCTGGTCAGAACCAAATGGACACTCAGGTCTGAATCAAAGTTAACGCTCGCTTAATCTCACCTTCTTTTGAAGTTGGACTCGCTTCAGAGAGCCAGACTAAAGATTGTGCGTCAAGGTTAAACGCGGCTTTAGGATGATGAAAAGCAGGAAATGGGCCATGTCTGCCTTTAGTTATTACTGAGGTAATGTATGTCGCCCTGGCAACAACAGCTTTTAAGTGAGGCTCCATTAAAGAGAAATGCTTCAGGTGAATTTGGGAAGACGGACAGCATTTTAGAACTATTTTTAAAAAGTTACAGTCAATAAAGCGAGCCTAGAGTAGCCTTTGTGTTTCCACTGATCACTGTGAAATGAAGATTCCAGAAATACCCATTGCTTATAGGAGAGGAGTTGTTGTTATCCTTAGCGCTTAGCTCTTTGACTTAAGGCTAGACCCAAGGCAGACAGGACCTAACAATGAACTCAAGGTAGTCTCAAGTTAAAAAATATAATGAAAAGGAGAGGCTGAAGTCAGACAAATAAATGCATCGGAAAGCCTGAGTTTGCTCGCAATTGTGACCAAAATAGTGTGTGTCAGCCAAGACTTGCGTGGTGACAAGATTTGAAGCAGCTCTTCAAGATAAATTTCTAGTAAAGTTTGATCGAGAAAGGCTTCTTTTATAGCTCAGGAGTCATAAGTTCACACCTCATAAAGAATGTGTTGATGAGAGCAAGAAAAAAAAAGTTGAGCAACGGCTGAAAGTGGAATGGAAAAAGCAAAGGAAAAAACAGGATGAGGGTGGCAGGCGAAGATGATAAATTTGTCTGACGCATTTCTGCTAATCTTGTAATGCCCATAGCTGACGGGCCGCCTGTCATATCCCTTCGTGCATTGCTGCGGGGTCAGATAAGTGGTACACGTGAGAGTGATGACTGACAGCTCTGTCGGTGCTGCGGGGCACTTAAACAGGCTCCATTAACATGCGCAGGCTTTGTTATCGTACAAATTCTCCTCTCAACTTGGAGAGCTCGGGGAGTGTGTGCGGATAGCCGATACCTGCTCTGAGGGATTCTCTCCACACTTCCCAATTTACTGTTTTGAGCAGCAAAAATGCAAAATAGGGCTGCGTAGAGTCATAATGAGGTATAAACAGAATTGTTTTTGCTTTATTTGGATGTTTGCACAAATGCACTGAAATGCAGGATGCAGTGATATTAAAACCGATAAGTCTGAGAAGTCAGTAATTATTTTCATGGGTAACACTTTATTTTGATAGTCCACTTTAGAAACTCTTCTAACTCTAAGTAACTACATATCAAATACCAGTCATTAAAGGGGACCTATTATGCTCCATTTTACAAGATGTAAAATAAGTCTCTGTTGTCACCAGAGTGTGTATATGAAGTTTTAGCTCAAAATACCCAACAGATAATTTTTTATAGCACGTTAAAAATGCCACTTTTTGTGGTTGACCAAAAACGTGCTGTTTCAGTGTGTGCCCTTTAAATGCAAATGAGCTGCTGCACTGGCCTAAGAGGGCGGAGCTTCACGAGCTGATTCTCCGGTGACAGGATTCAGTCAGAACCAAGCGTGCCACACGAGTCCTGAAAAGTGAAGCCAAAGCGTCTCGATCGCCCCCAGGTGGCTGGAAGCAGTATGGGTCATAAACCCCGCCCTCTCCATGTTTTCAGGTGGGACGGGAGACGACCTAAACAATTAAATTACACTTCAAATATTTTTTTTCCAAAGACAATTTCTGTCATATTAGGCAGTTTTTATCACGCTGGTGTTAGTTTAAGTGTTCGTTCTTTAAATAAGTTTGGTTTTAGTTATTTGATGCTATAAAAACGGTGGTGTGACATTATGATTGACAGCTGAGGTTGACAGCTTCTCTGAGTGAAGTAGTCACTGAGGCGCCAACAGACTTTTTTCTGGATTTTCGCGAGGTGACTGGAGCTTTAACTTCACTACTGTGCAGACTCGGGCTCCACGTTCATTCTGCTCAGACTCAAGACTCAAGATGTCAGCGCCATATTGACACACTGGTGGCTTCAGTTACTACAATGGACGAGAGTGAAGGGGCGTCGTCCATATTTTTTTATAGTCTATGGTCAGGACGCACAATAATGTCAGAAACTGCGATTATATGCTGCATGGAGATAGAACAGGTATAGTTTAGTTCAATTACGGTTATAACTTAGATTGTCTTCTTGTTTTTATCCACTATATTAGTATAAGCCTGTTGTACCGTCTGAATGATGGCCAAAACTTTACAGATGAGTTTTATGATGTTTATTGTACTTCACACAAAAGATGAAGCGTCCGTTTTCACTCTAGAAAATCTCTGTAAGAGCTTAATAAAACACAGTGCAAGTGTGTATTAAAATATTATCCATAAACTCTCTCTCGCTCTCTCTCCCTTGCATTATCATCAAGATACACAGCGAAGTACACAGAAACAACTAACAGTAAACAAATATATAAAGACCTTATGCCTTTTCGGGTGGTGCTTAATAAACTAGTAAACTTTATATCCGTAAATCAACTCCGATGAACTGCAATAAAGTGCTCTCACCTTTATTACTGCCGTATCCAGTATCACTCTGGAGGCTGTAAGCTGGATCACGAACTGATCTATCCTTGACTAACAACTTTTTAGCACAACCTCTGTTTTGTATTGTCCCTTTGTATTGATATTCGTTCACAAAGCAGTCCGGTGTGAAATGATTCGTGCAGACATAAACAAATTTCGGTAGAATTGAGGGAGCATTTTCTTGGAAAACAAAATTAATCCACCTCGTCTTCAGCGGCTCAGATTTCAGGAGTAAATGGGAGAGCTATGTGGATTAATCCATCCAGCTACAGAACACCTAAAACGCTTGGGAGACATTCTCATCAGTGCAGCAATGGCGGACTCGCTGTGAACTCGCTCAGGGCGGTTCTATGTTAAAACGGCAGTGTCTGTCAACATTCGTGGGTGGGGCCTGTGGCTAATGTGACGTCACACTGCCAGGGATCTGGAAACGGCTTGTTCAGAGACACTGCTTATGATTTATGGGGATTAAAAAAAGGAGTGGTTGGATTTTTATCATTATAGGGTGGTTGTGTACACACACTGCCAACACACATTTATATCCAAACACCATGCAAAAGTGAATTTTGCATAATAGGTCCCCTTTAAAGAGTATTAGTAGACTGTCTGCTTAATAGCTGCAAACACTTTTTTTTGATGGTCCCCAACAGACATTCTACTGACGATAATGGTGCTTTTTCACTGTGTGGTACGACTCGGCTCAGCTCGGTCCAGCACGGCTTGGCGTGCTTTACTTTTGGTTTGCTTTCAAAGTGGGTTGGATTATAGACTGATCATATAGTTGCGCCGCCTCTACTGCCATGGATGCGTTCCTCATCTACCAATGAGTCTGCACCATAATACAGCCATTTCTTTTTTCAAGTTGGGTGCGACGGTCATTTAAAGCAAGTCGTTTAAAAAAAAAGTTGTGCAAACAAATGATACTGCGGTGGCTGTTGCTGGCTATTTAAATCTAGTGGGTTTGGTGTCTCGTGTTTCAAATACAATGACGCTGGTAGTGACAATTCTTTCTGACCAATCAGTGATCTGCAGTGTTTACACGTCACATTTAGTATCGGTACGCTTGGAACCTCAACCAAGGTGGTACTATTTAAGCGAGCCGTACTGTTCTGTACTGAGCCGTCCCATGCATGTTTTAATCTATCTGAAAGAAGTCTCTTATGCTCATCAAGGCTGAATATACTTGATTAAAAATACAGTAAAAACTGTAATATTTTGAAATAATATTACAATTTATATTAACTGTTTTAATATCATTTAAAAGCCATTTATTCCAGTGATGACAAAGCTGAATTTTCAGCATCATTACTCCAGTCTTCAGTGTCACATAATCCTTCAGAATACCAATATGCTGATTTGGTGCTCAAGAAAATATTATTTATTATTAGCAATCTTAAATTCTGCAGCTTAATATTTTGTGGAAACTGTGACTATTTTTTTCAGACTTGCTCGATGAATAAAAAATAGTAAATAAAAAGTAGTGCATATATAATGTACATTATGAAAAATGGATCTTCATTTTGAGATATTATCAATATTACATTTGAAAAGTGAAATGTTAATATTAAGTGAGCATTAGATAACTTCAAAGATAGGGGAAATTAGCATGTACAATTAAATAGCCAATTTTGACCGACACAGATAAATTTAAACATCCCAAATATCAGCCAATAACCATAATTATTGGTACTGATATATCATGCATCTATAATACTAATATATTACAACATTCAAATATCAGATGCTTTAACAGAAACCTCTGCAATTAAGGTAATAATGTCACAAAAACAACACTAAAATTATCACAGCAACCAATGAACATGGTACTTACTGTATATACCATGGCACTTCAAAGAATACCAAGGGGAAAAAAAAAAACATGGCATTATGGTCTTTAAAAAATTATATTATACCTAATTTTCTATTTTTCCCAAATGTCTGCTCTCCTTGCCTTACTCTCTACTTCCCTCCCACTCCTCTTCGCTTTCTCTTCCTCCCCCTGTCCCTGATGACTTATCGATCACCCTTTGTGGTTTTATCCGAAGTCTCTCAAAACTCCCGGCTCTGTCTGTCATGCTAGCTGCTGAAGGATTGTTTTGGAGGCCACCGCTCAGTAATTGAAAGCGTGGCCAGAAAGACGAATGGTCCCACCGGCAACTTCACTCTAGAGGAAAGCTGTGGCCAGTTGTGTAAAAACAGTAACACACACCATGCGTCCGCCCTGGGGCTTCACAATACCAGGCTCACACTAGCTCGCTACATCACATGTCAAGGGTGGCATCAGAGTGTCATGGGACAGCCTGACTGAAAAAACTGTCAAGTACCTTTCTAAATCCCTCAATGGCGCTTGATGGTGAAGGTTTTTATGTGTCTTGAAGACGACGTCCCATCTGTTGGGTAAATGGGAGCAGAGAAAACACCAGTGGTTCAGGGTTAGATTAGTAGTTAGCATGTTCTGTAGTAAATGCAATTGGCTCTCTTTCCTCCATAGCTATTTTTGAAAGAAATGACCCACTTTTCTTCTCATTCTCTTATCTGAGATGTTGTTTTGTTCATGAATGTTGGAGTTTGCAGCATATGGTATGTATTATAGCTAGATTGGAAGCATGGTCTTAATGCATTCTCTGTGACGTGCTAACTTCCATCCTCACAGGCCTGTGTTGTTCTCAAACTCTAGCAGAAGCTTTTTCGCCACTCACGTGGAACTAATTTCTGAGAGCAGAATGTTGTCATGTTCTTTTTTTCTGCTCTTTACTTCTGTTGTGCTTCAGTATTCTGTCAGGCATCTAGAGAGGCTTTGCCAGTTTGTTTTGTATATTTGAAATCCTGATGGACTTGAACTTAACATGCTGACAGCGTCTGAATAAAAGCCATTTACTTCAGTCACTTATGTTTTTCTCAGTCATAGAACACACAAGGTGATTTATACAAGTAGATTGTTACTGTGTCAACAACCTTTGGTTGATCAAAGTGTTGTTCTTGTTTAACAATCACAACATTAACACAGTTTCAATAAAGTTCCATGACCAACAAGAAGTTTGTCAAAAGTCATTTGTCTGTCTACACTGAAAATGACAGAACTGCATGATGATACACAATCACAGGCAATTAGAACGTATTTGAAGTTTAATATAAAGTTATGGTGTGGACCAATGAGATTTCACTATGAATGTGGCTACCAATATGGAGCCCCTAAAAGGACATGGTGATGTAAAAAAAAAATGAGATGGGAGGAAAAATTATGTCAATGCTTGCAGAAGCTTTTGCATACTGCCGAGAAACTTTGCGTAATTTGAGGTCCCACCATTTCTCGGGAAACGCACAAGTTTCCCACTCATCACATATTTTTTCCTCACCATGTCCCTTTAGCAGCTTCGTACCAATCAAACAAAACATAGTTGCTATGCTTAGGCAAACTTAAATTCATAAAGCAATGAATTTTTGGGAAAAATGGTGCTTCTGGAAAAGTCATAACCTCAGATGCTTTTTTTTTTTTTGCCTAAAGCTTTCTTGGTAAGTGGCATCAAATCTTAGAAATATAGACATATGAAATAAATACAATTTTGCTTGAGGCACTTATTTGCAATTAAACTAAAAATCCACGAGCAGAATTGTATACTCAGGGCTCGAAAATAAGGATGATTTGGCCAATAATTTAGTGTGAGATGGTTTGGGGTTACCAAACAAAGCCAGTGCATGTTCAAGTACATTTATTGGCTAACACCAATTTGTCAAAATTGCAAGAATGACCTCAAGCTATTACTGCTGTCTTTGTAAAGAAAACTGGTAAAAGTTTATTTTAGGGTCTTTTAACTAGTTGCTTATTAGCATGCATATTACTAGAATATTGGCTGTTTATTAGTAATTATAAAACGGTTAGTTCTCTCCTCTCCTTGATTCTGATTGGTCAATAGCTGTGTTTTATTCACGATAAAACACGGCTATGACCGCTTCACCCAACAGTTCTGTGTATCACTACACAACACCCTTGGCAACCACTCTTAGCAACGTAAACTCTATGTTGATATTGTTCATTGAAGCTTACTGTAGCATTTTCCTTCAAGTCAGTCCTATGTTCATAATAAAAAATCTGTTTAAATGTCCGATGTATTATCTTGTCCTTTTAACAGTTAAGCGGTTTTCCCGTGACTGACAGCGCTAGTCAAAGCATTTGTCAGTTGCGTGTTATGTGTTCACAACAATTCAGTCTTTTCAATGTAAAACTATTCGCTACTGTCTGACACACTCATAAAGACAGCCTTTGCCGCCATCTAATAGCATAATAATGTAATTTCTGTTGCTGTTCACGATCAGGGACTATTTTTTCCGGCGGAAGGAAGGCATTTAGTGAAAGTTTACTTCATGAAAGTTGCATATTTTTGGCTTTAATATTTGTATTGTGTGGTAACCGTTCTATAAAAGCAATAAGGTACTCGAGGCTAGTGCTATATCGTGAATAAATCATGGCTGAAGAGGTTGCAGGCCCTTTGCTTCGCGTCGTGCCTAACAACGCCCTTCAGCCGTGACTTATTCACGATACAGCACAGCCTCTCATACCTTATTGCTTACTTATTAAGCGCATATTAATGCCTTATTCTTCATGACCTTATTCTACATTCTTAATCCTACTCAATACCTAAACTTAACAACTAACTTACTAACTATTAATAAGCAGTAAATTAGGAGTTTATTGAGGGAAAAGTCATAGTTAATAGTGAATACATGTTCATTTTAGTATAGGGAACATGTATTCACTAAAATGTATTTGAACATGTATAATATAATAAAATACATTTAAATTAAAAATGGGACCAGTGAAAATTTGGACAACACGGCCATCAGAAAAAAAATCCTTACTGTTGAGCCTTGATATCACACTTTGTTTTCTAAGTTATGTTATAGAAATAGTCTCATTAGTTTTTTTTTTTTTGCCAGTCTATAATTTTGAACAAATCTAACCTATTTTGGAAAAAGCTGTGTTTGGTTGCTTTACTTATGTCAGTTTCTTCCTATCTAAGTGGGCAGTTCTTGGCCAGAATAACCTGATATTCATCCAAAAATGTGGCTCTGTGAGAATACTTCAAAAACAACAAAGCATGTTAATCAAAGAACATGGCCTACTTTTGTAATTCAAATTAAAAGTCAAGAAAATAACATTACCCAGTGTTTTTACAGCACAATCAAAAATATCTTATTATCTATTCTGAGCCCAGTGTGCATGACTGACACAGAATAGACAAGAGCACACCGTGTACGCGTGCTTGTGTTAAAGCGAGCAAGCGAGAGAGAAATAACCGGAGATTCTTGACAAGATAAATCATCAACAACCACATGAGCCATCTCTCCTCTAGCCCAACCCTGCTGACGCTGAAGAAAAGCTAAGGTTGAGCTGTCTGCTGCAGCTCCTTCACCACAGAGCCGTTTTTACGGGAGCCTCTAAGATGCGGCCATCTGTATTCATCTGTCTCCATTTTCATTGTGTTTCCCCGTGTTGCGGTAGAGACGCTGATGCAAACGGTACCAAATGCCAGCCATATCTCTGAGACTGCTGATGCTACACAAACACACTTTACCCAGAAGTCCAGTGCTTTGTCATGAGTGACATACTGACAAAAAGAGGCCTGTAGACAGCATAAAAAGGTTATGTCACTGCCATTACCATGAACTCCAGCATAGACAGGACAACATCGCAGTGAATGCGTTTTCCAGGTAAGAAATTTATGGATGAATTGACTGCAGTATTCATCTATCAGAGGCAGAGCTTTGTGTCAGTTTACAGGACAGTGAAATAGACCAGACTTTGGCTAAGAATTATTGCACAGAATATTTCCAACACAGTGAATGATCCGGTAAAAATGGCCAGGTGTATGTGTAATTTGTTGTTATTTCTCTATTTCTAATTCTCTCTCTCTTTTTCACACAGACAAACATGTTTTTCCCAAAGGAATTTCCTCACACCAGTTCCTACCTCTGTAACAGGTAGTGAGAGAGCAGCCTAATTGAATTCAGTGTCAAGCGTCTAGGGTTCGGCTATCTCATTAGCCTGCGGTTACTCGATGTCCCAGGACATTAAGCCACAGACTGATGTACTGAGAAAAAGACAAAAAAAGTCACCTTGTGTCTCCCCGAGACAGAAATATCCCACATGTAATGCTTTCTCTTCTAAATAAGAGTCCCATAGGGTGTACACATGTGGGGTGGGCAGTATGACCAAAATCTCTAAAAACTTTTAAATGTTTTTGCTGTAAAGCATCCCTTAAATTGTCTAGCTTCACATTATGCAACATGTAAAGACAAAATACTCAATAAAACAAAAAAAAAGTAGTATGTTATAAATATGGATACGTTTAGAGCAATTTTAAAATTGCTGGTGAACTTTGGGTGAACTTAAAGGGTTAGTTCACCCAAAAATAAAAATGCTGTCATTAATTACTCACCCTCATTTCATTCCAAACCTGTAAGACCTTTTTTCATCTTCGGAACACAAATTAAGATATTTTGATGAAATCCGAGAGCTTTCTGACTCCTCAATAGACAGCAATTTAACTACCACTGCAAGGTCCAGAAAGGTACTAAAGACATTGTTAAAATAGTCAATGTGACTGCAGTGTTTCAACCTTAATGTTATGAAGTGATGACAATACTTTTTGTGAGCAAAAAGAAAACAAAAATAACAAATAACAGTAATTTTTGTTTTGTTTTTGTGCGCAAAAAGTATTCTCGTCGCTTCATAAAATTAAGGTTGAACCACTGCAGTCACGTTGACTGTTTTAACAATGTCTTTAGTACCTTTCTGGACCTTGACAGTGGTAATTAAATCGCTGTCTATTTGACAGTGGTAATTAAATTGCTGTCTATTAATGCTGGGCAAACAATTAATCGAGATTAATCGCATTCAAAATAAAAGTTTGTGTTTACATAATATATGTGTATGTGCTATGTAAACTTATTTTGTATATTTAAATACACACACATACATGTATATATTTAAGAAATATTTGAATGTATATACTGTACATATATTTATATAAAAGATTTTATAAATAAATATAATACATTTTTCTGACATATATTTGGATACTTACATACCCTAAAAGTTACCTCTGTTTTTGGAACCGAAAGTTGAGGTTATCCGCTTACATACATACCCGGGTAAGTCACATACAGTAACCTGCTTTCTGGAATACCCCTCAGAAAGCCCAAGTGCGAGTGTTACGGATAGTCTGTGTTTGTGTTTGTCTGAGTTTTACAATGAGTTGGTTTTTGCTCTGTTTTCTGTTTCCTGCTTCTAGTTAGTCTTCTAGGTTACTCATTGTTTGATTTTCGTTTGCACGTGATGTTTATTTAGTTAATTGGTTTGTTCAGTGTATTTAAGCTTTATGTTTCCTTCTGTTCATTGTCAGTTCTTGTTGCATGTTAACTTGGTTGTTCTGTTCCTGAGTTCTTTTGTTTAATAAACTAAAATTGCTGCATTTAGATCCTTTTTTACTCATCATTTCAACCATTGGGTGATAGCAAGTTCATAGTTTTGTGTTGTGGGAAAAAAGAAAAAAAAAAACACAATGGACACACTGCAGAGGCAATGGTAACAGAATACTAGTAGCATGATGTACAGTATGCTGTCGTACCAACTAGTCCTAAGTGAACTGAATGTTTAGTCTTATGCTTGAGGTTATTAACCCAAGTAATGATGTTAAGTTCTTGGAGACTCTGCTAGCACGGTGGCAATAAAAGTGTCTTTGCACAATAAAGTAAATTTAAATTGATGGTTTACATTGTCATGTAAGAGGACTTCAGAATGCGTTTACAGCACATATGATTGTCTTTTTAAGTGGCCCCAGAGCTCTACACGCAGTCCGCTGTTTGTGTTAATAGGTGCCATTGCCCACCAGGAGTCGTCACTGAAAGGCTCTGAATAAGTAATAATGCACATATGAATAAATAAAGAACAGTGTCAGTTTGAGATTGGTCATCAGAGACGATCCATTCCAGGTAAGCGCTTCAGTCAAAAGACTTTTGATTATTTATTCAATTACCTGCATGATCCCATCTCCTCCAAGCACGTTGCGTTGCCCGCAGCAGAGGGAGAGCCTTGCAAGGAGCCACTTCCTGCTTTTCATCCCAGCAGGAAGAGTTACATTATGGGTCAGCTACCATCGCAAGGGCTCTGGGGGACATGAAAAATGCATCAGCGGTAGGAAAAAAAAAGGGGGGGATGAGGAAATGAAAAGATGTTGGAAATTATCCTTGATCCTGTTTTTAAACACGGTTTTGCCATTTAGCTCGTACACAATTTGCAGTTCTGCACAGAGGTGAACTCTTGGTTGTGTCTGAAGGTTGTCGAGCTAGACCAAAAGGGTACATAGCATAAACCACAATCACTTTGTTCTATCCAAGCACTAATAAGCATAACGGCCGTGAAGAGGCTGTGGCAACATTCCAAAAGTCGACAGGCAGTTAATAATTCAGTAGAGCTCAATGAAGTTTTTTTAATGATTTTGAATGAATTATTGAGGGATCCAAACGCCAGACTCCCCAGTAAGCTGACTTACTAAAGTCGCCGCAGTTTTGGCCCCTTCTCAACCCTTTTGCTGCAGGAGCAGCCGAGGGTCAGACCACCTAGCACACCACACAAAGGCAACTAGCTCCAAGTGCGCTTGATTGGCAGTTTCAATGAGTAATGGTTGTGTGGCTTACAAGGCCGCAGCAGATTCTGTTTCATTCATCCCTAAAGTCGTCCACGCTGTAATTTCACTTACCTTCATTTTGACATCCCTGTCAGACTCACACGCAGCTTCTTTTCAGTCTTGTTTTCTGTGCTGCTCTGACCAGATTGCAACTTCAATTTACTGTGGCTCCGTGAGCCATTCGGTCCTGACAGTAATGTTGAGCGCAGCTCCAGAATGAGACGCACGGAGCCAACTAATTTCAGTTCAATCTACTGTTATGAGCATTGCGCTTGTTCTCCCTTACCTTAGACAGTACGATCTATTTACTCCACCAGTGGGATATAATCTGAAACACACACACATGCTTCTACAACAACCTGTCACGTTTCTCTCTGGGGGAGTGAATGCATATTGATCTGATGGCAAACTCTTTACACCAAAGGACCATTAGGGCAACACATTACTTCCTGTGCATCTCACTCTCCTTCTCTCTCTCCTTTACTTACAGCTGAGCCCTGAGTAAGAGATCCATTGTGTGAATGACACACTTGTGCTGTTTTGACTGGTGCTGTCATTCATAGTGCTGTCTTGTCTTCAGAGCCGCTGCTGTATGGGGTTACACATTGCTCAGGTTACCAAGGACGGGGAGCGGAGGGACAGAGATAGAGATGCACAGCAACCCTCAAGGCTGAATGAAATGAAGGACTAGCATTGAGCAAGAATAAAGTGATCTCAGTAAGGAAGCTAATTGTGCAGAAAGCATTCACAGTTGTGAAAAATACAGGAGATTGGGGGTAGTTGTAACCGCAGAGAAGATTTCTCATGGTGGGTTTTTGCAAAGGGAGATATTTTCTTTTAAAGAATTCTCTGTTTAAGGACTACAACAAACGGCTAGTAGGGACTACAATGAGCTTCTTCCTGGGTTAGTGACATCACTAACCCTAAAATTTACATAAACCCTGCCCCTGAGAACACGCAACAAAGGGGGCGAGGCCATGTTGGGCTACTTTAGAGAAGAGGAAGAGTTGTTGTTACCATGCTGTCATTTTATGCCGGACTGCTTCACAAATGAGGGTCAATTCATCGGTGGATTTGCACAAAAGATTAACATGAAGGCACATGCTAGTCAACTGTCCAGAAACGTCCAGATGCATTCTATAAGTTGTAACTTCTTCCTGAGTCTCTCAATGAGTGTCCGACTCTGGTTTGAACAATGTAAGGCTGAACACCGTTACTGACAATCGTCATTTTGGCTGCGTGAGATTCTCCAGCTTTGTTGTTGTTGAGCAACCGAAGCACAAGCTGTTAAAACTCCACCCTCTTCTGGAAAGCGTCCGGGAGCACCAGCTCATTTGCATTTAAAGTGATTCACACAGAAACGGCATGTTTTTGCAAACACCCAACTTTGACAAGCTATAATAAATTATCTGTGGGCTATTTTGAGCTGAAACTTCACAGACACAGACAGACTGTTTTGAGTTGGGTTGCTTATCTTGTTCATCTGGGAATGCAAATTGTGGCAACGATCTTCCCAAACTTGTAATGAGAAATGCTTATTAAACGGCTGTTGTCAACAAACACTATATTTGCAATTTTTAAACAAATTGACATTTTAAATCTGACAATTTTTTTTTTAAATCCCATCCCATGCAATCATTAGCAGAAAAATCACAAGATTATTTCCCCCCAAAATCATAGAGCCCTAGTGTAAATAATTTAACAACTTGCCCCAAACTGAAAGTAACGTAATGCTATTGACCTTATGTAGCCCCACCCCTTTTCAGCACTGTGCTCGTTGTGTTCTGTCTTCCGGTTTGTATTTCTACAAAATGAAGGTAAGATCTTATGATGAACCACTTGTTTTAAAATCTTCCCGGTCTACTGATATTTGTTATGACATCCGCTTCAAACATTACAATGCTCACGATAACTTTCGTTAGATTCTACAATCAGTAAATCCACTTCACCAGCTAATTACGCTTCAACAGCGATGCCATAGAAATATACAGAGCTACCGCAAAACGGAAGTTCAAAGACAAAATTCTAAAGATGGCTGCCGCTTGTTTCTCTGGCGCATAAGGTCTATACAATTGTATGATAGCTCAAACTGTGTGGCTTTTTGATGGTATGTGAACAGTTTTCTTAGTAATCAGACTTGCTACAATGTTTCTGGTGGCACAAATCAAAAGGGTCCACTTGATATGGTTCTCAGTCTCCATGATATTCTGGTCTCATGGTTTGGGTTCCTCCTTCAAAGTAAGCACCACACACATTTTCTTCAGAAAAATTAAAAAATCGTGGAGCATATTCATGAAACATGAACTTCTGTGTGAATCATTAATAAATCCGTTCGTATGTAAATGGTCCAGTTGAACTGAATGTGACAAGAAAAGTTTTATAAATGATTTTGTTCTGCTTGTGTTTCATGAAGTTTTTTCTATTTTTACATAGATATGCATTGCTTTTAAAAGTAATTTTCTTCAACTTCAAGGCCAATGAACATGTGCAGCTCTCTATTTCAATTCTCAACTAAGATACATCTATAGGGTCCTTAACAATGAAGCTAATCAGATAAGCGACAAACCTCCAGCGACATGAAAAGGTCTTTAACTGCACAGCAGCTGAAAACATGCATATGTGTGTGATTATGACATTTTTGATACATTTTTCTGTTTTAATTGGCTGCTTTTCTGATTGCAGATGTAGGGGTGGCTATGTTTAGACCTCTTGGAAAAGAAAAGTCCACAGTTTTCCCCCACAGCTGGTCCTTGTCTCAAGCAGATGGCTTCATGCAGCATTGGAATATAGGGGATATATTTAAATGAGGTACTATGATTTTATTATGATCAGTGCTAACACTGTCATGGCAGATTGCTCCACCTGAAAGAGTCTTGCTTTTGTCTTTTTGGACAACAGGTTTTCGTTGTTGTCCATTCTAAAGAACCAGGCAAGAAATGGAAGCTTTTGACTAAAATATCAAAGTACCTCAATTTACAACCATCACAGCACGTTGAGAAGAAAGTGGAAAAAGAAAAAGGAAGAAACGCAACTGTGCTTTGTCTCATTCAGGCAAAATTGTTTCCCTGCCAGCTCAGAGCGTCAGACTCCTAAGGAGAGCTAGAGTGCAGAAACACAAAACATTACAAACCCAACCGAATTCCACCCTCATTCCTCTTAAAGAAATATAGCCTACTTCATCTCAGCAAACACAAGCTCTTGAAGCTACAGGCAAATGTTCTATTAATCACACCTGGCAAAGACACAGCGAGTGTTTCGACAATGACTAAGGGAAAGAGAAACGTGTATCGAGTTCATGGTTAACTATGATTCTTTGTATAAAGCCAGAGCCAAAACCACCATAGACAATAAGGGGGGGGACAAGTTCACAGAAGATGTGTGCGAATTCCAACAAGTTTTAATGATGAAAGAGCCACTATAAAATTATTTCTGATCACAGCAAATTAGGGTAGGAAATTTTCAGAAAGGCTAGCAATAGCAAACTAGCTTTGAAAGCATTAGATCCCACCCTTCCTTCAGAGCGCTCTCCAAAGCCACGCCTCCTCCAAAACACATGAACGAGTACAGCAAGGAGCAAACAAAAGCATCACGAGAGACAGTGTTAAACTACTTTATGTCTTAAAGCACATAACATTACAATAATAATGAACATAAACAACTTAAAGAGCACTGACCTCTATCACCTGACTGCTGCAGATTCATTTCGGCGTTGATAGTGTTGCCATTGAAACACATAAATTTAAGTAAAAAAACAGTCAGAGTATATAACGTCATGGGTTTCCGTCTCTTACAAATTATGTTAGTTATTGCGTGAATGCAGCATAAGCTTGTTGTTTTGGTTCAGGAGGAACTGTAAAAGGTGGCTGCTGTTTCGGTTGCAGTGCTCGGTGACTGACATCTGTCTAACTCTGTATAGTCTCAGCCTCAGGTGTCACGCCCACGGACCGTTGACTGAACATCTGATGCATAAGGCAACACTTTAGGAGTTTAGAAGTCGTCATTTGATTGGTTGAATTCTACAGGATTTCCGGGAGGCGTGAGTGTCATGTTATTTAACGATCTGCCTGGAAGCAAAGTCGTTGTGATGACAAACCCCCTCATGGAAAAAGAAAGCCGTCAAGTTTACAACTGTCACAATGAGCGTTTATCAGGATCATCTAAAACGATGGATTTTCAAAAGTATGTGAAGTTGTTTTTTTTTCAAAATAAGTCTAAGAGTTTTACATTCCGGTCTTTTATTGTAGGGACACAGATGTTATATTTTCACTCCCATAACATGACGCTGAGCAAAACGAACTGTGATTGGTTGCTTTACATGTCAATCAGACGGCCTCTTGGGCGGTCCTTGGCCAATGAAAGCAGCTATGGAGTCCAGACCTTCTGCCTTCAGTACATTCAATACAATAAAATACTTCAATACATACACTGACAGGCAGGAAGGACACTGAAGTATATACATATATATATATATATATATATATATATATATACACACACATATTAATACATTTAGACCACTTAGCTTAGTGACTGCTATCAGGATTTGAAGAAACTTTCAACCAGCATAACAAATCACCTACCCTGCCTTTAAGTTGGAACAATATGAGGGTGAATAAATAATGAAAATGTTCATAGTAAGATATAGTTATTCCAAGCTGATTATTACTAGATGTGAGTAGAGGACATACTGTATAAAAGATAGCTGGGTCTGGCTTTAAAGTCAGGGTTGAAGTCAGTCAAGGGTTTTCACATGACAATTGCTAGAGAGACAAGAAAATGGGCTTTGCTTTTGACAGAAAGCTTTGAAGTCCATCTGCATCTTTGAAATTGCACATCACAAATGTCAATTCAGTGGAGAGTAAAAAAACAAAAAAAAAAAAAAAACATGAAAAACACTAATGGAGCCCTGAAAGCATCTCTGACAGATTTGGTAGAGCACCTGGGTCAAGGTCTGTTATGATAATGCCTACAACCGCCCTCATGGGCAAACACCTGTTTGCTTTTTCTTCTGAGGATGAGGGTAAATAATGAGACACTGAGTAGTGGTTTGGGTTTCAACAGAACTGAACACTGATTTCAAGAAGTAAATATGAATTTCTAAGACAAATAATAATAATAAAAAAAAAAATTATTAAAAAAGCATAACATCCTCATCTGCATGTAAAATATGGAAATAAAACAAACAAAATACTGACTTCTAAATCCAGTTTTGCTTTAATCATCTGCCCTAAAATTATCTTTGAATAAATGTATTCATTTGTGAGTATTTTTAATTGATTTTTTTTTAAATGATACGCTAATTATTAATTATATTAATTAATCAGCATATCATATCTATGCTGGTCATTCCAAATTAAACAACAGAAGTCTTAATTAGTAACCAATCTTAACTGTTAAAGCTGTCTATTAATAATATGAGCTGTCAAATAATGAAAGGACAAAATTATTTTTTTTCCCTTCAGCTGGAGATATTTCATTTTGTTTTTTTTTCCACACATGAAACATGACATGTTAAATGCAATCGGCCAGACTGTAATGATTTTACACACAGATAAATTCATACATCAGGCATATAACAGTCAGTATGTGTGTGTGCATTTGTATGATAATGTATTGCACATATGAAACACCACTTTGCCTTTTCCCCCTGCTGGGGCAGGACAATGTAATTGAAACCTTTATGAGAATAGAGGGACAGGCAGAGGAAAGGCTTGGGAATGGGGAGGGCTGGGTCACTGAATCCATAACTCAATTTAATGGAACTATGGACTTGTGGCTGCGGAAAGTAAAACCAGAACACACGTCTTTATTTTCATTTTCAATAATGGGACGATGACGCAGCAAAACTGCAATCGATTTCATGGTCGGAGCTCTCTCTCTCTCTCTCTGCCTGTCTCTGTTCCCTCTCTCACAATCAAAAGTACCATATGCACTGGTTCAGAACTACAGTGAAAGCCTCTCTTATATCCGAATCAACTCTTAAAAATACAGGTTCTTTATTGGCATTGATGGTTCCGTGAGGAAACTTTAACATTCATGGAAACTTTCCATTCCACAAAAGGTACTTTAGATTATTAAAATGTTAATCACAATAAGAAATCTTAAAAGATTTCTTTTAAGAACTGTTCACTGGAGGGTTTTATAGAGGATACACTGCTCTAAAAAAATTAAAGGAACACTTTGAAAACACATCAGATCTCACTGGGGAAAAATATCAGGCTGGATATCTATACTGATATGGACTGGCGTGTTAGTAACGAAAGGATGCCACATTGTTTGATGGAAATGAAAATTATCAACTACAGATGCAGCAGGCTAGCCAATTTTGCTGAAATTTCATTGTAGCAACTCAAAATGGTACTCAGTATGGCCCCCACATGCTTGTATGCATGCCTGACAATGTCGGGCATGCTCCTAATGAGACGATGGATGGTGTCCTGGGATATTTCCTCCCAGATCTGGACCAGGGCATCACTGAGCTCCTGGACAGAGGTGCAACCTGGCGGCATCGGATGGACCGAAACATAATGTACCAGAGGTGTTCTATTGGATTTAGGTCAGGCAAGCGTGGGGGCCATTCAATGGTATCAATTCCTTCATCCTCCAGGAACTGCCTGCATACTCTCGCCACATGAGGCCGGGCATTGTCGTGCACCAGGAGGAACCCGATACTTAATTGCAGTCAGGGTGCCATTGTCTAGCCTGTAGAGGTCTGTGCATCCCTCCATGGATATGCCTCCTACCATCCAGGCCCTTTCACGTCTGTCACATGTGCTCAGGGTGAACCTGCTCTCATCTGTGAAAAGCACAGGACGCCAGTGGCGGACCTGCCAATTCTGTTGTTCAATGGCAAATGCCAATCGAGCTCCACAGTGCCGGGCAGTGAGCACAGGGCCCACTAGAGGACATTGGGCCCTCAGGCCACCCTCATGAAGTCTGTTTCTGTTTGTTTGGTCAGAGACATTCACACCAGTGGCCTGCTGGAGGTCATTTTGCAGGGCTCTGGCAGTGCTCATCCTGTTCCTCCTTGCACAAAGGAGCAGATATCGGTCCTGCTGATGGGTTAAGGACCTTCTACGGCCCTGTCCAGCTCTCCTAGAGTAACTGCCTGTCTCTTGGAATCTCCTCCATGCTCTTGAGACTGTGCTGGAAGACACAGCAAACCTTCTGGCAATGGCACGTATTGATGTGCCATCCTGGAGGAGTTGGACTGCCTGTGTAACCTCTGTAGGGTCCAGGTATTGCCTCATGCTACCAGTAGTGATGCTGACCCTAGCCAAATGCAAAACTAGTGAAAAACAGTAAAAAAAGATGAGTAGGGAAAAAAAATGTCAGTGGCCTCCACCTGTAAAACCATTCTTGTTTTGGGGGTCGTCTCATTGTTGCCCATCTAGCGCACCTGTTGTTAATTTCATTAACACCAAAAAACTGACTAGCAACTCACTCTGCTGCTTAACTGACTGGATCAATATCACAGGAGTTTAACTGACTTGATGCTATTCTCTGATTAAAAAATGTTCCTTTTTTTGAGCAGTGTATAATCAATGTTCTGCCATGAGCATAATGCTGTGTGTTGAGAATCAGTTTGAAGTGGACTGTACTAATATCACTAAGCAGGAAGTAAAGTAATGGGACTGAATCATACTTTTGAATGTTGTCTGCAGGAGAAGCATAGCCTCTATGAAGTGCAGCATTGTGCAACGGCCATTTAGTTATTTAAAGCCAAAGTAACTGAAATATCATGAGCTGCTTACTGCAAGCACTAATCATGCATGTAAATGACTGAGATGTGGGTTTCTAATTCTTCATTGACTTGACTTCTATTCTGTCATCAGACTTTGATCCAAAAGATCAACTGAATGGACTTTCATATCATTAATGGTGATTATTTTTGACTAAAATAAGTGGACCCAGAAATGGAACATTATTCATCTAGTTTGTCCTTCTTTAGAGAAATATTTCTTTTTGATTTTCCTTTTAACCAAATGCATAATAACGCAGGGTGCCGGATTCATTCATCAAATACCAGCTGCTTTCATGACTAAGTACGAAAATATATAATATGAAATATTTATTTTGCTCCTTCAGTTTTTTTTTTATTTTTCTATTAAACTGGCACAATATGGGTAATTATACTGAAAACACTGTATAGGGTTCAATGGAAGATCTATTCACAGCATTTGTAGCATAACATTGATTACCACAGAAAATAATTGGCTCATCCCTCAGTACTGCAGTTCCACAAATAAACCAGACTAGTGTTCTGGAAGGTCTAGTATTCTTATACATGATGCATTTAAATGATTTAGTAAAAACTATTTATATTTTATCTTGTAAAGAAGTCCTTTTTGAAGTGAGAATCCTTAGACAACTTTTGAATTGCATTACTGATGAATTCCAGTAAAATGTTTGCTTTTAAAAAATGGCCCATTTCTGATATCCTTGTGAATGTGAATATACAAATATCATTCAAATGTTCCATATTCCACAACTTGAGGGTGAGTAAATGATGACAGACCCGTAAGACCTTCGTTTATCTTCGGAACACAAATGAAGATATTTTTGATGAAATCCAAGGGTTTCTGAACCACACATAGGCAGCAATGTCGGCGTTCTGGTGTAGAACCCGGAAGCGCTGCACTCATCAACTACTACATCAACAGTGTAGGAGACTGACAGGGAAGAGAAGAAATTGTTGAATAAAGTCATTAGTTTTGTTTTTTCACACAAATATTATTCTCTTCTTTTCATAACATTAAGGTTGAACCACTGTAGTCACATGGACTATTTTAACGATGTCTTTACTACCTTTCTGGGCCTTGAAAGAAGCAGTGACATTGCTGCCTAAGTGTGGTTCAGAAACCCTCGGATTTCATCAAAAATATCTTGGTCTTACAGGTTTGGAATGACATGAGGGGGAGTACTTAACGGCAGAAATTTCATTTTTGGGTGAACTAATCCTTTAAAAGGTACTTCACTGCTGGCAAAATGGGCTTTCAATAAAACTTTGCTTCCTATACAGTAGAAAGGCAAAAACATTTTTTAATCGGTGCTACCTGACTAGAGAAAACGAAAAAAGGCTGTTGTCTTCCCTTTTGCCAAATAGGTAGGAAAACTTCAACACCCATAATGCACTGTGCATGTTGCTGTCCAAGGCCAGTGAGTTACTTTTGGTTTCCAGTGAAGGATCCAGCTTGTGACTGCAAAGAACTGTAAACACAGAGAAAGTATTCGTAGTCAACTTTAAACTGGATGATCACGAACATTTAGGCCAAATGCTAACAGGGGGGAAAAACTGGCGTTCTGTCAGTTCCGCCCAACCCCCAAAACAAAATGCCATCGCGTACACATAAGAAAGCTGTTGCCATAGTGTTCCATTCATACCATATAATACTTATTTCAGAAACGCAAGTAAAAACCCACTGCTGTGATAGGCTCAACATAGATGGCTATTAAGTTCGCCTGAGTCAGATTAAAATTAACCAATGAAACCACACTGACAAAATGCTTAGCACTACCAAAGATTTCAATACAAGATATTTAGAAAAACCTGCAGCATGTTGAGAATAATTAAGAAAAGAGTAAGTGAAATGAGCAGTTTGTCTACATTGAAAGCACTATATTGTAAACACTTCCTTCCTTGCTACATTCAGGGACAGAATAAAGTCGGATGGTCTTACTCGACTCGTGTGAATGAAGTACAGACATGAGTTGTTAAGAGCACGCCTCCTTGATTTGCATACACATGTTTAGGGCGGGTAAAAAATCTTGATGTCACGAATGGGGCAATTTCAAATCCTGCCATGTGAGAGGGGTGGAAACATTTCTTATTATTATCAATGTTGTGCTACTCCATATTCTTTTGTGGAAACCGTGATACTGTACTTTTTTTATATAATTCTTTGATGAACAGAAAGTTAAAAAGAATCTGTAAAACTTTTGTAACATTATAAATGTCTTTGTCACTTCTGATAAATTTAATGCGGTCCTGCTGAATAAAAGTATAAATTTTTTTTATTAATTTAAAAAAAAAAATCGTACTGACCCCAAAACTTCTGAACCACACTGTATCATACAGTAGCTTGTGGGGACAGACAGAAAAACATCATTGACTCAATCTTCACCTTGTTCACATTATTAATTCTTAAAAACTAGATGAGCTTATATTTTTCACACAAAAAGTGCATGTGAAAAATTAGCACAGGCCTTGCAGCTGAGTGAAAACCAAACATCTATTCTTTCTTTAAGGACAGTCTCCATTTATTCGCTTTAAAGCAGCCTGTGGTCTAAAGCAAAGTAAAGAAGAACAACAGCTTTTCTTAAATGTCCTTGGTGCCATTTAAAGATAATGGAAATTGTGTGCTGTGAAGTACGCCAGGTTTCTCTGTGGTAATTCCTCTTTGCATTATGGGTTGAGGACTTGGTACTTACCCGCCCTACTGCTCTGATCATTATTCATGGCCGCTGAAAGCACACTCACACACAAACACCCTGAACACAGCTCCTCTCTGGAGGTGGGGAGGTGCAACAGAAGAAAGCCTGCCAGAGATCCTTAGAGTCTCACCATCAAAACAGAGACCGACAGACACACTGTGTGTGTGGGTTTATCTGTGGGCCGTTGTTGTGCTTCAGTGACCACTGCTTTCCAGTGTCTTGTTTAAGGAATAGCTCTAACAAAAACAAAACCATGTCATTTTCAATCCAGCATGCTGTTATTTTTCCCATGCAAAACAAATGGAGATTTTTTCTAAAGAATCTTCATGGATCTCTTTTCCATACAACATCCAAATGGACCACAAAACACCATAAAAAAACTATAAAAGTAGACCACGACTATTAAGTATTTCCTGAAGCCATATGGTAAACTTGTGAGTAAACTGGGAAGTCTAGTAAATATAGGTTTGTCTAATTTCCTTCATATTCCATGTCCCATGCATGTTCCCTATTCTATTAAACATATACATACCTAATTTTTAAACATATTAATACACTATAGTGTTGACAAAATTGGATGGATGGATGGATCTGTAATATCTACATACATATAATTATCTTTCATTGCATTTGCTATTATTCTTGTTTTTTATTTATATTTATCATAGTTTTGCTTTTTCTTGTTTTTGTGTGTTGTCTTTCATTTTGTATGTGTATAAATGCAATAAAAAAATACTGAAAAATGTAACTCCTTGGCAGATATGAAATTTCTTCATGCTAAGACAGACAATGCCACTTTTACATTAGTTACTTTAAAAAAATGCATGATGATACATGATTCCAGATTTAATCTAAGATCTGTGTAAATGAAGTTTGACAGCTATGACAATGGGGAAGATCTTGGTCTGTTCCTCACATAAACCTTACTTAGCTTCTTGGAGCTTGAACTGTGATTTCCAATAAATAGAAATAAAATACTAAATAATGAAAATGAAATAAAAGCATTACATTTCTACAACAGAATAGTGTTGTATGATATGCCGGTACTAGAAAGGTATCACAATACCCTATCATTAAAACTGTACAATACTAAATTTTATTAGTAACGGTACTTTAAGAATGACAGCATTCCAATAAGCACCGTGTTTCTTAATTAGAGTTGAAGTGTGACAGTAGGAGTGCAGAGCTCTACTTCCACTCCCTGCAGGGAGTAAAATATATCCCCGCAGTGCATGACAAAGAAAGCAACAAAGAAACCTGCATACATGAGAAAGTAAAGCGTGGGACACTCACGATGCGGGGCTCAGACCTGAAGCGCACGCACAGAAAGCCGACTTTCAGACAGCATATGATCGTGACTTCAGTTCTCTTTCATGGATTATTGCGCTTAAATGGTCAAAAATAAGTCAAAATGCACTTCCTGGTGAGCATTCATGGGAACAGTTTTTATGCGCATTACGGGATATCGCACGAAAAACTGCTTGATGGAAACGCCAAGATGCGCATAAATTAAAAAAATGTGCATAAAAAACTCAAACCCCCTCGGCAGAAATCGCGTTCTGGGGGCAGGAGAAATGAGAACACTGGGAAATGGAAACGGTGCTTAATGCGCAAATGTTTCATGCGATATTCCAATTTTGCGCATAAGTTAAATTCACTTTGGATGGAAACATAGCTACTGTACTGGATCCATGCAGATCTTCAAGTGACAGAAGCCTAAAAAAACAATAAATGCTTTTTTAAATTTGATTATTTATTTTCTTAGGCCTAGTCCACACGTACAGGAATATTTTTATAAACAAAGTTTTTCTTCCTTATTTAAAAAAAAAAAAATCACGTCTACACACGTTGTAAACAAAAATTCTGTCTACATGAAAACGCAAAAATGCTATGAAGCGCCGTCAAGAGCATGCCAAACCAACAGGTGGTGTCAAGCAAAGGAGATAACAGTGCGCACTCTGACCTCACAAGCCAAAATCTCTGGTTTCACCGGCTACACGACAACACTGCAACCAGAGTTTTTGAAAATCTTCACCCTGGCAGGAGTTTTCAAAAAGGTTCGGTTTCAGTAACCTAATACTGCGTTTGCATGTGGGCGAACAGACAAACCGCATAGAAAAAGCTGAGGTTTTGAAAATACCCGTGTTTGCGTGTGGACAGGGCCTTACCAAAATGCTATTATTAAATAGACCTAGAGTAGCCTACCTGAAAAATGTAAAGCAATGTTAATTTACTTTGTATCTTTCTTATATAGAATTAAGTACTTTTAATGTGTTTTAGTTGTTTGCTGTGGTATCGATTCAGTAACAGTATCAAGGTATTTTAGTCAGATATTGTATCGAAGTCATAATTTTGGTATCATGACAACACTACAACAGAATGAGAGAAAATTTTGAAAATATGAAGCATGGAGTTGAGTTACAGTGAACGTGCCCCATATGAGTCAACATACGCACTTGCAACTGAGAACAATGACTCATAGGGTGAGATGAAATGTAACCACATTGAGCTAATATGTTCTTTTGAGCCAAATAGCTGTGCACCTGCTTCATTAAATGTTTTGAGTCACTTTGAGACTCACTATAATATAGCTGAGGAGAGCCACTTCAGTATCACGTTCATACATGCTGTAATGGATGACAACGAATGCGCAGAAAAAAGATTAGCCCATGTGGGAAATTATTGTACATTTGGCATCTCCAGAACAAGATGTCACAATGTCTTTCAGCATGTGCTTTCAGAGAATAGCTCTAATTGGTCTCACAGATCACCATGTAAGTGGGTGTCCTGCAAAGAGCGGCTACCCATAATTCGAACATCTCCCAAAACCCTTGTTCTTTCATCTTTAATTTTCATTTCCTTGGCACACAGCTCTCTCCATATGGCCGATCCCAATCAAAAGTGCGAAAGCATGAGAGGATTCTTAATTGGGCTTTAATGTCTGGTAGTAATTAAAAATGAGAAGAGCAAAATATAATGGACACTCACAGAATGGTTGTCATCCTCATCAGAGAGCTTGATTAAAATCTAATATGTCTTAAACATATTAAGACTGATGAAAGAAAATTGAGGATTCATTTTTCCCCACTGTCCGCACTTTAAAATGCATTAATCAGTAATTTAGCTGCAATGGCTCAATACTTATGACCCTCATAAATGTCTGAAGTTTTAAAGAGATTGTTGCACAGTTGCATGTGATGATGTGGCCGCACATCTGTTGAATTTGGACAACGAATCCATTATAAACTCTATTGTGACCAAGCGGAAGACATAAACCACAACTGAGCTTCTTTTTTGTCCAATTAGATGTGTGTTGCAATGCATTCTCTGCAAAATGGCCAGTCAGTGTAGTATATTTCATATGACAGATGCCAAAAACAAACTCTTGGATCACATCCACAAGCAATAAAACACATAAGTGTAAATTAACCACAATAACACAGCTCAGAGACAGCTGTGAAACTCAAGTATCTAAGTAATGGATGGGCTATCGGATGATTAGGGAATTTGGGAGCACCATGACAAGACGCAAATGGTCACACTTTGTCGTTTCCATCCCATCATCACCATCTATTCTGTACCAAAACAATCATAGTCCACCCACAGACACCTGTCGTCGTTGTTTAAAGGGAGGAGAGTTTTGGCTCTGAAAGATGCATGGGAGGAATATTGTGATAAAGTACAAGAGAGAGTTGAGTCAAGCTTTTTGAAAGCTGAATGACAATCTGTTGCATACAACTGTTAAAAAAGAGAAGAAATTTGGGTTTGCAATTAATTGGAGGCTTTTCTGTGTGTCGTGACGGGTTAGGTCATGTTTCTGAGTGAGGGAAGGCAGTCATGAGACAGACAGAGAAATTAAAGAGTGCTTTGAGCTTGGAGACAAATTGGCCGTTAACTTGATACGCGCTGTAAAATTTGGCTTCCGAGCAGCCGGACCTTGTAGCCTGAGAGTCGCCGTAGCGACAGAGGAATAGTGCTAATGACTCAGAGTGTTCCAGTAAATGTTATTGGTTAGACGCCCAAGCCATCGGTCTCTTCCCAGTCCAGTGAGCACAGATTGTTATTAATCTCTCTCTCTCTCGCTCTCACACACACACACAAATGGATGACAGTCGATAGAATGGAAGTTTGAAAGACCAAAGACTTCAAGTCTCACATTTATCACTTAGGCCTGCAAATACACACAGACTTACACATTTCGACTTTTCCGAAGCTCAGTGAAACTGGAATTATCTGTGCTGCAACAGTGATAATACATCACAATGTGTCTGTTATGAAACCCAGAGAGCAGCCTTGTTGCCTAAGGCCTACGTACTGTAGACGGCATACTGTAACTCAAATGGCACCTCATGATTTTTAAGCAATTTCTTTTACACTCTCCATGAATAATCTACTATCACTGAATCAAATATTTTCTTTTCACTTTAAATACACTAGAGTAGGAGTACAGTAGATTCCCAAAGTGTGTTTTGACCTAAAATAAGTGCCTCCTGAGACTTTAAAGTCAGCATTTTTTATAATTAAATAAATAATGTGTGACCCTGGACCACAAAACCAGTAATAAGTTGCACGGGTATATTTGTAGCAATAGCCAACAATACATTGTATGGGTCAAAATTATTGATTTTTCTTTCTTTTTGCCAAAAATTATTAGGATATTAAGTAAAGATCATGTTCCATGAAGATATTTTGTAAATTTCCTACTGTAAATACACTACCAGTCAAATAATATTTTTAATGTTTTTAAAAGAAGTTTCGTCTGCTCACCAAGGCTGCATTTATTTAATTAAAAATACAGTAAAAACAGTAATATTGTGAAATATTATTACAATTTCAAATAACTGTTTTCTGTTTGAATATATTTTATAAAGTAATTTATTCCTGTGATCAAAGCTGAATTTTCAGCATCATTACTCCAGTCTTCAGTGTCACATGATCCTTCAGAAATCATTCTAATATGATGATTTGCTGCTCAAGAAACATTTATGATTATTATCAATGTTGAAAACAGTTGTGTACTTTTTCCAGGATTCCTTGATGAATAGAAAGTTCAAAAGAACAGCGTTTATCTGAAATACAAAGCTTTTGTAACATTATACACTACCGTTCAAAAGTTTGGGGTCAGTAAGAATTTTTATTTTAATTTTTTTGAAAAGAAATTAAAGAAATTAATACTTTTATTCAGCAAGGATGCATTAAATCGATCAAAAGTGACAGTAAAGACATTTATGTTGTTACAAAAGATTATATTTCAAATAAATGCTGTTCTTTTGAACTTTCCATTCATCAAAGAATCCTGAAAAAAAATATTGTACACAAATATTTTGTACAATTGTACACAATAAATGTTTCTTGAGCAGCAGATCAGCATATTAGAATGATTTCTGAAGGATCATGTGACACTGAAGACTGGAGTAATGATGCTGAAAATTCAGCTTTGATCACAGGAATAAATTATTTTATAAAATGTATTCAAACAGAAAACAGTTATTTGAAATTGTAATAATATTTCACAATATTACTGTTTTTACTGTATTTTTAATTAAATAAATGCAGCCTTGGTGAGCAGACGAAACTTCTTTTAAAAACATTAAAAATCTTACCGTGTCCAAACTTTTGACTGGTAGTGTATATCAAAAATATATTTTGGTATAGTGGTTATGTATTGCTAAGGACTTCATTTGGACAACTTTAAAGGCGATGTTCTCAATATTTTGATTTTTTTACACCCTCAGATTCCAGATTTTCAAATAGTTGTTATCTCGGTCAAAAATTGTCCTATCCTAACATAAAAAAATTGACCCTTATGATTGGTTTTGTGGTCCAGGATCATATATTTTTAATTGGGCCGAGACCATCTTGTTCTGTCAATCTCAGGCCGATTGTTTTGGTGCAGATCCGAGCGTGACTGCAGTGTTCATATATGCCTAAATGAACTGAAAACAAAATATACTAGCCTTAGCAAGTGGTATCCGGAGGTAAGACAACACCCGAATCCAATGTTTGTGTTTCATTCTGTCTAGTAAGATGTCTTTATGTGTTCAATGATGGCAGAATAGATGTACCTATATTAATATATGGCAGAAAAAGTAGTATAGTAGTATGCTATTCTGAATTCAGCACTTGTCACGTGACAACAATTGGCCTCCTGCATGTTGTTCCTCATTTCTATGAATAAAAGTGTCTGCTTATTGAATAAATGTAATGTTGGTTTCAGCATTGGCTTTGACTTGCAGACAAAAGTTTCTGTAAGATTAATAATATAAAAGTAATTAAAACTTGATATAGCTTATTTACTTCTTAAGAATTTCAGCATTCAACTTAAAAAATTAACATGAGTTTGCAAAAACATGAACTTACCAGTCCCAAGGTGTACAATTTAACAAGACAGACGTCAATGAGGACAAGAGGTGGAGATGGTGTGATCAAAGAAGTTTGCTAAAAATTCAGATAAAGGATAGACTTAGTTAGCAGGTTAAAGGGATAGTTCACCCAAAAAATTAAAATTCTGTCATCATTTACTCACCCTCAAGTTGCTCCAAACCTGTATGAATCTTTTTCCTCTGCTGAACACATAACAAACAGTTGATGGGCCCCTTTGACTTCTATAGTATGGAGAAAAAAAATACTATGGAAGTCAATGGGGCCCATCAACGGTTACCAACATTCTTCAGAATAACTTATTTTGTCTTCAGTTGAAGGAAATGGTAACACTTTAGAATAATGGTCCATCATTAATAAGTAACTATGTAGGAAGTAATGCAGGACTAATGAGTAGTACTATATTAACACTTCAGCTACTACTATTAACTAATATAGAAACAAGCTTAACTAATATCAAATTTAGAAGATAGTTCCTTATTAGCTAATCAATAATTACCTAATGAGATTAGCATTATTAATAACTATTAACTAACTGACAAATTGTAAAGAACATTATCGTGTGTCTGAGATGTAATCAGTCATAATTTTTACTCTGAATACAGTCATAAAATGCATCACTAATTACTCAAGTGTTACCTATTCACTATGCAGGAACTACTAGTGATCTGGACCATTATTTTAAAGTGAAAAACATCTTTTTCACTTTAAAATAGTGGTCCAGATCACTAGCACTTCTTGAAGAATGACTAGGTACTTGAGAAATAAGTGATGCATTTTATGACCATGTTCCAAGTAAAAAAGGACAATCTTCAAGAACTACTATTGATCTGGACCATTATTCACTTTTTCGCTTTAAAATAATGGTCCAGATCGCTAGTAGTTCCTGCATAGTGACAAACAGTTGAGTAATTAATGATGCATTTCATGACCATGTTGAGAGTAAAAAAATATATTTGCTCACATCTCAGACACTTTAATGTTGTGATTATTAATTAATTAGTAATTCTTTATAAGTCATAGTTACCTATTAGTTCTTAATGATGCCAATCTTATTCTGTAATTACTGATTAGCTAAACTATCTTAGTCCTAAATTTGATATTACTTACTGATTAGTTAAGCTTGTTTCTATATTAGTTAATAGTAGCAGCTGAAGTATTAAAGCAGTACTACTGATTTGTCCTGCATTACTTCCTGCATAGTTACTAATTAATGACAGACCATCTAACAAAGGAAATTATTTAAATCATTTTTTCACAATAACAATAATTCATTTATGTCTATGCCTTGCATCAATACTGTGATAACATGGTCTGATATTATTTTAACTCTAAATTGAGTTGTTCCTCACAATCCAAGTAACATTGCAATAACCGCAACCCTCGTTACGAATTCTCTCATTCCACCCACCTTTCTGCAGACAAAATATGAGGCAGATAAGTATGTGTGGCCGCTATTCAGGTAAAGCAGCAGGGAGGTATGTTTAATACATGAAACGCACAGTTGGACACCTACTTGTCCAAATGAATACTTCAAATTATAAAATATAATCCTCCTCTCACAATTTCAATTTCTCTTTCCCTCCACTCCATCACGCCCACACACAAACTCAAGCATACAAAATACGTTGTAGTTTTATACTTGTGTACACGTTGTTGCATCATTTTCCCCATCAAATTCCCCAATTGCGATTACTCAGACTGGAATTACCTGATCTTAAGGGCGGGAGCTGGCCTTTTTTTTTTTTTTTAAACATATCTTGAGAGCATACCAGAGTGCAATGAAAAGAAAAAAAATCCTCTTCAATAACACCCTGTCCACATGCTCCATTTGTGTAAAAAGAAGGTGAATAGAGGGGAGGGAAAATTCTCCATCTAAATTCCGAGGGCTGGAGTCCTTCAGGGTAAGTGCTTCTCACCAGTGCCATATAAAACGTGCTGGAATGAGGGAGAGGCTTTGATGAGAATCTCCTCCAAAGAGATGGCAGTGATGGAGAGACGCAAGAAAGTGAGAAATTTGTCAGATGTAGGATAAAAAAAAAAAATGCAAAAAGGCAAGAGGATGCAAAAGATAGGAGTAAAGTGACACTATTTGTAAAATGGAAGTTTACTTCATTTATTTGCATTGGGACTATGTACATGAATATATATAAAACACTCTCTGTATTATATATATGTACATACATATATATATACACACATACATATAATACAGAGAGTGTTTCAATGTTCACTGTTTCAAAGTGTTCCATTTCAGTTAAGGTGGAGTTTTAGAAGGCAGTAGTCTATGTAGACAGTTGACTGGAGTGCAACCAACTAGGGTTTAGAAAGTGAAAATACTACCATCACTCTCAGTTAATACAAACTGACAGAAAATGTCTTTAATCAAAAGATGAACATGCTGTCAGATTAAGCTTTGATAGTTAAACCACATGCCTGCCCAGTGGTTTTTATTTATTTTTATTTGTGATCAAAATCTCTCACATCATTCTGCATGATTTCTCTCTCTTGCACATGCCCAGCAGGAAATAAATCACATGCCTCTCATGTCTGTCAAGATCACACGCAGGCCTAAGGCACTGATTAAAGCTTGACATCGAGGCTCTGAATCTGACCGCCTGGTGTTGTGGGTTTGGGGTGTGTTTGGGCAGGGGTGGTATGTCATACTGCCCTGACAGGTCAGGCTGTTTATAGGAGGCTCATTTAGATTCCCCTTCTAGAGGCAATGCAGCTCTGCCTGTCTGGTCCTGACTGACAGGTGAGTCCTTGTGGTGGCTGCTTGCCCATGGAGCAAAGGGCAACATGATAGAAACAAAACAGTCTGCTAAGGTGGAAATTTCCTCTAATGAGTGCTTAACCTTCACGACATGGGGTCATATAAATATAGCCTTATGCTTAAATAACTGATTTTGACAGTAAGACTACTCCACAATACCACAACACATTCAAGTAGTATTAAAGATTCTATTCTGTTCTTTCTATACTAAAAAAAAAAATACTTTGAAACAATGTTCACTAAGAAATTGCTAGTAAATTTTCACAAATAATAGCAAGCAACACATTTAATTAAACATGAAACTTTGAAGTAAAAAGAATGAAATAGTATTTACTTAGTATCCAATAGTATCCAATAATCTGTGTTTTATTTACAACTTCGAAAGGTCATTTTTTTAATCTATTCTATTCTATTCTTCTATTCTATATAAACACTTGATAATAAATGATAATAAAATCTATGGTAAAAATCTGATTGGACAGTCTAGGTGCAAAAATGATTTGTTCAATAAACTTAAATCAAGGAAAACTTTTTCAAATAATTAAAGTACAATTAGGTCCATTCAAACAAAATGATCCCTTTACATAAACTCCAATAAAATTAGACTCAAAGTAATTTAAATTATCATTTTTCAGCTATATTACTAGATGAATACAATCAGAGATTTAATATATATATATATATATATATATATATATATATATATATATATCCTGGCTATATATATTGTGACGTGTTAAAGAATTCAGTGGCTTTAGCTCATTTTAAGTTAAAGTAAATTGTACAAGCAATGACAAAAAATATATAAAAAATTCCTTTCTGTGTTTAATTACATTTTTAGTAGAGAAAAGATGGTGGTGCATGAAATGAAACATTGTCAGAGGAAATGAGTAATGAGCAGGAAATGTTCTTGAAAAAGAACAAATGGAAGAATAAACAATATTGTGTAGTCTCTGCAGCACCAAAAGAAAAAAAAAATGTACTCAAAGCAAAGCCTGAGGCATCTTATAATCTGACTATTTTCATCCTACTAATTCAGTTTTATCATCACCCTAAAATCTAACAGTGCAGAAAGAGCAGTACAAAAGATTCTACTAAAAAGGAAAAGAGAAGATCTTGCTTACAGATGTTCATGGGCAAAACAAGTTGATCGAATGTTTAGTGTTTGGCTCTTGCAACCCAGAATGACCCTCATTATTGGTTTTGGTTCCGCTTTTACAGTTAAAAGCCGATATTGTGTATCAAATGGTTTTATAAAATGGCAAACAAAATGAGGACTTCCCAGAAGTTCAGTCTATTTTCAAATGATGAGCCAGCAAATTGCATGCCGCACTGACTCCAGGTCTTATGATTCAAACTTATAATTAAAGTGAACAATGAAGCTAAAGACTCATTCTTAATGAAACTGAAGAAATTGAGGATTCCTGGAAAATAAATTGATTAAAATATCAACAGTAATCAATCAAGTTATTGATGAATCACTTGTTAGAAAGCCATGTCAAAGATGCAGAACCTCATCAGGTTTTGTCAAACAGACCCAGGCTCCATTGATTAAGCATTATTAAAGGAACGCATGCTCTTCTATTGACTGCCTATTAAATGCATATCAGCAAGCAGCGAGTATGACAAATGATCAGAGTGTTTAGAGACTTCATTATTTATAAGCCATTCCAGGAAGATGCTGTAACAATGTAAATAATGCTCTTCCACCCCCCACCGAACCATTTGGGAAGCGATCTAACAGAGGAAAGTGTAGCGGAAATGATGAGGAACTCTTCGTTTCAGTAGGAAGTAGGTGTTTAAATCCCTTCTATCAATTGCTGAGGCTTAAAGAGACAATCTGGAAATGCTGATCCCAGCAATTAGTGCTGTTTAATCACATGTGGGTGGAATTGCATTAAATATTCACATCATGAATGGGGTGCTGATATTTTGATGTACCAGCAGTTGCTGATTAGATTTAAAAATGCATCACACATGGTGCAAAAACTGTCATGCTGGACCATCTTGTCGAAATGGAGTGTCAAAAGATCTGCCCTACGAATTCTTAAAGGAAAATTTCACCTATAAATTAAATTTGTCTTTGTTAATACACTGCTCAAAAAAATTAAAGGAACACTTTGAAAACACATCAGATCTCAATGGGGAAAAATATCATGCTGGATATCTATACTGATATGGACTGGGTAATGTGTTAGGAACAAAAAGAAGCCGCGTCGTTTGATGGAAATGAAAATGATCAACCTTCAGAGAACTGAATTCAAAGACACCCTGAAAATCAAAGTGAAAAAATTATGCAGCAAGCTAGTCCATTTTGCTGAAATTTCATTGCAGCAACTCAAAATGATACTCAGTAGTTTGTATGGCCCCCACGTGCTCCTAATGAGATGATGGATGGTGTCCTGGTGTATTTCCTCCCAGATCTGGACCAGGGCATCACTGAGCTCCTGGACAGTCTGAGGTGCAACCTGGCGGCGGCGGATGGACCGAAACATAATGTACCAGAGGTGTTCTATTGGATTTAGGTCAGGCGAGTGTGGGGGCAATTCAGTGGTATCAATTCCTTCATCCTCCAGGAACTGCCTGCATACTCTCGCCACATGAGGCCGGGAGGCCAGGAGGAACCCAGGACCCACTGCACCAGCGTAGGGTCTGACAATGGATCCAAGGATTTCTTCCCCATACGTAATGGCAGTCAGGGTGCCATTGTCTAGCCTGTAAAGGTCTGTGCGTCCCTCCATGGATATGGCTCCCCAGACCATCACCGACCCACCACCAAACCGGTCATGTTGAACGATGTTACAGGCAGCATAACGTTCTCCACAGCTTCTCCAGACCCTTTCACGTCTGCTCTCATCTGTGAAAAGCACAGGGCACCAGTGGCAGACAATTTTGAAGTTAGAGGAGAAAATGAGATGGAGTTTTTTGCCCTACCACGGTTCTTCCGCCTACGTCACACGTGACCTTTCCAACGTGATTACGTAATGTGTGGCGCATCGCAGAGCTAGTGCAAGATGAGCATTTGTGGTTAAAAAGTATATACATTTTTTTACTTTTTTTAGAAAATTCGCTAGACAAGACCCTTATTCCTTGGCTGGGACTGTGTAGAGCCCTTTAAAGCTGCACTGAAACTACAGTTTGGACCTTTAACCCATTGGTAACTAGGGATGCACCGATACAAGTATCGGTATCGGCCTGATACCAAGCTCATGTACTTGTACTCGTAAAAATACCCCGATACCAAAGACCGATACCTCAGGTGATGTTATTGACAGAATTTTCCGTGCACAGAGACACCGACGGCAGCAGCAGAAACAATGTCAGCCTCAGGGGTGTGGAAATACTTCAAAATTAATGATGACAACCCACACATTGCGAACTGCATGCTTTCAATCACAATTCGTTATCGATTAGTGAAGGCGGGATCGCGCTGAATGACACAGACCAGAAGTGCGCTCTCTCTCTTTCTTGCGTGCGTTCTCTCAGACAGCGCGCGATCAGTTCTCCTTGCGCGTGAATGGTCAAATGCACACATAGTTGTCAAAATGACCATCGTGTGGAGTATCTCACGTAAATACAGTCGGTTATGGCTTAAGTGGACGTAAACATTTGGGTAAAAACAGGACATGTGTCTGTATCCATGGATTCGGTCTTAAAGGGATCATAGCCTAATTAAATATTTGTCATTAATGTTAATAAAACAACAAAAGATGTTAAATAAATGTATACATGGTAAATAAACCTACTGTATCTGAAAAACAAGTTTATTTAATTTGTATCTCTATAGTATTTGTTGTATTGTTTGTAAATTTCTTTTTATATAACAACAATTATATATATTGGTAATTATGCCTTTTGAAGGTTATTGGACACTGTGAAATTTTTGTTCTTTAAGTTCGTGACAAGCACATAAAAATTATTACTTTTTCATTAGAGTAATAATAAAGAAACTGTCCTACATTCATTAGACTCACTGTGCTGTGCTTAGAAAACTTCAACATTACCAAGAAAAAAAGGAAAAAAAGAGAGAAATTAATAAATGTATAGGCATCAGTATCGGTATCGGCGAGTACCAGAAAAAAAATATCGGTACTCGTACTCTGTCCTTAAAAAATGGTATCGGTGCATCCCTATTGGTAACTGTTAAAGTCCACTATATGGAGAAAAAAAACCTGGAATGTTTTCCTCAAAAACCTTAATTTCTTTTCGCCTGAAGAAAGAAAGTCATAAACATCTTGGATGACATGTGGGCGAGTAAATTATCAGGAAATTTGAATTCTAAAGTGAACTAATCCTTTCATGTCACTTTTGATCAATTTAATGCACACTTGCTGAATGCATCACGTCATATTTGGATGTACACAAATGCAACTGACTCATGAAGGTCAAATGTCATTGGTTCTTATGTCTCGTAACTGATAATCATTGATGTTAATCATTCAAATGTGTTTTCATGCAGTATATCTAAAAGTATGTGGAAGATTTTCTGCAAATAGCTCACTCAAAGCATGTGGCTTCAGAGGTCCTGAATGCATGGCATACTGTGATATCATGAGGCTCTCTGATCGTTCTTTGAATCTTGACCCTGATGATGTGAATTGTAAATTGCAAACTGGAACAGAACTGCCTGAGATAAAAGAATGCCACTGTAAGTGGCTACCAAGAGATGTCAAAGATGGCTTACCTACAACAAAGGCAGCCATGTGAATAAATGCTACAAGAGATGTTATAAATGTCTGATTATTTGCCTCCTGGATTTCCTGGAGGCATATAGTGGCTAAGTGATTCGCTCAAGGCCAAATAAGGATAGTGGCATGGCTCTGGGCTTTCAAAAGTTATTCTCACCTTGCTGTAAAATCTCTAGGGGATTTTGTCCTGAGGTTCTCAAGTGCATTTCCTGACCTGCAGAACACCATCAAGAGCTGCAGAGCAGTACATGTGTCTGCCGTAGTATATCATGCACGAGATAGCAGCGGTATGTGAAAGGTCTCGAGCCCTTAGTTCAACATCTATGACTTGCATGACTGCACAATGCCTGCCTTTTCTTTTGCACTCCTCTTTGATGTCTCCTTTTCAGCTTTCTGTCCTTGATCGCTTCAGGTATGTATATCTGTCTCTGTTTTTCAGTCTCTTTCTCACTCGCTCTGTCTGTTCTCTGCCCAGCTCATCTCTCTAGACACCGTGCTAATGAGCCCAGCTGGGTGTGAACATCAGCGAACCATTTATCGAAGCTTACCACAGTTTTGCAGGAAGAGGTGTGTTCAGCTATAATTCAAATTATTCAAACCATCTCTCAAAATCACTTAGCTCTCTTTCCCACCTTTCATCACATCCCCCACCCCCTCGATCACTTTATCCTGCTATCGCTGGCTGTCGATCATTGGTTTTTCTTTCTTCCTCTCTGATGGAGCTTCTACTCTGCATCATTCTTATCGGTAAATCTCATCTGAGATATTTGAAACTGTTGGTGGACTTTGAAAACACCATTTACGAGAATTTCAAACCATCATGGCTAGATTAATATCGAATAAAGATGACAGAAAAAAAAAATGTATATTAAGGCTGGAACCACTAATCATTTCATCAGCATGTTCCAGACTCCCTGTGTTCAAAGAAAATGATGGATATCTCTATCCATCTTTCATTTGACAGTGAGTCTGAAAGTCTCCATTTGGATGGAGCAAATTGAATTTTCTTATATATATTTGATAATCTCCATCCAAATAAAGTCATAAAGTCAAAGTAACTAAGATTGACCCTGAATACATCTATACTGTATGTTTCCTATCTCAGATTGAATAACTTTTCCCCCCTTTAAAAAGCACTTAACACGAACAGGTGTTTTCATTACACTTCTTAACCTTCATTATGTTACGGCTGAAAATCACAAGAGGTAATGCATTTTTTATATTAAGGTTTGTCCTTCAGGTTTGACAACATTCTTTTCAAGCTGTTTTCACCTGTTTGAAGAGCAAACGGGTGCTTCGTGAAAAACAAAGAGAGAAGGATGTCTATATGAGGACAAGGTTTGCGCCTGTGCTGAAAGCTCAGACAGGCAGATGGGTAATTTGTCAGGCAAGAGCATAGATGTGAAGTTATTCTCTTTGATTCTCTCTCTCACCGGTCGGTGCATCAGTGGAGATGTGGCAAATGTGAGCAACCTTAAACCTTTACTGGGGATCAAATGCTTAACAAAATAAATTAACGTTTTACAGATTTGATTTAGTGAGATGCTTAATTTACAAAAGAGGAAGGAGAAAGAGTCAAAAAAAAATGCTCACGTTTATCAGCGTTGAGACCAAATGTAAGACATTCATGGGTATAAAAAGCCTAAATATCAAGGATACTCCTGTGTTTCTTTTGCTGAAAACCAGATCTATGTTTGTATGAAAGCTGATCCCCAGTCAGTTGTGGTCGACCACCGCGGTATTGGCTTCTCGTCTGACATTTGTTCTCAGATCAGATTAGTGAAGAAAAGCGTCCTCCCTTAGGAACTAATGGGGTTTTTATCTCTGCGGTAAGGTATGTGAAGCTCGCTCCACTGTCAAAGGCACCCCTAACTTGTTATATGACCCATTGCTATCTAATACACATACCCACTTTCAGATACGAGAAGTAGCTCCCTGAAAACCGTTCTTTTCATGGATACACTCTCACAAACATCTCACTACTGTCTGATTAGGCTCAAAGATTCTCACCCATTGTCCTTGCTGTTGTAACCATGGTTACTTTTTTCCATGGTTAGATTGTTCTGTTTCACTCCCTGAATCAAACAAACTACTATAACTACTAGATACAGTATACGTTGCTTTCATCTCTCCATTAAAGTAAGTGTCAAAAATGAAATTTCTATCATCATTTACTCATTTCAAACCCTTATGGATGGATGGATGGGTTTTTTGGATGGATGGGTGGGTTTTTTGGATGGATGGATGGATGTCTAAAATTCCTGCCATCCTCAACATTAACATAATGAAAGGAACAATGTTATGAAAGCACCGATCACATAAAGTGTTTGTAACACAGTTCGTATATACGGGAAGAAGGAGGCGGGAACCGGCGAACATTCAACATAAATTTTAATATATAAAATAAACAAATACAAAACGAAAGTAATGCCGGCAGACCCTCACGGCCGTCTGCCGGCCACACAAACATAAAACCATAAAATAAAGTCCAGGCCTGGTCCTCTCTCGTCTTTCACTGTCGTCGCTCCCCTTTTATGCTTCCGGAGCTCCTCCGTGAGAGATTCGAGGCCGGTGCAACGCGCAGCTGACGCTCGTTATCACTCGCGTCACCGGCCTCGTGCCGTTCCCTCACGGCTCTCGCCCGCCCTGCTCGTCACAGTGTTTTTAAACGTAAGAAAAAGTTATTCAGTGTGAGATTGGAACCATTTGCCTGTCTTCAAGATCCATATATCACCGTCAGACAGCATAAAATGTGTCCCTTTAGTCTTTTCATTTTTATCATCTTTTGTTTCCCTTTTTTGTCAAAGTTTTGTGGTCAGTCTCCCTGCATTTGTCATTGATACCGCTCTGTTTGATATTGATCAACAAAAGCTCAAAACCCACAAAGAAACAGATTTACGGAAAGATTCCCAAAGCAAGCAGCCAAACAAGCAAAACCATCAACTGCAGCTCTAAAGTATTCATGAAAGCACAGATCCTAATGTGTGTGTTCATGCCACTACAACATGTTTTTCTGCATTACTCCAACAACTACATGTTCAATCTGCAACACAAATGCTTTAACCTGTTTAAATAATGGATAAAATCAAGCCAAGATGCATCACACTACCAAAACAGATCAATCAAGCCACCTCACTTCACAGTGAGTGTTAAGTGCCTGGAGATGGAGGCACTATCAACAGTTACATTTATTAGTATTGATGAGCCAATAAAAATACTTCTAACACATTTCTGACATGTTTATCACAACAGGGTCCAAAAGAGACTTTTTGAGCCAATCGCCTGAGCTGTAAAAAAAAAAATATATATATATATATATCATGTGAGTCATGAGAAAAGTACATCATGACAATGCAGCTTGGCACTACGAGAATATACACCGTTCCAAACCCCACAGTCGTGATTATCCTGAGCTCAAATGACGTCAAAGACAACAAACATGGAAAAGACAATTTCACACTTGAACAAGTCCTCCAAAAAGATTCAGGCAATGGTAAAACATAAACTATCCCATAATGAAAATAAAAAAATAAAATAAAATCGAAAATAATAAATAAAATAATAAAATATTAAATAAATACATTTCTTTTGAACTTTTTGACCTGAAGGATCATGTGATTTTAAAACTGTAATGTAACATCTGCTGAAAATTCAGCTTTGCCACAACAGGAATACATTACATTAAAATAGAAAACAGTTATATTGTAATTATATTTTACAAAATTACTGTTTTTATAGTATTTTTGATCAAATAAATGCAGCCTTGGTGAGCATAAGACTATGCTTTAAAAAAAATACATTTAAAAAAATCTTATCGAAACCCAAAACAGTGTTCATAAATATATATACTAATGTAAACAAAATATAAAAATACAACTATATACAAATAAACAAATCAAAATCAAACAGAAAGCTTGTGAATACTCAAATCAATACTCAGTCCTAATAGAGAAAGATGCTAATAATGTAGTTTGAATCTAGTAGGGAGATGCTAGCCAGCCAAACCTTGACCCCATGGATGCTTTACCAATACACAAGAAAACCATTTTCATAAATTACATTTAGAGATTTGTTGGAATTTGGTTTGCCTGTCCTTATTAAATCATGATTATTCAATGTTCTAATGAATTTATAAAACTATTCCGACTAATTAATCTCAAGATCAAAGCCACTGAGCCTTTGGTACTGGCATGAAGAGAGGAGTTTGATGTATTGCAATAACTTATGTTTGCTGCAGAACTGCATCACTGGAAAGAACAGGGCTGATACTGCTGGTTAGAGAGAACATAGACTCTCTTGTTCTGCCCTGGGTCTCCAAATCAAGGCCAAAACCCTTGAGGGAGAGAGGGCAGCATGTCCTCTGGCTCCTCTGGATAAAGTAAATAAAGTTTTATCTCTTACCTGTCTCTCAAAAACTCCAAACTGCCTGGCACAAATCCAGTGAGCACTCCTAAGGCATAAGAGGCAGCAGGGGCTGACCTAATCACCGTGGAGACAGTGTTTAACAGATGGCATTATGGGATGTGGGGAGAGCGGGGGGATTTGTCAGTGTACTGCTTGTTTTGCTCCCGGCTGATTCTGAAGGTGTTACTTTCAGGAAGCTGATGATCTGTGAGTGGTGAAGAGGAAGAGAGAGAAAGTGAGAGAGAGAAGAGCTATTCATGCTGGAGTTTTAAGCATAAAACCCCAGAAATCTATTGGATTGAAACTAGAGTATTAATGAGGATGGACTTCTGAGTTGAGTTCAGGTGGTGGATCACACTATGAAGCAGTGGTTTAAAATGTAAACTCTGGGTTTAGATGTTCTGGGTTGTTCACCCTACCTAGGCCAAGTTTACACTGTAAAGCCTAATTCCCAGATTGAATATTTATATTAAAGTTTTAGGAAGTTTTCACATATAGCACACTTTAAAGTTGGGATTAAACAGAAGCTCGTCTAATTTCTTTGCTATTGTGACTTATATCCAAGTGAAGCGACTTCTCGACCGCTCAAAAAATGTATGTTAGATGCAATTAATCTATTTGACAGCCCTAGAACTAAATAAAAAATAAATGTATGGCTAAATAAATAGATAACTCATTTTGTGTCTCTTGGTGGATCAGAGAGTGAAATTATGATTAAAGAAAAGTAACTGAGAAGTAACAGAGAGAGATAAAGAGATGTCATTTTTGAATGGAGTTTGAATGGCAGTGATCAACGCAACTGATGCCATAAGGCACTTAACATTGACAACATGGGAAATGTATTACATCTGGATTTCATTCATACTGTACACATTCATACTATATAGAACATACTTTTTAACGGCCTCAATTAAATTTAGTACCTACTAAGACATGATTTTGGATGCAGCGCATATACTTGTTCTTAGAAGGTAAATTGCAGGAATATTTCACAAACAGTTACAGAGAAACTCCAAGCAACATACTGAATTAATGAAATTCTCAAGTAGAAAGACTGAAATAGTTTTAAAACATACTCAAATAATCTTCATTTTATTTACAACTTTGAAAATTATTTTTTATTGTGTAGTTATCATTGATCAGTGTGTTGGAGTGAGCAAAGACAAGCAAAGTGAACGGCTTAGAATCCTGGTTCAGCAGTCATAGTGAGTTATTTTTCCTTTTAAAGACAAGAATGAGTAGTCATGTACTGTAACAATGACCCATACCCATATATATATATATATATATATATATATATATATATATATATATGTATATAAAACATTCATGAATAAGAGAAGAATCAGATAGGAGTGTTTATACATTGTAGGTCAGATGCCAAGATATCAGATACATATTGGATTTAGAACCATGACTGAAAATGGTCCAAATCGAATGTAAAAAAAAAAAATTTCATATATCCTATGTAACAATATACATGCCAGATATTGGTGAGGAGAAAAAAAAATCGTAATTGATTTATCATGTAAAATGCTGCTCAATAAACAACAACAACAAAAATAATAATAAATTCAGTATTTCACGTCTCTAGCTTGTGTAATAATTTAGCTGGTACTAATGTGGCTTTTATCACAAATTGCTTGCAGCGTTCCTCATTTGCAAATATATTTGGTTAAACGCTTATGCTAAATGAATAAATGTAAATGTTGGTGCTGGTCTAGATTATTAATCGTCATAACCATGGTGTTCAACCATTTGGTGGGAAAGTTAGTCTCACCGCTTAAAGGGATAGTTCACCAAAAAAATGAAATTTCTGTCATCATTTACTCACCCTCAAGTTGTTTCAAATTTTTTTGTTGGGAAACTGAACAGTTCTGGGACACCACTGACTTCCATAGTTTTTTTTAAATTTTTTTATTTTTTCTCAATGGTGCCCCAAAGCAGCCTGGTTACAAACTTTCTTCAAAATATCTTCCTTTGTGTTCAGCAGAACAAAAAAATTTATACAGGTTTGAAACAACTTGAGGGTGAGTAAATGATGATGACATAATTTTTGGAAGAACTATGCCTTTAAGCTAGTTAAATAGCAAATTTATTGTATGCATCAGCCACAAGTCATATATCCAAGTCTTTTCAACAGGGCAGTGCTCATTTTCGATCATCTGCCACATTAGCATCCATGTATATATCTGCCATTTTCTTTGCCTGACTCCATTAGTGATGGCTGTATATCTTTGACTCCATATTGACTTTCTTTCATCTTCTGGAGGAAACTCTATAGCTGTAGATTACAGACTGACCCTAAGGCTCCCTGCTCAAGAAAAGAGAGAGACTTGTCCCAGCTGAAGGTATAAGACACACACACACACACACACACACACACACACACACAGAAAAGCCATTGACAGGGTGAGAAAATGCTGTCATGTTTCTTACAGTCTGAAAGTGTCCAAAGCATTCAGCCAAGCACATGTTCTCTCACCCACTCAACACCCTCCCCTTTCTCTCTCACACACACACTCAATTATACACGTGCGTTTGATCACACAAGAATGAGTAAGTCCCTGCTCTCTGGAGACGAGCGGTTTATCGGCTTATCACTGCTGACTGACGCAGCTCTCCTTCTTTCTTTCTCTCTCCTTATATTCCAGCACATTTAAACTGACTTATTGTCCTTCCTTTGAAAGACAAGCCTCCTCTAAACATCTGTTTCACAGTGAACGTCACAGGTGAGGTAAATCCATGTTTCTACTGTCATTAAGAAAACACACACCCTGAAGAGACCAACAGGAGGGAGAATTTACACAGTACGATCATTTTCTTGTCTGAATGCAAAAATGCGAGGTTCTACCGTCTAATTTGGCGCTACCTGGGCTCCATGTCCAGACACCCGATACCTCACGCAGCTAGGTTGGGCGGGTAGGAGGGGAAGTGGAGCGGATCGATACACTTGTTAAAGATTGCAGATAATGAAAATATGGAAAAAATATATTCCCCACCATCAATTTTTGATGAGAAGAAAGCCCGTGGATGCAAAAAGGCCCAAAAGAAGCAAATTTAGAAATAGTATACTGGATTAATAATTGAATGAGTATCTTCATTGATTTGTAGTCTTATTTATTTTTCATTGTCTTCAACTCTTTTTTTAAAGGCTAAAATCTAAAACATTAGACCCGAAGGTCATTGTGCATTGTGCACTTGCATTCAACTATGTTTTTATAAATGTAATGCAAGCTGTCAACCAAAAATTACGATTCTGTCATCATTTACTCACCCTCATGTTGTTCCAAACATCTGACTTTATGCGGAAGACAAAAGAAGATATTTTGAAAAATGTCTCATTGTTTTTCATCCATATAATGGGGTCTAAACAACTCACTATATTGACTATCATATGGAGAAAAAAAGTCCTTTGTGTTGTGCTGAAGAAAGCAAATAATGCTGCAGGGACGACGAAATTTTGTTGGCAAACCTGGAAGTTAACATTACCCTGACTACCTAGACAAAAAGCCAATGGAAAAATACTATTTTTAATAAATAGGATAATTGCGGGACAAAAGCTCTGTGGCCAACAGAAGTTTGTGATTCTCACACATTTTCTTCATCAAGATAATCTTCACCAATGAACACAGAATTTTAAAGCCTAAATATTACAACTCGCCAGAAGTAAAATGCAAAAGTTAGGCTATAAACAAACTACACCACAGTCACATGACTTCAACATCACTAGCACTACTCTAAAAAGTAATTCAGGGGACCTGTTACCACAACTTAAATAAATGCATGGTTGAAAGTTAAAAATTCTAATTTATTGTTTTAATTAAACCTTTTAAGTTGCAAACAGAGTTTGTAGAGTTCTGCTGACATAATAATGTTGATAATTACATCAACTTAATATCGTCTGTCATTTAAACTCAAATTTCTGCGTTAATTGGCTTTTTTTTTTTTTAATAGGTTGTAGTAACTTAATGAAATTCTTGATTCTAGTTCCCAGCATTCTTTGCGAAAGACTTGATGAGAATAAATGTTGAAATTAAGTGCTGATTTATTTGTTTTTAGTGAAGGGAAAGACCTGTTAGTGTTTAATGCTGTTATTTTTGACATTTAAAAGAGTTTCAGTAATGTTGAAGTCTTTGTGGTTACCATTGTGCTGAAGAGTGAAGGTAATACATGAAGGTAAACACTGCATTAACTCTATACGCAATGACTGCACTAATGCCAGTGACAAGTAATATCTTACTTGTTCTTTAAATACACATGTTAAATAAGTTATGTTAGCAACTTAAAAATCTGTGTTTATGCTACAAATGATTAAGTTCCTCTAACTCATTGTAGCTTGTTGGTTAAACGTAAATTTGCTCAAAGTTGTCATAACTCAAAAAAATTGATGCAAAAAAGCTTCGATTTTCATGCCATTTTCATGATACAAAAAAATCTAAAGTGTGGTATTACTGATGTATTTTATGTTGTAGAATAAAACGTATTGAGCTTACATTAACCACAAACCTTACATCAGGCATTTAAGCAAAAATTAATTCCAAAAATCTATTGACTTCTGGACAATGGAACTGGAACTTGTTTCTAGGATTCCTGCAGCATTCTATATAGGTTTATATATTGCTGCAATAATAAGTGATTAGAGCAAGCAATTCTAGCAAGCAAATGTTGTTGTATCATCCAGTTATGCTCAAGTTATGACATTTTGCAGAGGGAGTTTCATGGTTTGGGAGTTTTCAAGGCTTCTTGTTTTACTTGAGTCTAGTTCTATTGGTGCATGTATTATACACAAACAAAATACTTCAGAAATCAGAGCTCATCATTACACTATAAATGTTTGCTTTTAGATCTCCATGGGAACAGCATAGGAAACATGTCATTAGAATGTACCTGTTTCACAGGCTTTCATTAGCTCAAGCTTAGTTTCAAACGCTAAGGGGGCTTAATAATATGCAGACCAGATGATGCTCCGCACGGAGGCATGAAGGAACGAAGGAGACACGTCGAGACTTGCACGGAGGCGTTGAAAATGTCTGCTGTTCCGTCAAGATAACCTTTACATCAAACAGAGTAACAGCTGAAACTCCCAGAGAGAGAATTTAGTATTCTACAGAATTTAAATATATGCAGAAACATCCTACACATTGCAAGGAAAAATAACAAATAATGTGGAATAAAGAAGGTGAAATAAAGCAGATACCTGCTCATAATTAATATAATAAAGACAGTGCTTTGTTCTCGCTTTTAAAGTTAAGCGCCCACAACACACTGCAAAATCCCCCCAAATACAATATATGCTCATAATCAATTACAAAGTTGGAGTGAAGAGAATCCAGCTGAGTTTGGAAGAGCTTCATGCTGCTTTGTGCTTCTATAAAACCTGGAGCTATTCGTAAGCTATTCGTAAGCATCTCAATGGAAGTACATGATCTGAAATGTGCCATCTTTTCCTCATCATGAGCTGTCATGTGACTAATCTCTCTGGAGCAGCAGAACATTTACATCATGGCAACTCTGACACTAAAAGAGCTTGCATAGTCCCCAAGCCTTTCACTAGCCGCTATGCTGAGCTGTAAGGTCAAATACGGAAGAAAAATGTCAAAAATGTCCAAATCAATTTCACCCAAGGAAACAACTTCATCTTAAAATATTCATAAGATCTTGTCAGAATATTACAAAAGCACATTAACTTGTACCACTGAGCATTGCCACAAAAAGCACAATGTTGCACAGTGTAAAGTATACAGCAGATGTCCAAAACAATCAGGCAGTGGTAAAATATCTGCTATAATATAATGGAATATCAGCATTTATACAAAGATACTTTCGAAAAGCCGTCAAATGACAAAAATGCGTTTTAGAACCAGATAGTGTAGAAACAACATCTACTAGCAGGGGCTGAAGTGCATCAAGCTAACCAGTCAAACCTTGACCCTTTGATTTTATAGCAGCTAGCAAAGTATCAATGCCATAGCTTAAGAGACAGAGCGTAACATAATCTATTGCTTGCTATCACACACTATCAGTAAAAAAATGTGCATTTATATGAATATATACAGACATTATTTTCTCTGCACTTTCACTTTCCTCACCTCACTATATCTGAATATATCTATATCTCACTATACCATTTTTGTAATTTCAACTAAATTCAATATGCTATACTTTATCTTTCACTTCAAACTGTATTATGCAAGTACTTGAAGGCTGTAGCAATACTGCAGTCCTCTACATTTATTCTGTCTCAGTGTTTTTAAAAGGTTTGGTTGGAGTAAATCACAATTCCACTTAATATTGATTGATTCATACAATTTATTAAATTTCCAATTTTGACTGTAAAGTGCTTATTTCTACATAACAAGCCTATTGAAATGTAATATATATTATAGAATAGATATACACTACCATTTAAAGGAGTGGTTTATTGCGATTTCACTTTTTTAAAATTTAGTTGGCGTGTAATGTTGCTGTTAAAGCATAAACAACGTCTGCAAAGTTAGGATGCTCAAAGTTCAATGCAAAGCGAGATATTTTCTTTTAAAGAATTCTCTGTTTAAGGACTACAACAAACAGCTGGTAGGGACTACAACTAGCTTCTTCCCGGGTTGGTGACATCACTAACCCTTAAAATTTACATAAACCCTGCCCCCGGGAACAGGCAACAAAGAGCTGAGGCCATGTTATTGCGTTACAGTATGTAACACAACTGCAATAGCATGTCATAAACGCAAGATGACAACACGACAAATTATAACCATAATTAAACTAAACTATACCTGTTCCATCTTCATGCAGCATATATTCTCTAGCTCTGTAATCATTTTACAACAGTTCCCACATGAGCAATTTATAGTTTATCATGACAGAATATGCAATCATTAACTTTAAAGATTAAGATTTAACTCCACATCAGCTACATAAATTCATCAACTAACCATTCAGAAGCGTCCTGTTGCATTCTACATGTCACTTCCTCTTGAGTCTCTCCGCGACTCCGGTTTGAACATAAAAGGCTGAACAGTTTCAGTGAGTCCGCCCTCTTTTTGGGAGCAGCAGCTCATTTGCATTTAAAGGGACACACACAAAAACTGAGCGTATTTCTTATTATTATCAATGGGAAAACAGTTGTGCTGCTTAATATTTTTGTGGGCATACATTTTTCAGGATTGTTTGATGAATAGAACATTCAAAAGAACAGTGTTTATTTGAAATAGAAATCCTTTGTAATAATATAAATCTTATATTATTGTCACTTTTGATCAAGTTAATGCATCCTTGTTGAATAAAAGTATTAATTTCCTTTAATAAAAAACTGAACTTGTGAGTGGTGGTAGTCTATATACACTTCCTATTTTTTTTTAAAAGTATGCATGCGTGTGCATACATTTATACATGAATAGATGATAGAATGGAGATTATGTACATAATCACTTGCCTTTTATCACATTGAGCCTTTGAAAAAAAATGAACTGGAGAGATGGAGGGTGGCAGAGTTCTGGCTTTTCCTCATCAGTGGAAACGATTCCCATGTCCGCCATTGAGTGAAGGGCAGTGGAGATGAGAAGGTAGATTATGCTAAAAAATAAAGGAGAGGAGAGATTGTTTGCAGCTTAAAGGGTACGCTTCATTTCTCTTCATTTACTCTGAATTACCCCAGAGTCCCTCGGGAGGCTTGTCTTGCCCAGTGCCCTTCAGTTCATTCTACAGAGCCTTGAGAAGTTCACACTTACTTTACCTTGTAGGAAACTGAAGACCCGCTGCGGGTAGAGGTTATGTAAAGTTAAACGAATTCCATCTCCACACCAGCTGTTAACCTATGGTACATAATAGAGGGATTGTCAGGGTGGTATATGGCAGTTCGAATACATGTTATTTGAACTGACACTCATTGTAAACACCACAATTTTGCTGCATGAAATTACAGATGGCATTTTGTTTCATAACCAGGGGTATAACTGCAATTTTTAACTAAATTCTCCTCGAATATAGTTCTAGCCGGTTCTAATATTTATCTAAAATGTATAACTTCCTTGTTGCTTATTTACAGAATGTGTATACCCCCCCCCCCAACAGTCAAGTCAGAAGTGCTGCCATCAACTGTGTGACATCTTAAATGCATCTCTTTGATCTGACGTGTCTTTGATCTCCTCTCTGCTTTCTTCTTTGGATTGTAGGATATTCACTTTTGATTAGACGCAATACACGAGTTTTATCAAGAGTGCATATGGATTGAAAGGTCAGACAGTTGCATATTTATAGACTCAATCATTGTAATTCAATGCTTACTTATTCATAGACTCTTCTAAAGAGACTGCCAACGCAAGCTGTCAGCCAAACCCAACTTCTTCATTAGCAGATCCTACCGCGTTCTTCATCTGTACGTCTAATCTTGAATCAGCTCAGGCTTGGAAATCAGTACTGATGTAGTCAGACATCTGACTATGAGCAATATGCGTCAGATGGTCAGTGAACAGCAGACTGTGGGTGTGACGTCTATATCCAACAAGTGAATAGTGGTCAGTTTAAACGGCAACATATAATAAAGACATGAAACAGGCCATTCATGTGCCATCAGATTTTATCTACTTCATTTCCTCACTTCTGTTTCTGCAATATTGAAGTGAATTGAACTCCAGCATGGAGTGGATGTCTCATGGCATTTCTCCCACACAGAGAAATTGCCCTCTACTCAAGCTCCACAGCGGGAGATCAGTCGGTCAGACCTGTTTTAATGAGACACGCAGACAAGTCTATACGCATGTGTGAGAAAAAGAAAGAGAGCGACAGTGTATTAGAAAGTCGTGCTCACATCCTTGCCGCTCTTTACTCTGGAAAGGATCAAACAAACATGTCCTTCAGATATTTACACAGTCTGAAGCACACACACACACACAGAGTAGTCCCCTAGTGCACCAATGTGTCATGGTGATTTCAATTCACTCTCTGGCATGAAGGAACTCTCAATATCACCTTACAGTTCAGTATAAATGGTGATAATCTCTGCGATCATGATTTAAACCATAAAAAATGACTTGTAATGTATTTATGATAGACAGATATATACATATACCGTGTGTGTGTACTGCATTTTATATATATATATATATATATCAGGGGCGTTTCCTCCGAGGAGGCAAGGGAGGCAGTGCCTCTTTAAAAAAAAATAGGATGAGAAAATAATCCATATTACATATAAAACAACACAAATATGACAAATTATGACATTAAAAAGAGAGCAAGTCACTCGTATTTTTTAAGGAACACTGCCCAACAGCGACACCCACAGGTAAAGTAACAGCAGGAGTCATGCCTCCCTTTCCACTCATAGAAAACCATTAGACCCCCGGCGTGCGGTGGGTTTTGTGGGGGGTAATTGAGAATGAATGGGGGAAAGTCACGTGAGAGGAGGCAATGTCTCCATCGTGCTATGATTGGATGTAATTGGTTACGATTGGATATGATTGGTTTGCGCGATAAATCCCGCCTCTTGTTGACGTGCACGTTCCGCGCGTCAGTTTGAATGAACAAATGATGGCGTCAATGGGAAGACTAATTGAAAAGTAAGTAAACAGATCACCCAGTTAGATATCACCGCTTTATGTCACGTCAAAATCAAACTTGAAATGGACTGAAAGCATGATGACTGCGGGGTTTTTTTTTTAGTGCAATCAGCTTGGTGAAATTAAAAATACAATTCGTGTCTGTGACAGACGGTGTTTACAGAGCATGACTGATGATCCAAAATGGCCAAAGTTGACAATTAAAAAGAAAAACATCAATACTCAAATAAAATATATTGTTTAAATTATTATTGCCTTTAGTTATTATTTTGGAATGAATGTAGAAATGCATAAAACACTAACTTGATGAGATTGACTTGGTTTTGATGAATAGAACATTTATCACAATACATTGTTAATGCAAAATTACAAAATAGAATTGTATTTGGTTTCTTTTTTTCTTTTTTGATGTAATGTTCATTTAACAAGGAAGATGTGTCAACGTTAAGAGTAATGCACATGAATTTACATTGATTCATAAATAAATAAAAAATGTGCCTCCTCATTTCAGAACACCACTGCAAGCCACTGATATATATATTTAGTCAGTTAATTCAAAAAACGCGAAAGGAATTTACTCGGGTGTTGTTAAACCATTTAAACCAGTCGCCAAACCACGAAGAACAACTTACATGTTGCCTTATGCTCTAGTCTAGAATAAAGCCGCCTGACTCACACGCAGTCCACTACCGTGCCCGAGAAGGGTTTGCTGTAGTTTTGTTGTGGCTATTATGACATAAGGGAACATTTTTATTCATCCCATCCCATCCCATAACCAGGGGTAATGCTGCCTTCACGTGCTATCGGAAATTTCCTACTTCCCACTTCATAAGTTGTGACTTAACTAGGAAACTAGTATTTACCATAACTGACCCTTAGCAGGGAGTTTGATTGACAGACGATCTAACCAAGCAAACCAACCATGATGCCGAATCCGCCGTTTTGTCCGACAAAGTAGTCAGGTGAGTTAGTAGATTAATGCTGCGTTCCAGGCAGGTTTTTGAGCCTCTAAGTCACGACTTCAAACCACGACTCACGACTTCCAGGCAAGTAATGCCAAACTGCCTGAGTGTAAACAAACCAGCATGGCAGACCATACGGGGCTTATGCTCATTTACAATTATTTCTATTGCCAAAGGTGCTTACTCCTTGCTTATTTGAGGGAAACGAAGGAGGAAAACAGCGCATGAGGCAAGAGAAGATGTTATACCTTTTATTTTACGTTATTTTACCTTGCACTTGCATAAACACCGCATCCGTAGCGGCTGCCATTGTTGTTTCGCGGGCTTTTGTGACGTCAGAGCGCGGATCTGGGAGTACATGGATCTAGTACGAGTTCACGGGTGGGAAGTCACGGGTTTGACTGCCGTTCCAGTGCACTTTAACGGGTAGAAGGTTAGAAAAACACGGTCACGGGTTGCCTGGAACGCGGCATAACATCGGTGGACTTGAACTTGAAAAATGGTGTGTCTTGACATCTTTCCGCGGTTGAAACAACATTCTTTTTGATGTTCATTGATGTTTATTTGATGCTATAAATTAGCCTAGTATGGGTTCACGGGCTGCTTGAACTGAGGCGCTACAGCGATCTGTCATGACACATTAAAGAGCCACAAAATGGTAATTATTGTTTACATTTCTTTAAAAATTACAAAATTTGAAATTTGAGACTTTGTTTCATATCAAAAGTAACCTTCTCTGTCTTGTCTGTCGTCGCGATGTCACTGTCTTCTTTGCTCCGCGATGTATTTTTCACTGCATGAGATCATGATGTGTGACGTGAGAGCGGCCTGGCTTGTCGGGCGTAGCAACAGTAACTAAAGGGGGAGGGTCTTTGCGAACGGTCAATTCCGATAGCACGTGAAGGCACTTCAAGGCAGCATAAATTTACTCATTCGATAATTTCTGATTTTTATTTAATATTTGAATATATTATATTTATTGCTATTTATTTAGTTCAGCAAAACTAACTGAACCGAACCCGTCCCTTCCCGGACACCGTAGGTCTCTGCCATTTTTCAACTTCTGAATCTGAAGGCTGCTCAGCATCTATGGCCTCCTGTGCATTTCTCAGTGGATACAGCATGTCATCCAGGTATTTATTTTTCATCAAAATTGCGTTTTTGGACATCATTCTTCTGGCATTTTATATAGTGGGGAACTACGCGTATTCTGACACGGTGAAACACTTTTAGCAGTGCTCCATCACGAACCCACTTTTGTTGCCACATGAGGCACATTATTTATGACAGGGGGGTTCGAACTATGATTTTTCGGACCCCCAATATAACAATCTCCATTTGTGAGGGAACCCCTTCCTATAATAGCTATAAAAAGCAGGTCTATATTAAGGTCTATGTCATCATGTCTATATGCATAAGAGTCATACTGTTGAAAAATATATATACATATACACAGTATAGCTTTTAGCTATTATATATATATATATATATATATATATATATATATATATATATATATATATATATATATTACGTCTACTTTTTAGATTTATTAATTAATTAATTAATTAGATTAATTTTAACATTTTAATTAATGCACTATTTTTCTCTAAACTTCTTATAACACTCCCTTGAGGCATTTTGAATTAGAATCCCTGATTTAGGTTACCTGGCTTAACAATAAAGAAATAAAATGCTCAGCTAGACAATATCTTCCAATTGTGGAGCTCTCCATGGTCCTGAAATCGAGAGCGCACCACTTATATCCTCAAGCACATACTAGTGTGTGACTGACTGAGATCAGCGTTGACCCAAAGAGAGAGAGATAGAGAGAGAGAGAGCGCTCGCGCAAGTGTTGGATCAGTCCTTCAGAGGGATCTGTGGAAACGGCGGGAGGCGCGTGCTCATTTGTGACTGCACCTCATTGTGGTGGGAGTCCAAACGCTACCTTCACGAGACTTTTTAGGCTTTTTCCCTAACGGTTTTAACGGTCGGAGGTACCTCGGAAGCGTGGAGCGGAGTACTTTTTCCAAACATGAGATTCCACAACAGCATCGGAATGTTCGTCCTCACGACGTTGAGCGCGTTACCTTCAGTTTTATCGGCGAATAACTGTAAGTTAATTTATGTATTCTGTGAAATACTCCTGATAAACAGTATGTCAATGTATTAAACCTAATCTAGACACACTCAAACACGAGATTTTTAGAAATACAGTCAAGCTGCTCACAGAATTAAAGTTAAACCAATTAATGCAGTTTGTAAGCAGCCAAAACTGCAGACTGTCTTTTATGTATGAATTATTAATGAATGAATATATTCGTTGTCTTTTGTATCGTATACAACTTCTTTAAGACCATTGTGGCGTTTTAACGTCTCGAGACGTTGTTTGGATCATGATGTTAATGCCTTCACTGAGATTTCCGGTTAAAGTCTACTCTTCGCTAAAATTGTATATAATATGTACATGCTAACTTTAATTGTGGGGTATGTCCGAGGCCATATTATGCTATCACAGCTGGTCTCAAGCTCACACAGAAATGTCATTAACCCTCTAGAGAGGCAAGAGTCGGTTCTTAAATAAAGATACCGAAATTATCATGTCAAAAGAATAAGAAAGAGAACTACTCTTTTGATACCATAAGATAAATTCATAGAGCGTGATATATCCTCTTTCATCTCTCTCGCGCGCGCGGACACACATACACACACCAAGGCGTGAGCGAGCAGAAAGACACTTCTTGAAAAGTCACGCGCTGAGTTCTGTATGGAAGCTAGCGCGCGATGGGAAGAGTACTACAGAAATAAAATGCTGGCGATGCTTATGATCGGACCGCCTCAGATACTCGCACGAAATGATGCAGTGTGTATAGGTCAGGTGTTGTCTACGTCCCCCTAAGAATATTTAAACCTGAAATCACCTACATTGGGTAGACTACCGAGCTGTGCAAATTAGTAAAGCAGTTTATAAACATACTAAATAATGTCTTAATGAAAATGTAAAAATGCAGAGAGTGGTGTATGTGATGTTTTGGGGTGGGGACACAAAATATTACCTCATTATACAAGCATGATGTAAAAAATATTTGAAAAAAATACATGTGTGTACAGGTATTGCTATACTTGTGAGGGGCTTTTTTTTTTTTTTATAAAAATGTCCACACTAACCCTCACTAAACGACTTCTATTTGGGATATTCTTTACTTGGAAAGGCTCATCAATTGGCCAAAACATAATTTGGTTTACACACACTAATCAACTGGTTTGAATGAGGGTTAGTCTTGATATGAAGTGAATTATGAACATGTAGTCTTGATATGAACATGAAGTGTTGATGTTTATCAAATGCCATAGCCTCCTTGTGAAAACCATTGAGTCTATGAGAAGTCACTAATAACATAGTGAAGCCACTCATTATAAAGTGAAACCAATAATGGTTGTTTTGGGGTGCATTGAAAGACCATTAAAATGGCTGTATGTAAGTGTGTTTGATTAGTGTTGTGAGCATTTTAAAGGGTGCATAACTGCATTAGTCTGGTGTGCACTAAAGCAGAGGTTTTCAAACTTTTTTTATTCCAAGTACCCCCCAATTATTTTTATTCCCTTGTGTGGCACTGCCTTTTTAAAGTACAAAAGTATCTGGAAATATTTTCATGTACAGACCCATTAAACTGTAAGGAAAGATATTTTTAGCATAATTAAATGGGTTTAAAAATGTACTAAAGCCAAAACATAATATTGCTATATTATCTGAAAAATGATAATGTATCTGTAGCCGCTGTGAGTGAACTGTAGATATATTTCAAATATATTTGTGTAGCATTTTAAAAGTTAATAAAAGTTCCAAAGCCACTTTACATAAAATATTGCCTTAAAAGACTGCTAAACTGCTAAGAGATCAAGCTGAATGTGACACAAATGCAAACTACTGTACAGTACTTTTAAAAGTATGTATGTAAGAGATGAAACTCTTTTTTCACATAAGTATATGCAGTGTGTATATATATATATATATATATATATATATATATATATATATGCCAACAAAATAATCTCATGATTTCCAATTCTCTTTAAAAAACAGAATAAAACTGTAATAATATCATATTTCCTCAGCGGATGTTCAAACAGACTTTTATAATGGATATATATATAAGAATGAATGTTATTTCAGACACAGGTACTCGCTCAGGCGATCTGAGATCTGATCTGACTGAGATCTCTCTCTCTTTCTCTTTCTCACACTCTCTCAATAATGCTGTACAAAATACAATGAGTTTCAATGGAGGGACTGAACGTTCCTTTGTTACTAGTTCTAAAGTGACGGGGGTTTTTTCTGCACAAAAGAGGTTTTTAAAGACACTCCGTTGTTATTTCTTATTTATTTACACACTCGTGCCGTCGAACTGTATATCAGCCATATCACACGGCTGTATATCAGCCATATCACACGGTTACGAGCGTGATATTGCGTTTATACAACAGTTCGACTGTAATAATATCATATTTGGTAAATGTTAAGTTTATTTTACACCAGTTTGTTAACCCTTCCAATAAACTGTGCAAAGTGTATTGGGCTGCAGTAGAGGAAATAGTCTGATTGGTTAGCGTTTTGGGGTTCAGTGTGTATGAATGTGATTTTATTTTGTAGTAAGAGTAGTGCTCTATTGTGATGAGGTTGTGTTTTGTTGGGGGAATGTGGAAAGCTGCTGTCTACGAGCAATCAGCACCGCCCATGTCAGGCAGAGGTGCTGCAGCTTCTCTAAGACAGAGAAGTGGCGTTTAACTCGCTCCCTGCTGAGAACAAAAGCCCTCTGCGGTTTTCAATCTCACAGACTTCAGAGCCCACGAAACAGGTGTGTGAGTGATTGAACTCGTGGACCCTTGCCAGGAGAAAATAACTTCCCTTTAAATAAGTTACACTTAGGAAAAAGTGTTCTGAAACAGACAGCAACACTGAGATCAGGGCTATATGAAGAATCTCAGACAAAGCCCTGGAGTAAACAGCTGATTATAATGGGAGAATGCTTTTAACGAAACTTCAGACTCAAAATGGCAGGCAGAAATGGGTTTTAGTGGATTTTTTTTTACACATTCCCTTTTCAGCATTCTGTAAATAAAGCAGCAATTATTCTAAGCAGATTTTTCACTTTGTAATGTGACATTGTCTTTCTGGCATCACACCACAGAAAAGCAAAAATGCATTCAATTCTAAATGGCAGTGAAGTTTCTTTGTGAAGCATTTTCTAGGTGTTTATATATATCAATTTCAAGCACATGCTTCTTATCATTGCACTGGTAGAATTGTTTATTTGCCTGCACAGAATGTGTTCATATTATAAATATGAGTCAAAATCTGCACAACAGTTTATAATAATTAAAAAGTAGACATTTCAAGCTTTCTATAGATATATTTCTCATGTCTGTGAGGCATATAGCCTATACGCTGAGTTTCGGTTCATTTTTGTGGCGTGCTCCAGAGGACCGAGATGGCAGAAAGCGCATCCTATTTGTTTTCTTTATTTTACAAAAGTACAACGTTTTGTTGTTATTGTGAGTTTACCCAAATAAGTGCAGTTTCAAATGATGTATTACTCTTATATGTATGACCAAAAATGACAGAGTATTTTAAGTTGTTTCCTCTGTTATCAGGATAAAATGCAAGTGATTCCACAGATGCCTCCATGTCATGCATTAAACGCAGAATACTTTAGCTTCCACACTCCTCACAAACACTTGGATATGCACCTAATAATAGCCCACATCTATGTGGGTTAACGTTTGAGTGAGCAGCCAAGTTACTTGGATGTTTCAAATGATGAGCCATATTTGAGGTCTATGGATGATAGGCGAACATTTGGATTTACTGCCCGACATACTGTAATTACCACAAGTTAAAAATCTGTCCCTTATGGACTGTGTGACTTTGCTACTTCCGGTGTTTTGTTTTGTTTTCTGCGACTAACTAATAGAATTTTGGTCAACTAAGCCTGATGTTTAAAAATCTGTTCAGATTTTAAAAGTCATGTAGTGTATTCCAGCCTTAAGCCTCCTCACGTCGACTAAAGTTTAGTGGACTATTAAGGGGCAGCCCTAGATTTTTCAGGATCTGCATTTTTTGGGTTTAAATAAAAGATTATTGTTATAACAGACAATAAAAACAACTTTGTGCATCAAAACCACTCCTTTTCTGGTAAAAAAAAATGAACTTGATTTTCACAATTTGCAACAGCTAAATATGTAACATTTTTGACAAGCCAAACATGTCAGTCTCTGAGTAACATGTAATTTATTTAAGCCACTAAATAAACTTTATTCCATAAAATAAGTATAATGAACTATGCAAAAAGCTTTTTGAATGTATCCAGCATGTTTTACAATTACTCAAAAATCAAACATAGTTTTTGTCATAATTTTGGCAATAGATGAACTGTTAAATGAGTGAACTTGAGATGAGTCCCTGTAGTTGTCCAATCTGACTCTCATATGTTGATGTAATATATACAGACAACCCAAAGATTATTCAGACATTTTTTATAATTTTGATGTATTTTTACTATTGGGTGCAGGACACTTTAGTTTTATGTAAGTGAGGATAGCAAAATAAAGTAAACCGTGACGTATTATACCCAAAAATTCTTCATACAGTGGACTACCAGTAAAATTGATTAAAAAAAATTTGGAACCAAAAATTATTCAGACACTTTGACCTGACCTTGTTTTGCTTAAGTGTTATCTGACATAATTAAGATAAATTTTTTTCTGGCACAGTTTAACTCTGAGATCTTGTCATATTTTATTACTGTTTTTTTTTTTTTTTTTTTTTTTTTTTAACTATGGTGAATAAACTGTATTAATGAATGAAATGTTCAAGGTGTCTGAATAAATTTTGGTTTGACTGTATTATAAACTGGACAGGTGGTTTTTATAAAATGTAGTTTGATCACTAGTTGTTTAAAAGATTAAGGCAGTTATCATACTTTGATAAAATGTTGTTTAATTTTCCTATAAAAGATGATACATTTTTTACATGGTTTAATTACCCCATAGCAGATTTTGACTTATATATTTCTTTAATAAAAAGAAAGCATGCTTACATTAGCCTAAAGCTGTTGATGTAGATTAAGTATTTTAGGGAGCCAAGTCAGCCTGAATTATGCTCTGTGTGTTTCTGAGTCATGTTTACAGTCTTTCCTAGTGTTACGTGTGTCTTGTGGCTGTTTATTTATGGAGCTGTTTTCAGTTGGTTTTCACTACATTCATGAAATGCTGAAGGGACTACTTGCTGTATAATCAACTTTAGCCGTCTCTCCCAATATTGAAGCTAGATTTTAAATCATGTAGTTTTTCAGCAGTGAAGCTATTTTATTGATTAAGTAACAGGGTAGAGCTGACAAACTCTAGTTGTGTTTTTCTGTTGGCTGTTCAGAATCAGTGGCCGGATTCACAAAAATCTTCTTAAGATTAATTCCAAAAAAAGTTTGTAACAATGTTCCAAATGCAGTTCTGAACAGACTGAATGTTTATCGGTTCTTTCCCAAGACTCGCAGATCAACTAATGAAAAAAGTCTTTTTGCATCTGCCTGCCTGCAGGTTACAGTAATAGTCATATACGTGAACACTATTTTTGTCGCAACTGGTTTGACGGGTGTTCAGCACTTGGCTTCATGTTTTTTAATGTGCTGTATACTTTTCTAAAGTCTGTCTGTTGAATTCATTGGCACTCTGTCTTTTTGCGCTCTTGCTAGTGTGAATGTAGCCTGTATCAGTGTTATCCTGTGTATGGGTGCACTAATATATGCTGAATGTTGCCGAAATTATGTTTTAATTCTAAAATTAAAAACAATGTCTCTATTTGAATCATTTTGGTAGAGTTGTTTTACGGAAGTTTAACACACATGACGAAAACTTGTTTACATTTTCAGCGATTGGTGTCACTTCAGAGTACACATCCCTGCATATCCCTCGAAATAGTATTGTAGCGTTATGTGTTGTAATCCTTTATTACAATAATTACAGTAATTTGAAACAACCCAATGAATTCATTAAACATCTTACCTTGGATTTAAGGCAAGTTGGAAGTTATTCTAACTTGTTTACAATTATTTTTTGAAGATTATTTTCAAGAATTCTTCTTAAGTTTAATAATAAGAAAATAGCAATTAAGAAGCATTTTATTCGTAAGAATGTTTTGTGAATGCGGCCCCAGAAGTAGCGATGCCCATTTCATGAATGAATTACTCTTTTGAGTCAAACTGGTTAGGAAAATTGGTTTGCGATTCAGTATGAATCATTTGGACAGTTCACTCATGCACTGATTCATTTGGAGTGGTTTCTCACTCAGTAAAAATTAAACATAAAATATACGAGCATATGCTATAACACAATTAAGTGAACATGCACACAGATACAGCTCGAGCTATGAATCCTTTGGGACAGGACAGAGGCTATACTCTCATAATCCTCCATAAGGTATTCAATTAAAAAATGGCTTTCACCCTTAATTCCACAGCCTATTTTTTATCCTCCAACAGATCCAACTCTTTGTGCTGGTGTGACTGAGTGCCTATCAGAGCAAAGCTGTGGAAATAAAGGCCCAATCTCTCTACACGTCATGTTAAGCATAAAATTTAAATGTAAATGAAATAAACCACAGATATCTAAAGCACCAAATGTTTGAAACGCCAGCATCAGACGAGCATAAATAATCACAAAATGTCCTGTGTAAAAATATGTAAAATATTTGTGAGGCACTGACATCTGAAATGTTAATCAAAATTCAGCTTTCCAAGAGATCAGTGTGATTGTTTTCTGCTGACCCTAAAGCTGCGGGTCCAATCAGTGTTGTCTGCAGGACGACCCAGATGCTTGCTTAAATTCACAAGAAATTATTGTAAAACTGGATGTACAGGTTCGCATTTGTCAGGAAATGTATTGTAATGTCTTTGATTTGACTGTGCTTTCATCATTGACTTCATCTTTAGATTGTTTATTTCTCTTGAGAAATAAACAAAAATGATTACACGTTATTAATTAATTTGTGTGCATAATGTTTTACCTTTATTGGGTGTTGTTACAAGTAATATGAATGACTAATCTTGAGAATGCATTCTCCTGAACAAATATCTGAACTAGTTATCATCACAAGTACTAACTCATCTCATGCTAGGATAGTATACATCATTAAAAATATGTACAGCTCAACCTCCAGATATTAAGAGTCGAGCATACATTGTGCAGTATGTGAGTCAGGCATACTAAGTAGGGCTCCCTCCTGCTTTATGGCTGGATTACCTCTTGATTTCAGAGGAAGTACCTCAGCCCACAAACCGTTTGCCTCATTCTGTTAAAATGTCAGGATTACTCAAAGTTATGACACAGAATTTCTCAAACTTTGACTTGCAGTAAAAGTAAATGATAAAAGAGAGGGCGCCTGAAAATTAAATTTGGTTACACTTTATTTTACAGTACGTGTACTTACAGTGTACTTACCCAAGAAAGTACTGGTAATATAAGGAAACTACATGGGTTATGGTTAGGTTTAGAGGTAGGTTCAGAGTTAGTACCTAGTCATTACCCAGTTATTGTAATTGCTATAATAAGTACATAGTATGTACATGCGGAACAGGACTGTAAAAAAATGTGCTACCTTAAATTGTAATAATTAAATCATTGGGTAAACATGCATTTGAAGGTGAAAACAATTTGTATTTGTGCAAATTTCCTGGCCTACATTACATAAATAGAGTCAGCATAAACTGTTCACTATTTGCTCATTATAATTTGGCATTTGGTGTTTACATATTACAGGTTATTTATTTTCTACAAACACCCAAGACAAATACAAGTATCTTGAGTTTTCTAAATAAACTCAATTACCTTCACAGTCACTTAAATTGCTCCTCACTTTTAATAACGTCAGAGCTGCATACAGCCTGTGTCGTCCTAATAGCCGTAGTGTTCGTGAACTTTCAGAGGATCAGTGAAGCAAGGTGGGCTTACTGACTGCATAAAGAGATGTGTTTGGTGTCATATACTGCCTCAGAAAATTACTCATGTTAATTTGTATTCAAGGTTTGAAGATGCTGTTGTTTCTTTTAAAAAAAAAAAAATTACGGCACCCATTTCAATTTTAAATGCGGTAGATGAATTTTGACTCTTTTGCTGCATCTCAGGGATTCTCATAGAATATCAAATTTATTAAAGACCCACTGAAGTGCCTTGGATCGTGCAGCATTATTCAGTGTGTTGACGTAATTTCAACTGAAACTGGAAGACAGGGCGGGACATATCAAACAGCTCCGCCCCTTTTTTAAAATAGCCAATAGCGTTTCATTTATATCACAGCTCAGCCACAGCCGTTGAGCTTGGTAAAGCCTCAGCCTCAGTAATCTCCTCCATATCGCTTTAAAATATAGCATTCTGTGCTGCGGCGGTTCGCGTGACGCTAACGTGAAACCAGACATCATTCACCCCAATGGAAAGCACATTTAATCGTTCTTAATTGTTCCCTATCCCCTATATAGCGCACTATGAGCCATTCACCATGTAGAAACTAGTAGATGTGTGAACAAGTGACCGATTTCAGCCACAGCTTCAGCATCTATTTGTAATGTAGGGGGCCGGACGCTTTAGATTCTAGAGAGCATTTGATTGGACAGAAAATCTGATGAGAAGCTGAAGTGCAGCGTGATGTCATTAAAATCATTCATCCACATTAGCAGAAGTAAGAGACTGTATGTTTTGAACGCTTATATCTTCTAAATATGAATTTTGTCATTGTTTTGGAGCACACTAGCTTATAGATAAGTGTAAGGTTAACATATTCATACTAAAAGCTAAAAAACTTAAATTTTGATTTCATGGTGACTTTAAAGTGACAGTTATTGTGTTTCTACATTAAGGTCCCAATAGAATGGTTTTCACATCCATAAGTGTCCCATTGATTTTTACAGGCTATTTTCTTAGCTCCTGCAAATTTTACTAGTCAGCCTATGTCATGTTAATAATTTAGCATATTGCTGGGCCTGTGCAGTTCTTTGTAATATGAGGCCATTTTAATGTTTGATTTTTTTTAAGGACATTTTTGTTTACCTTAGTATGAAAAAACTTTTGAAAGTCCTTTGAAATCTCTTTCTTGGCAAAAACATCACTGCCCTAGAACACAGTTTCCTATATGAGGGCATTATCCTATAGTCTCTTTCTTTCTGTCTCTTGCTTTCAGTCAGTCTATCTCTGTACTGATCTTAGAGGAAAGTGATAGATCTGATATTCTAAGGATTCAGTTGGGTAGGGGAGTTTGGTGAGAGGGCCCTCCCAGTCACATACAACTGGCAAGAGGACCCTCCCAATCACACACAAATGAAGATCAAAGAAGGCAGGCAGGGATTTACAGAGATTAAAGCAAAGTGAAGGACAAACAAAATCCTCCCGGGTTTTGATGAGGGGAAATTAAGGCCACGGCTCAGCATCAGATGAATACAAACAAACAGAGCGCCTGCCAAATGACACATCTCAGACAGGAAAAAAACATGCATGCACAAATAACATGTTTTAAGCTTTCATAATGGCTGAGCTTCTCCAGGATTCTGCTTGTCAAGGGTTTTTTTAAGGCCAGGAGTTATTAATCAAGGGAGAGGGAGCTTGATGAGATCACTTGGAGTTGGAGCATGTTTTTACTCTCCCTTATAATAATATTATATGTGTATTTTTATAATCAATTTTAAATTTCTTAATATAACTCAATTTCGCAATTGCAATTTGGAGAGAGAATTATGGAAATATAGCCTTCCCCAGCCAGTCCACAGATTTGAATAATACACAGTGATGTCATTAAATAATCATTTGTATATCATTAGGATCTGTTGTCATAAAAATGCTGCTCACTGCTCAGTTTGACCTGTCCTGTGGTGTGGCTTGCTAAATTGCATGTAAAACTTATTTAAACAGCATTTTTTAAATTGTATTATAATTATTGTAAATTTTTTTTGACAGTAATTGAGAGACCATGTAACATATGCGTACTTTTAAAAAGCCATTTGTCTCATTTGTTAAGACATTAAAGTAGGGCTGCATGATTTATCGCAACTTTATTGCACGCGATTTGGCAAAGGCTGCAATTATTTTATGCGCAGCTTGTCAGAGTTGTACGGCTCTGTGATCAGTAGTAAATGCTTCTCCATCTGAAAGCCAGAGGGCAAATATGCCCTGCTGCCAAAGTAGGACGTGTCATTCCAGGAAATCCCATACTATCACTGCAGCTGAATAAACAGAAGATTGAAATGCTTTGATTGATTAAACGTGACTAATAAACACACGACTGCCTTATTCTGTGTAAGAAGCCACATCATCTCACAGAAGGATGCTCAACTGTCATTATGAAGTGAGTTTGGAGTAAAAACGTTATTTTAAATGTTGTCTTTTGTTGGACAAGATGTTAATAAATGCTTCTCATGTCTGGAACGATGTTTGACACGTGTTGCTTTTTCAAATGCACATTATAAGCGATTCAAACTCACAGTGCTTTCAGATGGATTAGCATTTGGAGCTATAGTTCATTGACAAGCTGCACATAAAAAATAACCGCAGCTTTGCGATTTCATAATCGCACTAAGCCAAATCGTTTAAGAGCGATTTCAGTGTTTTTTTTCTAATCGTCCGATTAATCGTGCAGCCCTACATTAAAGGGTAAGTTCAGACAAAAATGAAAATTATGTCATTAATTACTCACCCTCATGTCGTTCTACACCTGTAAGACCTTCATTCATCTTAGGAACACAAATTAAGATAACTTTGATAAAATCCGAAGGCTCAGAGAGGCCTGCATCGCCAGCAATAGCACTCCCTTTTTCAATGCCCATAAAGCTACTAAAAACATATTTAAAACAGTTCATGTGACTACAGTGGTTCAACTTTAATATTATAAAGCGACGAGAATACTTTTTGTAATAATAATAATAATAATAAGTTTTATTTATAAAGCGCCTTTCCAGGGCTCAAGGACGCTTTACAATATACAATTATCAAGGAAGAGATAATACAAGTAGACAATGATGAAAAACAATAATGGACAGGGAAGCATACAGAAGAATAGCGTCAAGTACAAAAATACAAAACAGGACTTAAAGGACATAACATAACATTCAGAAAACTATTAGTAAGTTATTTTTGTGCACCAAAAATAACAAAATAGTGACTTTATTCCACAATATCTTGTAATGGATGATTTCAAAACACTGCTTCATGAAGCTTCGAAGCTTTATGAATCATTTGTTTCGAATCAGTGGTTCAGAGCACCAAAATCCCATGATTTCAGTAAACGAGGCTTTGTTACATCATAAGTGTTTTGAAACTTCAATAATTCACATGACTCTGGCAGTTTGATACGCGCTCCGAACTACTGATCTGAAACAAAAGATTTGTTAAGCTTCGAAGCTTCATGAAGCAGTGTTTTGAAATCACCCATCACTAAATATTGTTGAATAAAGTCTCTATTTTGTTATTTTTAGCGCACAAAAAGTATTCCTGTCACTTTATAATATTAAGGTTGAACCACTATTAAGGTTGAGTCACATGAACGGTTTTACATATGTTTTTAGTAGCTTTCTGGGCATTGAAAAAGGGAGTGTTGTTGCTGGCGATGCAGACCTCACTGAGCCATTGGATTTTATTAAAAATATCTTAATTTGTGCTCCAAAGATGAACAAAGGTCTTACGGGTGTGGAACGACATGAGGGTGAGTAATTAATGACATAATTTTCATTTTTGGGTGAACTAACCTTTTAAATTCAACTCAAAAAGTTGATTTAAAGGTGTTAAAATCTTGATGTTTAAAAAAAAGTTAATGTCTGTTTGCCCGCTACCCTTTAGCAGTTTTTGGAAAGAGATTTCAGATCCATTTCTGTGGTTTGAATCTCATAGAATTTTATTATACATCAAATAATGGTATCTAAAGGGCCAAACAGAGTTATTTGTCAGGCAATCTTATCAAAGCTCCTATTTACACTGCAAGTACTGCTGTCATTTTGCTGGGAGATGATTTAAACAATGCCTGGTGGAAACACTGTGGAAACCCGTTAATCTGCCGTTAATCTCCCACCTTAATCAGCGCTATCGTGGTGGCCCATCAGATGGGTGATCGATCCCGCAAGCTATAAATAGCTTAGAGCAGTGTGGGCTAAACAACTCTCTGACGTGATGTACGTTCATTAGACCTGGATGCTTGAGGTGTTAAGTACATCCTGTCCTCTCTGAGATAATCATAATCACTTCCTCTCTTTTTTTTTTAATCTTTCACTTTATCCTGCATTGTTTACATCTGTTGAAAACTGTCCTGTGATCTCTCTATACCTGGGGACGGCAACCTGTTTTACAGGAATTGGCGTGTCAATCTCCAAATTAAATCTATTATATAGAATAGACCATAATACAGTATGCAGTAGACCCAAAATGTATTTGGACACTTAAATTACAGTTAAAAATGTAGAAAATTGTATTGCATACTCTAACAAAAAGCTTTTCTCAATTTGTTATTGATTTTGACCGGCTGATTACATTAAATTTTTTTTTTTTTATGGATGTTTAAAATCAACTGTCAGTTAGTGTTGTCAAAAGTTTCGATTTCGGTACCCAGTTGGTAATGAAATTTTAAAAATGTGAGGCTTTGAGTGCTGTTGAGTGGATTCGTAAACACCTCTGATTGGCCATTGTGTTCACAAGCTCATCAGTTATGTCTGCGATTGGCTAAAATGATCAACGCTTAAAAAACATGTTGTAAATAAACATCAATGACTCTCTTCACCAAGCGCTTACACAGATACACACGGGAGCATTTGAAAGCAGGCATCTATCAGTGGACTGGTCAAATTCAAACACTTCTGTGTGTTTTCAAAAGCTCCTGTGCGTTGATCATTGTAGCCAATCACAGACATATATGTTGAGCGTGTGAACACAATGGCCAGTCAGAGGTGTTTACAAATCCACACAACAGCGCTCAAAGCATCACATTTTTAAAATTTCAGTACCGACTATATCAAAGTCTGTACTTTTGACAACACTACTATTAATCAATTTGAACTCTTTAAAAATGAGTATAACATGTTATGAACAAATACTTTTTTATAAACTACAAAGTATTTTAGTCCAAATACATTTTATCTCTATTTTAAACCATAACAGATCCATTATTTGCTTTAAATAATTTGAAATCTAACAGCTTTTTGTGAAATGTTTTTCTTGAAAAACAGGACCACTGTATATTCAATATGCTATATTGAAGTAAGTGTTGCTTTATGTGTGAAAATCAGCATAACAGAAGTGCGTAATTGCTGCAGCACTGCTGTGTCTGCGAGTAGGACTGTGCAACCCACAGGACAGTAGATCCGTTTCGTTGAGCGTTCCACTTTTTGTTCAGTGCAGATCAGTTTCTGGTTTGCACTGTCTGTGGGTTGCTCAAGTAAACGGTACGGTTCTCTCTGCTGTTCAGTGGGCTGTGCAAGAAAACAGATCCACTCTCCAGTGATTCGCACTGTGCTGTTCGGCTGTGTATTGCAGTTTCATCCCACTTTTGGAGTGTTTGGCTTCCCATAAAGTGTTATTACTCAAAACTCAGTGTGTGATTACAAAGAAGGATTGCTGAAAGATTCATGCAGATACGATTGACTTCAGCATTTCTAAATTAAACAACTAAATAAAATTATACACATAATATTCCTCTCTCTTCTGTTATTGCTTGCATGCCAGTGATTACACCTCCGTGTTCCAATGGCGGCAAACTTGCCTAAGTTCCTTGCTGATCCCTGCTTTATACTCTTTCTTATTACCAGCGTTCCCTTGTTCTCTTCCTTTCATTTCTCTTTGCCCCCTCTCTCTCTTTTCTATGTCCCTTTGACCATATGATTAAAGCACTCCTGCCCAGGACACATACAGGAAGCACAGTAATAATGTCTGACCTTTTGAACAATGACCATGTGGATCCACTCTCATGCAGGTCAGAATGTAGAGTCCATCAGAGATGCGGACCTGCCCGAGACGTCACAGGCCCACCTTTCTTAGTCCTAAAATTCCACATAATGTCTGTCATTCAGCTACTTCAAAATGCTGCTGCTCCCGGGGTTATTTCGTGTTGGAAAAATATAATTATGTGCCTGTTGCTAGGCAAACACTTTACTCTACTGTGGTCTCTGTCATTATGTTGTGATGTGAGCATGTGTGCATGTGCATATGGCTAAAAGAGAAGGAGAACGTAAAATTGTAGATGTGGTGATTTTTTAAAAAATGTCGAAAGGTCAATGACGTGCTCCTGCTGTAGATGATGAGGCTTGAAGGGAGGTGCTTTTGTTGTTTTAACCATGAAGGGCCATAAACCATTTTTATGAAAGATAAAAGCACACATTTTGATCGGTTGATGAGGTGAAAGGGTTCCAGCTGAGGGTACTTATGAAACCACCAACAATGCTGGACTTGCAACAGTGTTTCTGAAGAATATTTCATTGTTCTTTTCAGTATAAATTAGGGCTGTCAAGTGATTAAAATTTTTAATCTTCGATTAATTAATTAATCACACATCAAATTTGGCTGAGAAATTACTCTGAAAAGATAATTTAAAGTCATTATTGTGTAAAGCATCAAATAGACATTTTCATTTTTGGGTGAAATATACCTTTAATATTTTTTTATTATTATTATTTTAATGAAATTATACTCTAAATAAGAAACTAGAACTGCCAGTAGGTGGCGGTAAATGCCTTAATGATTAAGTCATTGGGTCATTCATTCATTCAATCATTCGATTCGATTCTTTCACACTGCTGATTCATTCAGGAGTGAAGTATATGGTTCTCTTTATGAATGGTCCATGTCATTAGGCTTGTTGGACTTGAAGCGGATCATCACCATCAGACCAATGACATCAAAGTACCACGAAAGCAATTAGAAAGCAGACGGCTCCGTATGCTTTTGAATCGCTCTAGGTACTTGATGTCATTCACCGATCGGTTTGTGCAGCGCCGCTTCAATTCCAACAGGCCGAATGATTCACCTGATTCGTTCAAAATGTGGATTCAGAAATCAAATGCCGCAGTGTGTTGCTCGGAGATGAACAGTTTTGCTTTGTCTTAATGTTTTCGCTGGCAAAATTAAGCAAAACAGACAATTTAATGTCTTAAAATAACACAATATTAATTTATGGAATTTACTTATTTATGGAACTGTTGTATAAAATCAGTATCAGATTTGCACTCATGCTATTCTGGACAGAAAAACAGGGGCATTTTTTGCCCCATATCTTGAATTTTAAGGGACATTGTAACTGCATTCTACAGGCTCCATCACACAGTGAGTTGTTGCCCTGCATCATTTTCGTCATCAGTCAACTGTATGAAATGTCAGATGACCTACGCAGGTCTGGGGCGGGGCGAGTGCGTTAAATGTGCTAATATTTTTAAAGCGTTATTTTTCACCATAATTAATCTAATTAACGTGTTAAATATTAACTGTAATGACTGAGTAGGATATTTATCAGTGAGATGGGTTCTCATTATTTGGCTTAACCAGCGTGTCCAATCCTGTTCCTGGAGATACTGTCCTGCAAAGTTCTGTTTGAATCAGCTAAATAAGATCTTGAGCAACACTTAATAATTACAGAGGTTGGAACTCTACAGGATGCTAGATCTCCAGAAACAGGGCTGTGCACCCCTGAGCTAAACTTTTAAAGAATTCAGTTCTTAAAGTTGCAATGAAATGAAAGTAGAAACAGATCTTTTCTTCTGTATTGTGACATACATCCAAGCGAAACCGATTTTTAAAGAAAAAAGGAAGGACAGGGAATTCTATCATTTGGTTTTTGATTGGATGAAGGTGGATCGAATTGTGAGCTTGCAGTCGATTGTAAGAAAGGGGCGAAGTTTAAGTAGACTAAATAATTGAAGAAGTCCAGCATATGTGACCAGAGAGAAGTCTGTCATTTTACTGGAAGTTAGTTATGACGTTTGATTAAGAATTACAAAGTAATTTTTAATAAAACATGCACATATAAGAAACGTTTTATAATAAGATCAATAACAGCAACATAGGGTAAATTTTCATTTCATTTTAGAGTGACTTTTAGAGTGATTCTCGAAACGGCTTGCATCAACCAGTGGCAGACTCTGCCCACATTTGCTCTGAAGTAATCTGTCAACACAATGTCTATGAATAGGTTTGTGTTGATTAAAATGCCTGTTTTTCTACTGGGTTCAAGTGTCTACATTGTAATAACTGTGTTTGATACTTTTCTTAGGAAGAAAAACAGTATTGACAGGAATAGTCTGCATTATTCATATAAAGAATAAAACACAGTACTCATTATTATCTCTTTCAAGATATCAGCCATGTTTTGAAATGTAAAGCTATTATTTAGTTTCAAAGGGGTTGCTTGAATGAGGTTAATGCAGAATTAAATATATATGACAGCATCTCTAAAATATGTATAGAATTTCAAAGAATATTCACTTTCTCAGCTTTTGTAGTGATTGTCAGTTTCTCTAAATGGGTCAACAAGCAACTGAAGAAAGCCTGCAGGATCAGCTTTCGCAGTGTATCGTCCTATTCTTAGCTCTTGTTCGTTTGTTGACTCTGCATGTAATGTTTCAAAATCTTGAGTGGGATTATTAGCGTGTGTAAGTCCATCCCTAGTCTGTGCTTATGGTAATTAAACATTAGTCCAATTTTATGTGCCCTTATCACCTGTAACATCTTCAGGTCTAGACAGTCCATTGGGAAATTAAGTTTGTTTAATGAAAAAATCCTGTTAGAAATATTGCTGGAGTCAACAATACCTCCAGTATGTTTAAAATCCTGACACTGCCTGTTTACTAATTTCCCACTCAAGAAAGGGCTTGATTACTTTCAGGACATGTGAAAGTTCTGAAATATGTGCTTCAGTGAAATTTATAAGGTCCTCCTCATGAATTCAGACATGAAATATTTTGTTGTCCTCATCAAATGATGTCATACCCTTGAGGGTGTCACATAAACGTCAGGTATATCATTTGCAATCTCTGAGGTTGTATTTCAGTGCAAACAAATCAACCTCAGATGAACTTTGCAGAACATCTAGTAGGACACTTCATCACTTTCTTTGGTGAACTTTCTTAAAATGCTGCTTATTACTGTAGGAGTAAATCTGAAGGGGGTGCTGTGTGTCATTTGTTCGGCTGAGAGTGAAAGGACGATGCCGCAGCTGTTCTCTCTGATGCAGCGAAGAGCACTGCTGACTCAGATTATGGCTCCCTTATGGTGACAATAACACATGTGAGCCCCCTCACAATGGCGAGACTTCTCTCTTTTCTCATTAAGTTGAAGAGAAAGTGGGAGTGTGTACGTGTGAGATGGAGAGAAATGAGGAGGAGGAAAAACAGAAAATGAAGAGTGGGTGAACAGAAACATGGGCAAGATTGAGGAGGAGAGAACAAAAGAGATGGAGAGATGGCCATAGGGAGCGTCAAAATGGGGAGTAGGCAATTCAATGTCAAATGAGTGATTGTAAGACAAAATGTTGCCACAAATGCAAAGGCCCTCTAAATAAGGATATATATTTACCCTGGTCCATGGAGAGTGCTGCAAAGTGCTTACGCTGCTGAAACAGGAGAGAGCTTTAAAATGCTCCCTGGACACAGCTAATGGCTCCCTAACCTGCTGTTCATTGTTTTGTTATTCTGACGATACATGCATATTCTGGAAGCTTGAGACTAATGTGTTTGGGCTGTCGAGCTGTGGTTCATTAGAGTTCTTTTGATCTGTGTGTTTCCATGGAAAAGGCCATTGAAGGATTCAAGAAAAGCAAATTACGGCATGTTATTTACCTTTAAAGTACAATAGTCTTACATTTGGTATGGTCTTGTCATGCGCGAGATGCTGCAAAAGACGCAAGACATGTTTACATAGAAAAACAATGTAAAAGTAGCGCATTGGAAAAACACTTTCTGTGTGAACGGCCCCTTAGTATGCTTGATGGTTGGTTGCATGATTATCTGTGGTGATATATAAAAAAGCAGTTTGTAATTGGTTGCACATTCCTTGCTTTAAAAGCGTCCAGGACTGAAAGCCACAGAAATGCTTTTTTCAGTCTCTTTCATTCAAACTGAAAAGGGTCTTGACCTTTAGCAAATTTTGCCAACCACATTGAGCAAAATATTCGAAAGACTAAAATTACCTCTGCTGTAATGAACTGACAAGATTTGAGTGAACATTCTGATTCTGAACACATACTGTACCCGATATTAAAATTCCTTTTTCCATCTTTGGCTTTGACTCCTATTATAATAGTCACAATCTCGGATGATTATAAAAATCCTGACAACCCAGACAATTTCAAACATGAAACATGTTGAAGTGAATTCTTTAAAAACAGACCGGGGTCAATGACAAACTGGCACTGACAATTCAGTCAGATGAAAGGCATACTATATGTGACAGCTTGTAAGACTCAAGACTTTAATTAACTCTCAGAAACTGTCCGTCTTTACAGAGAGCAGATGTCTTTACATCACACCCTGCACAATGAGGCTATGCCACTATGATTAAAAGTTGTTTTGTTACAGATTCGAACCCCATTATTGAGCTGAAATTCTCTTTTTAGTAAATTGTATCCAGTAAAACAAAAGGTTTTGAGCTAATATTTAGTACATGCAAAAACATGTAATAAAATTGAAAGTCATATAATGTTTTTTAAATAATAAATAAATAAATCATAATAAAACATATAATACAATAAAATAAAAATCATATGATAATATTTATATAACTTTGAATATACCCTTAGCTGTTTTCCATTTCAAATGAAGAACTTAAGACAAATTCCTTTTTTTTCCTTTTTTTTTTTTTTTGGTTTTAATGTAACTTTTCATCCTTTTTTTATCCAGATTACTGTGAAGAGCCACTGATGACATCACTACCCCCATCATCCTTCCAGAACTCATCAAAATTTTCTGACAGGAGGTCACCACACTATGCTAAACTCAACAGAAAAGATGGTATGTGCTCCTGTCTTCTTGTTCTCTTGCCCCGTTTGTATCAAATAACATCCAGTTGTCTGTGTTTATGTGACTAGGGAATTAAGCAGAAGGGAAATTTGTCCTTGTCAGGAAAAGTGTTGATGTAAAGCTTTGGTTTTTTTTTTAATATCTAACATAATGCGATTTAAGGCAGGAACACACCAAGCCGACGGTCGGGCGTCGGGCAGTTTTTGTTCGTCAGCCGACTAAGTTTCCTCAGTGTGTTCCGCACGGTCGGCTGAAGTTGGTCCTCGTTAGCTTTTTTTCAGCCGATTCGACATGTTGAATTGGCGTCGGAGCTCGTAGGTCCATCGGGCCATCTGATCATTCTGATTGGCTGTTCAGCTACTGCCACCTGCTGGTACGGAAAGGCATTTCATCTTACGCAGGCGCAGAACGGACGTGCTACTTGGCTGTCGGCTGTCGAGCGTCGGTTTGGTGTGTCCGGGCAACTTTGGACCCAGACGCTGCCGACATGAGCCAACCCCGCAGTCTGCTTTCGTCGCCACTAGTTCATCGGCGTCGGCTTGGTGTGTTCCTGCCTTTAGCTTCCACAAACACTGCAAAATAAGTATTAGACTTTACACTTTCGCTGTAGGGAATATAACATTCCGCTGGTGTCCATGAGCAGTACTGATGTGAAAATCTCTGGTGATTAGCTGTGCCCGAAGCAAGATTTTGGAAGTTATTTCTTAAGTCTGACAAGACATAGACAAACATAAATCTCTAATGACTATGCAACTTATTTATAACCACTCAAAATGTAAATATGGACTCAAAGGAAGCTAAAGGAACTGAAAGAAGCTTCAAAACTTGCTCTTATGGAAATAAAATGTAATTTGTTTCTTATTGCCCAGTAGGGCTGGGCAAAAAAATAGAGCACTGATTATTTCATTTGTATCTTTGTTCTAATGTATTTATTTATTTGTGCTATTGCTTGTAGTTCTTTTTTATTAATGACTGTTTACTTGTCTTTAATAATCTTTGAAATTTATCTAAGTAGTTTTAGCTATGGTCTCAAATGGAATCGAGAATTGTAACATTTCAATGGTATCTAAAATATTGGTTGTCATAACCTTATTTATTACATTATAAGTATACATGGGTCAAAAACAATAACTATTTTATTCATTTATTTATTTTTTATTTATTTTTTGTGGTGGGGCATGTGAAAATTTATTGAATTCATTGAATCAAAAATCGAGAATCGAACCGAAAATAAAATTGAGAATCGAACCTGAAAATCGAAATCGAATCAAGAATCGAAATCGAATCGAATTGAGACCTTGTGAATCGAAATCGAATCGATTTGGGACATCTGAATCAATACCCAGCCCTATTGCCCAGCCTCAATGAATGTTCAAATCAGTGTTAACAAATTCTCGTTTTTAAGTTTTTGCAAATTGACAAGCAACAGCTACGCATTTCCAAGTCTGTATTTTCAAAAGCATTGTAAAAGGTATATTGTAGAAACCATTGGGACCAATGGTCTCTTTGATCTACTAGGCACAATGCTTTTAGGAAACACAGAACTGGTTCATTTTTTGAATAACACTGTGTCCTAACCAGACTTAGACTAAGACTAAGATAAAAGGCGTCTTTTCCGTGTTCCAAACAGAGTTTTTGTCCTAGCTAACCACGACGGTGACACGCAATGAGAATCAGAATATTGTGTTTTAGTAACTGTTTCTATTTCCACAACATTGTAGCTGGAACAACAATATGTATGACAAGTATGACAATGATAATCTCAGGTACTGATTATTTTCTTTATTTAATGTTAAAAGCATTTAGAGTTTAAATATCATTTTGCATGACCTTTATAGCCGTACTGAAAGCGACAATGGATAATTTACCTCAGACCTTGAAAATAAAGGAAAGGAAACAAGACTTTGAACAAACTGTGAACAAACAAATGCATTTATGACCGATTATTTCAGTCACTCAATATGTATTTTTAATAATGTTAAAAAGGTGTAACAAATATGAATTTGATTATGTACTTATCCATTTCGTTGCGAGTGCAGTGCGCTTGCAGAGAGGCTCTTCCCCCACACACTCTCCTGACTGGCTGTGATTTTGATTGATTTTGTCACTTCTCGTAGTCGTATTATATCTGGTGGTCTGCTTAGGACACTGTGCAAGAAGGTTTACAGCAAGATTTTCCTAACGTGAGAGTGAAGGGAAAGTTTAGCCAAAATGAATATTCTGTCATGATTTACTCACCCTCTTGACGTTCCAAACCTGTATGACTTTTAACACTTTATTTTAGGGTCTTTTAACTAGTTGCTTATTAGCTTGCATATTACTAGAATATTGGCTATTTATTAGTACTTATTAAGCACATATTAATGCCTTTCTCTGCATGACCTTATTCTGCATTCTTAATCCTACCCAATACCTAAACTTAACAACTACCTTACTAACTATTAATAAGCAGTAAATTAGGAATTTATTGAGGAAAAAAACATAGTTAATAGTGAATATGTGTTCGCTATACTAAAGTGTTACCGACTTTTTATCTTCTGTGGTATGTGATGATATTTTGAGAAATATTTCAGTGGGTTTTTTTGTCACTGAAATGAAAGTCAGTGTGTCACCAAAACTGTTTGTTTACCAGCATTTTTCAAAATATCTTTTATGTTCCACAGAAGAAAGTCACACAGGTTTTGAACAACATGAGGGTGAGTAAATGATGATTTTATTTTTGGGTGAACTATCCCTTTACATCAGAAGTGCCAGTGGATACAGGTTTCCTGAACAACAACAGTCCCCCAAAACCATGGGGAATGAAACCCAGAAGCAGTATAATGGCTGCTCTTGATGTGCTTAATGATCCTAAAACACTCACAGACTCAAAGTATTTTGCCAGAATGAGCTTTGGCAAATCACGGGGTATAACAAGAGGACTGTATAAATTATGACTAAGCAAACGTGTTGTGGTTTTTACTTCAGGGAGGTGGAGAGCAGTTTGATTAATGCAACCTAACAATCAGCAGCTGATTACAGTCTGTAGAAGCGCTTGAGAAAACTCCCCAGCCAATTAGGCAGTTAAGCATAGACATGCCATAAATTCCAGTTTATGCTGAGGCCCTTTGAGAGCGTTGTTTGACCTCATGGCCCAAACACACTCCAAGAACTTCCTTATGATGCTTGGTGGCACTCGCAAATGATCACAATACCAAACTTGGTAGTAGATTCTTAACTTTTCAGATTAGCAGTGTCTTCCAGCGCTAATAAGTGGGGCTACAATATGTCGGCTTGACCATGTCACCCTCAAGGCATTTCTTTTTCTCATCATGCCTCTTACCTAGTCACAGCAGGAGGTTTTCTTCTGCTGTGAGACACAGACAGGCAGCCCGTTCCCAGTCACTGCCAGCCTGATATAAACGTGTGCAGACACCAAATTTTGTTATCTTTAGATCTCTCCATCTATTTATTATCTGTTTCTGATGGTCATTAGAATACAAGATCTTTAAGTTGTAATTTATGTCTGTGCCAGTTATTTATGTCAGCTGGGAAATTATTTAATAAATTAAATAAATCGCTCATGTTAAAAATGCATTTTCTGGATGCACATACTGTACTGTATAAGAATGTCTTTTCCGCCTCTTCATGGAGCCTGCAGTGAAATCTAACAAGCTCAGAGTGTTCACCCTGACCTTATGTGAAAATCTTCACAGATGATACCCAGTCACTGAACAGCACTGATGAAGCATTTATTATCTGACCATCTTGTTCTGACTTGCTCCGAGGCAACCCTGTCACACCTGACCTTGAGGGTTTCCTTTTTCCACACCAGCTTTATGTCCTCTTTAAAGCCATAATATCTAAGATTTTGGATTAAAATATCCAAAAACCACTAGAACAATGCTATATACAGTATTTTGTTGACTTGTGTACTTACATTATCCCAGATGTTTCCACGAATGTTTAAATCCAGAGAAATAAGCCATTTTAATCAGGACATGGACTGTGTTCCTGCGTCGCCTATCAATGACATCATACTCGCGTTATCCTTGATTTTTTTTTTTTTTTTTGTAGAAACCATGGAAACACCAAAGACGCTTTAATATATTATGTGTTTTTATTAGACAGTTAAGCAACTGTTTGGATACATTCATCAACAGAAAACTGATCATTGTTATATGCTCAACACGGTTAGTCTCATTGTTTAAATCTCATTTTCTTGATTTACAGTGAGTACCATGTTTTACCATCCCTAATATTGATCTAGCTTACTGCAGTGTGCAACAGGTGTCTCATAGTAGTCGTCGAGCAAACGCACAGAGTAGCACTATAACAATTTTCAACACACAAATGGATTTAATATGATAAACAGCTCTACGTTACCCCACATACTCATGACCAGAAGAAGCGGAAGCGTTTGTCTGCAGCATAATAAAAGGTCCTCTGCTCTCGAGCTGTGTGTCGCGCTCGGGACGTGAAGACAACACCTCCCATGATTCCGCAAAATCACGGCATCGTCAAGCTACGCCTTTGTTTTGAATAAGCGACCTCTAGCTAATTACATATTGTGCCTTTTAAAAGCAACTGTGTGCGATATTGACACAAATGGATGACATAATGATAATCAGACAATATTTTGCTCAGTAGTTTTGTGCTGTTACCTTGACTGGTTTATGCCTGTCATGGACAGCTGACTCCTGAAGCCTTTCATGTTCTTTATATTCTGTGCGGTGAGTAGTTCACAGTAGTTCCACTATGAGGCAATATTTGACACAATATTTGAGTTTTACCTTTTATAGTGGCATTTTTTTTATATAACTTGTTTAGATGGATGCATAATCTTTGATGTCAAATTCTTACATTTAATCAATAAATTCAATTAAAATAATAAGGCACTGCTACCAATCAAATTAAATCAGTATAAACATCCATATTTGCACTGCAGAAGTGGCACAGAAGCTGCATCTGAAGTGGCTTTTTAATGCAGCTCAGAGGTGGCTTGAATGCATTTACAACTGCTTAAATAGAACAAAAAATGATACTTTAAATATGAAAGTAAAACTGGCATTAGGTGGCGGCAAGTAACTGTCTTAATGAGTTGAGTTACTGAGTCATTCATTCAAACTGTTCATTCGAACAATTCATTTAAACAGCAGATTCATTCGGTCATTGAATCATTCATTAAGCTGATCCATTCAAAATGCAGATTTATTCAGTAACCAAGGACTGCTGTGTGGTTCTCAGATATGCAAAACAGTTTTGTTGGGGTTTCATTTGGAATTTTTTGTTGACAAAATAAAGAAAAAATGACAATATTATGTCTTAAATGTAACTCAAAATGTGGGCAGTGTTCTTTATTGTTGTTGTGTTTCATTTCTTTCCTATCATGCCACTTGCAGTAATCAAACACTACTCCTTTAATATAGTGCTTGCTCATTTTATAGATTGCCCTCTCTGCCAGCGTTCTTCCTGCAGGTACCGTTTGCCGAATTCTGGTAAAATAAATAGAAACAGAGGTGGGTACTCAGTAGGTCTGCGTGGGTGGACACATATTTCCAAGAATTCTGTGAAGTTGTTGTGTGCGTGAGACCTGCTTTTATTTTTACTCCGTTCTGAACAAGAAATGCTGGAAACTAGAAAAACTACAGTAAGACATGCAAGTGTAGAAATATGCTGTGTAATTTCTAAATTGCCTTTTTTTTAACCTCAGTAATATTATACTGCACTGAGGTCTGTCAGCTCTCCTCTAGGGATGGATTGGCGATTTCTATCTCAAAAAGAGAGAGGCTGAGCCACAAAACTGCTGGAACAAATTTAATTCTTTTTTTTTTTTTCTCTGACCACTAAGCTTCAGTCCTGTCAGCATGATGAACAGGAGTATGAAATCTTAGTGAGTGCTTGAATTGTGGAGAGAATTACGCCCAAATTCTGTTTCATTCCTCTGCACTTTTTTTAAAGCACTGGCTCTTAATCTGTCCCTGTAGGTGGTGGGGGATGGTCTCCGAGTGGAGAAGACCAACAACCTTGGCTACAGCTGGACCTACGGGACAGGTTGAAAGTCACATCTATTGCTACCCAGGGACGCTGGGGCAGCTCTGACTGGGTGGCCCGCTACCAGCTACAGTATAGTGACTCTGGACGAACCTGGAGACCATATAGACAAGAGGAAGTGATATGGGTGAGTCTAGCTAATCTCTGGAACTTATGCATCTTGAGTGATTGCCTAGACAATATTAGGCATTGTTTGAATAATTTGACATCAATGATAAGAAATCTTAAGTACAAGTGAAAAATGAAACCATAGCAACTATAACTAAATGGAAGAGACACTGGTTGTCAAATGTACCTGTCGGTACTAAAAAAAGTAGACGATATCAGCATTTCTGCAGTACCTGGTACATTCAGTACCTGCTGATAGACGCTGCTTTCAAACGCTCTCATTCGTGTTTGTTTGAGCGCTCTCTGAGCGTCAAAGTTTTATATTTACAGAGTTTATTTACAAGTGATTTACAATCATATCTGTTGAGTGCATGAATGCAGGTACCTATCAGAAGTGCTAGTCAGTAAGTTAGTCAGAATCTGCTCAACACCACTGAAAAAGGTTTTTTTTTGTTCAACACAAGCCACACGCTCACGAATCCTTTCATTATGACCAACAAAGTGCAAACTCGATGCAAATAAGAGATTCATTGTACAATTAAGACGTTTTTTTTTTTTTTTTAATTATTATTATATCAGGAGTTTTCACAAGAAGCTTGCACTTTAGAAATTGAGTACGTAAACAACAAAATGCTGATAACAAAATTAAACTAAAAAAAAACTGTTGTCTTGGTTTACATGCCTACCAGTAACCTGGCAACGCAAGTAAACCATGTTTAGAAATCTTTATTAATAAATCAGTTTATTTCCCAATAGTGATGTCAAAATGTAACCTTTCGTGTATCTGACTCTGAGTATTCAATTTTTTATGTCTGTTGTGATGCTAAATAAAGCATTAAAAACTGAAGAGTGTTCCAACACGGGACACTTACAGACTCATATATTATCCTCTCATACAGTTACAGATGCAGCATTTTGACTGTGGTGCTTCTGCACGAGATAACATATTTTTATAATTTCTTGTGTCAAGAAAGAGTCGGAGTTTGCGATATATTTCCTCCTCCCCTACATCGAAACACTCGCTTTGTCTGGATGTGCTTAAATCCCCAGTAAGCATGCATTGTCGGCTTATTAAGCATAATCGGGGTAAGAACGTGCATGTAAACATTCTCATTGACAGCTTAAGTGATTATAAAGGGAGGGCTCTTCTCTTTAGTTTAGTTTTTCATGCTGCTACTGTAAGTACACTGCAAAGTTTCTGGGTTGAAAACCGTATGATTGACTGTGATAACCAATGGATGAGACAAAACAGACATATGCTTTTTATCTGAAGCTACAGAAAGTGTATTCTCTGTAGTGTTATTTTAGTATTATTTATGTACTATCATAGTATTTATTATTTTGAAATACCCTTTTGGTTACACTTTATTTTTATGGTCCTCTTTAGACATTAGATTAACTATAAGTAACATTGCAACTACATGTCAACTAACTCTCATTAGAGTAATAGACTATAGTAGACTGTTAGACTGTCAGGTTAGGGTTAGGTGTTAGGGTTCGGGTTAGTAGAATAAATTGACATGTAGTTGATAAGTTCTTAATAGTCTATAGACCGTCTGAATGTTTTGATGAGGACCATCAAAATAAAGTGTTAGCAAATATTAAGCAGATAGTGTTCTAATACTCTAATAAGAGTTAGCTGATATGAAGTTGTAAAGTTACTTATAGTTAGTAGAAAATGTCTAAAGTGGACCATCAAAATAAAGTGTTAAGCTTTTATTTTCATTTTCAGTTTTCATTTTAATTTTAATTAAAATGTTGTTGTTTTTTTATTTTTCTATTTAGCTTTATTTTTATTTCAGTTTTATTTCCGTTTAAAGGGATAGGTTACCAAAAATGAAAATTCTGTCATCATTTACTCACCCTTGTATTCCAAACCTGTATGAGTTTCTTTATCTTTTCTGTTGAACTAAAAATAAGATATTTTGAAGAATGTTGGTAACCAGACAGTTGACAGAAGTCACTGACTTCCATAGTAGGATAAAAATATATATATATACTTTGGAAGTCAATGGATACTGTCAACTGTTTGGTTAAAAATATATTTTTTTGTGTTCAACAGAAGAAGACATTTTTGGGTGAACTATCCCTTTAAGTAACAACACTGATTCCCTGTAGTGCCACCTTGATTTTTGCTTATGGGCATAATAATGCAAGACTATGATCATTGCTACTAATCAATTCATGTGTTGATGTGTTGATCACCTGCAAAATTTATTTTTAGTCTTTTATTCCATTTGACTGTCAAATATTCCAGCCTATATTTTGATTCATTTGCAAGGATCTGAATGGCCTGTGTGGCATTGATGCAAGATGCAGTGAAGCACGAGGCATTTTAATCAACTGCGTTCAGTGATGGAATTTTGTTTGGAATATGTTGATAAATTATTCTCCCTGTCTGAGATCAATAAAACACACTTCGGGTCACTTAAGACCTGTCAGTGCATGCGGCACATACAAATGATTCATTAGGCTATGTTAATTAATCCTGCAGTTCTCTAGTGGCTTGTTTCGGTGAAGTGATTTTCCACAGAGAAGAAATTTAAATGGGCCTGATCTCCATCTTGTATTGAGTTTCATCCTCTTATTTTGAGTACATTTCACTTTCCTTCAGTAAGTGCAAAGTAAATTTCCCAGAAATGTTGATCAGTATTGTGTTCTTGTTTTTCCTGGTTGCTTCGTGAAGTTTTTCCTGTTGCATAAAACCACCAAAAGCCTTTTCTTCCTAATGAGCTGATGGGAGGGAATATTAATTATGAATGAATTCTTAAGTAGCCAGAGTCCACTGTGACAATGCTGGTGACACATTGAATTGAACATTAATTATTCTGAAGGACATTTAGCTAATTTGCTTAATTATTTTAGATTATCAATTAATAAGATGGATATTTTTCCACTGGGAAGACGGTAGTAATTTGAGCAGGAAGAAATTTTTCAAAGAATTGTGCAACAATCAAGCCCTGTCGAGAGAAGTGCACATGTGATATCTGTCATATGACTTCTGTGATGAATAACAGAGTTGGTTGACCAACATTCAGCATTGAAATACAAAAAGAATCCATTTGTTCAGCCTCCAGCCTAACCAGCAGGTTTCTTTTCGCCTTGAAATCAAGTCTGTCACCAACAGAGATGGTGTGAGCCATGGTGTGGCCAAAAGGAGATATAACTGAGTTTCTCCTTGCTGTTGGGCACACACTGGCAATAGGACCTTGAATTTCGCATGTTTACCCATTCAGAGGAGGAAACCATCTCACAGAGGTGCCAGTCTGTGCCAAGGTGAGTTGCCATGCCAGCTGGAGCAGATGCCAGTGAGTCAGACAGCCAGCCAGACAGAATCCGATGCCATCTGTTTAACGCCAAAATTCAGTCACCCACTTTTACTAAACCGAAACACGCTGCCCATTAGATAAGGGTCTTCTCATTGCTACTGCCCACCAGCTACTTGCTGTTAATCATGGTAAACACGTGAGTCAGTAAGTCAGTATAAATCCAAATGGTGTGATTCTGCCACTTACACAATATTTATGAAGCCATTCTGACTGTGCATTTGTGTGTTAATGATTTTGGATTGTTATGTCAGGAATGTATGGCTACACAGGAAATACTATTTGAAAAATAATTAGCTATAGGCACAGAAGGGTTGAGGCTAATGGATGGAAGAGAACAGGAAAATACAGCTGTGATTCTGCAAAGAGAAAATTTGTCATGATTCAGTCTTTTGTCATGATTTCAGAAATGCTGCTGAATTGTTCCTTTCCATCACCAATTTTTTGAATCATGGAGTTTTTGTAGCGCAGATATCCTACTCTCTCTCTTTCCCACCATCTGTGTGAAAGCTTTCTGGGGTCTGGAGTACAGCTGAGGTTTTATTCCTGCTGGCACAAAGCATTTTATTCTCACCACAGCATGAAGGTGGTGCGCTTTGACAATTAAATCCTACATTAGCCACCATCCCCTCAACCTGCCTCACCCCATTCTTTTCAACAGCTGTACAGTACCTTTCGCTCCTTTACTTTGCTTTCATCTATATCTATACCTTGACTTTTGCCTCCTGTGTGCATGGGAGAGAGAAGAAGCAATTGAAAACCATTATAAAGGCATCCACAATCCAAGCAAAGAACTAGAGTGAGTGGGTTTCATGCAGTATTGATGAATACTACTTTTTATGTACATTTAATTACTTATGTCTACAGAAAAGGTACCCAAGCTAATTTTCTGCCAAACGGGTGCATACACATATAATTTTATAATAACTTTATAATTCACTTTAATGTTAATTAATCTGTTTTATTTGTTTTTCTTAGTGAAGCAGCATACCTGTGATTAGTATAATCCGCACACACACTACCATTCAAAAGTTTGGGGTCAGTAAGATTTTTATTTTTAAGAAATTAATACTTATTCAACAAGGAAGCGTTAAATTGATCAAAAGTGATAGTAAAGGCATTTAAAATGTTACAAAAGATATCTGTTTCAAATAAATGCTTTTGAACTTTTTATTCATTAAAGAATACTGCAAAAAATGTATCACGATTACCACAAAAATATTAAGCTGCCGAACTAAAGAACTGAAACCGAAACCGAAAAGAACTGTTTCTTGAGCACCAAATCAAAACATTAGAATGATTTCTGAAAGATCATGTGACAGAGAAGACTGGAGTAATGCAGCTTTACCATCACAAGAATTTTAAAATATATTTAAATAGAAAAGTGATTTTATATTGTAAAAGTAATCTTTTGCTGTATTGCTGTTTATTCTGTATTTTTGATCAAATTAAAGCATTGGTGCGCTTTAGAGACTTTCAAAAACATAAAAATATTACTGACCCCAAACTTTTGAATGTTAGTGTGCTTTTCTGTACAGCCATTTAAAAGCAATTGAAACAAAATAAACACTATTTTATAGGCCTAGACGACATGTGATCAGCTTTATTTTTATGCAGAATCTATCCAAGACAAAGCTATAATGCACATGCTTTTGTTACTCTAAAATAAGTAGGACTTAATGCAGAGTAATTTACTTATTCAAATTCTATCATAGAATATTTAAATAAAAATGCCATGTTCCCAAGGCCACTTGGAGTCTTGCATACATGTGGCTCTAAATTTAGAATAAATTTACTTATTCAAGAATCATTATTTCTGCATTAAAATGTTTGTACATATTTGTCTGTTAACTTGTGTGCAAAGACCCATTGTGTGTGTTCCTAATGGCAGAATGTGGAAAACTCTCAAGGACGTACTTGCATATGTGTGTGTGTGTGTGTGTGTGTGTGTGTGTGCTTTATAGCACACTGCTGATACCTTTGCCACTGCTTTAGTGTCAATGTAATGAGGCATGACTTGAAGCAGCATGACAATACAGGAAACCACATCCACTTCATATCTATATTCAGTATCCTCCTCAGTCCTTAAGTGCACACACAAAGACATACGCACTACATGAGACAACGGCCGAGATATTACACTCCAGCTTCTCCCTGCTCTAATGGTCATGTTCAGGCAGGAGAAACTGAAGTGACTGTTTGATGGCCATATCCTGTGCACAGCAGCAGCCAGAAGTAAACACCTCTCTGCCTGGTGCACTGTATGTTTGGGCACGCAAGATAAAATTTTTCAGTCCGATGCAGAGGCAATACCTGATATGTTCCAGTCCAATATTGTTGAACACAATTTACCGCCTCATTGTCCCGGTGCATGCAGACCTAGTTTGGTTGTTTTTCCTGGCAAGGTGACACTACATATGTTTGCAGGTTGATATGAACAGCTTCAGATACAGCTGCAGCCCTTCGTCTTTGTGTATTTGTGTGTATTTTGACTTTCATTCTTTTTTTCTCTCTTTATTTATTTATTTATTTATTTTTATGTGTACAAAAACATCAGTGCAGTGTTTCCCAATCCTGTTCCTGGAGGCACACCAACAGTACACATTTTGGATGTCTCCCTTATCTGACCCATATATTTCTGGTCTTGGAGAAGGGGTGGGCACTTCCAGTCCTGGAGGGCCACTTTACTGGACAGTTTAGCTCCATCTCTAATCAAACACACCTGCCTGCAATTTTCAAGGAATCCTGAAGACTGAGGTTAGATTTTTCAGTTGTGTGGGATGAAGCTAAACTCTGCAGGACAGTGGTCATCCAGAGTGCCCCACCCCTGTCTTGCAGTCTCTACAAACAAGCTGATGAGTTAAATCAGGTGTGTTAAATTAGGAAAAGTTTGAAAACGTGTACTGTTGGTGGTCTTTTAGGAACAGGGTTGGGAAACACTGCATTTAGTCCGGTGTGGTGAGAAATCGAGTTGTCGTGCTAAGTACACAAAAGGTAGGTGGTCGTAGCAGCAAACACACTGTGTGATGATCATGCTGAATTTCTGACACTGTCAGAAAATTATCGCAGTCTATCTTTGGTCGCAAGACCGTGACAACGGCCGTCTTTGAACCTCCCTTACTGTATGACATAGGACCCCCATTTAGGAGCCACAATCACTGAAATTGCCACAATTGTTTCACTATGTTAATCTTTTGTCTGGGACAGCCGGGCTTTAGTGCACACAAATTTATAAATAGGTCAGGGATGGGTAATTCCAGTCCTGGAGGGTCACTGTCCTGTAGGGTTTAGCTCCATCCCTAATCAAACACACCTGAAAGTCTTCAAGATTACTTGAAATTTCTTTATAAAAGAATTATATTATGAAGAATAAACCCAAATAACTATATCTGAATTCTTATGTGTGCATGGTATCAAAACTGAATATTTTTGTTATATAAAGTGAACCTTGAAAGGTGAGTGATTAACTTTACACTTGTATATACGCTTTTCCGTGCCTTTAAAATGACTAAAATACTGCATGTAAAATTAAAATAACTTGCAGAATCATTTAATGCCATTCACTAGAGACTTGCTTTCTGCAACTCTGGTATCATCTAGAATTCCAAGTTTCCAGCTTGTAAATACGACTTCACTTGGTGTGCTCAGAACTCGTAATTATATTTTATACTGCACACGAAGGGCACAATAATATAGACAATATAAAATAATATAATTTAATTATAATCTATATTTAGGTCAGTGAGCCCAATGCAAGTCTGTAGTGAATGGCAAAAGTTAATAACTCAACTTTCAAGGTTAAGCTAGTTATTTTAGTTTACAAAGTTATAAATATAGATATTTTTCTCACAAAAACCCATCGCTTCACTTCAGAAGGCCTTTATTAACCTCCTGGAGATGTATGGATTATTTGTATGATGAATGGATGCATTTTTATGGGCTTCAAAAGCTGTCCCTCCATTTACTACCATTATAAAGCTTGGAAGAGCCAGGCTATTTTTAAATATATCTCCGATTGTGTTCGTCTGAAAGATAGTCATACACACCTAGGATGCCTTGAGGGTGAGTAAATCATGGGATAATTTTCATTTTGGATGAACTATCCCTTTAATGTGTTTTTATTGCAACTATAGTGTCCATTATAGCCGTCTTGAAAATGTTTTAAATGTCAGAAAAAGTTGGCGAGTATCCTTGTTTGTTAGCTTGTTAATGTTTAGCATGTATTTATTTAGCAGACACTTTAATAATACAAGCATATGTGATTAATCTAAGAGAAGTTAACTGCTATCTGATTGTTAGCTACAGAGGGAGAAACGGACCAAGACAAATGAAGATGCGTGTCGGCAGACAGCAACTTTAATCACAGTACTACTGTATCCCCATTCATTCCATTGTCAAAAGGCAGGAACACACCAAGCCGACGCAGACGAACTAGTGGCGACGAAAACAGACTGCGGGGTTGGCTCACGTCGGCAGCGTCTGTGTCCAAAGTTGCCCTGACACACCAAACCAACGCTCGACAGCCGACGGCCAAGTAGCATGTCCGTTCTGCGCCTGTGTAAGATGAAATGCCTTTCCGAACCAGCAGGTGGCAGTAGCCAATCAGAATGATCAGATGGCTCGACGGACTGACGAGCTCCGACGAGGACCAACTTCAGCCGACGATGAGGAACACACTGAGAAAACTTAGTTGGCCGTCGAACAAACTGCCCGACTGCCGACCGTCGGCTTGGTGTGTTCCTGTCTTAAGGAATATTCATTGAAATTCATCTCTAGATGTAGCTAGAAATTGCAGTTGTGTCTTCTTGGAAAAAAATTTGATTTTATACATTGATTTGATTTGTACATGTTTTTGTCCTTGACGTTATTTTGAACAGTGTAGCTGTGAGAAATATTACTGGTGGCAGAGTTTTCACTAGTCTAAATGGAAAGTGTTTAGTTTGAATCAGCTTTTCTGTGAGGTACAGAGATGGAATGTTTATAACAGATTGGCTGCTGAATGGGGAATTGCTGTACAGTGTTTGCATTAGATTGCTGATGGAGTTATATAGGTAGATGTTTTTTTATTAAGCAAGCTCTCCAGATATCAAAGCAGTAGTGAAAGCACAAAGCAGCAGTGAAGAGGTCCGGTTTTTCTTCGAAACACTGGCTTTTAAAGCTACAAGCTAATTTAAAGTACGACTCATTTTTTAAAAAAAGGATTTTGTGAAGTTAACTAACAGATGATATATTTAATTATTAATGTATTTTAATGTAATGTATTTTTAATTATTTGCAATAAATGTAGAAAACTTCAAAATTTATACATGCATACATTTATTGAACTTCAATATAGTAATGAACAACTGCATTTGACTAAATATTCTGTGAAATTATTGAAAAAAAAAAATATTTTAATACTTTGTATATCACCACAAAAAAAGTTAACATTTTGTTTAAACAGTTGGTTTTAAATGAATCAATTCAAAGAGAATCAAAATCCCCATTCTAATGAGCTGCTTTTAGTTAATTACCAAGATTCAGAGGTCTATAGAGCTGGTCTATTATGGACAAGTCATCTGTGTACACAGGTTCTGGTTCAGTAACACAAACAAACTAACCAGAAACTCAAGCTCTTTTTACAGTTATTTTATATCATGTAGGCAATATCTTGCACCTCAGACTTTATTTTTAACTGATTTCATTATACCAGAAAATAGTTACACCAGAAAGGATTTTAACTGTAGTCTTATTGGTTTATATTATAGTTATTTGGACAAAATTGCAGGCTAATCACAAAACATTGTGGAGAAATTTAAAGCAGGGAGGCATAAAAGTAGCTATTTATTTCCTCCTGAATGATTGTGTGTTGATTTATGACTAGTTGATGTGGCTCCTGCTCCTTGGGGTTGTGCATTATTTAGAAATATATCAAATGAAAAAGATTTGCCTGTTCATTATTAGAAGAAAAATGCTTTGTTTGAAACTGACCACCCAAAGAGGTCACCTTGTTGTCATTTTATTTTATATTAAATGCAAAACCTATCATTTTGAAAATGTCAAATGCAAGAAAATTTGCATTTATACTCAAATTATCTAAATTTAATATCATTTAACACTCTTTTGGAGTTTTGGAGTTGGTGTTGTCAGAGCCTTAAGACCTGGTGGTGGCAGATCCAGTTCTCACGATGGAAAGAACGCTCTCTGCAGAGTTATTGTTTGGATTTCTGTAGTGCCTCCGATTGACTAGTTGTTGCTTGTTTAGTTTGGGCTTATTGCGATGTCTCTGAAATCGATTTCATCTGCCTCTCCACTGCTGGTTTATGTTCACGTGATCCACCAAGTGGAAAGCCCTAGACGTGCACAAACCCACACGTGTACACAAAATCAATATGTTTCATTTCAGAACTCTCTCTTATCTGTTCCTCTGTGCTTGGATTGGTAAAGCAGATTAACCTAGACTTTTTCAGCTCTGGCTAAAATAATACTATTGAAAATGATGTGGCAGAATATGAAAGTCCCTTATCATTGTACAATAAAGATCAGTTGTCAATTTCACACAAAAACAATACATGACATCCATGATGAGTAATATTTGAGTAATATTTACTGGAATAAGGCATGTTTTTAAGGCACAGTGCAGTGGTTTGGAAAGAAAGATAATCATTTTAATGAAATGTATTAATGCTGGGCGTTATACTGGTTCATATGGTATACCGGTTTTAATTTCGAGACCGATATGTATTTTTCAAAAACCGCCATACCGGTGTGTAGCTGAAACAGCTGCTGTCTCTATTCAATGGCCATGAAGCGCTATGTAGAGCGTATAGAGAGCGGGCTTCTATTAACTGCATATCCTTCTTACACCAATGGAGACAAATTTATAACACAACAATAAATAACTCACAAAATGATCTCTCTTTAATACTGCAAATATCATGTAGATAGTGATGTGACATTTAAACTGAGGCTTCTGAGCTTGTGCTGAGCACAAATGGGCGTGCCGGATGAAGCCTCGATTCGAGGCTTGTGTTGGTAACGTAGAAATCACGTGACCAATGACAAACAAAGCCTCACTTTCTGTCCAATCACGTGCGCGATTCACTTTGCGTGTCGGAATGTTCGAACCCCCAGATCTTTACGAGTAGGTTTTCATTCAGACTTATTCAGTTACATTTTTAAATAATCAGTCATACAAATAATATGAAGAATACAAACTATTTCAGGAAAATAAAATATTTGCCATATGCAATTCATATACGTATGTGTATATTTATTCTTCTGTTACATCATATTGATATTCATACTGGCATTAAATTGATATTCATACTGGCATTAAATTCAACATACACGCGCGCGCACTATTAGGCTTTTATTTGAGCACGTATGAAACCATGGAATGTGTGGTGGCTGCTTCGTCCGACTAAGCTTCTTTCACAGGGTTTTGGCTGCTACATTTTTAACTAAACACCGCTGTTTTCGGCACTCTCGAAGCTTTGAATCTTTTCTCGGAACAATGAGGGGAAAGCCTCAGTGCTTCATGAGGCTTCATTTGCCCATCACTACATGTAGAGCCATATGATTTCCACGATGCAGAAAACACGGATGAAATCACGGAATCCAGTCACAAATAGAACTTACTGTATAAAGCAGAACGTCACAGAATTTGGCAATTTTTGGATGAATAAATCAAAAGTCAGGCTGTACAATGAATCAGATATCGATACAGACTAGTGTCTGTGAATATTAAAGCTAAAAAAGCCTGCTATTGAAATTTGAAGTCTGTATGAATGAGCACCGCATTTTCGTCTATTACTACACATCCTGAAGCACGCGTGACGCTCGCGATGATTTCAGTGTCTGCTGTCTCACTCACTATACATGAACATCATCTGCGGAGCTGCTCTTAGGGTCACTTTATGAACATTTCACCATTTAATTTGATAAAACTATCGACATTTGTCGTATCATGTACACAGGAAGTCAAAGGTCTTCACGACCCTGTCAAAATAAAAGTTCGGTATAACTTGAAATAACAGAAATATACTATTGCACAATCGAGTATACTTTAATTAATAGAGATAATAATAATAATAATAATAAACACCATTTATTAAAACAAACTCAAAGGTCTTCATTGAAATGACAGAAATTGCACAGTAAAAATGTAGCCTATTATTAATATTATTCTGTCTGGCTAGAATCTTAAAAAAAACCGTGATAGAGATTTTTGGTCAAACCGCCCAGCACTAAAATGTATGCAATCTCTAAATACATATTGTAAGTAGAATCTGTGGTGGTGGTAGGCTATTAAAATATTAATAAATGCCATTATTGATATTTTTCCAATTTAAAAATCTTTTTTTTTTTTTCCTCACAATTAACAGCAGAATTTGAGGTTTGATTGCAAATTTAATCTTCAGCATCATGAAAAGGTCAGAGCTGCTGTGTTGTGTTTTGTGCTTTGGCACTGATCTCCAAGACTTTTCATAATGTTTCTTTTTTCATTAAGCGCTTTGATGCCTTTGCTCTGCAAACCGCCCACTTTTTACCCCACATAATACGATTTTGGTGTCCATTTAAAATCAATGGCAATGACTGGAAGGAGCTTTAGCGTAAGCCGCTAACAGCGGCTAATGTGGCAAGGAGGATTTATCACGTTGTGACAGATTCTATTAAACCACTCTAAAAAGGTCAATCAGTTCAGAAACGTGTTTATAGATATTTTCTCCCGGCCTTTCTCGTATGCTGCTCTGTCTCTGTCTGGCTCTAAAGTTGTTTGGCTAGTCGTCAGGTGTGGTCCAACATGTCTTTGTGTTTCCACAGAGCTGGAGGTGACCATGGAAAATATTGATTATGTTGAGCTAAAGCCACTAACGGCTTAATCAGATCATCTCACTGTTATGAAGAATCTGTTTGCTGATAGAGCTTTAGCTGCAACATGTTTCTTTGATCTCTTCTTCTCTTTTTTTAAAGGACTAAAAATATTTTTGGAGTATTCAAATAGCAAATGTTGAAGTCTGAATCGACCAAGATCACACACAAAAACAATGATAATTTATATAGCTCAAAAACTTCATCGCCTTCCCAGCTTTCATCCCTCCTCTTTCAAACAAGGTTCGATAGAGTTAATTGACCTCCGAATTGAACTTTACAAGCAACACAAAATGTCAGCAGTACCTTTAAAATGCAAAATAATAATGATTATAATTAAAAAATCCATACATGCCGTCTGTGTATTGACTCTATATTGGGATGAAAGAGTACACTGTGTTATATTATATTGATTAGCTTCCTCTCACTTTAGTTCAAAGCATTCAAATACCATCACATTGGCCAAATGAAGAAACAAGGAAGTTGCTAGACAACAAGTCAGTTATAACCCTAACCTCTATAAAAAGTTACATGGTAAACATGTAACTAAACATTTTTTTTTTTTAGTTTAACTTAAGATTACATGGAGATTAATAGATTCTTTACATGCCTGTAGACTGTAGACATGCATTTTTCCGGTGACCACTTTGGGAGACATTGATATCCAGGAGACCTAGGATGTGTAGGATATTTTGCAGGTTGCAAGTTTTATGATAGATTGAGAAAAATTTGTGGGAGCAGCTTGTGTAATACAAATTTGGAATGTTCATTTAAGGTTTTTTTGTTTTGTTTTTTGTACTTCCTATAACACAAGGCCTGAGAAAAATAAACTTTAATTTTATTTTATATGAAAAAAACTTCATAGTTGAGTATGCAGACATTTTGTTTGCTTGTTAAACAAAGTACCATCATCTTTTAAATAGCTTAATTCAAGGCTTAAGAATTTCATTTAAGTTTCAATTAGTGATATTTACAGTGTGTTGCTTGGTCCTCTCTGCTTTGTGTATCTCACTAATGAAAGTCTTTGAAAAGCTATTGTACCTGTCTCTGTCTCTCTCTTTCTTCCTCTCTCTTTGCCTATGCTGAATGAACACACAGGCTAAGCCTATTGTTCAGTACAAGGATTAAACACCTAGGCCTTCATCCTTGGGTTGAGAAGGTGAATCACTTGTAAATTAAGTTTTCCTGTCATCGTCCACTGGGATGTTGGGGAAAGTTCAAAAAGCATTGAATTATAAATCATACATGGAGCATTGTTAAATTATGAACTTTTGTTTTGCACTATTTTTTATGCTTAGTCTCCCTGAGCACAAAGGAGATGATATTATGGAAGTAATAGCAGAAATATCTGAAGATATCTTAAACTAATTTGTAAACAGTAAAGCAGGTCTGTCGTGTGAGACTGTCCATATTAAACCAACACACTATGAAAATTTATATTAAAGTAAGTAAGGGAGTACAGGACTGGCTTTTCCAGAGATTTTCGGCTATTTTGAAAAGGTGACATTTTAACGCTTTCCTCTTAAAGAAAAAAAATGGCATGAATTCACTGCAAGGTTTAAAGAAACTAACCAGAATTCTAATAATTCTCTCATTTGTTGAGGAGAACATGTTTATATTCTGATTGCTGTCTGTAATAATTCTGAGAATGGTTGCACGGTTACATTTCATCATCCAAGTTTATTTTTCATTTCCTCTCCATTTTCTTTGCGTCTGTGACATTTTTTCTTCAGTTGATTTCTCACTAAATGAATTATTAATATCAAGTTCAGCAGCCTCAAAACATCAGTCCACAAAGAGATTAAAATCATGCTTCTAATTAAGCATTAAAAAAAGAAATGTGAAAGACGGCACCTGTTAGTGGCTGGGATATATTAGGCAGCAAGTGAACATTTTGTCCTCAAAGTTGATGTGTTAGAAGCAGGAAAAATAGGCAAGCGTAAGGATTTGAGCGAGTTTGACAAAAGCCAAATTGTGATGACGACTGGGTCAGACCATCTCCAAAACTGCAGCTCTTGTGGGGTGTTCCCAGTCTGCAGTGGTCAGTATCTACCAAAAGTGGTCCAAGGAAGGAACAGTGTTGAACTGGCGACAGGGTCATGTGCGGCCAAGGCTCATTGATGCATGTGGGGAGCGAAGGCTGGCCCGTGTGGTCTGATCCAACAGACGAGCTACTGTAGCTCAAATTGCTCTTGAAGTTAATGCTGGTTCTGCGTGTGCGTCACTTACATGGGGAACACATGGCACCAGGATGCACTATGGGAAGAAGGCAAGCCGGTGGAAGCAGTGTGATGCTTTGGGCAATGTTCTGCTGGGAAACCTTGGGTCCTGCTATCCATGTGGATGTTACTTTGACACGTACCACCTACCTAAGCATTGTCGCAGACCATGTACACCCTTTCATGGAAACTGTATTCCCTGGTGGCTGTGGCCTCTTTCAGTAGGATAATGCGCCCTGCCACAAAGCAAAAATGGTTCAGGAATGGTTTGAGGAGTACAACGAGTTTGAGGTGTTGACTTGGCCTCCAAATTCCCCAGATCTCAATCCAGTCGAGCATCTGTGGGATGTGCTGAACAAACAAGTCCGATCCATGGAGGCCCCACCTTGCAACTTACAGGACTTAAAGGATCTGCTGCTAACGTCTTAGTGCCAGATACCACAGCACACCTTCAGGGGTCTAGTGGAGTCCATGCCTCGAGGGGTCAGGGCTGTTTTGGCAGCAAAAGGGGGACCAACACAATATTAGGAAAATGGTCATAATGTTATGGCTGGTCGGTGTGTATATATATATATATATATATATATATATATATATATATATATATATATAGTCCTCTCTGCTTTGAAAGGAGTCAGCATATATATACTATGCTGACTCCTTTCACCTAGTCATGTCAATCATGACTAGGTGAAATATCCCACTAATTTACACCACACTTAAGTCATGATGGAAGCTTGTCAACCATTAGTCAGAGGTTTATTCATGCTCACAGTCTGTGTGCTAGGGCTTAAAATTTGCTTGGCAATGAACAAACATTCCAGTCACTCTCTCCTACAGGAAAAAAGGAGATCTTTCTCAATCTGTAAGTTTGCTCATATTTTCTCATTGTTTCATCACACCCTTGATCTTTCATTAACTTTAATGATGTAGACAAGAAATGAGTTTATTCCAGTTTGTATGCTGTCGGCATACTTTAGCTCGGTGAAAGGCAAACAGACTAGCCGCCATCTTCCAAAAATCATTTGGCAACTTCCCCCATTCAAGCTCAGGGAGTGATTTATTTTCAAGGATCCTTTAATAAAAATGACAAAACAAAACAGCCCAGCAGAGATGAATCAGCACACAGCTGAAAGACCGAGAAGGTCAGAACTCATCAGAAAATCATTTAGTCTCATTTCATCATCATTGGGGAGCAAAGAACCAAACTCAAAAAGGATCATTTGTGCTAATATAATGTTTACATCATACAAAGCATTGTATGCTAAATGGTGTCTGCAGGGCCTTTTTAGCATGGAAGTTGTTTTGTTGAAGAGTCTTGAATAAACAGTCACTAAACCTTGTTGAAAACACACATTTATTTTATTCTGCTGTTTGACAAGCATTCAGCTTTTTGTTTAGCTGTGGTCTACAAGACAGACCAGCACCAAACCAAGTCTTATATGCAGGGAAATTAGCATCAGCTTACATAAACATATAAATAGGTACACAACAGGGGCTTTCACACCGGAGGAACCTTTTCATAGTTCCTAGAACTATTGGCTGAAGTACCCGGATTTTGCCGTGTTCGCACCGCAGGAACTAGGAACGATTTTAGTTCTAGGAACTCCTTTTGGGAGAACTAAATTAGCTCCTACTTCAGAGTAGGGTCTAAACCAGCACTGTAGGAACTATCAGTGACGTGAGTATACATTGATTGGTCAAACTCTGGCACCCAGCATTTTTAAAAAGCTGTGTAAACATATTTACTTCACAAACAAGGAAAACAGTGATAACGGCATTTACCTGTTGTCTGCAGGGTTGTGTTCTTTTCTCCGCCTTGATACTGAAAGTTGTCATAGGAGATTTCGTCTCTTAGCTCCAATTTCTGCTCTTTCAGTCGCGTAAATTCTGCGTTTACATTCCATCTCTGTTATCACGAAAACCACAACAAACGATCACGGCGTCTTCCATCCACCGGTTTTTAGCGTTTGTAAATGCCGACCAACCAGGAACGTGGCCCGTGGCAAAAGTTAGTTCCCGGGGAACTATCCTAGTGGCTAGTTCCTATAACTGAGTTCCTAAAACTATTCAGTGTGAAAGCCCCTAACCATTCAGAACTTTGGGGTCAGTAAGACTGGAGTAAAGGCTGCTGAAAATTCAGCTTTGCCATCATAGGAATAAATTACATTTTAAAATACATTAAAATAGAATATTTTAAATTGTAATAATATTTCACAATACTGCAGCTTTACTGTGTATTTAATCAAATAAATGCAACCTTAGTGAGCATAAGGAACTACAGTAATTTCAAAAACATTAAAAAAAATCTAACTGACCACAAACATTTGAATGGTAGAGTACTTAAAATATTTGATTTCAGTATTAGCATGGTATCTATTGGAATGTCTGACAAATATCACTGTATATGTGTGTACCTATGTGTATTTTTACAGACGTTTACAGGAAACAGTGACACAGACACAGTGGTCCAACACAAACTCCCTCACTCAATCAGAACTCGATATATGCGTCTTCTGCCCCTTGAGGGAAGCCCCAGAGGAGGAATGGGTCTACGGCTAGAGGTCTATGGCTGCACATACAGTGAGTGATACCTTACATGAACTGATCTGCAGAAATCATGGTAGAGATTTTCCATTGATTTTTTTTTAACTGAACTAATGATTTTTCCATCATACCTCTAAAACTGTCACACAAAACTTTCTGCATGTTTATATTTCATTAAGCCATTATGTAGTATGTTTATTTAGAAACATGAAATACAAGCTGCGATAGTCTTTTCTTCCCTGTTGTGATGTATATCCAAGTAAAACGGCTTCTCAAACAAGAATAAATGTAGGATGGAACTTGATTTTGTCTATTGGGAATCGATTGGATTGTTGGATGTTTGTGGTTCCCTTTCGAAAGGGAACTCGCTCTGCGTTTGAAACGCTATGGGGAACGTCACACGTGAGCTGATGTCTGAAAGCCAAGTATCAAAAAACTCCAATCCTATTGGCCGGCGACAGCCTATGACATCATCATAGCGCGACCCGGAAGTATATAAGGAGCGCCTAGAGAACCAGTCAGTATCTTTTTCGTCTTTCGGAACTGTTCTGTCTGATCGCGATTGTATCGACTCCGGTAAGGTTGTCTTTTTATGCCTTACAAACGCGTCAATAGAGTGTGTTCATCCGTGTCCCAGGGTTCTGACACTTGATGTGCACATTTCTGATAGATTTTCTGTCTGGGAGGAGCGCGCATAGACAGTGCTTGAGGGCGCTGTCTGTGTGTCTGTCTATTGTTTACTGTGAGCATCTCCTATCGACGCTCCGTTCTCGTTGGCACTCTTCTCGAGGGAAGAGGCGTCCGCATCTGTGCCCGATGATTCTGGCCCGTTTGTGCTGAGGCAAAACAGCGGCGCAATCATAGGGCTCGCAGGTGAGCTTCGTTGGGAAATTTGAGAAAGTTGTATTCTCTCTCAGCTTCCCGAGGCTGACGAGGATGAGTTGCTGAATAACAATGGCGTCCGTGTTTAACATCATCGTGTTCGCAGCACGCGCTCCTCTGGCTGCTGTGTTTGCAGAGCTGCTGTGTTTCTGGGGCGGCACCGGCGGGCTGGGGCTGCCGTGAGAGCGCGTTAGAGAAAGGGACCGCCCGCAGACGGCTCGGGCGAGCATTCCCTTTCTCTCCGTGAACGTGCGGCTCCCATAACTTTTCCATTTCTTCCTGATCTCGTTTGAGATCAGGAGGGCATGGAAAAACCCTAGCCATTCAGATTTGTATCTGAGCTCAGACAGACGGGAGGGAAAGAAGCGAGAGTGAGTTAGGCGATGCGATTGTAAACACAGCTGCGTTGTGTAATCGATTTCCCCAGTTACATAAGGGCGATTTATATCTACCCTCTCCTCTTCTTCTTTCACCTCCTATATATATATATATATATATGTATGTATGTGTGCATGTGTATATATGTATATTCATTAATATATCAGATGCTTCTTATGGTCAGACTGATGGCTGGGCCCATAGTGACTATTTCTGTCGGCCCGCTTTTCGGTTTGGTAATGAGAGGATCTTTTGAGGCTTAAAAGAACCTTAGATTCCATCCTTTCACGTAAAGTATTAGGAGTCTTTGGTCTTTGAGCTGCAGGAGGGTCTATATTTTATGTGTTCAAAATAAGACCTTGTTTTCCTGTATAGTTTTTCTGAGCGTGTAGTCAGGAAAAAGTAAGGGGTTTTCTTTGGGCAAACTGAAGTTGATAGGTTGGCTATTGTGCAGGCCACAAAATGGCTGCCTCTTAGCCACCTTTTGTTTAGAGTAGCTTCTCATCTGCTAGAGTAGTTTGAGTTAGCACTCGTCACTTCAGTTAAATATGTATGTTTAGGTCGGCCTTAATCGGCCGCCTGACATTGTTTGCTTGTGAGCTTAGCTTTCTTTCTCTTATACATGAGATTTGGGAAGTGGAGCCCAGGCTTCACTAGGCTTGTGGCCCTGTAAGAAGGCCCGTGGCTTAGCGGCCAGGCTAGAGCTAGGTTAGGTGTGTTATATGTTAACCCCATGTATACTATCCCTCATCAGGTGGTATAGTTCCTAGTTCTGGCCTCCTCCCGAGGAGCTGTTAGGCCGTATGCCCATTGTCCCCTTGTTTATGTAGGTGCAATTGGTGAGGTTAACAGCTAGGTGGTAGACTGTTTTTAGACTCCCTGATGCTGTTTTCTCAGGTGGTAGGCCCTTATCTTTGCGTAGATAAGTTATGCAGTTGTATGCTAGGCCCCACTTTCTAGAACTTTTCATGCTATGGAAAATGTTTTTTCCTCTGAGCCACTTGATTCTTTTAATCAAGTTTGAGTTGACGGTGCTAGCTTTTAGCCTTTACGTCCTCTAGGGCTTAGTACAGATTTGAGAATCTGTGTGGAGAAAATGTTTTTCCCTATTGGAAGCTTAACATGTATGTCAAAGCATTACGTTTGCTTTGAGTTCTAGACTTTGCCCTACATTTGTATGTGAGCTTTCTTATGCTGCCACAGGTTAGCACCTGTTCTCGTAATAGCAGGGCTCTTTGATGTTAGCCTCTATTGGAGAGATTGGTGACTATTATATTCCCAGTTGAGGTTTATTTGTGTCACTGAGTGCATCACCTGTTGGATTGCATACTCAGGGTAGTATAGGACCACTTTTGAGAAAAGCTGGTTTCTATTAGCTCCTTTTGTGATCTGTTAACAGCGTTATTGCGTATAACTTCGATTGTAGGCTCTTATGCATTTAATTAGCCTCCTTCTAGTTAGCAATTGTATTTCTAACAAGTGCTGTTAGTTGATCATAATTTGCTCACATAGTTTACACTGCCACAGGCTTTTGCTACGTGTCCGTTTGAGGTAGTAGGCCATAAGCCTCCTTAGACCATGTTAGCTTTGTTTGGTTCCTTTAGTCACATATGATTTAGGGTACATTGCCTGTTGGAATGTGTAGCCTAGCTCAGGTTGCAGTTAGCTTCCACAGCTATTGTTGGGTTAGAGCTGGTTCCCTGTAGCTTGGTTCCCTAATTTCACGAGCTGAAGCCACGTGTCATTGGAATGGTAGGCCCCAACAGGCCTCCTTTCTAGTTCACATGTTGGCACAGTTTGTGTTTTCATTCTGCAAATAGGCTGAACGCCACTTATTGCTGAGATTGTAGGCCCCACAAGGCCTCCTTTTTAGCTGACTTGTTGGCAGGATGCCTGCGACTCATACCATCGGGTCCAATTCCACCATCGGCCACGCCCCACCTCTGTTGAGTAGGCCTTAAGCAGGCCTCTCGTGGAGTATGGTGGCGTAATATGCATTCCTTCTCTCAGTATTATGCGTGAAAGGTTTTCCACTGAATGCATGGCCGGTTAGTTGTACGGTCCTGGACTGGCTGATGCCATGTGTTTTACTAAGGTAGGCCCTGATAAGGCCTCCTTTTAGTTTATGTTGGCACAGTTTGTGTTTTTATTCTGCAAACAGGCTGAACGCCGCTTGTTGCTGAAATGGTAGGCGCCTCAAGGCCTCCTTTTTAGCTGACTTGATGGCAGGATGCCTGGGAAGCCATACCACCATCGGCCACGACCCATCGCTGACGGATAGGCCCTAAACAGGCCTGTTCGCGATGTGATGTAGCAGCGTTTTATGTATTCCCTCTTTGGAAAAATCTCTGAATACATGGCCCACTGGTTGGTATGGTTATGGTAGCCACTTGCTGATGCCACGTGTTTACTAAGGTAGGCCTACTTCGGCCTCCGGTGTAGCATGTGAGTTCAGTTATGTACTCCTCTCGCTGTGAGAGTAATAGAGTGCTACCGAGTACTTTTGGTGGCTGGCCCCTCAGGGTGAATGTTGTGGTGAAACCTTACTGAGGTTTGGTTTTAAACTACATCTGCCTCCTTGAGTCTGATTCCTACTCTAGTTGAGCTGAATAGCCTCCTAGTGCCTAGGGTGGATCTATTGTGCTCCTAGAAATGGCCACTAGACTTCGCCGTATGTCTTAGAGGTTGCTAGGCCTTATGGGCCGCTTTTGAACATACTGGTGTATGTTTGTGTATATTTCTCTTTGAGAGTTATCTATATACACTTCCGGTTGGCCAGAGGCCCAGGTGATAAATCTAACCTCCTATAGTTCGGTTATTTATCGGTCTTGATGCCTAAAACACTGCTGGCTGATGCCACGTGTCTGTTAAGGTTATAGGCCCATCCAGGCCTTCCTTAATACGTGTTGGCGTATGTTGTACTCCTCTTGCTTTAAAGAGTAAAAGGTGCTTTTACTGAGTACACTGCTCGTTGGATTGTGTTAGGTGGATTGTCATGCGGGCACATTTGCAGCCTCTTCTGCTGCCATTGAAGTTGTCTGTCTGCCCCAGCCAAGACAGGTGTTCAAGTGGCCTCAGGCCACTTTCTGAATTTACTTCTGTTTCACATATAGCTACTATCATGCTGCAGGCCCCTTTTCGCCTCCATGATTATGTGCCCATTGCATGGTCTACCTGTTAGGTGAGCTTTGTACTTCCCTATTAGGGTTATGTTTGTAATAGTGCTTAGCTCCTAAGCTGATCATGGTGGTAGGCCTTAATCAGGCCTCCTCCTGAGATTCAGCCCTAGGCTGGTTTGTGCTCCCCTGTATAAACAGGCGTTTAGCGCACAGCCTCCTCAGTGCGTTAATTTGGCGCTGAGTAGATCCTAGGATGAGGCGGATTATACTCCCCTCAAGTCTGAGGGTTCATGGCAGCACTCAGCTGAGTTCTGCTCTCAGGATGCCCGTCTCTGGCGCATTGGGTCTGAGTTGCTCCTGCCTTTTGCAGTCACTCTTACCTGCTCTCTTCTATGAAGAATGCGTCATGGAGATTCTGTACTCAGACAGTGTTGGCCAAGACTAAGTTTGTCCTATAACAGACCAGGTCGGCCTCCCTGGTGGCATTGAGGGTGACTTCGTTTCCCCTCTAGTGACTGGGCCAGGGTTCCTTTCAGTTCTCTGGCCACATTCCCTTAAAGGGACCACTTTCTTTCGGAAAAGTTGGTTCCACATGCCTTTAGCGGCCTTGGTAGGCCTTCTGCGGAAGGCCTTCTTGAGGCTCAGCTTGGGCTGTTGGCCGTCAGGGAATGCTGTCACTGACAGCCTTTGTGTGACCCGAGGGTGAGTTGCTATCTGGCGTTTCATTTGAAACTGCTTGACGTTTGTCTAGCCATCTTTGGCATGCACTCTCCTTAAGCATGGCGGCGTGGGTATATCGTTCCCCATAGCGTTTCAAGCGCAGAGCGAGTTCCCTTTCGAAAGAGGCGTCTCAGGTTACCGTGATATGTAACCATGGTTCCCTGAGAACAGGAACGAGACTCTCTCGCGCTGCCTGCCATGCCGGGGCTGCCTGCTGAACAGTCCTCAAGACGAAAAGATACTGACTGGTTCTCTAGGCGCTCCTTATATACTTCCGGGTCGCGCTATGATGATGTCATAGGCTGTCGCCGGCCAATAGGATTGGAGTTTTTTGATACTTGGCTTTCAGACATCAGCTCACGTGTGACGTTCCCCATAGCGTTTCAAACGCAGAGTCTCGTTCCCTGTTCTCAGGGAACCATGGTTACATACGTAACCTGAGACGTTTGCTATTGATGTAATCTCATGTGAGTAACAGATTGTCCCACCCTTAGTTTTAAAAAAAAAAATGATGTGCACAGATAAATCATGTATAATAAATATTCCAGAAAAACTACAAATTGTCTATTTTGATTTCATGGTCAAAGCGTTTTTAATGAAGGTGCTTTGATATCCTTCCCACAGTATAGGTGAAACTTGACACACACACACACACACACACACACTTGCATTAGCTTGTTTTTGCATATTTTATACCATACTTCAGATCTGAAGAAGTCAGCTGCATTCAAACATTCAACTCAGCTTCATTTTCAAATCAACAGGAAGTACAAGAGCGGACAGATCTTGGAAGGTCAGAGAAAGTTCAGAGAGCTGAGGGTCTTCTCACATTCTCTTTGATCTCCTTTTGCTGTTTTCCTCAGAGTCAGATGTAGCTGACTTCGACGGTCGCAGTGCCTTACTCTACCGGTTCAACCAGAAGTCCACCAGCACAGTGAAAGACGTGATATCCCTGAGATTCCGGAGCCATCAGGCAGAAGGTGTTCTGGTTCACGGAGAGGGACAGAGAGGAGATTTCCTCACTCTGGAGCTTCAGAGAGGAAAACTCATTTTGCATCTCAATTTGGGTGAGAGGAAGAAAAGGGCAGGATATAAGATAAGCGAGAATAAGAAAGGAGTGGATTTTTCCCCTCCAAAGGAATATGAAATTGCTGAAGAATCTCATCCCGTATTATTCAGAATGACCTTCTATCCTTTTATTCTCACTCAAGTGGCTGTTGATGGATCAGAGAGTGAAATTAGAGAAAAGTACCTGAGAAGTAACATGGATGGATGGATGGATGGATGGATGGATGAGCTAAATTCTTTGCTTTAAGGGTGTGTTCACACTTGGCAGGTTTGGTTCAATTAAAACGAACTCTGGTGCGATTACTCGAGCGCATTTAGCCCAGCACACAGTGTTGTTTTGGATGTTTGATAAGTTCCATCGCAAAATATATGTCATACGCTCGGTATTAAAAATGACAGTGTGAACTACATGAACAAGGCCTAAATGCTTAATTTTCTTTTTTGGTTCAGATCAAAAGAACCAAGAGAGCCGAACTACAAGTGTGAGCAGACCTTTAGGTTCCTAAGTCTATGTTCCTAGTCTCTCTTCTGCTGTCTCTGCACAGACGATGCCAAGCCCCAGTCTATTGGTCGCTCATCTTCTGTCACGTTAGGAAGCCTACTGGATGACCACCACTGGCACTCTGTTCAGATTGAGCGCTTTAACAAACATGTCAACTTCACAGTGGATGGACACACGCAACACTTCCGCAGTCAAGGACAAGAGGACACACTAGAGATAGACTATGAGGTGAGATCTGAGTGTAAATTATTATAAATCTGAATTATTTTCATTCAGTAAATTATATTTGTAATTTGTTTAGACAACACTAAAAATATGACTAAAGGCTATCCCTAATACACCAGTAGCTCCTCACTGCAGTACAGGAGATCCATGGGGTGAGGTTGGGGGTGGAGACGGGTAGGTTTAGGGATCAGTGATTGGTGTAGGCAATCAGTACTATGATTGACATGACTAATAAAATCTTAAGAATCAGCTGCAGGGTGGCATTGGCCTGGCTTATGACGTCACACTTGGATGTGGGCTGGGTTGTTTGTCCACTGCAGGTTGCAGCGAGATGCTCCTCATATGTAAAGTGGGAGAAGTTGGATCTGGATCCAACCTCACCCCTGGATCCCGTGTTCTGCAGTGAGGACCATCTCTAATACACAGCGGACACTGACAGAAAAAAATAATTAAAAGTAAATTCTTGTTATAACAAAACGAAACAAACAGAAGAAAAGAATAAGATCTATTTCTGTGACATGCATAAAGATATCCCACTCCCTTGTTATCTGAAACCATGTTTCAAAATATTTTATTCAATCACTGTCACTGCAAACTTATGAAAGCCTGAAACAAAGTACCACAGAGAACAAAGTCAATGATTTCAGGAATCTCAGCACATAGATGTAAACCAAATAAACACACACAGACCCTTTAAAATACACTACGTGTCAAAAGTAAAGGCTTGGATCACTGTGTTGGGTAGTGTAGAGGCTTGGTTTGCTATCAGACCTAAGTGTTTTTCTAATTTACTTTCACGTTTAATTTTGTTACACGATTGTTACACAATCTGTCATTTTTCACCTTTTCTTTTCTTCAACTTCCACCCTGTCTTCCATCCCTCCATTTATTCTTTTGTGTGTATAAGTGATTGTTTCAAACATGAGAGCACCCCCATTTTTTTTTTTGTATTTTTTTTGTATTTTTTTTCTCATTCTCACCTAAATGATTCATGGGTTCAATACTGAATGAAAATTGATATCATTTATTATAGATTAACCTCGTTACAAACAGCTAAAATATTTACCTCTTTCCTTTTCTCTCTATTTTTCTTTTCTTTGTTATTTTTAAATAGCTTCCAATGTTGACAAGGGAAGCAAAGTATATAATTTTCTCATTGAGTGCCTATTTGATACTTTGTACCATTACTATCAAGGTTCAGCACTCAAAAAAACAAGCAAAAGTGCAGATACACCACTATCAAAGCCCAACTAAGCATATGCTCTGAAAATTCAGCAATGCTTTCTATTTCTAGAAAACAAAATAGTTGCAACTTATTGTTTATATTAAAATAAGTTATATAACATGCCTATAAAAAGGTATATAAACTTGCCCTCAGAATTATTCACTGCTATACAAACAGTATTGTTACTGATCTCTGGGATATGTGGTTGTTTTGTGTGTGTGTGTGTGTGTGTGTGTGTGTGCGTGCATTTCTATGTGTTTGTCTGTCCTTATTCAAGCTCAGTTTCGGAGGGATCCCTTTGCCTGGCAAGCCTGGGACGTTTCTTCATGAAAATTTCCATGGCTGCATAGAGAACCTCAACTACAATGGTGTCAATGTCATCGACATGGCAAAGAGACGGAAGCCACAGATCTATACCGTGGTAAGTTTGAACTTTTACAAGTGCTAGTCTAACTAAATGCCATTTTTCAGCATGCCTATATTGTGAGAATCAATGACACTTTAGTGAGTTTGAAAACCATCAAATCCCACTCTTTCTGAAGGTTGTGAGTTGAACTCATGCTATTCACAAGGCAAAGTGAGACTTCAGAAGCATAGCTTTGTTGATTTATTTTTGTATTGTGTCATTTAAATAACTTTATTCACACAACAGGCATTTATATCCAATATAATTTGCAACGGTGTCACTTGGTAAATTACAGTAGCTCTGTGTGTGCTTCTAAAGTGTGCTTCTGCAATTGTGTGAAGTTGTGTGCATCGCACCATAAAAGAGCTCTCTTTCCCTAATTAAGAGGCTGTGAAGTCTCTCCTCTTGTCCATTTCTCTCCCGCTCTCTCCGGGTGGTCTAATACACTTATCACAGACAGAAAAAGAAGAGCACTGATCTTCATTTTTCTTACCCTCCCTCTTGTCAGAGGAATTTTAAGACAAAGATCTTACCAGTTTATTGCAATACATTCCAAAGTCCAAGACTTCACTGCAGAGCTTGACATTAACTTTTTTGCTCAGCAGCCATTGTGGCTAGTGGTTTTCCAAAGTTACTAGCCACTCAGCATTTTCACTGGCCACAATTTGGACATCGATACCATAGGGGAGAAAACTGCCATTTAGATATTTTTAATATTATCTCATAATTTGGCAGCAGGTACAGTATATTAGGCTGCTGTCACTTTAAGATCTGACGCATGGATCCATTATACTTTTACACATGTGTTTCTTTCTCGATTTCTGTGAATACTCGCCAAGGCCGGCATTTTTTTTTTTTTTTTTGTGTATTTGACTGTTTAAGCACGATAAGCAGTGAAAAATAACTCAATTTAATACTGAGAGGCGGCTTTATGTGCACACACTTTGAGTGTGAGCACAAAATCTGCAGGAATGAGTAAAATTATGGGCAATACGCGCAATCCCATGCCGAAATTCAAACCCTGTAACGCCAACCATATTCATCTGGAGCAAATGAAAGGAGTGAGTGAGGGGAGGCAGGTTTGTGTGTCAACTCGCTGTCGGTATTGTATATCTATTCTGCGGACAATGAGTTTTGGAAACGTTTCAGATATTTCAGTATCAATATGTATCGATATATTTTTGACAACACTATATTGCACTTGGTTTATTATTTCAGATGCCTTTTTAAAAGACTAGAACTGAAAAATGTATATATTATATAAAATTCAACCACCAAAGTGGCTAGTAGGAGTGACACGCCACTGTTACACGGGTGTTAATGTCAAGCCCTTCACCGACTGAATGATGTTCATGAGGTGCTATAGCTATTTTTTATACAATAAACTGTTATAGTAACAATTCTGATTAACAGGCTGTAGATTAAAATGGAGCAACTGTGTGCCATATTCTTTATGTAGGTTGCACTTTCAGAATGCTTTGAGAACTTCAACACAACATTGTTCCTCAAAACAAAAGTTAAATTAAACATAGCCACTGCATTCATGTGCAGAATTGTTATGTTGTAAATAGGAAACCTCAATGTTTCATTACTAGAGTGTTGAGAGGTATTGATTTATAGCAGGATTTCTCAAACTTTATTATTTTTGGGGGGCTCATTTGGGTTTATTTAAGCTCCATTGGGTCCTAATGAGTCTTAAATTAGGTTTGATCAAATTTAAGGTCATAAAAAATGTTAAATATCTTAAATGATACAATGCAAATCTTAATTATTTTAAAAGGTCTTAAATTTGGAGAAAAACAGGAATTAAATTTCAAAACCTTTAATACTGTTTTTCATTTTCCTTTCCTTTTTAATTCTACTCTCCACATATTCATCTTTTCTTTCATTTGTCTTTCATATTTTCTCCTTCTCTCTCTTCCTTACTAAGGGAAATGTGACGTTCTCCTGCTCTGAGTCTTCCTCAGTTGCTGTGACGTTCCTCAGTTCCACAGGCAGCTTCCTGGCACTCCCTGCAGATTATTTTACAGAGGGTCTCTCTGTACGCCTCCAGTTCCGCACATGGAATCAGGAAGGGCTGCTGTTCTCAGTCCCACTCTCTTATGATCTGGACCCCATTAACCTGCTTCTGCAGCTCAGCCAGGCCCGGCTGCTCCTCTCTATCTCTGGAGGGCCACAAAACTCTGCTCAGGTTTTCAGTGGTAAGATGTAGGAACAATAGCATTTAATTTGTTAATACATTTTTAGATATTGTATACTGATGGGCAGTCATGGTCTGATGGTTAGAGAGTCAGCCTGGTAACCCGAAGCTTGCGGGTTCGATTCTCAATACCAGCAGGAAATGACTGAGGCACCTAACCCCCAATCGCTTCCCGGGCAGCACAGCAAAAATGGCTGCCCGCTGCTCCGGGTGCGTGTGTCCACAGTTTGCAGTGTGTGTGTGTGTGTTCATTATTCACTAATTCTAAATTGGATGGGTTAAATGCAGAGGACAAATTCCAAGTATGGGTTACCATACTTGGCCTTAACATCACTGTCACTTCACTGATTAAGTGGTTATGCAGATGATTACTTGATTCATTCATCACAGCTTTCATTCAGACTACCAGGTTATGCCTGTACTGTTTTTGTTTCAGGTCAGAATTTAAGCGATGGACAGTGGCATTCCATAGTTGTCGGGGTCAAGGGTCAGAGAGTGTCTTTAACAGTCAACAACCAGAGGCCTGTCACCATGGAAATCATTAGCCTTAACCAGAACGTGCAAAAAACAACCATCTACATTGGAGGTACAGCATTAGAAATGGAAATAGCTAGTTCATCCTGATTCTTGGAAGGAGTTACTGGCTATATTCAAATTCAGGGATAAATTATTTTGATCTCTTATCTACACAGCTCAGTTCTAAACTAGCCTGATGGCTGCGGGCAAAAAGAAGTTATTACCCAAAACATTTTCCTGAATGCAAAGAACAATTTTCTTCTGCCTTATTAACTCTAACCTCCATCAACCGAACGTTCCTCATATTCCTGAATGAAATACAGGTTTGGCAAGCTGAGAGCGTTCTTAGGGTCCATTCATTTCACACGCACAGCTGTTATTCCCAAACCTCCTTCTTTTTTACTGGAGGGTTTTTTTTTTATTTTCTTTTTAGTTCATTCATGCAGCTCTAACCACATTCAATTACTGTAGAGGATAAATGCGTTTTCTTTAAAGCTGTTATTGAAATCTCTGGCTCAAACTTCCAATGTCTTAACTAAGACCTCTAAATCTCTCATTTTGCTTACTTCTGGGACAATGCAGTCCTGCTGAGATTGTATAAGCTGCTTTGCAGAGATTTGTCTTTGTGCAACTTGGTATTAGTTGTGGATGTTGTTTTTGATTTAAAAGGCAGTAAGTTGGAATTTTCCATTATTTTAGGCTGCCCTTTATTCCAGAGCAATTTCATCTGTGAGAACCCCAGCAGAGGATTTCAGGGCTGTATTCGTCTCCTTTTCATCAACAACCATCCAGTCAACTTCCTTCAGATTCAGCAGGAAAGCCTGAGCAACTTTAGCCAGCTTAGCTTTGATGTTTGCAACATACAGGACAGGTCAGTTTTCCCCATTGATTTCTTTCTCACACAGTTTTCTTACTACTTTTATGTGATCAACTATATAATTTGGCTCATAACCAGGCCCAGATGGAATTGGCAGAATTTCTTTGCCTTTTCTATGCTAATTTTGGAGGAAAATCTTCATTAATGGAATAGAATTAACAGTTAATAGTATGGGTTAAACAAAGTTCAGAGTGATACACTCTTATTTTTAGCTTGATGTATAAACAAATCAGTCAAAATATTTAAAAATCAAACATGCAAGGAGCAGGGAATGTGTACAACTTGGTGAACGATGGCCATTCCAATTCTATGGAAATTTTTTCAGGAGCAGATTCAATGTGGGCCAATTCATAACCTATAAGCATAGAATAATATTGAATAATAATATTGTTTGCAATCATATTACATACAATAATATTTAAAAAGTTGGGTATGTAAATAATAATGGTTATTATTACCATTACTAAAAGTCAAAAAAATAATCACTTCAAATGAACGTGTTTATCCCAACAGGTGTTTGCCCAATCTGTGTGAACACGGTGGTCAGTGCATTCAGTCATGGGACCAGTTTTACTGTGACTGTTCTGGAACAGGATACACAGGAGCCACCTGCCACAACTGTGAGTTATGCAAAGCCCCAAATCAGCCTATGCCTGTTTGATTACTCAGATGTGAGTTTAATTTCACTGTTTTGCAGCACATTACTCTGTATAATGTATGGTTTATTTCAGATATAACAGATGCATTGTCAGAATTATAACTAATTATTAAAAAAAATATTAATTATAAAAACATAAATTAACTATAACCAAATAAAAAGTTCAAAAGTTTTAAAGTGGTAGGTAATTGTCATGTACAGATGCCAATATTGTGTGGAAGAAAGTAGCCTAAGTTAACTTTGACTTCAGTAAAATTGGTATTAAATTTCAGTTAAGTTGTTTAAGAGGTCTGACTTTTCCCATAATTTTTATTATTTATATTAATGATTCTTACTGGAATAGGCCAGTGCTGCTTACCTTTTATCTTTAAATCATTAACATTAATTATGGCATGCATAATGCATCACTTGACAGCTGCAAGCGTAACAATGATTTGAACTATGCACTCACCAATTTATCCATTTGATTTTGGCATCTGTGTCTATGATTTTGAGTAAGCTGTAATTATTTTCGCCAGATATATTTTTACGCTTCCTTGCTATAATCAAATTTGTTGGATCAATATGTTCTAATCTGCCGCCACGTGCACTGTTTCATCATACGCTCATGACTGTACATGTTCTCTGGAGGAGACAGAAGCACGACAATGCCATCTGTTAGACTTATTGCATTAAAAGACTGAGAAATGTGATATTTCCTTTTTACAAGTCCTGCTGTGCAATTCACCGTCAGCAAAACAGCACGTGCAACAAATTAGCTCACTCTGCCGCACAGAGGATTTCTCTTTCATGACGAACAGGTCCCAAGTAAACAGTAATTAACTCTGTTTGCTAAATGAACTGTTTACAATGTCATTGTTAGGGAAGGTAATTTAATATAAATAAAAGAAGTCTTGTTTGCATGTGACGCACTGTTTTTATTTGGGACTGATATAACAGGTATCGGCTGGTTTTGGTCAAGCAGAGTACAGTACTCTGTCTGAATGATTCTAAATGAGCAAAAGTTGACACGTTATTTCTTATAATTACACTTTAAGGCAAAAAACAATGTTCTTGATCTCAATTTTGTTTGTTTTTTTACCTCCCACAGGCTCAGTAAATGCAAGCATTCTGTAATCAAACTCAACATAAAAACAACAGCAGATTTATTTCCATCATTTCTATGATTCATCATTTTCAGCAATATATGAGCGATCCTGTGAGGCCTTCAGGAAAACAGGAAGCCAGTCGAGTGTGTTTACAATCGACCTTGATGGGAGCGGACCTCTAGAGCACACTCAAGTAAACTGCACCATGGCAGGTGACTGACCCAATTATGCATACTCAGCTTTGCATTTCTAGATGTATTATACACTGATGTTCATCATGTTTAACATTATTCAATGATGAAGCTCAAAGCTCAGCACTTCTCATTTACAAACCTGATTCAGTGCATGGGCAGGTGTGACCTCAGCATGTGTGGGGGACTGCCTGGAGAAATCACACATCTCATTAAGTGAGTTCAGCATCTCATGCGGCTGTCTAGTTCAGCAGGTTGGATTAGGGTTGGCCAACCTTCCTCCCAGGGAGCCTCCGGTGAGGCAGATTTTTTGCTCAAGCACCACATAAACATCCCTGATTCAGCTAGACTGGATCCAGCAAAGCAGTTGTTGAGTGTTACCAAGACATCTAGCTGGTATGATGTTGATGTGGTTTAGATGTTTTTACGTTTTCCCTAGACTGTGGAGGAAATCATCAAGAATAATTTGTGCTATTGATAGTTTTGTTTTATTTCCAATGATATATGATGGATTATAACTTTTCCATCATTTCATTATCATTTGACCCATTACTCTTGCTAGAAACTGTGTGTGACAACTGTGAGAAATTCAAGTTTTTGTATTGGAATACAGAGAGCAGAAGGGCCACATAATTGAATGAATTTGGCCCTATGGGCCAGATTTACTAACAGCTTGTGCCAGCACAAACCCTCGTTTGGCATTAAAAATCTACTGTCAGGATTCACGCAGTGAAAAATTATCAATGAAAGGCGTAAACATAACAGTTATTTTTGCAGCTGACCTTATTGCATATGCATTTGTTGGAGTTCCCTTTCAGGCATAAAATTTATTGGAGGAAATTTAAATAAATCACGCAATGTGATTTACTAGGGTATGCGGTAGTCATAGTGCTTGTATTTGCACCATTAATTAATATGAAAAATATCTTAACCCATTTTGCACTTGACATGGCTGCATTTGTTCTTTAATTTGCACATTGTCAGTAAATCATTCACAGTAGAACTTTCCACACCCATTTTCTTTATTATGGGAATGCAGTCTCAAACTAATTTGCACTGTTTAGTAGATCTGGCCTTATATGTGCTATTTTTGTAGCAACTTTACACTTTAAAAATATTAAAGGATGGCATAATTATGCCTGTAAATTTTTACAACTTAAAACCATCTTTTTTAATAAATTATGTTAATATACCAAACTACTTAAAGGATTGGTTCACTTTCAAATGAAAATGACCCCAAGCTTTACTCACCCTCAATTCATCCTAGGTGTATATGACTTTATTCTTTCTGATGAACACAATCGGAGAAATATTAATAAATATCCTGACGCGTCCGAGCTTTATAATCGCAGTCAACGGGATCAATGAGTATGAAGCTGAAGAAAGTGCTTCCATCCACATCCATCCATCATAAACGTGTACTCCAGAACTGCTAAAGGTCTTCTGAAGCGAAGCGATGCGTTTGTGTAAAAAAAAATCCATATTTAATAAGTTATGAAGTAAAATATCTAGCTTCAGCCTTCCATATTCAAGTTGCGAAGAAAGTGTAGGACGAAGCGTAAGCTTTGTGAACTGCAAGAGTTTTACACTTTCTTTGTACATTGAATACGGAAGGCGGTCTGGTGGAAGCTAGATATTTTACTTCATAATTCAACTTGTTTAAATATGGATATTTTTTTTACAGAAACGCATCGCTTCGCTTCGTTTCAGAAGGCCTTTATTAACCCTCCGGAGCATTTATACTCTCATGAGACCAGAGTATTGATTCCCAGAATCTATATTTTGTAAATATGGGCTTTGGAAATGGCTAACTAACTTTATTGTGCTTTGGCTACAGTAGGTAGTTCCAGTGAGAACAACAACCATGCATGTCATTTCTGCAGGCTGCATCTTACTCTGTGAGATAAACAGTCACTCTTTTCATAGCTTCTGCTAGCTCTGAGACACATTTGCTTGGTATTTCTCCTGCTCTTTGTCTAGCAAAAATCCCTCATCATTAAATGAAAGCTTAAAATGAAGGCCTGATTATTTCAGGGCCTTGTCACAAGTCCATTGTTTTTGAATTTCTGTGTTACTTTTGCTATATTATTACACTTAAAACAATGATTTGGTAATCCTCTTGTACCACTGTCCTCTTTTGTGCTAAGAAATAAGTCTCCTGACAGTTCTCTCCCAAGTGGTTCCATTGTTGTCAGCATTAAGTCTGAGAATAATTCAGTGGGCTATATAACACTTTTAATTGTCAAGACATTACTTCTCTTTAAATGTTTTGGTTCAACATACTTACCTGTTGATCAAACATTGCCTTAAACTTACACCAGAATTTTTTTTGTTTTTGTTTTATTTAGTAACTTTCAGGAGGGTGTACTCATTTTTGCTACACAACATTTTATCACCTTGATAAGAAAATCTTATTTTCCTGAATAATTTTGACATGCTTCTTTGGTAATTGATTAAGCAGACTTGCTGGAACATTATATCTCTAAAGAACCCTAACATGTCTTCTAAGTAATTGAGTAATTGCTGACTTTCAGAAGTTTCAGAGGGGGTGTACTCATTTATGCTGTGCACTGTATATGTAAAGTTAGATTAAGTATATGTGTAGTTGTATATGAAGATTTAGATTATATATAGTATATGTATAGTTAGATTACTATACCTGTTTATATTTTTATACTTCTACTGTTTATGTTTATATTTATGTTTAAATATGTAGCACCGTGGTCCTACGAGGCACGACATTTCATTCCACTGTATGTCTCTACATATAGCAGAATGACAATTAAGCTCACTTGACTTGACTAAACCCATGTATATGGTGAGGTAACCTATTAACAGGTTTTTTACTGTAGGATTTTTACAATATTTTTCTGTAGAAATTGACATCTAAGAGATGAGCTCTTCATAACCAGTTCTGATATAACAAGATATAGCAAAATAAAAAAAAAAACTGGTTCACCACCTCTCCAAGACATGTGGGGGCAAGCAGATGTATCCTCTGCTACCAGGAGCAATGTGTTTTCTCACGTCTCCTGTCAGGTTTCATCACCAATTTCACCGACCTTGGTTTTTGGCCTCTGACATTACTCTCCGCTGCATCAGATGCTGGGGCTGATTTGTCTCTGAGATAAGACTGTAATACATTATATCATCACGCATGGAAATTCAAGCCCTATTTTGTCAGCAGCAGGTATAGAAAGAAAAAAGTCAAGAAGCATTTCTGCCTGCAGAGACTGGCGGCGCGTACTAGCTGAGACTGATAGCTTCATTTTTCTTAGTTTCATAGGTAGCGAGTTTTGGCTCTAAGGTTATTGGAGCTGCAAGCCGAGCTGAGAAAAGTAAGCACCGGGAAGCTGTCATACACTGTGGCCACCTGCTGCACATTGGCACAGCTAAGCTGGCTTTACTTTACAAAGTTAGCTTTCATTGAGCTTTATTCAGATTGCAAAGTTAGCTTTGTCACGCTGAATGCATTAAAAGATTTGGAGACTCAGTACAAATAGAGCTTTTCTCTCAAGTGATGCCAACAAGCACTGGCAAGAAAATCGTTTGAAACTGACCTCAATTACAGGAGCTATTAGCCATGCTAAGACGCCACAAACCGGCACCTTTAGACATCACATGCAGCAATTTCAATGTGTATAGGGAAAGGTGCTAGTGTAGACTATCACACTTTCATCATTTCACACCCACCTGAACGAGTGACCTTCTGTTCTCTACTTAATATTCATCAGGTATTTGCATACGACTCCATCACTCCGTTAATCTCTCATTTTCATTCACAAGCACATACGGTCGATTGAGTGCAGGCTTGAGAGGGTTGATGCACGATCGGAGTCGATGGGGATTTCAGTCTGTACTAGTTTTTCAAGTGTCCTGTTTCTTTGTGTGTGTGTGTGTGTGTGTGTGTTTCTTGCACAGAAGATAAAGTTTGGACTGTGGTGGGGCACGATCACACGAGGCCCATTGACATTCGAGGATCCACTCCACGCAGCCCTTTCGTTCTCATCTTCAGCTACACCATCTCACCATACCATCTCCGCTCGCTCGTGACCTCCTCGGAACACTGCCAACAGGAAGTGATATATCGCTGCAGGAAGTCTCGGCTTTTTGACACCTGGGGTTGGTTCTGCTTTCTTACTCTAGCGCACTGAGTTTATCTTATTGTTTTGTGTGCTGTACCGCTAAAATGTTGTCTTTTTATGAAGTGTGTGATTTATGTTACCTCAGGAATTCTAATCCTCTAAATTTGGCTAATATGCTCCAAAGGAACAAAAACATACCTCACAGCTAAATGATTCACAACAGCTGGTTATTACCACCGATATTAAAGGGGCTCAAGTGTGACATGATGACGATGTGCGGTGAATGATGATGTTCACTTAAAAAGTGGTTAGAATGTAATTCTTGTCATGCAGGGATGGTTGTGGGACGTGATGAGAGCATTTGAATTGCAAAGGCAAGCATAAAGCCTTAAAAAAGATTATAAGCTGGTACGCTAAATTATTCCATATGTTTTTTTCTGCACACTGCTTTAATACTTTCGACTTTGTGGGGTTTATATGCTTAGGCTTTTTACTGGGTTGGAGTTAACTTATCCTCAAACACTTGGCTCACTCTCTGGATTCATTTTGATTTGTCGGAATGAGATCCAATAAAGCCTTTGAGCAAAGATCAACCTTTGATCAAACAAACCTCCAGTACTAGACATCTTGCATATCTGATTGCCATTTGTCATTGGCTAAGCTCTTGGCCAGATCTCTGCACCGCTGTGATAGCAGATGTCTGGTCACGCACATTGTAGCGCTACTATAATGGCTACTTGACTGACAGGAGCTTTAGAGTCCATTACTGACCAGCAGGAGCAGGAGACCAGATGTCATCATGCATGACTAAATTACATTAGACTCCAAACAGTGCTGTCATTATTTGCATAATTATTTACTGCCAGGAAAACAAAAATATTTTTATCCTTGGGGCATTTTGTCCATTTTCAGATGGAACGCCTCTGTCATGGTGGCTGGATAGAGATGGAGTGAAACGAACATACTGGGGAGGATTTCTGCCTGGGGTCCAGCAGTGTTCTTGTAGCTTGGATGGCAACTGCAGGGATATGAATTACTTCTGCAACTGTGATGCAGACCAAGACACCTGGTAAATTTTCATTTTACAGTGAATTAGTCTTGCCAGGTCTGCAGAACAAAAAATAGCCCGATGACCCAAGCCCAAATATCAAAACTCAAAATATGCTAATCCCATACCTACACCCTAAAAAATGCTGGGTTAAAAACAACCCAAGTTGGGTTGAAAATGGACAAACCCAGCAATTGGGTTGTTTTAACCCAGCGAATGGGTTGTTTTCACCCTGCGATTGGGGTGTTTTTACCCAGCGGTTGGGGTGTTTTAACCCAGCGGTTGGGGTGTTTTAACCCAGCGATTGGGTTGTTTTAACCCAGCGATTGGAGTGTTTTTACCCAGCGGTTGGTTAAATGTTTGCCCAACGCAACAATTGATTAAAAATGACTGTATTGCTTGCTTAAAATGAACCCAAAGTATGTTGGAAATGAACATTTATTAATAAGTTTAATGAATAATAATTAAACAAACATAATTGCCTAATAATAAATGTTCACCTTTTGATTATTATTGTTGCCTCTTGTAATTATGTGTCTGATTTTTAATTTCCAACCTATTTTGGGTTCATTTTAAGCCAGCCATATAGTAATTTTTTAAAAATAGTTGGGTTAAATAAAACTGCCCAGCATGTTGAGCAAAGATTTAACCCAACCGCTGAGTTAAAACAACCTAATTGCTGGGTTTGTCCATTTTCAACCCAACTTGGGTTGTTTTTAACCCAGCATTTTTTAGAGTGTAAAATATTTTTCAGTCACTGTTATACATTTTACACAATTTCAACTCTATATTAGTGATCATAAACACAATTTGTTTTCATAAATGAGCTCAAAGGCTTCCTACGAGTGCTTCTTTCTCACAAAACATAACATCTAGTACAGTTTTGTCATTTGTATAATATAAAATATTTAAATACAAGAATTTCAGTCAAATATAATTTATACAACATGACAAACCTTTAACCTGCAGGGAAAAAATCAACCCTCGGCAACAGTCTAAAAGTAGCCTAATGGACTTGAGCAGTTTTTCCTATTTGTAAGATAATAGGATTGTTGTTTTTTTATAGAATAAAAGAAATCAGATTGAAGAGTTTTAGTTAATTAAAATACGGTATTGGAATCACACTTTAAAACCCTTCATTAGTTTTTCAGTTAAAGTGACCGAGAAAAACAAAACGCTTGCCATAGGGCAAGTATTACAATTTTTTAAGCAACAAGTGAAGCATACACACTCCTCGGAGGGCAATTTTGTCGCTCCTTCAGAGAGAGATTAAGAAGACTTTCTGCTAGCCTTTCACTCATTGCTTCTCCTCTTGCACATTCTCTTTCTCCTCCTGCAGGGCAAATGATACTGGTGTGCTGTCTTACAAAGACCATTTACCCCTTAGTGAGATCGCCATCGGAGACACAAACCGGACAAACTCACAGGCCGAGCTTCAAATTGGACCGCTGCGTTGCTATGGCGACCGTGGGTGTTTTGTTTACCAAATTTAAAAGGGGAATGGGGGGTAATACAGCTCTCTACTGAATATATTTTCATATTTCAAAATGCAAAAGAGATATGGACCCTTTTTTATTGAATTCAATGCACAATTTGTTTTTCAACACGCTGTGTGTTTTCTTGCCTGTCCCTCTGCTACAGGATTTTTCTGGAACTCTGCATCTTTTTACCAGGAATCCTCCTATCTGCATTTCCCCACCCTGCAAGCCGAACTGAGTGTCGATATTTCACTCTTTTTCAAAACTAGTGCTCTCTCAGGAGTCTTCTTGGAGAATCTGGGTGTCAGAGACTTCATAAGGCTAGAACTTAGTTGTGAGTGCTTGGTCAAATATCACTTGTAAAAAAAACATTATTTTTCTTATTCTTCTTTTCCAAGAACATATCTAAATAATAAATATACATTTACTTGAAGCAGAATTGCATAAGAAAAACAACTTGTTTATAGAAAATATATGCTGAAATAAGTATATTTATTTATACATTTGATATTTTAACTTGAAAGCAAGACAAAAACATAACAGTTAATTTCAGATAATATATGCTTGAAGGGAAATGCACTGGTATTGGGTGCGTCTGACCTGAAAATAAGTTTTTTGAAAGAGCCTCTGAGCACTTCTTTAGAAGAAGTACATTCAATGAACTTTCAGTGAACTCCATTGTCATACTTTTATTTAAACCACAAAGTGTGAGATAAACATACCACTTTTTTGTCATTCTCAGCTCCTTCTACAATGAACTTCACCTTTGACCTTGGGGATGGACCAGTAATTCTTACCGTTCGATCACCTGTAGTCTTAAATGATCGTCAATGGCATTATATTCGTGCTGAGCGAAATGTGAAAGAAGCTTCTCTGCAGGTTGACTCGCTGCCCTTGGAGCTAACCGAAGCACCATCTGAAAGACCCTATCGGCTTCAGCTCAGCAGTCAACTCTTTGTGGGTGCGTAAATATGCAATCAAGCAAATGTCACTAGTAATGTTATAATAACATTGAGTGTACTTTAGCTAAGAATACCCCTGGGAACAGAGAAAATAGAGATTGTTTTATTAGAAGGAATCTGTGATCATATTTCAAGTCAGAAACCATGGCATTGTTAAATGTTACAGGGTTGAAGATCAGTGCAAAAAATACCATTACACTACACCTCATTATTTACAGTCAGAATTCTTGTTTTATGCTATGAACAATATTTATTAGTAAACTTACCTCTGTTAAAAATGTGGTCAGATTATGGAAGCTTATGGAAGCTTGTTTCCACCACTAAATAAAAAATTTTTCTCAGAATTGCGAGATTTAAACTCACAATTGCGAGTTATAAAGTCAGAATTGCGTTATATAGTCAGAATTGAGATATAAAGTCAGAATTACGTGTTATGAAGTCAGAATTCTGAGATCGCAATTCTGACTTTTTTCTCGCAATTGCAAGTTTTTATCACGCAATTCTGACTTTATAATTCGCAATTATGACTTTTTTTCTCAGAATTGCATGATATAAATTTGCAATTGCATTTTATAAAGTCAGAATTGACTGACTTTTTCTCAGAATTGTGAGTTTATATCTCGCAAAGTCTTTTTTCCCTCACAATTGGACATTATAACATGCAATTGTGAGTTTATATCTCACAGTTCTGGCTTTATAATTCACAATTCTGACTTTATATCACACAATTGTGAGTTTATGTCTCACAATTCTGAGAAAAAAATTCAGAATTGACTTTATTTTTTATTTCATGGCAGAAACAAGCTTCCGTAGTCACTCCGTTAAATATGGTGTCACAAAAATCAAACCATTATTTAGAGAGTTTGACATAACCTACAAAGACAAATAAGGCATTTTAGAAAAGTCTATATGAAGGCATGATATTTTCATGTCAGTAAAAACAAAATTTTGATACAATTTTTACTTTTAAAAATGTAATGATGATGAATAGGAAAATGCAAATCTGCCAGAATTTAGATGAATTTATTTAATTTTTATTGAATATTTCATTGTAATTGTTCCTATGCTGTTTACACACTAAATGGAGTAAAACTATCAAATAATAAGACTAAATTCAGTTAATTATGTCAGTAGTAAGTGTTCGGGACACACATAGTACCCAAATGGCATCGTTTCCTGAGAATGACACCGTTATCAACTTCAAAGGGCTTGGCTTTATAAATTGGCTAAGACAATTAATCACTGTAATCTCCCCATTAGGAGGAACGGCTTCTAGGCAGAGGGGCTTTCTGGGCTGCTTACGTGCCCTCACCATTAATGGGGTTACCCTTGACCTTTATGAGCGTGCAAAGACCACCCCTGGGGTAAATTCAGGCTGCCCGGGTCACTGCACAAGTGACAGCGTCTGCCATAACGGAGGGAGATGTGTCGAAGAGAGAAGCAGTTACACCTGCGACTGCACACAGACAGCCTTCGATGGGCCACACTGCAGAGCAGGTGAGGTTACGATGGCCTCCAGGCGAGCTCTCATTCATAGGTCTTATTGCGCCAATCAAAAAGAGCTGAAAGAAATTGGCACTCTGGACCAAAGCACACCTCAGATGCTTGTAGTTCTCAAATGCCGTAATGTTGGCATTCTTGACGGCGGAACTGTTTTTATTGGATTTACACTGTAAAATCACACAATTAGATCAAAGCCTACAGAGAGAAATTAAATCAGGGCTCTATATGAGATGATTTAATATCTGTTTAAGCCACGGCTTGCAGTGAGCTGTTGGATATGGCATGAGTCTCACAATAGGAGACATTTGTACCAAAAATGTGTACAACAGGTATAAAAGTCAACCCACTATATATTCTCTGGAAATGTCATCCATTTCAGACAACTTTTCGTTTTCTATTAGATCAGGAGGGTCGGCTGCCGATAGATGACAACATGCCCTTGATGGCGTATTCACCTTGAATTCCTTGAGGCTGGGCTGACAGCCCTTGGCAGAAAAGCTTTAACTGACAAATGGAATTTAATTACAGCAGCCATTCCTCTGCCTCATACCCATCCAGCAGCCTGTCAGTCAGATTAGTGATGTAATGGCTTTGTTTCTTCACAATGCAATGTCAAAAATGGGTCCGCTCAAGCCACGGCTGTTTACTGCTAACTAGAATAGATGACCAGAAAATGAGAAGAGACAGAAAGAATTAGTAGGACACCTCTCCGCCACAGTCTCAGCTGTGGTTGGGGAGGAAACAATGCTAATGTTGTTGTTTTTTTTATAGCTCTAATAATGACAGATGAGACGTAGAGTTCATTGCCTTTGCGCACAATCTGAATTTGCATAGAGATGATGATTCTGATGTTCTCAGTGAAGTTCACCAGGGACTTCTTTGTCTCTCTGTGTCCATCACAGCTTTAGCAGCTTCCTTTGAAAGTGGGTCTTCAGTCTTGTACACTCTCCAGGAGCCATTTTCCGGAATACTGAATGAGGAAGCCAGAAGATCACCGGCCCGCTTCCATGATGCAGAAGTTACCAAATCTCAAGAGAAAGTGTCGTTTGGGTTCTTGACGCATCACGTGCCTGCCTTGATCCTGACAGCTCACACTCTTGACCAGCACTATATGGCTGTTATGCTATCATCAAACGGTACCAAGTCATACGTTACTCTAAAACTTGGGGAAAAGTCATAATTTGCTCATTTTCATATTGTTCCAAACCTGTATCAGGCTCAAAAAAGGACAATAAATAGCAATAATTTTGTGCATTTTGTCCTTTTTCCAGCTTAGTCATTATCTGATTTCATTGACTAGAAAAGAGCAGACAGAAAATACAATTTAATCTGTGTGTATACGTACATATCATTTATTCCTGTAAAAAATATTTTGAACGGTAGTATATATACGCAATATCTGTCTTCCTTTGAACTTCAGAAATGAAATTTTAGCTATGCAGGTTAAGTTTTTATGGAGTAGCAAAAAGTTATACATCAGAATTTTTCCTTTATTCCTAAAAGCAGTCAAGGAAAGAATTTGCTCGGGTTTGGGGGGTCTTCAATTTCACACTCTGCACCTTTCTTGCTGGCACATATTCTTACAACCAGCCAACTCAATATACTTGAAATTCACACATATCCATTAACGGGTTAGTTCATCCAAAAATGAAATTTCTGTCATTAAGTACTCACCCACATGTCGTTCCAAACCCATAAGACCTTCGTTCATCTTCGGAGCACAAATTAAGATATTTTTGATGAAATCCAATAGGTTTTTTTATCCCCCATAGAAAGCAATGTAATTACCATCATTCAAGATCCAGAAAAGTAGTAAAGACATTGTTAAAATAGTCACATAACTACACTGGTTCAACCTTAATGTTATGAAGCGAAGAGAATACTTTTTGTGTGCAAAAACAAAACAAAAATAACAACTTTATTCAACAAATCCGTCTCTCCCGTCATTCTAATACGCTGTTTATGTTCATCGCTTCCAGGTTCTTTGTCAGAACGTCGGCTAAGTATTGGCCGGTGCTGATCACGTGAGCAGTATGACACATGCGTGTGATGCTGACGCCAATACTGAGCCGGCGTTCTGGCATAGAACCTGGAAACATTTACTATTTTAACGATGTCTTTACTACTTTTCTGGACCTTGAATGACAGTAATTAAGTTGCTTTCTATGTGGGATAAAAAAAACTCTTGGATTTCATCAAAAATATCTTAATTTGTGTTCCGAAGATGAACGAAGGTCTTACTGGTTTGGAACGACATGAGGGTGAGTAATTAATGGCAGAAATTTCATTTTTGGGTGAACTAACCCTTTAAAGCGCATCATATGCAGACATTCTTTTTCTCACGCAGTTACACCCACACCGTTTATCTAAAGAACACATGACATCTAAATTGAAGAGTCTTGCAACCATTGTCTCTCATCACCATTTACAGTACTCTTTCACACCTCTCTGTTTTTTCCATTTAGCAGAAAAGAATTTGTCACCATCTCTCTCATCAAGAGAACACATGACTGGCTAACATGTCTTGTACAGCAGATAGAAATGCACATCAATCTTTGACATGAAGGCATAAAAAAGGGAGAAAGGTGGTAAAAAGAAAGAAGCACTGAGGTGAGGAGCAGGAAATGTAGAACAGAAGGAAAGTATGCTTAAGGAAAGACTGGACATGAAAATCAATGAATTAAAGCTAGGAACCAAGCTATAAAGGCTATAAAAAATACTTAATGGCACAGAAGGGAGAACTAGTGGATGGAGTTAGTCTTGTTCCACCTACAAAAGAAATGATAATTCACATGAGAATTTTTCTAGTGCAGAGGTAATTGCAGAGACTTGCTTGGTCCTGTTATCCCAAATGACTTAAACATGTTCAAGCATTCATAATTCTCAAATTGTTAATTGCAGTGAAAAGACCTAATTATTACTTAATTAACTAAAGAGTAGTGTGTTTTATTTCCAATTTGTTAACTACGGATTGCACCTTGAAGGTGCACTCAGTCATTTGTTGATCTTGCTCTATAAGAAAACCGCTTAACTGAAAAAACTGAAATGTTCTGAAATATTACATTTTAAAAGAACTGTTTTTTTTATTTGAATATATTTTATAAAGTAATTTATTCCTGTGATGACAAAGCTGAATTTTCAGCATCATTACTTCAGTCTTCGGTGTCACATGATCCTTCAGAAATGATTCTGATATGCTGCTTGTGTAACATTTCTTATTATTATCAATGTTAAAAACAATTGTTCTGCTTTATTTTTATTTATTTATTTATTTATTTTATTTTTTTTAACTCTTGATAGATTTTTTTAGGATTCTTTGATGAATAGTTTAAAAGAACAGAATTTATTTGCAATTGAAATCTTTTGTAACACTGTAAATGTTTTACTGTCATTTTTGATTAATTCGATGTATCCTTGCTGAATAAAAGTATTAATTTCTTTAAAAAAAAATCGTACTAACCCAAAACTTTTAAATGGTCATTTTAAACATATTTTTTAAAAAGGTTCTATTCATTTTTTTTGTGTGTGTGTGTATGAGAAATTACATGGCTTTCTGCGATACTTGATTCTGATTAGTCAATCGCAGTGATCTGTGGTCAAATATATTTATTTATACTACAGGGCTGTTGAATGCTCAAATCTGATTGGTTGACCAACGTTCTAAGGTGTGCAATCATTTTCAGGGAAATGCATGGCTAAAGTAGTTCTAGGCAGGTCTTGACCACATTGCAGTTCCATATCACTTCGCCAAATGATTTCAGTTATTTCAATAGGTCCTACAGCCTACAACTGCAAAAGAAACAAAACCCACACCGACACTGACTAAGCAAATAAATATAGTAAACAGTAGGATGAAAACGACAAATTATTGTCATGGTTTTTGCCACAAAATATGTTTTATTTTGTCCTGAAAGCGCATACTCTCTCTCTTTCAAACGTACATGAATACTGTATCGTACGGACACACACTCGCACAGAAACGTTTTGTCAGCGAGGTAATAACTGTGCGGTTCTTGTGGTAGATAAATGTATAGTTTCACTATAAGTAGAGACACTGCTGCTGTGAGAGATGCACAGACTCTGGTAGGCTAATTCACATATGCTGCTTATTCTCTCTCTCTCTCTCTCTCTCTCTCTCTCTCTCTCTCTCTCCCCCTCAAGTGCGTTAATAACTCTATCAGTGGTATTATTCTGCTATCAAGGCTCAAGCCTCCGTTACTAGTTCTGAAATGACGTTTTGGAATTAGTAACGGAGGCTTGGGATGAGATGCGTAAGAAATTAGTCCCACACATAAGAGTGTTTTAAGGACAAAAACCTGAGAAATGTCTTGAAATACAACATCGGAACAGTGTCTTGAGGTGTGGTAACCGTAGTATAAGCGGAATAATATATATAATAGTGAATTATTTTCTAAGAATTCAGCGGCCCGTCGTCAATTATTCCTTACATCATGATCACTGAACAGTATAACTGACATTGTCCTAAACAAACAATTTCCTACTTAACTGCTAGTGTAATGTTTGTCGTATCCACACACCTTTTTTTCCGCACATAATAAAATGACTTTAACTCAAATCAATATTTCTTGCCTATTAATTTATTTCTTTAAGTAGCCATGTGTCATTATCACAAACCCCTTCATGGTGAAACAAAAACACTTTACATTGTGGACTTGAACACCCTGTTGGAGTTTATTTTGCAACCCATTACTTATCTCTGTTGAAATTTAAAGCATTATTCCTTCTTGTCATGCTACAACCCTGCATTCATTGTATCAAACAAATATTTTATGACTTTAAGTCAATAGCTTTTACTCTGATTTCCCAGGCAGCCTGCAAATACGATACTTGTTGAACAAAGAAAAAAGAACAGAAACATTCAGCCCAAAGTCACCCAGTCTAGCAGACGGGCGGTTCCACTGGGTCAAAATCAATCGCAAGGGACAGGAACTCCTTGTCCAGGTGAGTCTTTGTCTCCATAGCAGCAGGTGTTAACACAATAGCCAACATCTGATTTCCAAAGACCAATATCTGATTTATTTGACCTCCTATACTGTCTGATAACTTATCTGAGATTTTAAAAGTCTTGTAACATAAGTGATATTTCTAAAACCATGTCACAGTGACCTGAGATGTATGTTTTCCATGACCGATTTAAACTTAATACTGGTATAAATCTTTTACACATCATCTGCCATAATATCTGTGCCCTTCCAGATTGACAGCACAGTAACCCAGCAGTACAGCCTGTCTCCTGGCTCTGCTCTCAGCCCGGTGAGGTCAGTGATTCTGGGGAGAATCCAAGGTGAGTTCCTGACAGGCTTTTGAAGAGGACTCTATTTCTTCATGTTCCTTGAGCGCCGTTTCACACATTTCTATTTCACTGCTGTGGCGTCAGGTGTTTGAATCCAGACAGGTTAGGAAAGGGTGGGTGGTTGTCTGGGTTGGGAGGCAGAGGTATGGTGTGTACACTTTTGACAGCGCCGTCACAGGTGAGTTGCCAAGTGAAAGCCAAATGGAATTTCTCAGTGTTGCCTAGGAGACAATTTCTTTTTATCTGATAACAAATAAGGAGAGTCTTGAAGTGGCACAAACCCTTAGCGCTTTGATAGAGGCGAGAGAACAATTAAGACAAATTAGCAATAAAGCACGCACACAACTATAACAATCCCTTTTTAAACTCATTAGTTGTTACCGATGCAAAATGGAAAAGGAACCAGCACAGAATGCACTGATTTATTCTATTAGAAAGGCTTTTTAGACACTAAAAAAGTGACTTGTGTAATATAATAGCTTTTTTTGAGCAGATTAGAGGTTACTTGTGTAATTCTGCAGTCTGCTCCTTTTAAAATGAAGGCTGATGAGTGGTTTCATAAACAGTTTAACATTTGAATTCAGTTAAAGGTGAAATGCATAATTTTTATGCCACTGATGTCACCAAATATAATTGCAAAAAAAAAAAAAAAAAAGCCTCTCCTTGTCTTCCATTATTCAGGCAAATTCCACCCCAAATATTTATCCTGAAAAAAAATGTATCACAGTTTCCACAAAAATATTAAGCCATTTTCAACATTGATAATAATAAGAAAGGTTTTTGAGCACCAAATCAGCATATTAGAATGATTTCTGAAGGATTATGTGACACTGAAGACTGGAATAATGATGCTGAAAATTCACAGGAATAAATTACATTTTAAATGTATTTTTGTTGTAATAATTTTATGATATTGTTTTATTTGATTAAATAAATTCAGCCTTGGTGAGCTTAAGAGACTTCTCTCAAAAACATCTTACCAACCCTAATTTTTGAATTGCAGTGTAGTTGTCTTTGCATATTAAACTAGGATGGGAGAATGTATTTTAACAAATATTACACGCATATTACATGCAATTGTAGTTCAGTTGCTCAATTCTTTTTCCGGTCCCACTTTAGGTGGCCTTAACTACTCTGTACTTACATTTAAATTAATAATTTGATACAATTCACTTATTGTGTACATACATGTTTTTACTATGTACTTATATTTTTTTTAAAAAATACTTGCATGTAATTACATCCGTAATTAATTTCTGTAATTACTTTTAATTACTTACACCTTAACACACCCTTAAACCTACCCATACCACCAAACCTGTCCCTAACCTTACCCATTTGCCACCAATATGAGCACAATAAGTACCTTTTACATGTTTTTTGATGTAAGTACATAGTAGTTAAAGGGTTAGTTCACCCCAAAATGAAAATTCTGTCATTAATTACTCACCTTCATGTCGTTCCACACCCATAAGACTTTCGTTCTTCTTCTTCGGAAGACAGATTAAGATATTTTTTGATGACAGAATGCTGTCAGATTTCCTTCCATTGACTACCCTTGCAACTTCCACTGCGACGCTTCAAAAACTTCATAAAGAGATTGGAAAACTAATCCATATGAATCGAGTGGTTTAGTCCAAATTTTCTGAAGAGAATCGATCGCTTGTTATGATGAACAGATTTAATGTAGGCTTTTACTTGCATTGATCAGCGAACATGAGCAGAAGCTCAACCAAACCTGCTACACCCGTGAGAACAAACCTCTTCCGGAAGCTCAAATGTGCTGCATAACCAATGAGGTTCATTCTCTTGGACTAAACCACTCAATTCATATGGATTAATTTTCCGATCTCTTTATAAAATTTTTGAAGCGTCAAAGTGGAAGTTGCAAAGGCAGCCGATGGAAGGAAATCTGACAGCATTCTGTCATCAAAAATATCTTAATTCGTCTTCCGAAGAAGACCGAAAATCTTACAGGGACATGAGGGTGAGTAACTAATGACAGAATTTTCATTTTGAGGTGAACTAACCCTTTAAGGACACCTAATATAAAGTGGAACACTTTTTCCTGTTTCAGGTAGTGACATCACTGATAAGGAACTGGTCCAGGCTGGATTGAGAGGGTTTATTGGCTGCTTGTCCTCCGTCCAGTTCAATCAGGCTACCCCGCTGAAGGCAGCCCTGCAAAACAGCCAAAGCCCGTTAGTTACTGTTATCGGCCGTCTGGAAGCATCAAGTTGTGGGACGATATCCAGCAATACACACACACAGTCAGGTAAATGATTCTTTAAATGTTTCCACACTGCAAAGAGATTCAAAGATGACAGTATTTTTCAGCCTGCTGAAAAGAGTCACAAAAGCCAGTCCTTTGTCTTTCTCTCGCTCTCGTTCTCTGCTTACAGATGACTCAGCAAAATCAGACAGAGGCAAAGACCCAATGAAAAAGGCAGATCAAAATGACTTGGCACTAATCGGAGGTATAGATCCCCATGATATTGTGCTCTGGGAAAAACTTTTCAGAATGATACCTAGATAATAGACCATCCTCAGAAATGAAACTGTACAGCCTCATACATCTTTAGTATTATATTATCAGTTTTATTTTATGCTGTTCTCATTTGTACCACTGCAGCACTGCATTGCAGAATGATCAAAATATTAATACATCTTCCATTTTTACTCATGATAGATTTATGAGATCCAAACCCACACCACTTCATTCAAACCACTTTTTAGGAAGTGAATCAGTATAATTTTTAAATATTTAGCATGCTTTCAGGCATCCATTTCAAAGGAAGCACATGCAACACTAATTTGCACATTTATCTAATAAACAGGAGTAGTGGCTGCAGTGGTGTTCATCACCCTCTGTGTGTTGGCCGTTATCATCCGCTTCCTATACCGACATCGACGGACTCCAGCGCCCTCCGGAATCACCGGAAAGACGCACTGCCCCAGTATGGAGCATCCACCATACCGGGCTGCACTGGACCTGCACAAACCCAACCATGACAGCAAAGAATACTACATCTGACCTCTCAGTGTCGTGCTTGGCTTTAATCGAGTAGCCTGTCGCCAGTGTACATGCTAACAAACCCACCACACTGTATAATCTACACTGCAGGCTGAGCAGCCAATCAGAGGCCAGCAATGACTCAACAGCCACTTTTATAGGCTGGGACACAAGAGAGATAACAGAGATGTTTTTGTTTGTTTGCTTATTTTCTATGAAGAGAGTTAAGCTTATGTGGAAGTGGTGTGTGTGCGGGCCTCCTGAATGATGACGGAGCTGTATATTGTTATTTTACGGGCATAATAATAGGTTTTACATGCACAGCACACACACTTTCTAAACAAACAGCACAGCAGGAGGCCTGAAGCATCACTCGGAATTGTCTTTATCCAGTGTGCCTGCTCAAACCTGTCTATCTCAGAGCCAGCATATAGAGTGGGCTTAAGCTAATGGACTGAAACCCCAGCGGACAGCGTTATGAGAGAATGGTTTTGTGGCAGGGCGGTGGACCTTCCCAGACGTTGTTTTTAAAGGATCGATCATCGCTCAACATGTCCAAAAAAAAACAAAAGATTAAAGGCGTCCGCATCCGACAACCTCGCATTTGATGTTGAAACTATTGACTGGTGCAAGGAGCCACTAAAGGCTGGGATTAACCACCAAAGGACTATAAGAATATATCAGCGGTGGCTGAGGGATGGAATATGAGTCATTTGTGTGTATCCCAATTCCCATGGGCCGGGCAGATTCAGGCAGTTTAATTCTCTTTCCCACCGTAATCGAGCCGGTCTCACAACTGAGCGTACCCAATGTGCTCCTGGAATGAAATCTCGTCCTTATTAAAGTGCATTATATCTCCAGACTAGAAAAAAAATCAACAACACAAAAACACTTGCTTTCTATTGGGAATGAATTCTATGGCTGTTTTTTTTTTTTTTCTATATGACTATTGTAAATGAATGGTGTACATACATTTCATAATTATATTTAATAAATGGAGCTTTCTAAGAGCTTATGAGTGCAGATGACCTATTGAACTGGTTTTGGTATATTTATGCAAAAATTAATATGTGTATGGCAATGGAATAGTGCAATCATGGCAGTAAGGATTGTTTTAGCTTGCAAAGACGGACCAGTAGTTCAGATATCTATAGACTCCAGCACATAAAATTATAAAATTTGTCACTGGCAAATATGGCAAGTGACACTTCTGGCAACTGTCCTGAAACTCTCAAAATGGCTACCCGTTTTGTTGAGCCATAGGCCTTGTTTCCACCTGGTATAAGATGCGTTTTGGTCGATTGGATCACAAATGGACAAGAGAGACACATACCCGTTTACACCTGGTATTTTAATCTGTCTCTTTTGTCCACTTTTAACCACTTCTGTCCTGATTTCTTCGAGTGGAGGGTCTATGGGCTTTTCAGATCTTTCGATCTAGTGGACAAAATAAGCTTGCGCAATTTACATATGAACGTGCCCGGAGATGATGGAAAAACATACAGAGAGCATTAGCTTTCGCTTCTGCTTTGATAGCTGCAAGACCACGATGAACGAAATCAAGAATGGTGCGAGAACATTGTGCTTGGTACATTTTTCGCCTTCAAACCAAACTTGGGTCTTCAGCCGACAAAATTTAAATCCCGTCTGGCTAGCGCGCTTTCCATAATGTTTACACGTTAGGACAGTAGGTGGTGAGTAGGCAATCATTTGTAGCTGTTCGAATGCATTCGACCACATGATCGTTTCCAATCCGGTTGAATGCATTTTCGACTACCTCTGGAAGTGGTTGAATGAGGACAAGCTCAAAACGCTTTTTTACACCTGTATTTAGCGTCGTCTACTTGTGATCCGATCGACCAAAACGCATCTTAATACCAGGTGGAAACAGGGTCCTAGAGTTTTGCCATACTACTCTTATAAATTCTGCAGTATATAGTGTGTGTACTGTGTGTAGTATGCTAATTTTCTTTATCCATGTAATAGAACCTGGCAAAATAATGTGCCATATACAACAGCACATTGCGCTGGGTACTGTATTCTACAATGGAGTCTGTTTGACCTTCTATTTCCTGTGTGTCAAATGAACTGCTAGTAATATAAGCCAAGATGGAAAAAGAGAGAGAGAATCGATTGAGAACCCTTAGGATACAGTGGTAATGAAACAACTTCTCTTGGCCATCTGTTGTAACTGACAGCAAAACAACACCTCTCATGGCAAGATGCACCTGATTGTCACATGATGACACCTTCACAACAAGCTCTCGGTTATAGGCGACATAGGAGACGCGTAGAAAGACTGAATTTAGACTACCAGTCAAAAGTGTGGACACACTTTACTGGTTTTGGCAGGGTTCCCATGGGTCCTTGAAATCCTTGAAAGGCCCTGGAAAGTTTTTGAAAATAAACATGCATAGATATATGTCCTTGAAAGTGCTTGAATTTATGTGCAAGAAGTTTTCTGGAAAACATTCCATATTATTCTCTCTGGTACGCTAATGTGTTATTTCGCCCACACTTCGTGGCCTATGCATACTAGCTTACTTGATTTACATTAGTTACACACATTTACGCATTACGTTAAGTGTTTCCCGCGTGAGGTACTTTGTGTTGTACGTTGCCATGACGTTTACATGCATGAAACTACTACGATGGTACTTCAATGTTTCACAGATGTAAACCCATGAGGCAAGAAAAGCTTAAAAGCATATTCATATATCTTAAAACTTCTGGTTACATGAGCCTAAGCTCTTTTCAATAAAATCCATGCAAAAGTTAATATTAGATCATTTTAGAATACAGTATAGGATATACCGAATATTCTTCAGTTTATGCGAAACAGAAATACGACAAATAGAATATCAGATCTCTGTCATATGGCCAAAAATAAATGCAAAAAAAAAATGCCTTTTTGCATATGCATTTGACATATGAAAACTGTAACGATGTATCTTACAAGGTAACACGATGTAACCTTGCTCTCACTTGAAATGTGTCCCCAAATTAAGTCCTTGAATTTGAAGTTAACCGAAGTGTGGGAATCCTGTTTTGGATTCCTCGTGATCTTATAAACCCATTAATTTGCAGGCTTATTGTATGCGTAAATGTTTGTAATTAGTTTATAGACAAATATAAATTGGACATATATAAACTTCTTTTACAGAACTATTTTTAGTTGAAGTTGACAGTGAATAATAAGTTGCATATATGGGAACTCCAGCGCTGTGTCCAAAATCACAAAATGTATAGTACTACATGTGGTTTGAAACTTCTATATAATATGAATGTGTGTAGTATGAATGAAATTCAGATGTACTACATCCGTAGTACATAGGTCATGTGACCTATGGCGTCAGTTGCATTGCTTCACTGCCATTCACAAATCCTCTCCTGTGGCCTCATGGGATAGTTTCCTTTGGATGCGCACTTACTGTAATTATTACATGGCGTGAGCGTACCTATACTACTCTGCTCACGTTTTTTCCTATACTATATAGGTCCTGTTCCAAATGGCACCCTAAGCCCTTGAGATCTTCCTCCAAGTCCACACTTTCGTGACATAATGCCGCTTTGATTGTCGGGTAGAAGTCTGCTGTGGAGCTCGCTTCAGTGTGGGCTTGACAAAAGTGTGTATCGAGGGTGCATATCGGCCTTCTGTAACCTAAAAGAACCAGTGGGACACCCTACAGTCTTGTGGACTACACGGACATGCTCATGCGGCGGCCATTGTAAGTCCACAAGATCGCCATTTGGGACAGGGCTTTAGAATGAAAGTAAGTATATTCAGGGCAGGACGATTAGAAAAGCATCCCACGATGCATCTCATGAAATTAACTAAGCAGGTCAAGAGCGAAGTTATCAAGGTAAAGGGAGGCTCCATTGAAGATTCTAAAATATTGGATAGTTTTGATTGTTTAACATTTTTGTCATTATGTAACTTCATGTGATTTTATTGTAGAGATGTAGAAAAGATTATTACAATAAAAGAAAAAGCTACCAATTGCAGAAAAAGTGCACAAGAGATGTGTGGATGAAGCATCTCTACACAGGCTAATGTTTCACATGACTAACTTTTTCTGCTATTTTCTCTGAGCTGGATAAAAGGAAAACAGTGTGCATACAGAAAAAAAAGACATGAAAATTGAATTATCGATGAGCCCAAATTCAATTCGCCCCAAATATGAGTGGGTATCTTGAGAAAAGTCTGAACCTGAAAACGCAGAATGTGGAAAAATGCAGCAGCGCTAACCTGAAAGTGGGCTTTCAGATGCGTTTTTAATCAACGACTTACACCTCGACCCTTAAAGCAACAAGAAAGGAGTAAAAAAAAACTCAAAGGGAGATAAAGAGAAATAAATTGCTCTCTCTCTTCACTGCATGAGTATTTGGCTTGAAGATAAGCTGTAATATAGACAGAATACCTAAACCTAAATGAATTTCTACTAGAGTTAACCAATAAAGCATTTCAATTGTGTGTCATATTAATTTTTCATACACTCACGGATGCATTGTGCCAAAAGTACATTTGCCATTATAGGTAAGGTGGATGAAAGCTTTAGGCAGCACATTTTAAGTCCCAGTCTGTTAAGTGAATATGTGTGAACCTCCCAATTACTATAAAATACAATTATAGTTTAATTGGATGCACAGTGGACAGACGGACACCAGGAGTGGAGACTAAATCACTGGTGGTGACTAAATCTCTTTTACTTAATGCCTTGATTAAACCCATCACCCTCCGCACTTAACAAAAGCAAAACAATTTTGATACCGTCGATCAGCCTCTGAGGAGGCCAGAGAAGCCAATTAACCTTGGCTGCCATTTACTTTGGGATGAGATCTGAGGAAACTCTAACCCAGTGTGTCATCATGTTATCATGCTACGTGATCTCATGGGAAAAAGCTGGCATAAACCTCATAATTAATTTTTCTTGGAACTGGCAGCATTTTAAAGTCAGCTAGAGCAATGGACTTTTGGGGGTGGTCAGCATGAGTTCTGGTCAGTGGCCATAAAGCACAGGAACTTCAAACATACTTGTGTGTTTTTAACCGGATTAATTGGTGGAGTTGGCAGCTTTGTCTGCAAGGTGGTCCAAGTGAAGGTTTAATGATATTGCAGGATCATATCACTCACATAAGAGGTGAAGAAAGTGTGAATTCCAGAAATTGGATAAAACCAGTATCAAATATCTGCAAAGAGGAAATTGAGAGAAAAATAGCTTGAGAATTTTCCAAACTTATTTATTTTGCCTTTTTACCCCCTTTTTCACTATATTACAAAGTCTACTTAGTTATATAGTGGTCAAAAGTGATTCCCAGCCAAGGAAAATTGACATTCACCATTTCTTCAAATATTATTAAAAATGTGTTAAAGATTTTGTTAGCATATTGCGTAGTTGTGCTTGGAGTCAATGGTTTTATTCATGATATGATGCAATGAAACATGCCATATTGTGCAGACATCATTTTTGGCCAGGCTATCCTACAAAGAAATTATAACATGCAAAAAACAAGAGAAAACCAACAAAATATTAATAACAGAATATATTGTAGTCAATGTAAGCTGTGAGCTTTTTGTTTTTCTATGCCCTTTTTTGCATAGTATATATATATATATTTATACATAACTTGTATTTAGAAAAAGGGCTTTGCATCACAGGAATAATCTTCTGTTGGACTAATTAATTGCATTAGTTAATTGAATGAAAGCCAATGATTCACTTTCCCGTGGTACACATGAAACTGTTTGGTATTCTCAAGGCTGCTAGTAAATCTCAAATTGCAGCAATATTACCTGAGCTTCTGCACGCTTCAATCTGCAAACTTGGCAGGGTATGGGAAATGAGCACCACTGTAGCACAGAGGGGTACAGTCACACCTGTTCTCACACACACATACACACACACTTTACATCTGGCGGCCATTTCTTTTTTTTTCGCCAGCTACGAGAGTCATTGATTACTCAAGCAGGATAATTGTGTAAATTTACTGCAAAATTGCCTCTGCCTGTGCAGTTGAATTACTGGAGCTTGGGATTTTTTTTACGTTGTTGCTGACAAGCTACAGGCACTCAGCATGTCTCTGAAACGGCTGGATGTACCGGGCAACATCTTTTCCCATCAGGCATTCCCACTGATCGGCCCTGCAGGCTTACATAGATGAACCCATCCTCGATGTGTTTTCACCGGCCTCTGCTGCGCAGGGAAGCATATTTATCATACACATTTGTTAGAGCTCAGAGTTTAGGGTGTAAATATTCATGATCTACAGTATCAGACTGTTGCCTGAGAGAAATGCACCATCAGGGAGGTCAAATGAATTCTGCTGTTGCTGGAGTTTCGTGCCAAGTAACATTGTGAGGAATGATCCAGGTTCAGCTTAAGCTGAATCGACAGCATTTGTTGCACATTTTCGATTAACAAAAGAAAAAAACTGTACTCTGCCTTTTGTAATTTTCTAAAGCAGAATTTCCTGCTTTTTTAACATAAAGACACATTTAATTGATCAAAAGTGACATTTATAGTGTTACAAAAGATTTTTGTTTCAAATAAATGATGTGCTTTTGAACTTTATATTCATCAATGATCCTGAAAAAATGCATCAAGTCTGCAAAAATATTAAGCAGCACAACTGTTTTCAACATTGATAATGATAAGAAATGTTTCTTGAGCAGAAAATCAGAAAGATCACGTGATCATTCTTGTGCAAATACCGTATATTCGTCACAAAGTTTACTGTCTTTACTGGCCTTATGCTGGCATGACAGCAAAGTTTATAGACTGGACATAATTTACACAAGGTTAGTAAGTGATTGTATCATTGTTAAAATGTATAATATTTAAAGGGTTAGTTCACCCAAAAATGCCAGTTCTGTCATTAATTACTCACCCTCATGTTGTTCCAATCCCGTAAGACTTTTGTTCATCTTTGTGATTCAAATATTCTGAAGAGACTTGATCACTTTATATGATGAACAAATTTAGGCTTTTATTCACATATAACCATTGATCAGCGAACATAAACAGAAGCTCAACCGAACCTGCTTCACTCGTGAGAACAAACCTCTTCCAGAAGCTCAAACGTGCCGCGTAACATGAGAATGATTCCAAACTGTGATTTTCCACCCTTGAAGGGCACTTCGGGAAGGTGACGCCATTTGTAGGGCTGTTCCAAACAAAAGTGAACAACTTAATCCCTTCTTGAAGGGCCCTTCCACAAGTCAGTTAGTGAAGGGAACTTCTGCTTCTGTTTACCACAACTGATGTATGAGTTGATGAATGTTTATTTGTGAATATAAGCCTAAATTCAATCTGTTCATCATATAAAGCGATCGAGTCTCTTCAGAAAATTTTGGACTTAACCGCTCAATTCATATGGATTAATTTTACGATCTCTTTATGGACTTTTTGATGTGACAAAGTGGTAGTCGCGTAGCTGTCTATGGAGGGACAGAAATCACTCAGATTTCATTCAAAAAAAATTATTTGTGTTCCGAAGATGAACGAAAGTCTTACAGGAAAGTCTTTGGAACGACATGAGGGTGAGTAATTAATGACAAAATTTTCATTTTCGGGTGAACTATCTCTTTAAGTCTTGTGGCTTTATTAAGGTTTAATTTAGATTATGTAAATGGAAGTTGATCAACTCAATCATAACATTTTAGGTTTAAACTTTATCATAGCATGTGCTACTAGATCTAGAGCTTTTTATAGCTGTCTAAAAACCTGAAAGAGCAACAAGCTTCCTTCTTGTAGTGTGCACTACAAGGACCAAGCAGCAAGTATACACGTTCATGAGGACATGAGTGTCCAAAACATCAAGAGTATGTGCTTTTGAGCATGAACGTGCAGACAGATCAATAGCTCAATTTAAATGAAATTTCCTGCTGCAATAAAAGAGCAGCACTTCTTCCTTTGGTCTGATGGTTTCCACAAAAACCAGTGGCAAGTGTAATTTCTGACCTATCACATGCTGCTCATGCCAGCAAAGAAGAGATCAGTGAACAGGATGAGGCTCTGTGCTCTTGGAGGTGGAAAAATATGTACTTCAAAGTCCATTGAACAAAGCCATCAGTGAGAGGTCTAATAAAGAAGCGTTTCCAGACTCTTCTCAGCTGGAAGTGTTCCCAGAATGCATGGCTCTATTTTAAAAAGAAACAAAGCAGTCCCAGGAAAAAAAAAAAAACATGTATTGACTGTCATGACAATTACAGGTATGTTGAAAATATTTAATGTGGAAGAATTTGATTCATCTGCATCACTTTTGGATGAATTAGAAGACCTACTGTGATGATCTTGCATCTGAATGGGAGCAAATCCCAGCAGTCATGCCTACTGTCAGGGCTGGTAAGATTTTTTTTTATACAAAGTTCAGAAGAACAGCATTTATTTTGAAATAGAAAACATTAGTAACATTATACATGTCTTTACTCCAATTGCCAAATAGAAGTATTGATTCCTTTAAAAAAAAAAATCGTAGTGACCTTAATATTTAATCATGTATAGTTAAATGTTTACATATTTGTCCTAGTGAACATTTAAAGGGTTAGTTCACCCAAAAATGAAAATTATGTCATTTATTACTCACCCTCATGTCGTTCTACACCCGTAAGACCTTCGTTCATCTTCGGAACACAAATATATATACAAATATATAGATATTTTTTGATAAAATCCAATGGCTCAGTGAGGCCTGTACTCACATTAACTGTTTTAAATATGTTTTTAGTACTTTTCTGGGTATTGAAAAAGGAAATGATCTTGCTGTCAATGCAGGCCTCACTGAGCAATCGGATTTTATCAAAATTATCTTAATTTGTGTTCTGAAGATGAACGAAGGTCTTACAGATGTGGAACGACATGAGGTTGAGTAATTAATGACAGAATTTTCATTTTTGGCTAACCCTTTAATACTTCAGTATTTTAATATGATAATTCAATGGCACATGGAAGCATTTTTTTTTTTTTTTTTTTCAGAGAGGATTGACAAAGTTTTTGATGCAGTGGAACACAAGCTTATGCATATATTAATTTCTACTTGCCATGCCACAAAAATAAAAGTGCAGCTGAGATTTTGATCACTCTGTTCCCTTGATCAAAGAGTCTTGAAAATATAATGGTTGGGGTGCAGAGAGAAATGGCACACAGGGACTCATATTAGAGACATTTATTCATTTAGCAGATGCTTTTATTCATGTGACAAAAGCAGACAGTTCCTTAAGGAAATTTAGAGGATGAAGACAGTGTGAATGCATGCCTGTAGGGGATTTTTCACACTAAGTATTAAACTTTAGTACATGACTTGACCTGCACTGTTTAAACTACGGACATGAATAATACCTCAAACACCGTACACAATAGGCTAAATTCAAAAATAGCATAGCAATGCCCTGTGACCACCTGCAACAACACACTAGCATCATGGCAACATGAGCACTCCAAAAAAAATAGATTTTATTTTTCCCCAAAAAAAATTTAACTAGCAATTGAAGCGTAATTAAATGTCCTTACTCTGAAAGCATAAGCAGGTAGGCTACCCAGCGTGTTCAGAAAATCAAAGCCTTTTTTAAGCATCTACACAAGCTAAATGAGCCATGCATGAAAACTCAGTGGCATAAAATGTAATAATTACTCAAATGTAATACTTGTTGGAATTGCTCAAAATCAGCCAAATTAAGCTTTGATGGGGTCCTGTGTAAACTGCTGATTGGGTGTCTCTAAGGCTTGTATTTGACAATGGGTTTCTTGAGGAATTTAGGCCATTTCAATAGTTTGGTTATGCTTCTGGGGGAATAAAATCAATACACAATTAAAGTATTACAGGAAATGGAAACTACATTAAAGTGTACTTTGAACCTGAAACTGCAGTACTGATATTTTAAATGACCAGGAACATGTAGTTTTTGCAGGATGTTTTATGTGTCAGACTTTTTGTACTGTTTAACACCACCACCAACAGTGATTTTAGCCAAAGACTTTAGATATACAAAGACAATGCACTCATATTACTATGAATGGGAGAAAGTACAACATGCAATATGGCGGAATAAATCCTGTTTTCTAAATAAAAGAGCCAATCAGCAATTATTAAAGTCATTGCGTCACTGCAGCTGCCTTTAGAAGCTCCAGTTGCTAAAAAATCAATGTTCTGAGATGCGCGCTTATGACTGCACATGCGTTCAACCTGAAAAATGATGATAATTTTCCTTTTTGGGTGAACTATCCCTTTAAATATATAATTTTTATTTGGTGTGCTTTCTGTGAGTGTGTACATGTATAGCATGAAGACAAACTACCCACACTACTACTTGGAATAGCCCACCACATAATCAGGCTGTAACCTCTCATCATGACACCATTAAACCTTCAATCAACACTTAGAAATAACCTTCAGCCTCTTCCATGACAACACACTTGAATTATGCTTATGCTCTAGCAGATGATTTTTGTACAAATTAAAATACACTAATTTCCAAAATAACCTGGAGCAATGTCTATGGAGTAAGACCAGGGCTTCAGTTATTCTCCAGTTCATAGGTTACACAGATTTGGGAATGAACCTCAAACATCTGTGTGATCATCCCGGATCCAGAGCCATTACACACATCAGCTATTATGAGAAGAATCATGGCAAAACATTCTTAACCTTTAGAAAGAGCAAACAGAATTTCTGTTTACATTTATGTTTTTATAATCACCCTCTAAAGCAACTTTGGTAAGAAAAATTACTAATTAAATCACATTATCATATTAATGGCAATTCCCTAGACAGATAGCTGAGTGTACACATTTAAGCAAATGCCAAGGAGAACCACATATAAATTCAAGGATCTTCTCATCATATTGATACCAAACAGAGTGATTAAAAGGAGCAATGCAACTATCTTAACACTGCTTTACTTTAACTACTTTTTGTAGTTTGTAGTTTGCAAGTTATAATTAGCTTTCCCAACACTGTGACCAAAGCAAGAGTCTTTAAATAATCAATAACAAGAAGCACGGCTATTTGAAGTGTGTTAAAACATTAGACAGTTTGATTAAAGGTCAAAAAAAGGAATTAAAAAGTAGTTAGTTTTGGCCAAGAGTTAAAGTACTTTTAAAGAGACATCACTTTAGTAAAAAGCAGCACATCTATTAACCTGTCCAGCTAATTAGCAGGAAATTACATGACAGCCCAGAGGCAAAATGGAAATAAACACGTCTGTTCAGAGCTAGTGAAACTGTAACGTGGTTAGGTTTTTAGATTTCTTTCTAATGAGGATATCTGCAAATATTCTTCTTTTGAATTTTTAGTCTTGTTAACGGACTTCAACAACCTTGCAAGTTGAGAATTATGGGAGTTCTCTTTTTAGGATAAAGGAAGAGTAAAGTGTTCCTGCTTTACCCATTGACTGACCTAAAAACTTAAAGGGTTAGTTCACCCAAAAATGAAAATAATGTCATTTATTACTCACCCTCATGCCGTTCCACACCCGTAAGACCTTCGTTAATCTTCAGAATGCAAATTAAGATGTTTTTGTTAAAATCCAATGGCTCAGTGAGGCCTCCATAGCCAGCAATGACACTTCCTCTCTCAAGATCCATAAATGTACTAAAAACATATTTAAATCAGTTCATGTGAGTACAGTGGTTCAATAGTAATATTATAAAGCAACAAGAATATTTTTTGTGCACCAAAAAAACTAAATAATAACTTATATAGTGATGGCCGATTTCAAAACACTGCTTCATTAAACTTCGGAGCGTTATGAATATTTTGTGTCGAATCAGCGGTTCGGAGTGCCAAAGTCACATGATTTCAGCAGTTTGGCGATTCGACACAAAAGATTCCCCTCAGCAACTTCCTCACTAGTCCAAGTTTGGTATCATTTTAAAGCGCAGCATTCCAACGTTGTGAATATTCATAGCGATTTTTTGATGGTCTAAACCAATGAAATGTGATTTTCAAACTCATGCTGATGTAAACAAATCAATCTTACTCACGCTGACTGATATAGGCCTATGCATATAAACAGAATTACAGTACTTCAAAATATTGAAGTAAAATATTGAAAAAAGTTCAATATATATATTTTCCTATAGATATTTGGTTTTGACGAGGTGTGTGCCAAATTAAGTGTTATTAACAGGGATTTTAAGTGGCCAGCATGGGTCACATATAGGCTATAGTTTTATTTATGCCTTTTAAGTGCCCTTCATGTAGATGATTTCAGGTTTTAATATTTTTGTGGTAACATTTGTAAGTAGGCAAAACCAGACCTACATACTCTTGCAAGTTATTTTAGCAGTTCTCTCTGCAAAATTTATTTAAAATGATCAAAGCTGCCAAACTCGTCAAACACCAACAACAAAAAATTCCTAGTTCGGTTTAAATATAGTTCTTTGTTACACAGCCTTTGGTTGAGGAAAATGTGTTCTGTTGGGAGGAGAGAGGGGAGGGAGATCTAATTTGGTATTCTCGTCGATTCCCCTGTATATTTGTCTGGAACAATCAGGTGATTACGGCAGCGGAGTTGGATGGCAAATCAATGGCATGCCTTTCCCTGTTGTTTCTCTCTCTCTCTCTCTCTCTCTCTCTCTCACCATCTCATCAAGAAGGCCAGATTCAGTTCAGACACTCAGAACATACAATGCAATATGCTAAAGGTTAACAGAGCACAGGTCAACCTTAATCAGACTGCTTGAAAATGTCAGCAGAGGGCAGAATCCTTAAAACTGCACGAGCGCATTAAAGGAATAGCTCATCCGAAAATGACAATTATGTCATTTACTCAACCATTGTAATGTTTTTACAAAATCTATTAGGCCTATCTGTTTGAATCCTATTCCCAAATCTGTTGCACCAATACTGTATGATCATTTTGTGTGAGAAACAGACTAAAATAAATAAGTAGGCCTAAGTGTTTTCCAAAAACCTCCTTTAGCTGACACAGTTCAAATATGTATATGTGGCACATGAGAACCAATGACATTTGAATTTTGAACTATACTGATAATTATTCATAAAATCGCAAAATCAATCTTTTACTTTTTATCTTTTAGCTACTGTCATTGTACAGCAATGCCCGATTCCTGAATTAAATGCCTCTCATGAGCCAGTTCCTTTTAGTGAAAAAGTAGTTACCAGACTGAATCAGTCTGAAACCCTTACCATGTGTAAATCATAGCATTAGCAGATCATTTCTTTTATGCATAAGTAAAACTGACATTAGGTTATAACTAAAATATGAACTTTGCTGAATTGGAGTCGAACTGAATTGAATCAATAGCTTCTAAATCTAATCTGTATAGTTAAATAGCCAACAGAAAAGTTCTTGTGCATGTATATGTATGGGCTTTTCCTAATTTTTAATTTTCTGTAAACTAGGTCTTATGTCTAGTAGATGTGTTTGAATGGACTCTAGCTTTGATTAAAAAAAAACTGAAGAACTGTTTATGTTCATCTTCATTTTTCACTTCACAGCTATAACCTAACGTCTGCTAATATACCAAGACATTACGTAAATGGCAGACTAGAAATGTTTAATAACTTCATCTAAATACTGCGAGGCAGGGAGTCTTCAATCAGGAGACCAGCGATGACATTTAAACAGGCACCTGAGCAAATTAAACCCAGAGAAGGTTAAGCTCTGTTAACACCATCGCAATGTCAAAAAATCCTGCATAAAGTTACTTTCCCATGCCTCTTTTATTTGAGGTGGGATTCAGTGTGATGGCTCACAAAGCCAGGAGAGCTCTCATACTGTGCTCTGTCTGAAACGAATTATCTACTTTTAGCTTACCAGGATTTGTAGACAGAGTGAACAGCAAGAGAAATGGGACTATGTCAGTGTGACCCCTTGGGGAGGGTTGTGAATTTGGTGCACTGTCGTCCCTTTATGTTCCTCAGAAGGCCTGGATGCAATGAAGACTTTATACAGTCATGTGAAAAAGTTAGGACAACCTATGGAATTCCATGATTTTCCGTATCAGGACATAATAAAAAATCATCTGGTCTTAAAATTTGAAAAATAAAACCTCAGATTAACAACAACAAAGTCCTTTGGACAGACAAGACCATAGTGCAGATGTTTGGCCATAATGCACAGCGCCAAGTTTGGTGAAAACTAAACACAGCATATCAGAATAAACACCTCATACCAAAAGTCAAGCATGCTGGTGGAGGGGTGATGATTTTGGGCTTGTTATAATGCAAGGTAATAGTGCAAGAAAGTTATCCCATTCTAGATGGAGTCAAGTTATGGGTTGATTTAGGTGCACTCTAAAAAATGCTGGGTTTAAAACCACCCAAGTTGGGTTGAAAATGTACAAACCCAACGAATGGGTTGTTTTAACCCAGCGGTTGGGTTAAATGTTTGCCCAATCTGCTGGGTAGTTTTATTTAACTCAACTATTGTTTAAAAATTACTCTAATGTTCACTTAAAATTAACCCAAAATATTTTGGAAATTAATATTTGGTAATATGTTTAATAAATTAGCATGTATTAATAAGTTAAATGCCTAATTAAACAATAAACATTTATTAAATTGCTTATTAATAAATGTTCACCTTTTGATTATTACTGTTGCCGCTAGTAATTATGTGTTTTTCTTTCCAACCTATTTTGGGTTCATTTTAAGCCAGCCATGTAGTAATTTTCAAATAATAGTTGGGTTAAATAAAGCTGCCAAGCATGTTATGCAAACATTTAACCCAACTGCAAGGTTAAAACAACCCAATTGCTGGGTTTGTCCATTTTCAACCCAACTTGGGTTGTTTTTAACCCGGCACTTTTTAGAGTGTGGAGTCAGATCTTTCTAAGCAAACAGTTCGCATGTGAAATTATTGGTTATCATTTTTAACCCTGGGTTATATTGTTCCATGTACATTTTAGGCATTTGGCAGATGCTTTAAAGTGGCTTCAAGTTATTTTTTCCAGTATGCGCATTCCTTGAAATCAAACCAATGAAGACCGTTTGTGTTGCTAGCTATAATATTATTGCTATAGCTAGTTGAGTTATAGGAATGTTTCACACTGTTCATACGTTAGTTTGACTATCTATCCTGAGTGGTCAGGGTTTCAGATGTCATACTGTACAACTGTAAACCCTTATTTGCATTGCATATTGACAATATTTATAACTTTGATTGGTAAAAATACAGCATACGACAAGCAAGCGACCTGTTTAAATAACTGTGTAAATATCTGTGTACTGTTTAAATATCTGTGTAAATTTTGCCAAATAAGTCTGTGGTTGTTATGCGAGAACAAAGACAAAAAAATGGCAGGAAATGCAGAGGAGTATTTATTTATTGCAGAGGAGCATGTTGCTTATTTTACATTGATTGGTTGGTTGATTGATTTATTGATCATATGCTTAAAAACTAAACTTTTTATGATTGGTTGTTTGTTGCTAATGCCAAGGTTATGGGTGTTCCATGAGATTTCAATGCAGTGTTTTTAAATTACAAAACAACTAGAGGATCTTTACCTCCCAGATGACTTGGTATAGGAAAAAGATGTTTTACCACAAGAATTTCCTCACACAAAATGTGCCCAAAACTTCAGCAAAGCTTGCTATCACACTGATGAATGGTGCAATTAAACATTGGCCTCCCAAACTCCTCAACTCAACTCCTCAACTCACAGCATCTAATTCACCCCCCACATTTCAGAGGTTCATTACATGCTGTAGATTTAATGTCATTCTTAACTAAGATATCCGTAAAAGCATTTCCTTTCGGACATGTTCCTAAATCGTAAGAAAATGAGCCAGAAAAATCAATAGGTAAAGTAATTTCACTTCACTAGTGACTTCCAATCAAACACCAACCCAAATTAAAACACCCAAGCACACTTTTTCCCCAATGCACAAGCCATGATATCGCTCGTCTCCTGAATAAAACATGCGTCCCATTTAGATTCAGTTGGCTTCAGAGAGAGAGAGATCTGGCCTGATGGGACATAGAAAAGAAGCAACGTCTAGAAATAGTTTTGGCATAAAGAATCGACTTATTTGTGGATAATTATGTCAATTATACAACTCTGAAATCCTGCTTCCTCTTTAGCTCAATAGCTCGCGATGAAGATGTCTGTTTGCAACCGAAAGTCTGCACTTGAGAAAGTAAGTTCACAATCATAAACCAGCAACCAGCAGCTCAGAGCACCTGCCATGATGGTACTCCTCTCAATATGCTAATTAAGGAGACAAAAAGTTGAAGATTTGACAAGTTGAAGATGTCAAGAACACTTCTCAGTCACATATGCTGGAGCTTATATAGAAGAGACGTCATTAATGCGAGCACACATCCTGGCTGCACTTCTCCAGACGTTTCCCTCTCTAAACTTTAGTGAAGAGAAAAGTAACTTTGATATCGGCTCAGCAGAGGAGCCGTGTTTATATCGGATGAGTGGGCTACCATAATTTTCCCCGCCGGATCAATAATATTAATCAAAAAAATGAACTGGGCTATGTTTGGACATCCAGAAACCCGATAAGCACGGCTGCACCTGTGTTTCCGCACACAGATCCCCGGCTCGGCGCTTGTCGCTTTCCTTTATACACCCGGAAGGTTTTCTGTGTGTGACACATATTGACGTTTTCCATGCATACTGTCACCAAGATAGATTTTCAGTCCTTTGCCATAACTCCCCGCAGTCCTGGACCTCACTGTTTCCATCAGTCCGTCTCTCTTTTCAACCTTCTTTCTTTCTCATACACACACAAATTGATCCAACACGTGCAGGAGAACCGAACGTCTACGGTAGTCAATCAATGCGTCCTATCGTTGAATAACAAAGTCTAGCAAGTACGACTATTCCCACTCAGCATGAATAATTAAAGACGGCTACTCTTATGGACACATGCTATATTTTTGCTTCTCTTATACTTTATTCACACTAGAATCGGCCTCTGGGCACAGCATGATTTTTATACACCATAATCAACAAACCAAATGCACTGCAGGCTCCAGAACAAATATCCTTTTTGATGTAAATCCTTAATTAGTAGACACCATACAATTCTGGCCTCCAGCTAGCCGTATCATAGCCTATATTTCAAAAATGTACTTAAGATTTTTTTTTAATGGTGCTTTCATAAAGGCACAACATAATCAATGACCATGAACAGTAAAGTCTATTCGGCCCAGCACGTCTAGATAAAAATTAAAGATGTTTATTAAAAGGCCGCACAGTGTAGAGAAACAGTACCATAATATAAGGATGTAACCACATATTCAGGGTTGAAGGGGACCAAATGTGATTATTTAGTCAATATGAAATTAAAATGAACCCTATTTACATTCTTGGTCTTATTGTGTATGATTCCCCCCCTAAAAAAATCTCACAACCTCCTTCAAACACCACATTCACTTTTTACTATCCAATAAATGTAATAATTTAGTCAATATAAAATCAAAAATGACCCTATTTACATTGATTTTATGGAGTATGGTTATTGGTAGCCTATGTTTTTTAAAATAAAAGGTTTGTGTTCATTATCTTTCATCAATGTACTGTCCAATAAATTCTGCCCCACATTTTTTGTTGTTTATATATAGGCATATCTATAGATACATATATGTAGCCCTGGATAAAAATATAAACTCTTATTAAAGGATTAGTTCACTTCAGAATTCAAATTTCCTGATAATTTATTCACCCCCATGTCATCCAAGATGTTTATGTCTTTCTTTCTTCAGTCGAAAAGAAATTAAGGTTTTTGAGGAAAACATTCCAAGATTTTTCTCCATATAGTGGACTTCACTGGGGTTCAACGGGTTGAAGGTCCAAATTGCAGTTTCAGTGCAGCTTCAAAGGGCTCTACACAATCCCAGATGAGGAATAAGGATCTTATCTAGCGAAACGAACGGTACGACGGTTACCTTTTTTTGTAAAGGCTGTTTGACTTAGTCTTTGCACATTCGCTTTGTAGACACTGTATACTTCCGCCAACGTCATGTGTGACTTTTCCAACGTGATTACGTAATGCGTGGCGCATCGCATAGCTAGTGCAATATGAGCATTTGTGGTTAAAAAGTATATAATTTTTAGAAAATGGCCGATCATTTCGCTAGATAAGGCGCTTATTCCTCGGTTGGGATCGTGTAGAGCCCTTTGAAGCTGCACTGAAACTGCAATTTGGACCTTCAACCTGTTGAACCCCAGTGAAGTCCACTATATGGAGAAAAATCCTGGAATGTTTTCCTCAAAAACCTCTTACATCTTGGATGTAAGACTAAGTAAATTATCAGGAAATTTGAATTCTGAAGTGAACTAATCCTTTAACTTTGCCTTCTTATTTTAATATAAGATTTTATCTATTTATTTATTTATTTTATTTTAATTTTATTATTATTATTATTATTATTTACACTGTCTAAACATCTCCACAGACCCTGTGTGGATCCCCAGACCACTTAGAAAATCCCTGTGCTAGAGCATATAGCCTTTCAAAACACTTGATTTAGTATGATTTATAAGCTGTTTTCCTCATGGGGACCAGAAAAACAAAAATGTCCCCATAAAGTCAAAATTTACTGGTATCCAAATTACATTTGGTCCCCATAACGTAGGGAACACACACACACACACACGCACGCACGCACACACATAATCAACTATTATAAACTCCTATAATCTGAATACTGCAGATGACAATGTCCACGGAGGTTACAGCCGTGCCCGTGACGTCATCCATTGTTGAAGATTATCTCTGAGGAAACTAACTAGTCAAATCCACCCTCTTCAATTGCTCTCTTTGAGAACTTTCTGAATGTCTCTTATTGTTCTTTGTCATTTCCTTCTCTCGTTTCGTTTGAAAAGATTCCACAGAGGAGGAGATGCTCACAAGGAAATGACGAATTACTGCAGCCCTCTAGAGCACAGAAATTAGCGCCTCTGAATGTAAATTACTGCCATTGTAAATGATGACAGAGGCGAGGCGACACCCAGATAATATTTTTCTACTGTTCTCACTTCTGCTATTGAGCCACAGTAATAGAATCAGAGGTATTGTTTCATTTGTGATTAGAAGCAGAGCTTTAGAGGGTAAGACGGCGAGTCTGTTCAGCGGTTCAGTGATACTGAGAAGTTTATTCAGTCCACTCAATAGTATCCAGATGCAGGACGCTTATGTGTTGATTCTCTTTTCGACAAATCTTTTGAACAATTGATCCGTTGCACCTCAACTTTAATTCTAAAGGGAAACTAGAAGGTAGAGACAGAGTATTTAAGATGTTTCACTAGGATTAAAGGTTCTTTTTTCAAACGAAACGCAACTTTTATTGAAGACTTTCTATAAATTTCAGGTGTTGTGTAACAGCGCCACCTGGTGACAGATTCCTAAAGAGCGCTGTACATTACAAGCATCACCTTGTAAGAATGATTTACCTAAAAGGAACAAATTATCAGTGTTTGGCAAGTTACGCTACTCTAAAAAGTAATTAATTACAAGCTACTAAGTAATTATATCTTCAACAGTGTATTTAGATTACTGTACTTAAAGGGTTAGTTCACCCAAAAATGAAAACAATGTCATTTATTACTCACCATCATGTCGTTCTACACCAGTAAGACCTTCGTTCATCTTCAGAACACAAATTAAGATATTGTTGATGAAATCCGATGGCTCAGTGAGGCCTCTATAGACAGCAATGCCATTCAAACTCTCAAGGTCCATTAAGGTATACTAAAAACATATTTGAAAAAGTTCATGTGAGTTCAGTGATTCTTCAGTGGTGTCTTAATATTATAAAGCGACAAGAATACTTTTTGTGCGCCAAAAAAAAAATAAAAAAAAATAAAGACTTTTCAAGTACAATATCTATGTGGGCCGATTTCAAAACACTGCTTCAGAGCTTTACGAATCGAATCAGTGAATCGGAGCGCTAAAGTCACGTGATTTCAGCAGTTTAGCCGTTTGATAGGAGATCCGAATCACTAATTCGAAACAAAAGATTCATGAAGCAGTGTTTTGAAATCGAAATATAGATATTGTTGAAAAGTCGTTATTTTGTTTTTTTGGCACACAAAAATTATTCTTGTCGCTTTATAATATTAAGATAGAACCACTGAACTCACATGAACTGTTTCAAATAAGTTTTTAGTACCTTTATGGACCTTGAGAGTTTGAATGGCATTGCTGTCTATGGAGGCCTCACTGAGCCATTGGATTTCATCAACAATATCTTAATTTGTGTTCCGAAGATGAAGGTCTTACGGGTGTAGAACGACATAAAGGTGAGCAATAAATGACATTATTTTCATTTTTGGATGAACTAACCCTTTATTACTCAATTACAGTAATTTATTACTTAGTAATGGCATTACAATCCCATATGACTTTCTCTGTAATTCTGTATTGAATAATGTTTTGGTCCCTCTTTTCATGCAGTTCAGATAACACAGATTGCATGAGAGTCATATATGGACTATTTTTTATGGTATTTTTATGGTGGTTTTGCCCCCTTACAACTTTACTATTGTTTTTTCATCTTATTGGACAAAATGAACTGCAAGATACCAATATTTTGTAAATTGATGAATGTAAATGCATCTAAGCTGAAGGCTGATTAAATGCATATATTCGTTTTGCAAACTTTTATAACAGACACATTAAAAACTCCATTACAAAGACAATATGATGATATCAGAAATAGTGCATACTTTATTAATATATTTTTAAATTTCATACAGAACATAGTGAGATTTATTTAAAAGCTGCCAACAAGCATATTAATACATATTTTGCCAAAATGTATCATTTTGTGAATGCAGGCCGTGAATTCATAAAGTAGTTTTGCTATGGATCTAAATACTGCTGTAAATTAAAATGAAATGTCTGACTGTAAAAAAAAAAGGGCATTCCTGTAAAAAAAAAAAAAAATAAAATAAAATAAAATAATGTATTATGAGTAGAAATGTAGTGAGGTTAAAACTTTCATACTTAAAAATAGATGATGAAATCAACCGTTACAAGTACAGTCAAATCATGTTTAAGTTCAGTCGATTGTTACATAAATCACAAGTAATTGCGGTCAATGTAAATAACAAAACACAAGGCACGAGTTCATTACATTTGGAGAATATAAAAGGTATTTTTCCTCCAGAAAAATAAGGCAGGCATGTCATAAAACTAAACTCATAAGAGGAAATGAAAAAGACAAGAATGTTATGATGCAAGACAGTCAACACAGTTCATAAACCTCTCAGAAGAAATATAAGTGGTGTAATTTATTGCATATTTTGAGAACACAGCAAAGGCTTTAATAAAGCAAGATAATTTAAGCTGAGAAGGAGATTACACAGCCTGAGCGCTTTGTTCAGTCGAGCGAAGAGTTTGGTTTAGAGGTTGTCGTGTTCCTCTAGGCTCATTACATCATGCATTAACTTTTGATACCCTGTCTGACAGAAATATATGAGGCTTGAGCATACATTAAATATCAAATACAACTCTTAGATCAATACATCGAAGCTGGACACAGGGTCAGACACAGGAAGGGATATAGCCTTCAGAAAAAGCTCTGTGGCATTGCATATGAAGCAACAAATGTCAAAAACGTGCTCTGAACAGTGTGACTACAACTAGCATTATCTTCATAAACATGCAAGTACATATATATCAATAAACAATATAAAAGTATTTGGTTTTGGTTGCAGTGTGTTAAGACACAAGAAAATCTGTTGGAACGAGACCAAAGAAAATCTGCTGGCTACTTTCTGTCATGGAAAAATGAATTGAAAGTTTAACAATAAAGTAAGACAACTAATACAAAATGAAATACAGCCCAGATTTTGTTTGGTCTCCATTCATTCTTCAAGCACCAAAGATGGCGAGATCATCTACTTGCGGCCCAAGGTCTCTGCAAGCTTCTTGAGTCTCTTCTTCAGCTCCAGAGGAAACTTCTCGTAACATTTCTTACACACTGGCTTCATGTCAAACTCCACAAACTTGTTCCTAAAAACACAAATCTTGCTTTTAGGAATGTGCTTTCTAACATGTTTAGGCAAGAAACATATGCTATGCAAGTCTACAACCCATTCTGTTTACTTAGTGCACTCTTTATGTGTTTTTTATTGTTAACTAACTCTACTAAAAATCATAATTCAAACTATTAAACCATATAATAGAATATAAACAATAATACAATAACACTGTTATATATATATATATATATATATATATATATATATATATATACACATACATGCTATACTGTTTCAGCAGTTAAATACTTTCATTTGTATGTGCTTATTTTTTAGGGCAGTGTAATGCATTGGGTTTATTAATGACCAAAAACCAAAAAAATAAAAATAAAAAATGGTGAAAAAACATCAATATGACACAAAGAATATGATAATAATGATAATAAAACCGACAAATGAACACTGGAAAACAGGGATGCACCAATATTAAAATTCTGGCTGACAATGACAATTATTTTGATGTTATGGCTGATATTAATAATAATTTATTAAAAATGTTAAAAAAATAAAACACTAAAATCAAAAACCATTGCTACAACTGAAGTTAAGCATCATATTATAACGTACAGTATAAAAAAATATAATAATTTTGAAGTTTGCTAAACATTACATTCCAGTGTTATTAAATGATTAGTATTTTTAAAGTTTAAGTGAGCATTATATGACAGTAAAGATAAATTTTCTGTCTAAATTAGGGTGAAAAAAAAAATAGGGGAAATATCAACTGATCCCTACAGGAAAACATTTTCGAAAAGAATACATAAAAGACATAAAATAAATGGTGAGGTTGAAAACACTAACCAATGATAAAGAACGGGTGAAGCAGATGAGCATGAAGAAGGAAAAAGAGAGAAAAGGGTTACAGACAGACAGCGACGGCTTTCTTTCGGCGTTCGCGCGAGTCGCGTTCACGTTTCGCCAAGCGCCGTTTCAGCTCTTCCGGCAGGCGTTCGTAACAGTGTTTACACACTGGCTTCAGATCCACCTCCACAAATCTGTCCCTGCAGGGCCACCGTCAGGGACAATGAGGGAGGAAAGAGGAGCGAAAAGGAGGGGAAATTGGATGGAAAATTAGGTTTGAAGTGGGAGAGAGGAAGAGAAATGGGATGTGGGAGCATTTTGAGAGCAAAGGAGAGAATTGAAGGGGACAGAAGTAGAGAATACAAGAGTTAGCTGGACAGAAAGGTTAGTTATGATCCAAAGAAGAACATCACAGCAGCCGGGAGAGCCAATTTAAAGACACTTCTGCTCAAATTTAAACACAGCTAGCGAAAAGTCACAAACAGAAAAAGGAAAGGGGAGTAGATTGTGATATAGGATGAGTATGTGTGTGTAACATCACTTACTTGAGAGTGAGTTTGGTGTTACAGGTCGAGCACGAGAAGCAATTCACACACCAAGCCTTATTCAGAGCCGACACCACTGAGAGAAAACACAAAAAACATCTTAATAACTCACAACAGCAGTACCCGCAGCCATAACAACTGCACTTCAAAGCATTATTATTTTTTGTTATTATATACATACTAATGCTTTAAAGGTTGAGAATTAAATGTCAGTATCAAACAGCAATTACCGTCTCCTTCGATCACACGGTTGCAATGGTAACAAACATCACCAAAGAGCTGCACAACAGACATAACAGACACTCGCATTAAAAGCTAAAAGTTTCATTATCCACAATGTTTATAAACAACAGATTTTTGGGGGGGGATCAAAAGAGGCTTTGAAAGAGGAGTTAGGCCTGTGTTACCTGGTTGTAGTGAGTCTCGCAGTAAGCAAGACCTTTTCTCTCGTAATGACGGTGTCCCAGGAAAGGCTTCTCGCACTTGGCACAGACAAAATGCTGAAAACACACACAAACGCACAAGCTGTCAGTGTGCAGTTCAAATATACACTACCATTCAAAAGTTTGGGGTAATATTCTTATGCTCACCAAGGCTGCATTTATGTGATCAAAAATACATGTGAAAACACTAACAATGTAAAATATTTTTGCAATTTAAAATAACTTTTTTTTTTAAATATATTTTAAATATAATTTATTACTGTCATGAATTTTCAGCATCATTACTCCAGTCTTCACTGTCACATGATCCTTCAGAAATCATTCTAATATGCTGATTTACTCAAGAAACAATATCTTATTGTCAATTTTAAAAACAGTTGCGCTGCTTAGTATTTTTATGGAAACAATGATCTTTTTTTTTTTTTTAAATGTCTTTACAGTCACTTTTGATCAATGTAGTGCATCTTTGTTGAATAAAATCTTACTGACCCCAAACTGTTGAACAGTAGTGTATGATAAAAGGAAGAGATCTAAAGTGAAAAGATCGGTGTCAGAGCAAGATCATCCAATCAAATCACAGAGCGTACACATGTACATACACACACACACACACACACACACAAAAAAAAAAAACGATTATTATAATATTGTCTTAATTGGTAAAACTTAAGTATAGGGCTGTCACGATATCATCATTTCAGGAATCCAAACCATTTCAGTAGTACAGTAAAAAATAATCTGCTATTCGTTTTTAAACACTCCTTTGAATAAACAATTAAAAATTAATGATTAAAATATTAAATTAAATATGACAACAGCACGAAGCCAACATTTTTCTCTATTTTTTAAGCAATTATTCAAGTAAACAGTCAGTAATAAAACAAAGAACAAAGTACACGCAACAAATAAAAACAGAATAAACAAAAAGAAATAGAACAAATTAAATAATAGGTGCTTGAAGTATTCATGTAAACATCTAGAAACTTAAATATCACTAAAAAATATAATGACTATTTTTTAACTGCATGATTATTATATAAAATGTTTAATAATGTTGATCTGATTGCAGTTTGACTGCAGAGAGCAGTGAGTGCTTCTCATTTTCTACTATATTATAGTTTGATTTATATTACAATTATAAGTGCCAGGTTTATTAGACTGCATTTAGACAGCAGGGCCTCATGGACAGAACTGATATCCCATGCCCAGATCCGCTTATGTACACTTAAGGCATAACTTACAGTGTTTGCATTGATACCTTGCCAAAGATGGCATTTTGACCAGAAACATAGTTTTTTTTTTTTTTTTAATTTGTTTATTAACTAGCATCACATTTAAATAAATATATATTCAGTTATATTATGTTGCACACTACATTAATTATACTAGACATTTGTCACTATGTTGAACAAAACAGAGAAAACACACAAACCTCGACATGCCACTGTTTTCCCATGGCATTGACCACACGGCCCTCGATTGGACGCCTGCACGCTCCGCAGATCGGCACGCCCATCTTATCATGGCAGGGGAGGCAGTAGAGTTCACCTTTCAGCTCGCGAGCATCGGCAGTCAGCTCCTTACTGTAAAACACACAACCTATAATTCACATCACTTTCAGTAAATGGACACAGCAGATGAAATCACTTGGTGCCGTACTGACCCGCAGTTGCTGCAGTTGAAGTGGTCAGGATGGTAGGGGTCATTTTTAAAAATGAGGGGCTGTTCCTCAATGATTGCGTGACACTTCTGACAGATGTACTTCCCGAGGCCCCGAGCTTTCTCACGGTTATGACATGGACGGCAGAGATGGCTGGAAAACACAGATGTGCCAATCAGCCAATTAGAATGCACGGATGACAACTTTATTTGTATTTACATGTATTAATTTGGCCCCATACACAATCAGCTGAGCTAAAGAACATCTCAAAGTGATGATTATGGTGGTAGGACTAAAAAAAACAGAACTGCTCATGAGAATAACGATAACTCATTAATGAAATCAGTGGGCTGATCCTAGACCAGTTTCACATCAAAATGAACGTATGCAGCCTGTCAATCACATGCTCACGTCACCCCTCACTGGCTATAAACTTACCGGCCGGCGTTCTTGACGAATCCAACATCGGCAAGCACAGCTTGGCAGATATCACAGCAGAAACAGTCAGGGTGCCAGCTGTTATTCATGGCCTTAATCACACGCCCAATTATAAACTCTCCTGTGGGAATATGAGGGACACAATTCACAATTAACACAGTCAATAACATCACCTGTTCGTGTGTTTATGCATGTGTGTCTCTTACCACATTGGTGACAACAGGGAGCAAACAACATCTGGAAATCATGCTCACAGTATTTCCTTCCCTCAAACTATGGACAGAAAAGAGAAAAAATTAATTATAACATGAACTCCGATGGGAATACGTCTCAAAGTCAATCAATTGCAGATTTTTTTTTACACAACTTGTAGACAAAACATACTGTAAATTCAAGATCTCAACACTTCCTCCAGTCCAAAAACACTGATAATCGAAATGAAGCTGCAAATTATATATATAATTTTTTTTCTATCCTCTCTCTGATCCTTAAAATTCTTAAAACAAGCCTTTTTTACAGCTTCATTTAGATTATTAGTCTTTTTGGACTGGCTGAAGTGTTGAGATCTTGAAGTTACAATGTGTTTTGTCTGCAAGTTGTGTTTATATTTAATATAAATAAAATATGTAATATATACGTTACATATTTTATTTATATTAAATATAAAATATAGAAAAATATAATTAAAAAATTTTCTACATTTTATATTTAATATAAATAAAATATGTAACATATATATTACATATTTTATTTATATAAAATAAATATAGAAAAAATATAGAAAAAAAATATATAATTAAAAAAAATATATATATATATATATATATATTTTTTTATTTTAATTATATATATTTTTTAATTAAATATATATATATATAACACTTATTTATATTTTTAATACTATATTTTATTATTTAATATGTTTGTTTCACAAAAACATAAAACAAATCTAACATTAAAATTGGACCTCAATTTAATAAAAGTCAAAAGAAATGTAGGGTATTACCCATTAAACAACTTGGGATCAAGATTAAATGCTACATGACAGGTTTAATGGAAGTACCTCATAAAAGAGCCCTTCAGGAAACTGCTGGAAGCACTGAGCGCAGACGAAGCACTGTTCATGATACAGCTCGCCATTGCTGTTGACAATTTTTTCCGCCGGGGCAAATCCGCTTTTACACCGTTCGCACGAGGCGTTTGCCAGGGCATTGGCCATGTTGCTGTTAGAAACAGATCAATGTTAGGAGAAACAAACAGCAGTGACTAAGAACAGCTTTTATCTATGGTACAAAACAAAAGTATACACAAGGATCACACTACCACCAAAAGTTTTGGGGTCAGTTAGATCTTTTTGTTTTTTTGTTTTTTTTAAGAAATTTATAATTTTATTCAGCAAGAATGCATTAAATTGTTCAAAGTGACAGTATAGACGTTTATAATGTTACAAAATATTTCAATTCTGAATCCTGGAAATAAAAATCAGCATCATTTTCCACAAAAATATTAAGCAGCACAACTTTTGTTCCACTGAAGTGTGTGACACTGAAGACTGTAAAGATGCTGAAAATTCAGTTTTGCCATCACAAGAATAAAATTACATTTTAAGATATATTCAAATAGAATTGTGTTATTTTAAATTGTAAAAATATTTCACAATATTACTGTTTTTGATCAAATAAATGCAGCCTTTGTGAACTCAAGACATTTTTAAAAATCTTACCGACCCCAAATATTTAAATGAAATTATATATTACTTCATTCACTGATATACTGGCCAGTTCAATTAGTATCATATCATCATCCTGCTCTTGAGAGTGATTACAAGATGATGTTTCTCTACACAAAAATCCCATGTAGCCTGTCTGGCACTTTGCAAGATATTAAGTTACACCATTTAGGAGCAACCAGGCAAGACAGCAACCAATGTTTACTTCACACAAACAGAATTAGCCTGTCGTGGCCTGTGGTCACACTGCCAGACGAGGTCCCAAATGACTCAGTGATTCCTTGCACAGACATTTCTCCTCTGACATCACAGGTGATGTGGCTATTAGAGGATGGATTGTCTTTACAACTTCCCCTCACTCCCTTCACAGCGTTAAAGCAGACTGACTATTCTAAGGAAGCGTTCCCTAATATGGTAATTTTAAAAGAAAACATCTGCTTGAGGACCAACACACTGTAGATCTATAAATAGATCATGTGTGTGTTTAAGAGATGGAGACTGTTGTATGTCAGGTCTTATCATGTGCAAGAGCTCACAGAACAGTGGAGGTCTCACACTACTGTGTGAAGCTGGAGTTGTGCCATCTGTGTGTGTGTGTGTGTTCTGGAAGTATGATAACACATTCCCAGCTTATCCAACATGTATATAGAGAGAAAATACAGTGTGACATAAAGGTTTCAAAAAGAGAATTGCTGATGCATTTTTAAAATAAAAAAAAGTTGCATTTGTTGGATTTATTTATTGTATTAAAAGCTTAAAAATATATATGTTCTTCGTTGTTAGTTAATGTTAGATAATTCATTTACATGGCCTTATTGTAGAGTGTTCCCATTTTTGTTCCAATTTCTCACTCCAACTGTTATTGCAATTTTTATTTTAATTTTATATTATTATAAAAATGCTGTATCCTTAGACTTTTGGTCCCCATTATACTACAAGTAAATTTTTATCAAAATACTTTATCTGAATTTTACATAGAATCTGAAATATATACTATAATTTCAAAAGTTTTTGGATGGAAATATAACAGTAAATACAGTAATATTAACAGTTAACAGTAATATTGTGAAATATTACAATTTATAATAACTTGATCCAGTCTTCAGTGTCACATGATCCTACAAATCATTCTAATATGCTGATTTGGTGCTCAAGAAACATTTCTTATTATTATCCATGTTAAAAACAGTTGTGCTGATTAATATCTTTGTGAAAACTGATACTTTTTTTTTTTTTTTACAGAATTCTTGAAAGTTGAAAAGAACAGCATTTATTTGAAATATATAATTATTTTGTAACATTATAAATGTCTTTTTAGAGTAAACCAAAACTAGTTTCATCCCTTAACAGTTTAGACATGGTAATTGTCAGTTTCAAGGAGCTTAACATCTCAGGAAGCAGATTATATCCATGTTTTCCCAGAAGATCCGACAGTTTTGTGGGAGCATCCAGTTCATGAATGCTTGGGAATTTGGTCTCCGGAAAAGCGAAACATTTCATCACTACACAAAACATCTGAGAAGGCATTTCAAGGATAAGAAGCACATAGCAGCTTTCCAGAAATATTAAGTTAAATATTATATAATTAAATAATATATAAAATTCATGTTATTTGTTTACTTACAGTTAACTGCAATATGACAGGGCTTATCTAAACATTTGTGCAGTGTTGAATGTCTTTCCAGCTCTCTCTCTCTCTCTGTGTCTGTCTGTGTGTGTGTGTGTGTGTGTGTGTGTGTGTGTGTGTGTGTGTGAACTCAACTAAGGAGGCTAATTAGCTTAGCATCCGCCCTGATCTAGCAACCCATGGCATTTTAGTTATTCTCTCTATATAAAACGCAGATTCAACACTTACAGTTTAACAGTGATCAAAGAGATAGGGTGGGGGGAAAGAAGAAAACTAATTAAGTAAATAATAAAACTGTAGATATCTGCTTCATCTCTGGCTAGAGAGGAACATTTATCCATTTATCCACATTTAATAAAAACCTATTTCAAACATCGTACCTGCCCGTCATCTCTGACACCCCCAGCATCCCCTACAGCACGGCTTATCCTGAGAGACGATTCAGATATTTTTCGACAACATAAAACGCCCCTCGGATCTGTTGCTTTTCCACTTTTTTTCCCTTCACTCTAAGATAAAGACGTTTTCCTGAAAACAGACGATCCACTCCGCTCTATTTTCCGGGTTAGATCACGTGCTGCTAAGCTAGACTTCTGATTGGTTACATGAATCAGCTCCGCTGCTATGCAGAATATATATTATAATATAATATAATATTCATTAGTCATTCTTCAAATAATCAATATCAGAAATATTCAATAATCAACTGTACTAAGTATGATAAATACATTATATTTAACATAACGGACATTCAGAAATAGTTCTTTTGTAAAGTTGCTACACAAAAATAAATTTAAGTCCTATATAAAATGCACATATATTTAATATATTAATTTAAAATTATATTTTATTTATATTTATTTATAAATGTAGTATATGTTTATACTGACCCTAACCCTAAAAAATCTAATAAATATTTGACAATGCTAAGGTGAGAGCTAAACGTTGAGGGATTTCAGCCCTCTTGTGGTGGTTTTGCGCTATTACACTAAAAAGTAGTGAAGGCGCTGGAAGAGAGTGGACAGGCTAGAGTACAGCATAGAAATGAGCTTCACACTTCTCTGACGTCAACACTGTTAGCGCTTTCTATCAAACAGAGACTTATATGGCAATTGATGCGGGAATCCATGAAATCCACTAATTTAAAGTAAGAATCCTTAGCCTACGGGTCAGTAAACTACTCTAGTCTAACTTGAATAGAAAAGACAGTTCTATTTGTGCAAATACACAGAGATTTACAGCCTCAACATGAATTGAAAAAGTTACATTTTGAATATGTTATGTTGCATATCCACCACACGAGGGCGCTGCTGCAAAATTGAAGATAAAATAACTTGGACACAGTTAATGTGAGGAAGTGCATGTGGTTACTCTGCAAGGACATCTATCTATCTATCTGCATGTGTTTATATATGTGTATATATGTATGTATAATATATATTAGGGCTTAATAACAATGTTTTGTTTTGTTTTTTTTAATAGTTTTGCTTATTGGTATCCTATAATTTTCACACAATATTTTGAACAAAGCCTTAATCATGATTTTTGAGGGTGATATGTTTATTGTAAGCAGTCCACAAGATTGCCATCATTTGCATCAGTGATAAACAGAAACAGTAGTTGATTGGCTGCTTTAGTAAGAGAGCATAAGTGTTTATTAATGTGCTGGATAAAGAGCAGGCGTATCAAATCTTTCTGTGATGCTTTCTAAGCTATAATCTTGTAGACAGAAAAGCTCATTTATACATTATAATTTGTTTGGCCTCTGGGTTCTGCCCTTTAGTCTGAATTCATCACCTCCCAGGTGTTGTTGTCATGGATACTCATGGATGCACAAAGGTCCATCTGAAGTTCTGGGTAAGAGAAATGCACGATTCCCTGATTAACATTCAGAGTTATATAAAGATGGGATAATAACCAGTGGGGCTGTGGCTGATCAAACATGAAGCTATGATGTGAGATAAGCAGATTCATAACACTGTTTATCTCTAGGTCATCACTGCTTTAGAAGAGTGTTGAAAGAGACAATCATTCATCTAGTGGAATTATAGAGCAAAGTTAAGTGATAACATTTGTCTTGTCAGTGATGGGTGAGCACAAACGCATAAGTGCATGCACACAACTCTCTTTTATGATTTCTTTGTCGCCTTCTGAGATTTTAATGAAATAAGCAACTGTATTCTGGCATGTGCATGATAAGCTCCCGCAGATGGGTTTTACACATCACATGACAGTGAAAATAATGCTTGTGGTACAGAATATAGATATGAGTCAAGATCTCTTCATGAGTGTTATTGAAGTCAACTCTAAGGGTGTAAAATATATTGACCTGACTGAAACTTCAATGCAATGATTACAGGATTTAAAAATCAGTTATAATTGTAAGAATACCCAATGTATTACATATTCATTTCATATTCAAAATATGAATAGTAACAATAGAAAACACAAATAAAAATAATGATTGGGCCTTTGAATGTCAAATCTGGTGTATTGTTTTTGTTAATGTTCCATTATAGTCTAATTTGTCCCTCCAGTTTTTTTCCCAATTTGTGTTTTTAACATATTTTTGGAAACAGTTATGAATCATGTCAAAGTATTCAAATAAAATTGAACCGAATTAACTGAGCATGATTCATCACATAATTTCATAAAGAATCATAATCAAAGTGAGTCATCGTCAGAGCAAACATTTACACCTCAAGTCGCCAAGAACAGTGTATGAGCATACACAGAAAGATGGATGGATGGACAGACAAACTGTTTGACTAATGGATGGATTAATGGATGGATGGATGGATGGATGGATGGGGGATGGGTTTTTGGATGGATGGATGGATGGACAGACAAACAGACAAACTGTTTGACTGATGGATGGATGGATGAATGGGGGGTATATGGATGGATGGACAAACTGTTTGATAGTTGGATGGATGGATGGATGGATGGATGGATGGATGGACAAACTGTTTGATAGTTGGATGGATGGATGGATGGATGGGGGTGGGTTTATGGATGGATGGATGGATGGATGGATGGAGGGACGGACAAACTGTTTGATGGATGGATGGATAGATGGATGGGGGTGGGTTTTGGATGGATAGATGGATGGATGGAGGGACGGACGGATGGACAGACAAACTGACTGATGGATGGATGGATGGATGGATGAATGGGGGTATATGGATAGATGGATGGATGGATGGGGGTGGGTATATGGATGGATGGACAACCTGTTTGATAGTTGGATGGATGGATGGGGGTTGGTTTATGGATGGATGGATGAATGGATGGATGGACAAACTGATGGATGGATGGATGGATGGATGGACAAACTGATGGATGGATGGATGGATGGATGGATGGATGGATGGATGGACAAACTGTTTGATGGATGGATGGATGGATGGACAAACTGTCTGATGGATGGGTGGATGGACGGATGGATGGATGGACAAACTGTTTGATGGATGGATGGATGGATGGGGGTTGGTTTATGGATGGATGGATGGATGAATGGATGGATGGACAAACTGATGGATGGATGGATGGATGGACAAACTGATGGATGGATGGATGGACAAACTGTTTGATGGACAGATGGATGGATGGATGGATGGATGGTCAAACTGTTTGACGGACAGACAGATGGATGGATGGATGGATGGATGGATGGACAAACTGTCTGATGGATGGGTGGATGGACGGATGGATGGATGGATAGATAGATAGATAGATCAGCAGCACAGCTCAAACATGTGACAAGAGCCATGAAAACATTGTGTGTGGTGTATCCACATGTGGCTCTGGGCATCTATGTGTCTTTGAGTGAGTGTGTTATTGAAAGTGCAAATGAAGGACAAGCTATTCACAGAGGTTTCAACATCTCCTGTATGTATGAATGTAGAGTCATTGAGACCTGAGCCATTCACAGTACACTGATCTCCAATCCTGCTCAAACCCTCACATCTCTTTATGAGTGGTGTATTACACACTTCTATTCACGTCTTTAGAGTTGTATTTTTACACCTCTCATGGATAATGTGAAATGTCAAAAGTATGGAAATCCCTTTCAGATATTCACAGTGTTTTGCGTGGAAACATTTGCCCTTTTTATAAAAAGATAAATGAGTGATTAAGAACAGGATTTGTATCTAATGTATCTTTTAACATTAGTTAATGCACAGTGAACTAGCATTACATTAACATTTTTATTAACTAACATAAACAAAAATTAATAAATGCTGTAATAATATATTGCTCATTGCTAGTTCATGTTAATGTATTAACTAATGTTAACAAGTGAAACCTTATTATAAAGTGCTACCAAATTATAAAACTGATCCGAGATCAGATAAAAACCATATAGACACTTGTTCATGGGTTTACTCAGATTGCTTCCCTAGCTGCGAACCATCGAAATTTCTGAGCAGTTAGAATGTAACAAAACCTTGTTTACTGAAATCATGTGACTTGGGCAGTTTGATAAAGCAATAAGCCCCAAGAAGCCGTGGTTTACAGTGAATTTATAACAGCTAAGGGGCGTTGTTAGGCACAACACGGAGCGGAGTACAATATTACAAATATTAAAGCCAAAAAATATGTATCAATGCAACTTTCATGAAGTAAAATCATTAAAAGGCTTCCTTCCGCTGGTCAAAATAGTCCCTGACCGTGAACAGCAACAGAAGTTACATTATTACGCCATTAGATGGCGGCAAAGATTGTCTTTATGAGTGAGGCACTCAGTCGCCAAGACTTTTATATTGAAACTTGTTGTGAACAAGACGCAAATGACAAATGCTTTGACTAGCGCTGTCAGTGTCAGCAGGGCACGGGAAAACCTGTAAAATGTTAAAAGGACAAGATCACAGCAGACATTAAAACAGATTTTTTATTATGAACATAGGACAGACCTGAAGGAAAATGCTAAATTTGAATGCAGGTAATACACTCGGTCACTCAATATCTCTCTCACAATACTCTTCAGTAAGCTTCAGTAATGCAGTAAGCTTCAATGAACAAAATCAATAGAGAACAAACATATGTTTACATTGCTAAGAGTGGTTTCTAGCAACATACACATTCAGTGGCATATGTTTTTGGGAATTTTACAATGGCTTCAGACGTGGCTCGACCAATCAGAATCAAGGGCCGGAACTATCCGTACCCACTCTGAACCACTGGTACGAAGCAAAAGTTGTGCTCAAAAAGATTTTGAACACGGCCACTACCAGTAGTAGTTGTTAAGTGATAAGAAAGTCTCTATGATATTCTGGTCACTAGAAGATCCTCCAATGCATTTCTTTCTGCATTATTAAAGTGATTCAAGATCTGGTAAAAAAAAAAAAAAAATCGAACGTTAGTTTGTTCGTTCGTTATATCTATTACCTTTTTTTAATTTTTTTATAGGGGTTCTAACTTCCGTATTCTGTAAAACAGATCAGATTGCTTCCGGTTTAGGTCTTTTGTATGTGCTTCATGAAAAAGCTGTTTTATTCCAGATAACTTAAAAGGAGCGAGCAAAGATGAGCATAACTGATGTCCCCTGCATATGCAGATTGATATTTAAAAGCTTTTTTCATTTTTCTTCTTTACACTAACGTTTATAGAGAATGCGAACCATCGACATGCCGAGGCGGCGCTGCCATTTTGACAGGATCGCCCCCTATTACTTGCACTGAAATTAATACCGATACTTGCTTACCTTTTGTTTTGTTTCTGCCATTGAGTGGAACATTCACATTTTTAATGGTATCGTTTGCAGGGAATAGAAGCTATTTTATCGCATCGCATGATAATTTTATTTATTTTATTTTTTTCACTGAAGTTTTGTAGAATTTCATTTACAATGTTGATCTGTTTACCGTGTAGCACCCTGGATGCTCGCTGCTGCTTCAGCCATCATATGATAGAATATCCAAATAAATCTGTGTTCAACATGCTGAGAGAAGTCGATTCAGTTATTTGTTGGAAACGTTTAAATTGCTTAAACGAGCATATTGAGTAGGCCTACAACTGTTGGCATTGTAAATATTCCCCTTTTCCACGATCACAGAGGAGGAGAATCAGAGATTATGGGTCAAATTCAGCGGACAGACAGACACAAACAAACTATATTTTTATATTTATTTCAAATGTGAACTAGGTAGTTTCGCAGATTCTCTTAAAAGTCCATAGATATACCGTCAGTTCATACTGCTGTTAACGCTTTCTCTGACAAGCGGATGCAATGAGACCAGTTTTCCAGTGTCGTCATGTGACGTTTGACATATACCCTATTCAGTGCATGGTGGAAACAAGCTTCCATAGTGGTGAACCACTGAAATTTTTAAAGGTTTCGAAATTAGCTACTGGTTGTTACGTGGCAAGTCCGCATTTTTTCAGTGGAATTGGGCTACTTTAACACTGTTGCCGTGTGTTGTTTTTCATGTCCGCAGGCTGAAGTGACCCCAAATAAAATGATATTTAGCCTCTGGAATGCAAATTTTTACCAGTGGAACCCCGCCAAAAACGCAGATTTTACCCCCGGAACGCAATTTTTACTGGGGGACCCCTTCTGAAACACGATTGGGCGGGTTTTGTTGTGAAAACCTGGCAACCCTGTTAGGTGGTTAGAAAGTCTCTAAGATATTCTGGTGTTTAGAGGATCCTCCAGTGCAATTCTGTGGATTTTTTTTTAACTTTAGCAAAAATCATAAGTATGATAGCCACACGATTTGAGGTATCATTCATTTTTGTAGCGTAAACATTTCAGAATGAGGAATACTTATGGTTAAACACCCTGAATCCCAAACTATGAGCAATAGTAAAGCTTGACTTAGAAAGCACAAATCTCAAAATTTTGATTATTAAGGCAAAAGAAATTAGAATGTTTTCTGTACAAATTCTAACAAGTGATCTGATAAAAATGTATGAGATTATCACCAGGTTAAACTCTTTAGAATTTGCTTTGAATGGCGATTCATTATTTGACAGTGAGATAGAGAAAGGGGTGGTGGGGGAGTTGAGTGTTGGCAGAGTGACGGAGGGAGAGAGTGAGCGAGCGAGAGAGAGAGAGAGAGATAGTGCTGCCAGTGTCCGTACACCACACACAATCCCACCTCTCTGTCTCTCTCCTCTCTGCCACTTTATCTTCAGCAAGGACTGCCCACTGGGATAACATTCTGTATCTGTCTTTCACGCACATTAATCAGTCATTCTCTCTCTCTCTCTTTTCTTTTCCTCATTATTTGACACTTTTTCTCCATCCTCCTTTTTGTCATCTTCCTTCTTCACCTCCCTGTCCTCCTCCTTTATCACTTCCATTCTGCTGCTCACATCATCTCAGCGGCTGGAGAACTCACAGGACGCTGGAGGACAGGTAAGGCTCTGTGTGTGTCTGAGAAGTAAAAGACCCTTTGCGGATTTAGATGTTGGACATTTTTGATCGATGATAATCTACAATCTTTGTTTTACTGGATATTTCTCATTTTATTGCTCAAAGGCTGCTCATCTATAGCTTCAGTTATGGTTTAGGTATCAACTTCATCTTAGATGTTTGTTTTAAGATGCTTTAGGAAAAATTAAAATAGACACAAATGAGAAAAGTATTGTCATGCACAGTTATGAAATTAATGTAGACTGCTTAGATCCGATAAGTTGCTCTTGGTAGATTTTGATGAGAAATGTTTGAGTCCATATTGAGATCTCTGACTTTTGATTGCAGACGTTGGTATGATGTCAAATCGGAGCTGTTTGTGACATTGTTGAGATCTCTTCTGAAACTCTAGAGGAGACATATGTTACATTAATGTGGTCTCACAGTAAAGACATTAAAAGGTGATGCATGTAATTTTCTGTTAATATTAAAATTGTTTTATCTAAAATAAGATGTTAAAATATTGTTTCTTGTTCCAGATTAATGTAAAGAAGAACCTAAAGTAGGCAATTTGTAGGTTGCTTTCTTGTAAACATGTAAACACTGATTCTCTGGTGTTTTTCTAAACAGTTTTTTTGAGTGTGGCCTGACACCACAAAATTGAGTGAACCAATAGTGTACGTTTGTGGGCGGGACTATCTGTTTGAGTGACCTATGGCAGATTTTGTTCATGGAACGTTGTTTGAAAACAGTCATTATTTTGGTAATATAGGTCCCATTAGTTAACATTAGTTAGTGAATTAACTAATAATAAGAAATATATTTGTAACAGTTTTTATTAATCTTTGTTAATAAAAATACAACTGTTCATTGTTAGTTCATGTTAGCTTAGATCCATTAAAATATTAAGAGGTACAACTTTTGATTTTAGTAATGGATTAGTAAATGTTTAAATTAACATTAACTAAGAGTAGTAAATGCTTTATAAGTTTTTTATTGTTTACCATTGTGTTACTATTATTTTGATGCCAATGGCACAGAAATTACATACTTCCACTCTAATGAAAGTCCTATTTGCTCTCAGTCCTGGCTAGGAGAAATAATTGAGAATTGAAGAGATCTCCTTTGTGCTTTTTACATGACTATTCCAGTCGCAGGTTGTTTTAGGCAGTCATGAAGTTTCTCTCAAGCTCATCGAGCAGTCAATAGACTAATTTAGTGAGCCGATAAAGCCTCCCTCCTTTGAGACCGAAGAAGAAAGTGACAAAAAACAGCGGGCAGAGATAAACAGATGTTTCTATACACGTCTGAAGACTTTAATGGGAATCTATGTGGGCAATGTGACCTTGATGGAAATCCGCCCACGTCTCTTCATGTTGTTTAAATGTTAAACAAAAGTGAAAAGCAGGTGTTTTGGTTACAAGAGTTGGTGCAGGCTGGTGCAGACTTCATCCTGAATTGTAAAGAGAACTCATCTGAGCATGAGACATATGGCTTCTGTCTTTTCCTGACCCATTTTTAATTGAATTTTCTGCTAAGGTTGAGGCAGGCAAAGGCTTACCTGTGGTCTTCACAGATGGGCTGCTAATGGTTCTAATTTTCAGTGTCACCTCTCTCAAACTAATTTCTTATTAGGGCCCGAGCACCGATGGTGTGAGGACCCTGTTGGAATTGCTCTGTTTATTATTCTTCTTCTTCTCCAAAATGAATCGCATTTTTGAGGGCCTCAAAAACTCATGAAACTTTGCACACGCATCAGAAATGGTGAAAAATTTTGTCTGATATGGGATTCGGAATTGGGTGTGGCAAAATGGCTCGGCAGCGCCACCTATAAATTTTCAACAAAGTGCCCCTCACGCTATGTTTCACGTACAAGTATGAAATTCAGTACACATATATAACAGCCCAATACCTACAAAAAAGTCTCTTGGAGCAAAATCTGAAACCAAACAGGAAGTTTGGTTCAAAGTATTTTAATTAACTTTGCAAAATTTGTACAATTTTTGCCATTTCCAGACGTTGTACTTTAACGAACTCCTCCTAGAGCTTTAATCAGATCAATGTCATATTTGGTCAGTCTAATCTAAAGGCCTTTGCGACATTAAATTGTGAAGATCTAGAGTTTTCCCTGAAGGGCATGTCTGTGGCGGCCTGACAAAGTTTGATATTTCGCCATGAAACAGGAAGTTGTTGTAACTCTGGCATACAATGTCTGTATGCCCGAGTCTGCCCCAAACGTCACATGATTTATTAGAGTCCTACCCCGAAGACATCTACATGGCAATATTCAGTTATAGTCATAGCGCCACCTGTGGGTAACAGGAAATAACTTGTTTTACACTGTGATTAACTCCTCATAGAGATTAAACCAGATAAACACCATATGTTGTCAGTCTAATCTTAAGGCCTTAGTGATGTTAAATTGCGAAGATCTTGAGTTTTAATTGAAGGGCGTGTCCGTGGCGGTCTGACAAAGACTGATGTTTCGCCATGAAACAGGAAGCTGTTGTAACGATCTGCCTCAGACTTCACATGTGTGATAAAAGTCCTAGCCTGAAGACATCTGTGTGCCAGTATTCAGTTAGTCATAGCGCCACCTGATGGCAACAGGAAATGGCATGCTTTACACCGTAATTCACTTCCAGAAACACATTTCAATATACCACGAACTACCAAACATGCTAGAAACACATTAAATCATGCGACTTTTGGCGAAGTGCTAATGTATGTGATTAACGCCACGAAACAGGAAGTTATTGTAACTCAGGCATACAATGCCTGATCAGCTCCAAACTTCACATGTTTGATAATAGTCCTGCCTGAAGACATCTTCATGGCAGTATTCAGTTACAGTCAAAGCGCCACCTGCTGGCAGCAGGAACTGTGGTGCATCAAAATAACTTTGCCATATTTCTCCTCTATTTATCCGCCTAAATGAATATCCCCCACTGTTCACAGTTTTCCTAAGGCCACCGGTTGGTGGTAAGCCTGGGTGCGAGGGCCCTTTCATCACTGCTTGCAGCTTTAATCTGCTTTTGTCCCTCTCTCTTTCCAACTTTCTGTCTGGCTGTCCACCTATCCGTCTCTCTATCCACCTATTTATCGAACTGTTTATCAATCTGCCTAACACTTTAACTGTTTATATGTCTTTCTAGTATTGATCCATCAATCAGTCAGTCAGTCAATTTCTCTGTCTGTCTGTCTATCGAACTGTTTATATATCTGCCTAACAATTTAATTACTTAAAGGCAGAATATGTAAATTTTCGCCACTGGAGGTCGCTGATTCAAAACAAAGGTGTAGCTTGAAGACGCCTTGATTTCGCGGAAACGTGGGAGGTGTTGTCTTCACTTCTATTGCCGGTGGAAAAGAATCGGGCAGAAATCATGTTCATGGATGAGATTATTAACGTTACTGTAGTATGAAGCAGAGCAGGGCGATTGCTGTGCGAGCAGAAACGAGGCCGCTGGAGTGATTGCTAATGAGAGACAAGCGCAACACATGCCTCGAGAGCAGCGGAACTTTTATTATGCCGCAGACGACCGCTTCTGCTTCTTCCAGTCAAGCGTATGTGGGGTAAAGCAGCGCTGTTCATCATTTGGTGTTTCCATGGTTTCTACAAAATAAAACCGGAAACCGAGGGTAACGCGGGTATGATGTCATTGATAGGCGACGTACGGACACGGTCCGTGTCCTGGTTAAAATTGCTTATTTCTCTGGATTTAAACATTCTTGGAAACATCTGGGATAATGTAAGTACACAAGTCAACAAAATATATAACATTGTTTAACATATTTTAATCTAAAAATCTTACATATTGTGCCTTTAACTACTTCTCTATCTATCTATAAGTCTGTCTGTCTGTCAGTTCTTCTATCACCCTTTCAGCCCCTCAATTTTTTACATATTGTTCTCATATTTTTGTCCTATGTCCTTCCTTTTTTTCTCCATTTCTCCCTTTGTGCTCCATTCTGCCTTTGTCACTTCCCTTTCTTTTCACACCGGCTGGAATCTTGCTGTCACTTTGACAGATCTATGTTGTGATGGATTTGCGTGTGTATCCATCTATACAGCCATAAAATATTTGTGCGCCCATTTTTATGGCTCTGAGGGTCATGAATTTGGAATGGGCCCATCGGTGCTTTGTTCAGATCCATTGTGAGAGAAAAATGCAGTGTGCATTTGTGACGTGAACATGTGATTTCCTGTGTTACAAGTGCACATTAGTGACAGAAGATTGAATGAGTGTGCTGTGGACTGGACTGTGATGTGAATGTTTAAAGCCCATTGCATGATTCATAATTAATGCTATTGTTTCCATAATTTATATGAATGGGTACAGTAGTTGGGGGGACTTAGTAATCAAGGTTTTGCTGGAGAAATTATGATAATTGCATTAATAAAGGGGCAGGCACTCCACCTAACACATGCACACTGGTCTTCTGAAAGTTTAAAAATGTACTTGAATGTAATTGGAGTTTATTTTTGATCTCAGAGGAAGCATTTATGCTGTTATTGTCCAGAAATGATTTCAATTGTGTTGTTGTATTAAATGTGTTGCCATGTTGTGAACACCTCTGGCTCCTCGCTTGGGTTTTTCCATTCAATAATTAAGGGATATAATTATAATTAAGGTTATATTTCAGAGACAACAGTTCTCCACTGAGAAAAGCATTGATTTAGTCTGGCAAGGAGAGTCAGGTGAAGTTTTGTAAATTCCTATTTGAAATGGATGTATGAAAGAGACTAAAGTGTCTGTGCACGCATGTTTGTGAGAGCGAGCACGACTGTGTGTTGTTTCCTCTCCACGGAAATCAATCCAAACATGGAGTGCCGGAGCACTCATTGCTATTCACATGCGCATCTATCTGTATCATATCTTTAAATCTGCTAATTAACCTCATTACGACGCTCAGCCTGCAGGGGATCCAGTGTAAACCAAAGCATACACTCATACACACACTTAGATTCGACATAAAAACTCCAAAAACTCAGACCGCTTCTCCAGTTTAATTATGAAAAACACATGATTGAATAATTAATACTGTTGGGTCGCCCTCAGCATCTCACTAAGTAGAGGCCAAGTGGTCACTGTGGTGCAGATAGACATGCCCTAAATAATCCAAGCAGACACAGACCTCTGTAAACTGTCGCCTGCCAAAAACATGACCCATGCAACTAAGATTATACCCTTCACCACACAAAGCACACAAAGCCTTCTGTAGGTTTACACAGACCTTGAATGTGGAACATTACCAAAACATCAGAATTCAAGCTCTAAAATCACAAAATCTGGTCTAGCAAACCTGTTTGTATTTTGCAGGGCACAGTGATGGTGGGCTTCCAGCTTAGGCGGCTTTGTGCGCAATTAATGACTGAAAATTGATTTTATTCGAAAACAGGCTTGACTGATACTATGGATCAGAACTTTTCAACAACAGTCAGTTAGACCATCAAATGCTTCCAAACGAACTCAAGTGCGGTTTGACAAAAATATGAGCCCAACACGGACCGAAGACATCTAAATGAACCAAAAACAGGATGTGATGTCACCAGATCCGACCCTAAAAAGGACAGAATGCTGAAGCATACATGTTTTTTTCTCGTCATAGGAACTATGTTGCCCATTACAGTTCAGTACAGGTGTCAGAAACGCGTCTTTGCGAGTTCTCAGCTGGTCAAAGTTCCATCATATGTACGGACATATAATGAGCGCTTTTAGCCCACTACACAGCATTGTTTTGGATGTTCGGTAAGTTCCGTCACAAAATGTTTTTTTTTTTTTGTATCTTTAGGTTCGGTCTTAAAAGTGAACCAGGACTAAATTTATTATTATTACCTTTTTTTTTATTATTTCCTCGATTGCTTGGTCCGTACCAGAGTTTGATTGCTCCCCCCCTCCCCCTTTGGTCTCTGTTCACATTATATTATTTTGGTCTGAACCACGGTATGCTTGCATCATCAAGATGTAAAGAAGGTGTCAAAATGGAAAGAGTTTTTTTTAACCTTTGGTTTTGTTTCAAGTGTGTCACACGAGTCCTGAAAAGTGAAGCCAAACAAAGCATCTTGATCGCCCCCTGGTGGCTGGATGCAGTATAGGTCATAAATCCTGCCCTCTCCATGTAATGTAATGGGATGTGAGACAAACAAAACAATCAAATTACACATCAAATTTTTTTTTTTCCAACAATGGTTTCTGTCATTTTAGGCAGTTTTTATCATGCTGATGTTAGTTGTGTTCGTTCTTTAAATAAGTCTGTTTAAGTTAATAAGTCATTTTAGTTAGTTATTTGATGCTATAAAAACACGGGTTTTGACATCATGATTGACAGCTGAGTTTGATAGCTTCTATGAGTGAAGTAGTCACTGAAGCAGCAACAGACTTTTTTCTGGATCTTCGGGAGGAGATTGGAGATTTAACTTTAATTTCTACATTTCCAGAACTTTATTTCACACCAACATAATGAGTTGTTATGCAGTAAACTGTATTAACCGATTCTGCGCGGGTTTGGGCAGGACCTTGATATCGTGGCTCCACTTCACGCTCACTACTGCGCAGACTCTGGCTCCAAGTTCACTACTGCGGAGACTCGAGACTCAAGATGTCAGCGCCATATTGGCATGCTGGCGGCTTCACTTACTACAATGGAAGAGAGTGAAGGTGTGTCATCCATCTTTTTTTACAGTCTATGTTTTGTTTCCAAAGCGTCAGCATCTAACTGCCGCAAATGCACTGCAAATTCTCTGAAGAACACAGGAGTCCATTTCTGCTGAAGGCAAGCAGAAATGAGATATACATTCTGCGTCCAGTGCATCAGTCACGCCTGTCAGGAATGTGAGTGAGAACACACACAAACTCACAGTTTTAAAATCATACATTATCAATAGCGGTTTACTTCCACTATTTAGTACTATTTAGCGAACCGAATGGGAGTTCACATGAATCGGGTACGGTTCGCTGGTGCGCACCTGAGTTCGGAAGACAGCGTCAACATCATCCACACGAACCGAACTCAATCACCCCCGGATGCACACCAAATGTACTAGTGTGAAAGCACCCTAAGATAGATTTTGAAGAATAGCGGTGATAGTTGCAAGCTTTCTGGGAATAATTTTGTTCCTCATTACTGTGGTTACAAATACATTTCTGAAGAACTTAAAGTAGCAATGAAAAAGGTAATATTCTTGTAGTGTTTTGCTAGCAGTGGTTGTGGTTTTGATTCTCAGGGAACCCAGATACTGATAAAAGAATATCCTGAATGTGCTACCACTTTTATTACAGGTACAAGCTTCAAGTGAGAAAGTATGACAGATGTGTTAAAAAAATAAATCCATGTTTGCTGTAAAGACAAGTTATACAAAGTGCAGTCAGGGGACTGAAGCTCATGGGTGAGTGTTATGGTAGTTTGTGCTTCTCCAGTCTCTTGGTTTATTTGATCACTGATTTGATTTGCTGCACACTTGAAGGTTCCTGGTATCAGGCATCGTATGAGAGTGTCTCAGCATCTGCTGTGCAAAAATAAATTGTTGGTGAGTGAGAATGATTTACAGTAGACACGTCTAAAGCAGTGCAGTGTGTTTGACATTTCCGGTAGCTTCAGTTGATTCCTCACTGTAAAAAAAATATTGTTAAATTTGCAGTAAAAAACAAGAAGCTGTGGTTGCCATAAATTCACCGTAAAAAATATGGCGACAATGTTTCAGGTATTACAGGATGGCATAATGGTGCCTATATATTTTACAGCTTATAACAACATATTTCATTAAGTGATATAATGTTAAAGGGTTAGTTCACCCAAAAATGAAAATTATGTCATTAATTACTCACCCTCATGTCGTTCCACACCCGTAAGACCTTCATTCATCTTCAGAACACAAATTAGGATATTTTTGATAAAATCCGATGGCTCGTGAGGCCTGCATTGAGCGCAAGTTAAACTTTCAAACAGCCAGAAAGGTACTAAAAATATATTTAAAACTACAATGGTTCAACCTTAATGTTATAAGCGACGAGAGTACAAAATAACAACTTTATTTTAACAATATCTAGCACTCGTCACTGAACTAAACACTGCTTCATGAAGCTTCAAAGCTTTATGAATCTTTTGTTTCGAATCAGTGGTTCGGAGCACTGCCAAAGTCACTTGAACCATTGAAATTTTGAAACACTCATGATATAACGAAGCCTTGTTTACTGAAATCACGTGACTTTGGCTGTTTGAGATCATTTGATACACGCTCCAAACCACTGATTCGAAAAAAAAGATTTGTAAAGCTTTGAAGCTTCATGAAGCAGTGTTTTGAAATCACCCATCACTAGATATTGTTGAATAAAGTTGTTATTTTTTATTTATTTATTTATTTTTAAAAGTACAAAAAGTATTCTCGTCGCTTCATAACATTAAGGTTGAACCACTGTAGTCACATGAACTGTTTTAAATATGTTTTTAGTACCATTCTGGGCGTTTTAAAGTCTAAGTTAACTTATTTTATAATTTGTGTTCCGAAGATGAACGAAGGTCTTACAGGTGTGGAACGACATGAGTAATTAATGACATTATTTTCATTGCTGGGTGAACTAACCTATTAATATACAAATCAGCTTGAACTGATAAATCAGTTCAACAGATTCTTTCTGGGAATGTCCTTTTACTGCTTTCACTGTAACTTATGTTAATTCATAGTTTATACTTTCAAAAAACACAAATTTGACAGTATTTTACAGTAAAATGACATATAATGTGATTTTAAACATCTACTGTTTTTTACCATACATAACGTAACTTAACTGTTCACAATTAACAGGTTTTTACTGTGGCATTTTTATATTTTTTTACAGTGTAGGATGCACTGGTGGTGGACTGTGGTAAATGTATCCACTTTTAAAGGGATTTTTTCAGAAGAAAAGTTCTTTATTAAAACGCATAGACGCAGGGATGTGACTCTAAAATACAACAATTAGATAATTACTTTTTGGAAGCTGTGAAAGTAATGTGTTTCTTTTTTTATTACACCATAATGTGTAGAAATTGTACCTTTTAGCTGGACATTACCACCTTAAGGTGTTTTTTAATATTAGAAGTCTTCTTTTTACCCAATTTTTCACAGTTTGCACCGTGTTCTACTGCTTGCAGTAATAGACAGTTTACTTAATTATAATGGAAGCAATTTTGTTGCATCACATTGCTCACTTACCATGCAGACAGGTATTATATGCATCTTTTAGGAGTAGATAAGGTACAGAGGGTACCTTTCAGGGTACACCAGTGACAAGTGGTTGTACCCCTCAAGGTACAAATTTTTGCGCATGCAATATTTTTCTTTTCTTTTATTTGAGAAATGCCATTTCTGTGGCATAAGATTGATGTTCACATCTAGCATGGAATATACACATCTACAAGTTTACGCTGTCCAATCCTAAAGTTGTCTTTTTTATCATTCTAATTGAATGTTAAAAATAAGACACCAGCATTCAGCTGTTTGATCTCAAAGCTGTGGAACTTCCAATGGAGAGGTCCAGGACTTTGTGAAACTTGTGAAGTTTTGTTAGAGTCTGAGAACTTCAGAGATGATCCTGCAGTGATGCTACAGAGACATCAAAGGACTGACAGCAGCTGGTCATGTCTGGCCCTTCAAAGTGTCTAAAGCATCTAAAGTTTGGCAGAGATAAAGTGTCCACACCGGCACTGAGGATTTTTAGAAGCAACCTAGTGACTTCAGACAACCCAATGTATGTCAATGGGATAAATCGGACAACACATGAGCTGTTAAAGGGTTAGTTCACCCAAAAATGAAAATTATGTCATTTATTACTCACCCTCATGTCGTTCTGCACCCGTAAGACCTTTGTTCATCTTCGGAACACAAATTAAGATATTTTTGATGAAATCCAATGGCTCAGTGAGGCCTCTATTGCCAGCAATGTCACCGAACTTCTCAAGATCCAGAAAGGTACTCAAAACATATTTAAAACAGTTCATGTGACTACAGTGGTTCAACCTTAATGTTATGAAGTGGCAAGAATACTTTTTGTTCGCCAAATAAACAAAATAACGACTTTTCAACAATATCTAGTGATGGCTGATTTCAAAACACTGCTTCAAAGCTTTACGAATCTTTTGTTTCGAATCAGTTGTTCCAAAGATTCGTAAAGCTTCGAGATTTTATCAAAAAAGAGTCGGATTTCATCAAAAATATCTTAATTTGTGTTCCGAAGATGAACAGAAGGTCTTACGGGTGTGGAACAACATGAGGGTGAATAATAAATTACATTATTTTCATTTTTGGGTGAACTAACCCTTTAATATTCTGATTGACCATATTTTATTTTATTTTCTATTCTATTTTATTTTATTTTATTTTATTTTATTTTATTTTATTTTATTTTATTTTATTTTATTTTATTTATTTTTTATTTTTTATTTTATTCCATTCCACAAGCATGTAGATACATCCTCGTATTCCTGTACCTGTCACTACGATCAGAAGGACCTCTTCCAACTCTATTAGTGCTAACACAATGTCTAATCTTTCACAAACCCGTGGCGTTCACAGGTAAAACAAGAAAGCTTTAAAAAAAAACAGGGTTGAAGTGTCGACATTTGTCTGAGAGTTTCTCTCTGTTGTTTCAAATGAGAGTTGAGACAGTGACTCCAGCTCTCAAAGATCCTGAGCCCAGTTTTCAGGCCTTGCGGCTAGGAATCACAATGGGACTATGAAGAACAGATGAAAGAAAAGACAATCAAAGACAACTCAAAAACATGTTGAGTTTGCTTTAAGTGAATCACTTTGAAACTCACTTCCCGGTCTGTTTTTTATGCAGAATCTCTCATTAGCGTGGCACACATGAAAACAACAGTATTTCAATCTGTGTGAAAATTAGCTCAAAGACTAATAGACTCTCTATCTCTCTCGCTCTTTCTCTGTCTCTTCAGTTCTCCAGCAGTAAGTCTTTGCTGTTTGTCCAATGTTGTGTTACTGAATGACTGATGCTGTCACATGACAGTTTGCTTTCATCTCAGCTATAGGAGAAGGCATAGTTTCTGTTGCACTTGAACAAGGTCCAATATTAGATTTTTGCTGCACTGGCCAATGGTGTGTAAATTTACTGCCCATAAATCTTCCTTACTGGCCACAAAATTGTCTTTTACATCATTTTTAATATTAAAGCTATATTTTCTTCCCTTAGGCAATGCAATTTTTCCACTGTTTTCTCCAGTGAATGTTACCATGTGACTCGCAGCATCATATACGAGATCTCTACTGAAACTACATCTGATACATGATTGTGTTGCTCATATTTTCATGTTGGTAGTTTAATCACTTGTTTGGGCTTTAAGTAGCCAGGTACACTATTTTATTTTTATTTTATATTTTATTTTATTACTAATTATTTATTAGAATTAATCATATTGTACAATATTACATTACTACATATAAAATTACTGTTAATAACCCAATAATAATAGTTCAAACCAATAAAAATAATAAAATTATTTAATTTATTATTATTATTATTATTGGTTCAAAATATTACATTACTAAATGTTAAATTACCATTAAAATAATAATAATAATAATAAATTATTATAGTTAAATGTTGTTAGAAGACTCACAATTCCTGGCATGTTTTCTTTAGTATGTTTTATATATATATATGTTTTATATATATATATATATATATATATAAATTGTTTGTCCTTTACATCAGTGTCAGACTATCAGTTGGAACAATTTTAATTAAACCATGTATTATTTGCAGATTCTATTCAAGTGACCGGTTGATTGAAGAATAACTAGTTATAGAAATAGTCACCAAAGCTAATTTAACTTGCATTTGGTGCTTGGTAAATGCAAATTTTGGACCCTGAACTTTCTTATAGTGGACTGTATTGAAGCCCGAAAGCCAATCTCAAAGCCCTTGCATGTGTCTGTAATTGCAGTCACTTCATTTTTCATACACTTTACCAATTAAAGGTCTACACCTCATCCTATTTAAGTCCTAGCTGTTCCAGCCACCAAGGAAATTACAAGAACAGATGTTCAGTCCAGTAGCTGCACACAGCTCTCATTTGAACCCTACATAAAGTACGTTTTATTGATTCTTTCATTTCCACTTTGCTTCATAAGTGTATTTGTGACCGTTTCCAGCTGAGCTGGAGCTGGTTTGGCCATATATAGCTGCCATATGCTTCCTGCTGCAGAGCTTGGGTCCGCAGCAGGGTCTGTGTCCTAATTGAACTGTAATTGACTCAGCAGCAGGGAAGGTCAGTTTGTCACCGAGCACTGCATACAGTGTGCCATCAAGCCTGTTACCTGATCCGTCCAGTAATGACTCATGCCACAGTGTCTGAGAGACTCTTTTTACAAGACAAAACAGGAAATTGATTAGATTTGGAAGCAGTCCTTCTGATCACAGGTACAGGAATACCAGGATTTTATAAATATATTTAAATATATATTAAGGATAAATATATTTATTATTATTTAATTTATGTCATTTACACTACCATTCAAAAGGTCAGTTTAAAAAATATAATAATACATATTCATCAAGGATGCATTAAACTTTTATAATGTTATAAAACATTTCTATTTCAAGTAAATTCTGTTCTTTTGAACTTGCAATTCATCTAAGAATCCTGAAAAAAAAAATGTATCAAGGCTTCCTTAAAAAAATTTTCAACATTGATAATAATAAGAAAAAATAAGAAAACTGGAGTAACTACTGCTGAAAATTCAGCTATTCCATGGCAGGTATAAATTACATTTAAAAATATATTAAAATAGGAAACAGTTATTTTAAATAGTAATAATATTTCACAATATTTCTGTTCTTTTGAACAGTACACTGTAAAAAAAAAAAAAAAAAAAACATGATTTGTTATCACAGCATTTTTTCTTTTGTCAAATCAACTTCAATAATTAATGTGGTTCAGATAACATAATATTTTGAGTTTCTGTTGATCAAACCAATCGCCTTTGTTGTGTTAACTCAAATTTTTAATTTCAATGAACTCAAAATTTTAAGGCAACCAGGTAACTTTACTTTTTTTAAGTTAAACCAACAGTTTTTTTAACAGTGTGGTGTAATTGTGGAAATGCCAAACTGATCTGGACATACAATTGCATAAACAGAGCTCATTTGAAAATATTATGGACATTTTTTGGTCCAAACTAAAACCTGATATCATGTGCTACAAAATCTTTCTTTTAACAGTGCAATTCAATAGTCAATGTGTTTCCATTGTGTGAAAGAGCATTGTTAAATGCCAACCGATCGTCACTTGAAAGTTCTTTTTGCTCTCTTCGTTAATGTAACCTATGTGTTTACACATTAATTATCCTGATAGAGAAAATAAGATCTTCAATTCATAAAGAAAAACATCTGCGAGGGCAGCCGCTGCGATAACGCAACATTAGCTCAGTTGTCCTCCAGGTTAATTACTACAATACTCCTGAAGCAAAGGTTAAACAAAGGTGAGTCATGTTGGCATTTAACTTAGATATCTGAGTTCCTCCACACCTGAAGAGTGAAAATTTGAGTCAACTCTAAAGCTCAAGCGTGGGAGACGTTACGAAAGAAGGGTGAATTTTAACACCGGAGTTAAATGTTTTAAATGAGAAGGCATTCCAAAGCTGGCATTATGAAAATGTCATTGCACTTCTAGCGGGTGAAAATTTCAAGGGGTGAGACGTCCTACAAACCCAGCTGAAAATTGCCATGGAAATTAATGTGCTTGTTATTGCTATGATTAAAGCTGCAAAAAGACTTCTAAATGCATGCATATATATTAAAATGGCTGAAACAGACTGCCTAGAATAGACTCTTATATTAGGAAGTGGGTGTTTGTGTGTTTCCCATGGGCTTAATGATGCCTCTATGCGGGAGATTAAGATAAATTTGTTCATTATTCTTTTCTTTACACCCTCTCGACCCTCAAAACAGAACTGAAGATTTTTAGGTTTAATGAAAAGGATGCACCCATTTAATCAGCCAAACAAACTATTTAATTAAACTTTTCACTGAATACTTGAGCCCCGAAATTCCTCAAATCAGTCTGCCCTTCTTGAAAAATGAGTGTTTTAATCAGGCAGCCATTTGTAGATCTCTACTTCTACTTTGTGTGTGTGTGTGTGTGCGGATGTATTGGAGTCTGCACATGTGTGAGAACCCGTGAGTGAATGGAGCCCTGTCGAAACTGATTAGCTTTGTAATTACTCTCCGCTCTCCGGTCAGCGCTAACAGACATGTTTAATGTTATGCGTCAATCTACAGTCTCACGACGGGACGAGCAGGGAATTCTAAGATAACAGCACTTGGAGGAAAGGAGCGCAGAACTGTGTTTCGAAGCTCACTTCAGTTGTGACAGGCCTTTCAAACTGGATGACAAAGCCAATGCAGCTAACCAAACATTTGATGCGGATCCAGTCAGTGTTTTGCTGAATTAAATGTAATTTACATTTTTGGATGGGAATTGGAGTGATATGGGGATTATGGCAAAGGGAAGAGACAGATGTGGAGAAAGAAGAGGAATTATCTCTCAGAAACATCAGGGGAAATGCAGTGGAAAGTTATGGAGATGAGTAGCTAATGAACATGAGACTAGTAAAGAGTCTTGGAAGCAGAAATAAGAACTTTTTGCAGACAATTGCAGCCAGTGAACCTTCAGTAAAATCACAATCAAGTGAACATTTTGTCCTCAAAGTTGATGTATTAGAAGCAAGAAAAATGGGCAAGCGTAAGGATTTGAGCGAGTTTGACAAGGGCCAAATTGTGATGGCTAGATGACTGGGTCAGAGCATCTCCAAAACTGCAGCTCTTGTGGGGTGTTCCCGGTCTGCAGTGGTCAGTATCTACCAAAAGTGGTCCAACGAAGGAACAGTGGTGAACCGGCGACAGGGTCATGGGCGGCCAAGGCTTGCACGTGGGGAGCGAAGGCTGGCCCGTGTGGTCCGATCCAACAGACGAGCTACTTTAGCTCAAATTGCTCTTGAAGTTAATGCTGGTTCTGATAGAAAGGTGTCAGAATACACAGTGCATCACAGTTTGTTGCGTATGGAGCTGCATAGCTGCAGACCAGTCAGGGTGCCCATGCTGACCCCTGTCCACCGCCGAAAGCACCAACAGTGAGCATCAGAACTGGACCACTGTGCAATGGAAGAAGGTGGCCTGGTCTGATGAATCACGTTTTCTTTTACATCACGTGGATGGGCAGGTGTGTGTGCGTCACTTACCTGGGGAACACATGGCACCAGGATGCACTATGGGAAGAAGGAAAGCCAGCGGAGGCAGTGTGATGCTTTGGGCATGTTCTGCTGGGAAACCTTGGGTCCTGCCATCCATGTGGATGTTACTTTGACACATACCACCTACCTAAGCATTGTTGCAGACCATGTACACCCTTTCATGGAAACGGTATTCCCTTGTGGCTGTGGCCTCTTTCAGCAGGATAATGCACTCTGCCACAAAGCAAAAGTGGTTCAGGAATGGTTTGAGGAGCGCAACAACGAGTTTGAGGTGTTGGCTTGGCCTCCAAATGTGCTGAACAAACAAGTCCGATCCATGGATGCCCCACCTCGCAACTTACAGGACTAAAGCCCGGAACACACCAAGCCGACGCTGGCAAACTAGTGGCGAAGAAAGCAGACTGCGGGGTTGGCTCACGTCGGCAGCGTCTGGGTGTAAAGTTGCCCTGACACACCAAACCGACACTCGACACCTGACGGCCAAGTAGCACGTCCCTTCTGCGCCTGCTTAAGAAGAAATGCCTTTCCGTACCAGCAGGTGGCAGTAGCTGAACAGCCAATCAGAATGATCAGATGGCCCGACTGACCGATGAGCTCCGACGCCGATTCAACATGCCGAAAAAAACCCAATGAGGACCAACTTCAGCCGACAGTGCGGAACACACTGAGAAAACTTAGTCGGCCAACGAACAAAAATTGCCCGACGGACGACTGTCTGCTTGGTGTATTCTGGGCTTTAAAGGATCTGCTGCTAACATCTTGGTGCCAGATACCACAGCTCACCTTCAGGGGTCTAGTGGAGTCCACGCCTCGACGGGTCAGGGCTGTTTTGGCAGCAACACATTATAAGGAAGGTGGTCATAATGTTATGCCTGATCGAATATTCTGCTTACATTTATATTACATTTATATTTGTTTATATTTACCTATTTTTCTGGATCCTTTTTATTTTGTTTTATTTTTTATTTTATATATTTCGATTTTATTCCGCACTATATTGTACAGTACCATATCATGGTATGACATACAATACTGTTCTATTTCAAATTTTAGGGTTAATTGACTACTGTTTGCCTGAAACAGATGTTCCAGTGAAGATCCACAATTAGTAAGTGGCTCTTTGGAGTTAATTGTCTCTGTAATTTAGTCATTCAGCTAAAAAAAATTGTACTGATACATAAAAAAAAATCTCTATGCAGTAATTTGTCATTATCTCTCCTGCTCTTCATCACCTTCTGTCTGTTCTCTCTTTCCCTCCTCTTCTTTTCAACCTTTCTTCTCTGCCCTAAGTAACGGATTTGACATGGTGGGAATGTGGCAGACGTAATTTAGCTGAGTGGAATCAGCCACGGCTCTTTGTGTCCAGTTCATCTCTTTAAATGTTCTCCTTGAGCAGAGCACACGCTTCATCCAGTCAGCTCTAACGAGCACCAATGAATTCCCTTCAAGAGACTGCATGGATATTTTTCCCCCTCAGGAAGGTGTTTATATGCGCCTTAGAGACAGGAGAATAAAATGAGACAAAGAGTGAGAGAAACAGACACAGAGGAAGGATTTCACAGGTTTAGCTTTTGTGAAATATGTCCAGTGTCTCCAGCGAGGTATTCTTCTCTGGCAGATCCTAGATTTCTCTCTTCCTCTGACTGATTGTGCTACAACTTCAGAAATATTTAAACCAACATCTAGGTAATGAAACACATCTGGATCTGTGGCTGGAAGTTAATTAGTACTACTCAGTAAAAGATAAGCTGAAGCACTTTGTTCTGTTCTGTTCTAGAAAAGGAAGGATTTTATAGAACGATTTTATATTTTAATATCTTATTGCTTAATTTTTGATTATTTAGGATTTCACCATTTTGACCTATTTTTCAATCAGGCCTTGTCTGGCCAGCTTATTTTCTCAATCAGTTTAACCTTAAATTTCAATGTAAATTTGAATTTAAAAAAAACTTTGCAAACCATAAAAATCCCAACATAAGTCGATGGTCAGTTAATATACTCCCTGACAATAGGTTATAGTATATAAAATATTGGGGGAAAAATGCTTACAATAATGTTCAAAATGTTCACTAGATGAAAATAATATTATAATGCTGGTCGCATAGTGTTTTTTAGTTGTAGCCTTGGCGATGGTTCGACCAATAACATTTTGCATGAGCAAAATGAGACGTTCTTAAATTAAATTTAAACTCAGTCTAAAAAACTATTTTCTGAAGTATTTAGATGTAGAAATTAACTTTTTATATATAAAAAGTCAACTCAAGACACACTTCAAAAACAGACAAAAAACTGTAATTTAAAAAAGGCAACTTCAACCAAACAAATATTTGTGCAAGATTATATGTTTTCCTTTACTGGATAAAATTTTATATTTCTGATGAAAATTGTTGAAAAACCTAAAATTATCATCAGTGGACATGAAATCGACTCTTAATTGTAGAATGACTCAGATGTGGTGTTACTTTTCTATGTGATCAGATGCTTGTTGGATAAAATGGGCCAAAAGATCCCATAGACTTACACTGAAGCAGGGAGAAACCAAATAATACAAACTTTGTCCAGTAAGCAACCACTTCACAACCACCCACAACACCTTAGAAATTGCATAGCAACGTGCAAAAAATAAAAAAATATGAATGTTGTGGTATTTTTGTACGTCTACACTGATGTCTAATTTTTCATGAAACTGTACATAAGATGTCTTAACTTTCTACAACTAATTTACTAGCTATAGTGTGTATTTCTGTTGCAGGTTAGATACCAACCGGCTGACAGAAGATGGCATTTCTGAGGCATGAGATTACCATTTCCTTCTCCCTGTGGGCTTCTCTCCTTTATGTAGCACTAATGTCTCTTCCACTGGGGGCAGAAGCACCAAAAAGAAGCCAGTACATCTGGAAAACAGGTGGGTTGACAATATTTTTTTTTTCTTGGTACGACAGGATGAAATTCATTTACGCTGTCCCTAGCTGAATTTATGAGTATTTTTCTACCATGATTACTTGCCATCATTTACTCATTGTCATGTGGTTACAAAATTGTATGACTTTCTTTCTTCTGTAGAACACAAAAGGGGACTTTTTGAAAAAAATATGACCAAAAATCCAAATCAAAAAAACTATTTGTTCAGATGAATGTGCCATAGGCTGCTAAGGTTTTCAATGTATCTAAATTTTGGTCATTTTGTCAGACCAAAGCTATCATATCAAGACTTGTATAGTATAAGTGCACAAGATACTTTTAAAGGTGCAATTTTGGATCTTGACACAATCAGTCCTCATTTGCTTTGAGAATGACCAAGATATTCTTCAAAAGGAGTGAGTAAATGTTGATATAATTTCCATTTTTGCATGTATTGTTTCTTTAATAGAGCACAGGGTAAATCTTAGTCTGATATTTTCACAGACAAAAAAATGCATCAATTATTTCAGGGTTTTCAGAAATGCTAAACACACAGTTTGTGTTTGTAAGACCCAATTACAGCCTGAGCCAGAGAATTCTGACACATTTTTTGTTGTTTCTCTGTGGTCAGATCTAGTTGGAGAAGTCACATATTGGGATTGCATAATCAAATGTGTGAATGACAGTTTTTTGTATAGTATAGTCAGTCGAGAAGCAAGGTAATGTACATTTCTGTTCTGCATTTGATAGAGGAAACAGAAGTGGTGAATAGAAAAGAATAAGTGCTCAAGGTTGGATATTGATCCTTGTTGTCGCAGATCTTGGATCAGCAGGCATGTATGTACAGCAGTTCAGAAAACTGTGAGACCATCTGCCTGTGCTATCTGTGAAGTCTGATCAATCTTATATCCAGCTGGAGTTGCACTGAGAATTCCTCGTGTCACCATGGCAACAATTGTTAAGCGTGAGATTGACAGCTCGCAAAGAACAGAAGATTATTACTTGGCCTATTAATGCCGTCCGGCGCATCCAAGCTACTGTGAGCTTATTTCAAGATGCTGCAATTAAGCACTTCTCCAGAACTTGTAACAAAACATCCAACATTTGCCTATGAAGACCTCAGGCAGGGAGTTCATATCAGGCAACTGTCATTCTCAGTAAATAAACACGGAAATGAGCATCATTCAGTTTCCTTTACTGGATGCAGGGACCAAATTGTGGGTTTGGGATGTCTAACCACTCTTGTTTAAGGAATAGTTGCAGAATTGCTGTATCGTGATATTATCGGTATCGTGAGCCATGTATCGTGTATCGTATCGTGAGGTACCCGTGATTCCCACACCTACTGAAGACTGGAGTAATTATGCTAAAAAATAAGCTTTGAATCACAGGAATAAATTACATTTTAAAATATATTCAAATACAAAACAGTTATTTTAAATAGTAATTATAATTCACAATATTTCTATTATTTTTATCAAATAAATGCAGGCTTGGTAAGTTAGGATCATTGTCGGACAAAACATAGCTACTTTCATTTAAGTATTAAGTATCATTTTGTAATCGATTTACATATAATAAATATCACAGACTTGTTTAAAAAAAGTACATTTAAATAACTATGTGACCCCAAAAGATAATTTCAGTTTGAAGTTTCTTTTAAAAAGTTGACTCCCCTCGAAAGCTATTGTAAAAGTCCCCCCGAACTGATTGATGGGACATGTCAACAGGTCTAATGCTAATGAAGGCAACTGTGAAAATGTTTTATAGATGAAGTAAGGATGATATGAGAACATTGAAGTTTCTCTGTGAAGCAGTGGTCAGTTCTCAGTGGCCCTGAGCAAGTTTCCTCCCGTGCTGTGTGTGGATCGAACAGCAGCTCTGCAGGTCCACAGGGGTGATGATTCCTGGAATGTAAAATCGATACTGGTTTCATCCTGAAAGAGTGTGTCCAGTTTCGTTCTGTCTGTGAAGAAGTGCTCATTTGTGCACCTACTCACTTTCTTTTGTATTCAAGGTCTAATTTTCTTGAGCTTTTTGTGTGTGTGTGTGTGTGCTTCATTTTGTTCAGTTTTCCTGGAATTAGAAAAACGTGTAGACAGGAGAGCAAATTCTTGAGTTTGAATCTTAAAAGCACTCTGAAGGCTTGAAAACCTCATTTCAAACCAGTCTCCCTGGAGTTCTTCTATCTGACGTCACGAACTGGACAGAAAATGACTCTGTCTCGCAAAACAAGAAGGTGAAAATTAACCTTGAAGAGACGGATGAAGACAGGCAGTCTGACTAGAGCAGATTAGATGCTTTTAAGCAGTATTATGGAAAGAGACATTGTCATTTTATCTAACGTGGACAAAAAGGTGTACATGCCAAGGCAAACAAGATGAATCATAATTTTTGGTCTGTTTCTGAATGAGAACTACTGCATTCTGTGCACATACTATATATCTACTAATATAGTTTATTTTGTCAGCTTTTATGAGGACACTGCACTGTAAACCCCAATAAGTTGGGCTAACTAATTTTATGTAACTGGTTACCTGCGCACAGAATGATGTTCCCAATTTTAAGTAAACAGAACTATTACGTTTTAAGTTTACAGTACTCATGCATTTTAATTACTCCTAACTTGAAGTACTGAGTGAGCTAACTCATACATTTTGATAGCAAATAACATAAAAGATTTAGTTAATTAACTTTTTTATTTTGAGTTCTTGTAAATCAAAGGAGTTATTTCAACCTGATCTCATGGCAATTCGTACGTATTTTACGAGGTGGCTAATTCGCATGAATTCATACGAATGACCTACCCCTAACCCCGCCCCTAAACCTACCCGTCACTGGGGTTTAGACAAATCGTATGAATTTGTACGAGTGATGTTGTACGAATTCATAAGATTTAGCCACCTCGTAAAATATGTACGAATTGTTCGTGAGATAGCGTTGGTTATTTACTTCACTATAAACCCTAATACATTATATTACACTTAATTTTAGCATTTACTCTCTCTTTTGAGTGCCATGGGCAAAGCATGCTGGGAAATAGAAATCCCAGCCCAGTTTCAGTTATACTTAAGTTAGTCTAAATTAAAAGAAATTAGTTCATACAACTCAAAACAATGAAACAGTTAAGTTTACTTGAAATATGTCAGTGCTGTGAAAAAGTTCTAAATACTCATAACAGTTAATTTAACTGAACTAATTTGTTCAATGTAAGTTTGTCGTACTCAAACTAATTAAGTATTTTGAGCATTAGGGTTTACAGTGTAGCATAAAGCTAAGTTCTAAAATCCATAAAACCTCATTTTTGATTTCACCTTGATTGAGGTCTTTAACATTTCTCTTGACATTTTAAAGGTGATATAATCTACTACATACTTTGCAGTTCAAGTTCTTGCATCAGCCACGCTCAACTGTTTCAGCAACAGGAACACGTCTTCATACATAAAATGCAGCTCACATGTGCGTTAAAATAAAATATACAACATGGCATAAAAGTATGCAGTTCATACAATGAAAGCCTTGGTATAGCATATCACAACAATGTTGAAAAATACACAAAACTAAGATTCGAAAGCTTTATACCTTGGCACCAATCAAATACACATTTGCTGTTTTTCCTTTTCTAAAAATATATATTCTGACCTGTGAAGCAGTTTGACCTGCATTTTATGTATGAAAGGTGCTAATAAAAATTATTTATTTATACTACTACTACTACTACTTGTCACCAGGATGAAAAAGTGTCCGTATAGGATAGGGCCAAGTCTTCTCATGAATAATTCAGTGAAGGTACTCAGACATCACTGATGTAAATGCGCACAATAATCTTCAGTATAATGCAATACATAAGAGATTTATTAAGGCAAAAGAGATGAATAGAACATTTTTTATGATTTATTTTCCATGGAATAAACAGGACCAAGAATGAAGCTGTTTGACTGCCAATATGATAGGACAGTGATGATCTCTCACAGTATATGTGATGAGACATGAGTACAATACACATTCTTTCCTTTTTCAAATACTATTTTTTTTCTATTTGTTTGTATATGAAGAGTCCACAGAAAAGAAGCGAGCAATTCTTCAGCAGTGAATACTGACCATATATTATCCATTTGTCTTTTGTTTTCTGTTCAGTTCATTAGTTGTGCAGTCATTTCTTTCTTTCTCTCTGTTTGATTGATTACCGTGGAGGGCACACAGAGCCTTTCACAAAATCATAGTTGGTGTTCATGAGATGATTCCTGTTGAATCAGAAGTGCCTGTTCTCTATATAGGAATTCTAGTTCACAAAAGACTGTGAAAAGGTTGAAATTGACTGGGATGGATAATTGCATTATCTTTATGACCTTTACCTCCATGAAGAACCTTTAACATGAAAACTTTCATTGCACAAAAGGTTCTATATAGTATATAAAGGTTCTTTAGATTTTTAAAATGTAAGTTCAAACTAAGGCCCCATTTACACTAGTGTGTTTTCATTTTTAAAATGGCGAAAAAAGAAAACGATCCTTGTCTACACTGGCGTTTCCAGAAACGATCTCCCTCTACACTACACTACCGAAAACGCATGTCACATGACTGTTCATGCACACTGGGCATGCGCGTACAAGTGTAAACAGTTGCCTCTTACGCATGTAGGCAGCTGCAGTATTAAAAAATGCAGAGTTTAACTGCACAAAGGCTGCTAAAAATGACAGCAAAGATTGCAGTTCAGACTTAACGTTATTGTTTACATGGTCGTCAAGGATACGCAGCACCAACGTGGGCAGCCACGCCATTGTTTTCATAAGTCTCCATTTTGGTTTGTTTATACTAAAATGCAACCCTGCATTTTTTAAACTGAAACGGGATCTGCAGCGTTTTCGAAAGTCTCAGTTTTCGACTTTCAAAAACGCCAGCGTAGTGTAAACGACAGGAATAACTGTAGCAAAACTTGTGCATTTTAAATCGACAATGCACTAGTGTAAACGGGGCCTAAGAAAAAATATGGTTGTTCACCGTAAGAACTGTTCATGGTAAGGTTCTTTGGGGAACCAAACAAAGTTCTTCTATGACATCGCTGCAAAAAAAAAAACCTTTTAGAACCTTTATTTTGAAGAGTTTACTTATATAGTAGCTCCAAAATATATTTGGACATTTAAATGTAACATGCACATATACAGTTCTTTATTATGTGAAATTTTGAAAAAAATTGATTATTTTTTTTTTTAGTCCATACAATAATATAAAAAATCAATGGGGTGTGGTACTTTGGACCTCCACTGACCTACAAAAACATCTGAAATAGTCTACAAAATATGTATGAATGTCATACAGGTCTGGAATAAGAGTGAGTACATGATTACCTTTGTAAATGGGCAAATGAGGCTTGTTGGGATTGAAATGATAAAACTATAGATATGTTGTTCAAAATTTGGATCTTTTGGTTGTCAAATATTAGTAAAACATGTTCATAGTTAATTTGATGTACTACACCTGCCAGGACACCTGTGTAAACTTGACAGAAAACCCACGTCATACATTCATATCACCTTGTGACTAGTGTTTTACACTTACAGACAAGTAAACCAGTGCAACATCCCAAGCCTTTTGAATTTAATATGTCAAATCCACCAATCCTCAGCCCAAACTCCAACTGAATTGTGATGGGCCAAAAACAGCTCCATTTCCTTTGCTAAAGTGTCTGTGATAGGCAGAAAACCACTGTAATTGCATCTGTGACCATCAGCGAGTAATTAATCTGTCATGTGCCCTATTGTTTCACCCAGGCTGCGTTCAAAAAGAGTGTGAGTGTCAGACGAGAACATTTCTTCACACTGTTGAGAGGGAGGATGCTACCTCTGGGTCAGGAAATGTTTTGTGCTTTTTAAAATGTGTAAACAACAATAATGGTCCTGACACTTTCAGACATCATAAATTCAAAATTCGATTTATTTCGGCATAAACAAGGATTGAGTTGTTGAGTCGTGCTGTGTAGCATATGTACCAGTGCACTTGTTCGTAGCAAGACACAGTAGCCAATCTCCAATTATACTAAACTTAATGTGATTTGGTTTAGCATTGCGTACTCTTATTCATCCGTTTTGAAAGTAACATGTTACAAACTTTTTAGCATAGTTGTGTGCTATTTAGCATCTAAATAGCAAAATAGCATCTAAATTCCTGTACTCGCATTAGTTATTGGTTTACACATATTACTAAGAGAATATTTTTTTTAATGCATAATACACTACCGTTCCGAAGTTTGAATTTGAAGGTCTTTCTTCAGCTAAACAGAAAAAAAGATATTTTGAAGAATAAGGGTAACCAAACAGGCCCAGGGCCCCACTGAAAATATTCATTGTTGGATTTCCTTAAAAAAGCAGTGTTAAGTGGTTCCAACCAAACTATATTAAGTAATTTGTACAAATAACAATTTAGTTGTATGAACAAAAGAAATTCAAGTAAAGCTGACAAAATCATTTGAATTTGTCAATGTTACATAATATTTATATGTGCAGTTTACTTAATAATGTTTTGTTTATTAAGGTGAACACATTTATTGACTTAATTTACCTTACTAAATTAACTATTTGCTCTACAAAATGCACTCAGAAAAATAACTCATTGAACAAACTCAATTAAATTAAGAGCAGGAATTCCATCCTATAAAAATATATGAGTGCTCACAGCCTAAACACAGGCGCCACTCTTCTGCATAATGGTAACCACAAAATTCAAAAACATTACAGAAAGTCCTCTAAATGTCCAACATAACTGAACATTAAACACTAACATAAACTAACAACATCTTTCCCTTTACCGAAAAACACATAAAATAACACTTCCTAAATTTACTCTACTAAACCAGTCCCTTGCAAAGCATGCTGGGAACTACGGATCCACTGCCCAGTTAGTTATGTCAACATTAATTTGTGCGTTTCACTCAGCAATGTTAAGTTGACTCAACAAACACTTAAGTAAAGCTGACAATACTCATTTTTAGTAGAAACAACTCATTTAAATTAAGTTCATGTAGTTACATGAGTGTTTTAAGTAATGTGAACAAGGATAGTTTGAGTGAAACTAATAAAATTGAAAGTTCTTTTTTTTTATTGTTCCATAGTATGGAAAAAAAGTACTTAGGAAGTCAATGGGGCCCGTCAACTGTTTGGTTACCGACATTCTTCAAAATATCTTTTGTGTTCAGCATAAGAAAGAAATTCATACAGGTTTGGAACAACTTGAGGGTGAGTAAATGATGACAGAATTTTCATTTTTGGGTGAACTATCCCTTTAAGATCTTGTTGATTATAATGAGGTTAGGGCTGAACCTGAATATTTGATTATTCGAATATTCGTTCAGTGGGTTGGTATTTGATTTTCAATTTTAGGATTCGAATATTCGTTTTTTTGTTTTGTTTTTCGCACACCTGGCATCCCCCTCGCGAAACGGTCTCATTCGCGCTTTAATGTTTACACTATAATCTGGCGAAATTCAATCCTTTTTTTTTTTTTTTTTTTTTTTTACAATTATCTTATATAGCTTAGCCGTTTTTAATAGGATGTACAGTTGAAGGAACCCAACCTTGTTTTGTAGAAAAATGTTACCTTATTAAAAGTATTGCTCTTAACAGAACTGTGAAGCATAAGCCCTGCCCGCGTGAGACGCGCAGCTTTCAGCTAGTTTATTTCTCTGTTTCGAAGTTTATTAAAAGTTTATTAATTCTGAACGTGTCGCATGTCCATATTGCGCCAAATGCGACACTGCACTCCCTTGGGTCCGCAGCAACACACCCGCCACGTGTGAAGTCGATTGGATGAACGGTTCTCAACATAATCAAAATGCAAACAAACAGATAGACACAGAGATTCCTACTGTAAGGCGTTGTATACGGAGCAAATAGGGATACGTTAGCTCACTTAGCTTGAATTATTGATACCAGACAGACTTCATGGAGGCGACTGACATTTCGCAACTGGCGCTTTTATTCCCCATGAAACACGTGTAACTCTCCGTCGCAAATGTTATGCCGTCCACTGCGTTACTTAATAAAGAAAATAACTTTAAATGAGCAACAGAAAAACCTGCATACAAGTCGCACATACAATGCAGACAGTTCAACTGCAGCTCTTAAATGGGCCGCACCATATTTTGCCTTTATTAGGAAGAATATGTTCAGCCCCCTCCCTCCGAAGCTTCGAATATTCGAAGTTGATTACTACCGAAGCTTCGAAGCTCAAAAAGTGATATTCGGACCAGCCCTAAATGAGGTCCAGTCATATTTCTGAATAAGTGCGATCTAGTTTTGTTGCAGTGTATACATGGTAAAAACGTTGTACTGAAGCACTAAAAAAACTTTCCACAGCTGTTAGTTTGCATTTTTTTTAGGCTGGCAAAGACTTGCCAAGGTCACAGGTTAGATTGCCAGGGAATGCATGTGCTGATGAAAATTTATAACTTGCATTGCTTAAAGTTGTTTTGGACAAGAAGTATCTGCCAAATGCATAAAATGTTTTAAAAATGAGCTCTGTTGTCAACGTGAGGTGATGAGGTGTTATAGCAAGCAGTATAGCACTTTTGTTTGCTTCATAATGGAAGTACAGCCACTGAGGAAACCCACCATAGAGGGAGGCTTGTGGGTTGTGGGTGATTAAAGCTTTTGAAAGTCTGAATAGCGGAAAATAACCTGTCTCAGGTGTGTTTGAACCAAAGCCTCTGATTGTTGCTAATAAAATATTTTCAGCTGTGGAGGCCGATGGGTTTTGCCTAAGGAAAAACCTGCGGGAATGAAAACCAATTTCAATTTTCACTCAAAATTTGCATTTTGCAAGTAAATAGAAATTGATAATGTGGATTCTACTAGATACGACATCTTAGTTCAATCTGTACGCCTGCCTTTGTGTTGCCAAAATGGAGTAAAACCACTCACGATCTTACTGACAGTGACTTTGCTTCTGATGCCCTCAGAGTGACCTCATCCCATCTCACAGCTTTAAGTTGCTGTGACACCATGGGACAGGTGTCACCATGGGACTCGTATCTCAGTTCTGTTTCTCTCCGCCTGCTTGCTACGTTTCAATGATGGCCACATGAGAGATGGAGGGAGATAAAAGATCAACTCCCTGTGAGACATACAAGTCGGTTTGAAAGTTGGAAGGAGCTTGTCACAGCTGTGATTGTGAGTCTGTGTGTGTGTGTGTGTTCTTGTATATATGGTTTATGAGGGCTCAAATGTGTATAATGTAAGGGTGTAACGGTACATGTATTCGTCCCGAACCGTCACGGTTCGGTTCATGCAGACCAATACAGTCAGTCACAGGCGATCCACACTCCAATCCAGAAGGGGGCGCGCGCAGTAATGCTTTTTAGCCTAACCACTTTTAACCTGCATTAACCACCAATAATCGCAATAAGCTCTGTGTTTTGTTCCTTTCGATAAGAAACAAAGTGCCACCTTTCAAATTCTGTCCATTTTATCACGAAATTCAAACAATAAATGCCGTTTTGACGCTTTTTGATGTGGCGTGACAGATCGGCGCCTCAGTTCAAACGGCAGCGCGGAGCACGAGTGAATGCAATCATCCCTTCCTCTTCACTACTACAGAATGAACATGAAGATATGTTGAAAGATGCAGTACAACTTACTGAAACGTATCATATCTCGTTTAATCGCTTAATCAGTGTTTCAGCCACGGAAAGATGTTAGTAAAACAGTTTGTGAATAATAGCTGTCACGTAGAATTACGTTTAAGTTACCTCAGAAAAGCCATTCAGTGTCAACAGCTTGTTAGTTCGCTAGAGAAATGAACTGTTTCGCTAAATATATGCACTATATTAACCTGTATATTAATTATATTTTACTTAAACTGTTAAAAAAAATCTGCCATGAAAACTAGTTATGATTATATTTCAACAACGAATTGGAGAAACAGAAGTTAATGCAAAAACTGCCTTATGTGTAATTTAAGTGTTGCAAATTGATATATTCATCTATTCATCAAAGAATCCTGAAAAAAAAAAAAATGTATCACAGTTTCCACAAAAATATTAAGTATTAAATATAAAGCAGGTTTCAAGATCGATAATAATAAGAAATGTTTCATGAGCACCAAATCAATTTTGATAAAAAATACTGTGTAAACTTTATTATTCTGAAATATTATTGCATTATAAAATAACTGTTTTCTATTTTAATATAATAAATGCACCCTTGGTTAGCATAAGAGACGTCTTTCAAATATTGGAATATCTTACCAACCTCAAAAACGTACGAATGCTAGTGTATGTACAAATGACTGTAGTCAAATCGATAAATAATTTTCATAAGGATATGAAAAATCAATGGTTATAGATCTGCATTTTTGGTTTCCACTAAATTCCAGCAGAAAAGCTTGAGTAAATGTGCACTTGAGGGTTAAAAGCTTCACATTATCCTTGTCTTTCCATTTTCCTCCCCAAAAAATGTCAGTTCAGACAGAGAAAAGCACAACAACAAAAAAATCCCTTTACTGATGGTTTTTCTCACATTGCTTTAGTTCAAAGTGATTATTCCCACATCTAGAGTCTTTAATCAGCATGCCATCCATCAGAATCCTGATTAGCCGGGAGATCTCTGTAGGACAGGCCTCTGCGGTTAAAGTCTTACCTGAACCCCCTGCCTCTGAGTAAATTGATATTTGACTAAGGAGGATGAGCGCACGAGCAGTAATTATTAGCACACTGTGAAGACCTAGTCTAATGATCAAATGTGTGTTCAGCTCTGACTGGAGGGTTTTGGCTGACCTCAGTGCTCATACAGTAATGATGTCACCCCATATGGCTCGCTAGCTCTGTCACATGGTTTTTGTCTGCGCCGTTGTGCATTAGGTGGCATTTGGAGGATGGTAGGTCTATTTGGTGACCTCACTGGTGGGTTGATGAAGGGAACACGGCCTTTAACATCCCCTGAGGAGCGATAGCAATGATGTCAGACTTCCACTGTCTGCTTGAAGCATCTGTTCCCCTCTGTCTTTTTGTCTTTCCTCTCTTTGTTCCCATCACTTCTCTATTCTTTGTCTCCTTATTTCTAATAGGGGATAATGGAAGCGATGTCAACAGATGGCAGCTTTTGCTGCTTTTGAATTTAAACAATTATCACTAAAAGATGTTGAGTAAAAGTTCAAATGAATGATCTACATCCAGGATTTTATCATTGGTGTGAGGTCAGGAGCATCTGTATCACTTAGTAATTATATAAGCGGTTAGAAATATTTTCTATTTAAAGCAAAAGTCTAAGTTGGACACACATTATAATAATGTTAGACTTTTGCATTAATCAGACAATATTCCTAACCGCTTGTAGAATTACTGCTAAACTAAGGCGAACAGTATTCTTTAGTGTTAAAACATTGATATTATTACTTTGGGATGTGTTCTTTTTTTTAAGATACAGTGCGTTACAGGAATATAGTAATTCAAATCAATTTCAAAATTATATTACATTATATTATCATATATTTGATTTGATTTTGGGCCAGACCAAGGCTTAATTTATTTGATAAAACACTAATTTTGTGAAAAATTATTAGTTTAAATAGAATATTTATTTGAAATAGAAATCTTTTGTAGTATTCTAAATGTCTTTACTGTCACTTTTTATCAATTTAATGCATCCAAACTGAATAAAAGTATTAATTTCTTACTAACCTAAACTTTTGAATGGTTATTATATTATGTAATATTAATAATATCTAACGGAAGGAACCAAATTTTATAGGAAATTTTAATCTTAAAGTTCAGGGAAGGTTAATTGATGATGACTATGGTGTTGTTGCTACTTTTAATAGTTTTTTTAATAATTCTGTTAATGAATTAGGGGACAAATTTGTAAAAAGGGACACAATTCTTCCAACTGATGTTGTGGATCAAGGTTTTAATCTAATTATGACTAATGAAACGCAAGTTTAAAAAGTTATTATCTCACTGAGAAATTTTAAATGTAGAGATGCTTAACAATTTGATACTATGTTTGTAAAAACCCACAAAGATATTTTAGCTCCTGTCAATTCTCATTTGATTAATTTGTCATTTGAATATAGTGTTTTTCCCACTGCATGGAAACAAGCTATCGTTACTCCTATTTTTAAACCAGGAGATTATTAAGAAGTTAGTACTTAAGACCTATAAACATACTGCCAGTATTCTCAAAGGTTGCAAAGAAGAACAGCTGACATCCTATATTAATACAGTTAATGATGGTCTACATTGTATGCAGTTTGGTTTTAAAGTAAATTATTCTACTGAAACAGCAATTTTACACTTAATAGAGCAAATAAAATCTAGACTTGATAAAGGAGGATTAGTTAGTGCTATATTTTTAGATCTGCAAAAAGCCTTTGATACAGTCAATCACAATGTTCTTCTTTCTAAACTGTCTCTAAGCTCTACATCTAGAGCTTTAGCATGGATATCCTCAAATTTATCAAACAGAGAACAATGTGTAAAAATGAAAGGTGTTCAGTCTTGTAACCTACATTATACAATGGGTGTACCGCAAGGATCAGTGTTAGGTCCCTTACTATTTAGCCTGTATATTAATGATCTCCCACAACAGTGTGAAGGGATACAAGTGCAAATGCATGCTGATGATACTGTTATTTTTATACATGCGAAAACAGCTGAGAAGCTCTATATAGAAAGAGAGACTGTATATTATACCAAAAGATGGGTGGATTTGCAATACCCTGTAAAAAATATTACAATTGCTCCCTACTTTCAGAATTTTGTCAGGTATGATCCAGATTTTGTCAGTGTTCCTTCTCTTTCTCTCCAGATCATTTTTCTGACAGTGCTGTTCTAAAATGATTAAAGATGATTATCCATCTTGGCTGGTTGAATCCGCATGTACCTGTACAGTATTTCTGTGCTAAAGTGAGATGAATAGAGGTTCATCACTATGCCTCTTTTGGGCTTAAATAGACAGTGGTTACAATAGTAATATAATTCACTTCATATCCTGTGTGTGTGTCTCTCTTATTTCCTGTAGGTGTATGGGGTGTATGTGTGGCCAATGATTGCGGTTCTGTCGGGCTCCAGAATCGCTTGGTGTGGTGTGTCCATTCTGAAGGCTGGAGCACACATCAGTCCAATTGCTTTCCATCTGATCGGCCACCGCACCAGCGAGTGTGTGTGAAGATGTGCGAATGGCAAAAGGATCTGTTTGAGTGGCGCTTGTCTCCTTGGGGTCCCTGCATCCCGAGTCCTTTACTCCCAGCCAATCGATGTGTGACCGCTCAGCGTGGAGTACAAAAGCGAGATGTGGTGTGTGTGAAGCGTACTAACAGCACCAAGGTGAGCCTGCATGTGTGTGAAGCGTTTTCTTCACCTCCAGAACGAGAGCAGGCATGTTTGTTACCCTGCCCAATCGACTGCGTCGTCTCCGCCTTCACCCACTGGTCCACCTGCAGCCGCACCTGCGGGTCGGCCCTCCAACAGCGCACCAGGCATGTACTGGCAACACCCCTGTATGGAGGAGCAGACTGTCCCAGCCTCACCCAGACACGTCCCTGTAACCATGACAATGCCCACCCTGCCCTCTGTCCCTCTGACCAACAGGAATACAGCTACAGTTTGTGGGTGGGGCCCTGGAGCCCTTGCAGACTTAAAGGGACAGCGCCTATTGGAAAGACAAAAGTTGATTTCAATTTTGACCTTGATGGGAAAAAAACAGTCAAGGCTTCATACATGATCAAACGCCACACTGACAGCATTCACCACCAAAATCATTATGATGAAAGTGGCCACAAAGTATCCTGGGAAATCACAATTGGCTATCAGACTCGGCAACTGCGCTGTACAAGGAGTGATGGGAAGAATGCCATGTTAAGGTGGGCATCCATTCTATGAAATAATGAGTGAATAAGTTTATAAATCCATCCATCTATTCACCCACCCATCTACCAATCAATCCATTCTCACATCCCTCAATTCACAGATTGATCAGTCAGTGCACACATCCGTTTACAGCACCAACCATTTTATTTTTTTATTTTTGTTTTGTTTTTTTATTTTGTTTTGTTTTATTTTGTATTATTTTGTTTTGTTTTATTTTATTGTATTTTATGTTTTGTATTGTTTTGTTTTATTGAATGATATTTTGTTTTGTTTGTTTATTTTGTTTTTTGTTTTATTTTATTGTATTTTATGTTTTGTTTTATTGTATGTTATTTTGTTTTGTTTTATTTTATTCTGTATTTTGTTTTGTTTTGTTTTATTCTGTATTTTGTTTTGTTTTACTGTATTTTGTTTTGTTCTGTTTTATTGTATTTTATGTTTTGTTTTGTTTTTGTTTTGTGAAACTCAACCCACACAGTGTAATCCTGAACCCACAGCTACTTACCGAAAAAATGGCGCTAAAATATTGATTTCAGTTTAAATTAATTTATGTCAGAAAAAAAGAGATGAAGGATGAAATTGACCAATTATAAAGTTTAGCTTTTTACAAAAATACTTAGAATAAAGAGAGAGTTGTGTAATAAAAGCTTTTAAAGAACTATTGTAGATGTAGTCAGAATTGACTGCGGTCTAATAGAGGTGCAATGAATACTTATTACTGATCTGACCATGAATAAATGATACATGTCTATTAGCACACAGTTATGCAACAGTGTTATGCAATAAATTTGCCTTTTTTTTTATTAAATGCTTCTCCACAGTGAGGATATTAGCGTCTGCTGTATTAAGCTCTGCTATCCTCCTAGTGCAGATGGATTACCATTGTACCATATGATACTGTTTACATCAGAGAACAGGCTTTTATTTATGAATGCATTGCTGGTTACACTGTCAAATAACAGAATCTAAATTTTCTGTTGTGGGTGATGCAATAAAGTGAAGCCGTTTCACCTTTTCTTTTTACAAGAAGATCCCAATTTATTAATTTTTCATTAGATTTTAATGGAAATAGTACTTGTTGCTCCAGAAAACTACAATAATAAGCTCCAGAGAGAGAGAGAGAGAGAGCGCAGGACTGCAGTGTGTTGCAGTGAATATGAAAAATGAAAAAACAGTTCTGAAAATATCCACGTTATCAAACATGCTATAGAACAGCAGAAATCTAGTGAGACAAGTAAGTTATGCTTTTTGATTTGCTCCAAATGTTCAAGTTCTATGTAGTTCTCATACATTCTGTATCCGAATCAACTGACAAAATGTGTATAGCTCAAGAGGAAAAAAGAAAAGGTGGTCTGACTGAACCAATATTTTATGGAAAAAGTTTTTTAACACATCCAACACTTAAGATGAGCATATGAAGTTGTGCATATAAAAATGTGCATATAAATCTGAATTTAAATATCCCACCTGAGTTTGATGATTTATGTGTTTTAATTCTCATTACCAAGTGAAATTTTAACAGTGTTTCACATTTGTGCATCAAACTCATCCCAGTGAAACATGGAAATATAATTTAATCTAATTCTTTTGTTGGCCCTTTATAACTAATACTTTTTTAATAGTTTACTGAAGATTAGCACATTTTTGTTGTATTTCATTGTGCGTTTGTGGTCCCCTAATTCAATAATCTGCTAATATTTATTCAATGCCAATTCTATGGTCAAACAAGCACACTTTGCAATCAATACTTTGCAAGCAATGTTTTGTTATGCTATGCAGCAAGCATCAATATTGTTACCAACAATAAGATGCTAATGCCAGTCTTTATTTGAACCACTCGTTTAGGCACTGCATAATAAATTAACATCATTTTATGTCTGCAGATTACAAGATTTCCCTTGCGGTTTGCAAACTTTTTTGAATTTGTATTAAGCCAGACTAAACTTCTGAATAAATTGAACACCCACGGACCACCCCATCTCTCTCTCTCGCAGGATTTCATAGTTTGCTTTAGCTTGTTTTGTATGCCAACATATTCAGCGAGAATCAGCAGCAACACTAAAGCCTTGGAGAGTTCGAGAGACAGCTTGAAAAATGTTCTGTTTATGTTACTACCTTTTTTTGCCATGGTAGCCAGAGGCTAAATGCATGCCAACAGCTTCAAAACAGGCAATGAAACAAACATGAAACACTTTGAAACTAACTAAACAGTGTAATGTTTGAAATTGTAATCTGTTGATTTTTTTTTATTATTATTATTATTTATTAATATTATATTTTAATTATTTTTGTATATATATATATATATATGTTAGGGGTGTAACGGTACACAAACATGATGGTTCGGTACGTACCTCGGTATTAAAGTCACAGTTCAGTACAGATACGGTAGATATATTAGATATAATAATCAACACTCAAATAAAAAATATAAATTGCACAAAAGGCAGGTTTTGCATTAACTTCTAAATCTAATTATAAAATTATTTTTCAATTCTTCTTTAAAATATGTTCATTTACACAGTTATTGTGATAACTTGTTTTCATGACAAATTTATTTAAACATATATTAAATAATTATGACATTATTAACAGGTAAAGTAGCCTAAATATAATGAATATATAAGCTAATATAGTGCATATATTTAATGAAATGCTCCCCTCTAGAGTTTATTTCTCTAGTTAACTAACATGCTGTGGACACTAAATGACTTGCCTGAGGTGAATGTAATGCTATGTGAGATATTACTCTCAAGCTGTTTTATTGAAGGCTTTCTGCGGAGGAAATACTGGTTGAGAGATAACACGTAAACATTTCTATGCCTAGATCGTCTGTTCTTCTTCTTCTGCACTTTTTCCTGTTATGGCGGTTAGCAAACAGCATAGCATTACTGCACACGCCCCTTTCTGGATTGGAGTGTGAATTCCCTGTGACTGACTGTATTCGTCGTCTGACTGCATGCACCGAACCGTGACGTCCGTACCGTGACGGTTCGGGACGAATACATGTACCGTTACACCCTTAATATATATATATATATATAATTACAAATAAATAAAGTGATATTATATTATATAATAATAATAATAACAAATTATGACACTGTAAATTTCCTTCTCACCTCCAGCCTTTGCGACCATGACAACAGCCCGGTAAACTTTCGTTCATGTGTGATGCCCAGAGATTGTAAACTGTCTGATTGGTCACAGTGGAGTCCGTGTTCAAAGACGTGTCGGACGTCTGACCAATCACCTGGCTTCAGAAGCAGGAGCCGCAGCCTGAAGAGAGCAGCCATTGGTGGAGGAGAACCATGCCCCGCCCTGGAAGAAAAAGCAAGCTGTAATATTCTGGAAGACACACTGCCACTTTGCCCAAGGTGAAGAAACTGCATTGCCAGAATTGCGCATCCAAATCTTTTGAAATGTTTTGATTTCCTCTAAATACATTAATTCTTAAGGTCTGCAAGAAATGAAAATTCACCCTGTCTATTTCTCATCAGTTTTTATCTGCATAAACTCACCCTTTTCTTACAATCGACTGCAAGCTCGCATTCAGATGTGCCTCCATCTAATCAACAACTAATGGATATTTTTTTTCTTTTTCAATAATCTGTTTCACATGGATGTACGTCACAATATGGAAGAAAAGATATTTTGCTACTTCCGTTTCATTGCAGAAGACAGATATGACTCTTTAATTTGACTTGAATTGTCTTATGTGTATTTTAATTGGCTGCAAATACAGGTATGAGTGGAGGGTGACCAATTGGAATCCATGTCAGGTGACCCCTCTTTTGAGTCAGCAGGACCATCGCCATAGCAATACCAGTGTCCTGTGCGGAGGTGGGATCCGGACCCGAGAGGCATATTGTGTCAGGATCCATGACAGCACAGTACTATCCCATAGTAAGAACATCGTTGTAGATAAAGTAAACTATGGATTATTAGTATTGAATTATTTATTTCGTTTTTTGTACCATGGTAGTATCACAGTATTATTTGAAATATAATTTTATTTGAGTATGGTAATCATTCAGTAGTTCGGTATATCAAAAGACCATAGTATTACCCAGAGTGGGTGTGACAGCTTCTATTAACTAATTAGTATTCATGAGCCAAGCTGACACTACCGTTCACAAGTTCACAATGAATAAAGAGCGATCCAAGTCATTTATGAGATTCCATTTCAGTAAAGATGTAGCCTTAAAAGATTTTTTAGATTGCATTCATTTTACTTAATCCTTCATAGGCTGTTGAGACTCAGGGCAGAACACTAAGGGGGAGATTTAGTTTCCTCTGTGTTTCTGTTTTTTGATTTAAATGGTAATCTGTGGCCACACAGTGAGAAGGATGGATTTGAATTACATTTATTTTTGTTCAAGCTTCTGTAAAATCTGCAAAAATGCATTTTAAACAGTTTGGAAAATATCTCCAATGGACTTTTATGGTAAATCTGAAACTGTCTCTCTGTTTTTTCATTGTTAGTCAATCGGCCTGTTGGCAGGAGCTTGTGCGCTGGGCTTTTACCACCATTGGCTGAATCTTGCTTCATTCCCTGTCAGAAACATTGTCCCCTCACGCCTTGGTCACCCTGGGGACCCTGTCTCCATGACAACTGTTTTGAACCCCAGGGGAGAAGAGGTGAGAGACAAAAACATCCCATAAAACCAGATTGCACACATTAGATTCACACCCTCTGTCCTTGGTTTCTCCTCTCAGTAATGTAAAAAGTGTATGAATCTCAGAGTTGAGCATATTTCTGACCCTAAGCTGTGGTGCCGCCCACTCATCGAGGCAACAGTGACAGCTGTATTCCTTTATTTTTTATACTTTCTTTAAAGCATTTTTTTGAGATATATATATATATATATTCCATATTCTATTTCTTTTCTCCTCTTCCTTAATGCGCATATATGTTTGGCCAAGATATTTGGCTGTTATGCTGCTTATTTTGCCAGAATGTGGGAACAGTAACTGCTAAAACGTTGGCATCGAGCGTGTTTCGGTTTGAGTCATCGCTGATGTTTTTTTCCTTGTTATTTTGCATGCCTACACCTCATTTTCAGGTTTCAGGATGAGAACTCGTTCTGTAATTACCGAGTCTTGGGTGGAGTCTGACAGTTGCCCTCACGTCAGTGAAGCGATGATCTGTGATGACCCCATCTGCTTCCAGTGGCATGTGACATCACAGGGACCCTGTGTTCCACAAAATGGATCGTGTGGCCCAGGATCCCAAGAACAGATTTTGGAGTGTTTCTCCACCACAGGTATGAAGTTCACTTACCTAATAGTTCACCTAAAACTGAAAAATGTTGTTCCAAACTGGTATGAATCACTTTCTTTTGTGGAATCTTCTCTTTTCCATATAATGAAACTGAAAAAAATGACCATAAAAATAGTATAAGCAGTCCATGTGACTTATTAAAATATTTCATTATATGTTGGCAGAACTTTTTGTAATCTATTGTAATGTTTAGTTTTAGAAATATTTATATACGAAAAAGTAAAAAATGACATCACTGATGACATCTATTCTAGTGCATTGCATCTTAAGATGCCATATTTGAATGTATGCAAATGCAGATGAGAGAATTTTCAGAATTTTTCAGATTGTGGAGCCTGACATCTCCCATACCTACTGTATACCACTGTTCAAAAGTGTGAGGTCAGTAGGATTTTTTTATTATTATTATTATTATTATTTTATTATTGTTACTTTGGCTTAGTAAGGGTGCATAAAATTGATCAAAAGTGACAATAAAGACATTTATAATATAGAAGGTTTCTGTTTCAAATAAATGCTGTTCTATTGAACTTTTTTATTGATTAAAAAATCCTGAAAAAAAATGTATCATGGTTTCCACAAAAATATTTTCAACTTTGATAATAATACGAAATGATTCTTTAGTAGTCAATCAGCATATTAGAATGATTTCTGAAGGATCATGTGACTGAAGAATAATGATGCTGAAAATTCAGCTTTGCCATCACAGAAATAAATTAAACCTTAAAATATATTAAAATAGAAAACACTTATTTTAAATTGTGATAATATTTCATAATATTACAAATAAATGAAGCTTTGGTGAGCATAAGAGACTTTTCCCCCCAAAAAATTAACTTTTGAACAGTAGTGTATTCATTTTCATTGTATGGAAAACAGCAGCCAAGACATTCCTCAAAATACCTCCTTCCATGGCATAAAATCATCCTGAGAAATTTCATGAAGGTGATTAAATTAGTTTACATAACTATCCCTTTAATTATCTTTCTCAATCCCATCATTCTTCACCTTCATCCCTCTAATTACTTTCAACCTTCTGCTATCCGCATCCTCAAACTCTTGAGCGATTAGTTATTTTTACTCGCATAAGCAAATGATCAGCTATCTTTTAATCTCCTCTCATCTCTCCTCTCCTCCCAGCGGCGATGTGGCATATTTCTTATCTGTCTTCTGTGCTTCTCATTGAAATGATCAGAACAGACAGACAGATCCACGTCACAGTGTTGCACTGCGGTTTTGACACACAAATGCACAGAGACACAAGTTTCTAAGAGCCTTAAGAGTCCTCTAAGGTCTTTCATTGTAATGTCACTCATCCATGTCAAGTGCCAGTGCATATGTTGTCCATCAGAAATAAGTATATGGGCGGTCTTAAGGGGTTTACCACTGTATGTGAAACATGTCCGTTTATGGCTCGGCAAATGTCAGGCATGACTGGACATAGTGGAGCTGGAATTTTACATCCGACACACACGCATATGCATTAAATCTGACAGCATCATCTTCCCAGCATGCACTTAGAATGTTCTGTAAAATGCATAGTGAAGCCGAAATGCCAAAGCCATTAAAGTTGAAGTGCAGTTGACTTATAGTGATAATGTATTCTTGCTGGAGATTTGAGTTGTAATCACTTTACACTCGGTTAAAGTCACCTTATCTAACATTCCCATAACAGCATTACATTACATTACAGCTGTTCAATGAGTTTATAAAATGTAAACTAGATTTTTACATATTCTGAAGAGAACAAAAGTGGTGTTCCCTACCGTCATGATGATAAAATACAATCCCATACGAAAAAAAAAAAATTTTCAGATGATAAAAAAATTCCAAAATACACAAAAAATAGCCAAAAAATATATTGTTAATATAGATGTTAAAATATATTTACTTACATATATAGTAAATATATTTTAGCTACTTACATCCTCATATTTGGAGATATATATATATATATATATATATATATATATATATATATATATATATATATATATATCACTCTAGTTTTAGTGATCTGACCGCAAGTTTGATGTTTATAGAGTACTGATTTTAAAGCCCTAACAGTTTAAACTTCTGATATATACAAAGTTCTGTCATGAAACTCTAGATGGCGCAGGCTAAGAGGTCCTTTAACTCAACCTCGTAATCACATCGGTATCTATAGGGCACAGCTGATTGGTTCTAGCCAATGTGCTTGCATGTTCAACCTTCAAAATACTTTAGTAGCATTTGCCTTAGCAGTGCAGCGCGCTTCAGAAACCCTTCACCTTCCCCAGCTCCACCTGTTATAGATCTGCTACCGGTTATTCATGTTCGCTATATTGTACAGCAGCAGCATGTCTTACTTGCTCACAGCAACGTGTCATGTATGTATTGGCAGTAAGTCCTATCTATTTGATTGCATGAGGGAATCCTGAAATCTCAAAAACTGCTTGGCGAACTCACAATTAAATAACATATTTCAAATCATCAACAAAATCCGACATGAACTGTCCCATAAATGATGGTGTTTTATGCTCAAATAGTGTTAAAAAAAGCTTATTTTTCAGGCTAGATGAGCAAATGCACATGTGCAGTCCTACGCACGAGTCTCAGGTTTCTATGGGAACCGGAGCTTCTAACGGCAGCTGCAGTGACGCAATGACTTTATCAATCAACGAATGTCTCTTTTACTTAGAAGGCGGGATGTATTCTGCCATATTGCGTGTGGCAGTTTCTCCCATTCATTACTAATAAGAATGAACCATCTTTCTACATCTATAGTCTTTGGTACAGCGCACTCAGGGGAGGAGCTAAGCTAATAGGTCAGATTCCATCGGCAGTCATGGGCGTGGCCTGTTCCAATGTGATGTCACATTTGAGTTCTTTCCTGGCTCATTTCGAGATTTATGCGGAAAATAACAAACAGAGTGGATGGATTTTTACCTCAATAGGGTGGTTGTATACACACATTGCAGACACATAATTATGTTAAAAAACAATATAAAAGTGAATTTTGCATAATAGGTCCCCTTTAATGCTCTAGGTAGATAATCACTCTGGGAAATTGCTTCTTCCAACACTTCAAGGTAAAAAAAAAAAAAACTCGTCTGCCACCGTGAAAAGAAAATGAAACAAACCCTTATAACACAACAGAAAAGATGGTGATTACAAGGGTCATAAAAATACATTTTAAGAACTGTGCATCTTCGAATGAGACAGTCTCTTTTAAAAAAATGCTCTGTTTGTGCATTTTTATCTTAGGCAACGTATATGATTAAGAGAGATTGATTTTAGGGCCTAACATCAATTGGGGAAATGTTACCCTTCCTGCATCTAAGATGTAATGAAGAAATGAACTATTGTGCCCCAATGTCTGATTCTCAGAGGAGAGTCTGTCTAGGTTTATTACTCGCCTTTCATCTTTGTTCCTTTATCTCACAAACAACCTGAAGAGCATCTTCTACTAGTTGATTATGTGCTGTGTATATGTGTCTATTGTTCATTCCAATCTCACAAATAAAAAGATCTTCTGCGAGATTGTTTTTGTATATGTGAGGTGATCTTTCCTCACTGAGGTTGAGCTTAGAAGTATTGAGATTAGAAGTTTTTTAAGTACGTTAAGCTGATTTTTCTTTTTGCCCCCATTGTTTTAAGCATTAACTACACTAAATATTGTTAAAATTCTGATTAAAACAAGGAAACTGAACTTACTGAAACTTATTAAAACTTATTTATGAGACTCTATCTTATTAAGTTTATATTAATAATCCTTGCGCTTGGATTTTTTTCTTGTTTTAAGCAGAAAACTAACAACATTTAGTGAGGTTAATGTTTAAAAAAAGTGCCAATGAATCTTGTTTTAATGTTTTTTTTTCTGAAGCATTTAGGACACCCTTCAGAGTATTTTCCAAACTGAACTGAGTGAAGTTTAGCGTTGATATTTTACTTCAGCATTCATTAGCAGATCATTATTTTCAAGCTGTCTGTTAATTAAAAAAGTGCCTTAATGTTGCCCAATCATGGTCTTTGAGGAAAGAATAGAGCAATCAGCATGCTATTAAACATCTTATTTGCATATTATTCTACTTTAATTAAAGAAAAGTGGTTGTTAGGTGCAAGATAAGAGGAAACTGAGAGATTCCTGCGCTTAGAATAAACCATGATAATTATTTCAATGTTCTAATTTTGTTTTTTAGCAATGAATTTAATTGCATATTTTCTTTTGTTGTATTAGAATAATATGTTAATTGAATATTCTTGTTATTGAGAAAGAATGTGTATTATTCAAAAAGGAAAGTGAGAAAAGATAAACATTACATGTTGATATAAATAAAGAAAATAAGAAAGAGAGAGAACAGGGACTTTTTTTTCTGATTAGATGCATTTAATCAAAATTTCTGCCTTCATCTTTGCATTATAGGTGAGCCAGTTGCAGGTGACCAATGCCCAGGAGATCCTCCTCCAGTCCTGCAGCCATGTGAGATGCCCTGTCCTGGAGACTGCGTGTGCTGGGACACTGGGGTTCATGGACATCCTGTTCCCAATCCTGTTCCAGTAAACACCAAGAGAGGAAACAAAGTCGCTCACGTCTTGTTCTGGCTCTTCCTGGGGAGCGTGAGTCCAGTCAGATTAAACATTTGGAGTGTCTATTTACACACAGTGCAAGTTGCCGGGCAATTTACAATAACTCCGCCCACCATTATCTGATTAAGCCAGACAATTACAAAAGAAACCTCACTCCTATTGGTTATCGCTCTCTAAAGTCGCTTTTCATTTGCATAAAGTTAAACATTTGCATAAAGTTAAACAGTCGCCAACGTCCACTGTTGTTTGTATCGCTGGAAATTGCCAGCTGTCTATTGAAATGAATGGGATCGTGTTGCTTTGTCGCTGTGTGTTGCTCGTAGTGTGAACGCAGCTTAAGGTGGGTGCCGTTACTTTTTAACACGGTCACGGACTCGAGATTTGCTTCCTTCTTCTCCCTTTTCTAATTGTATATCATTTCGGAGAGGCATTTATTTGAAATGACAATGAAGAAATGATGAAAATGGAAATAAAGTGGTATTTAATAGTGGAAATAAAGTTTTCGGGTAGGGTTAGTGGTAGGTGTAGGGGAGCGTTAGGGACAAGGACAAGTAATGTCCCAATAAGGCAGCTTTCATTTATGATTTTAATAAAAATGATCATACACACTGAATATATTATTATTGCTTATTGTTTATAAAATGCTACAATATACTGAGGTGCAAACAGTATCTGCCACTATATGCACTAAGTATAAATCTAGCAACTATTTACACTTTGTGCAAAGAAAATTTTCACTTAGTGTGGTAGTGGCTATTGCTATTTGAGGGCTAATATACTTCATAAGAAGACACAAGTTCAAGTGATTAGCGCACATGTTTTCATTATGATGAAGATGATGTTATGGTTATGTGTCTTGCAAAATAATATTGTGAGCACTCGACACACGATGCAAGAAATATATGAAAACATGTTGGAAACGTAACGTTTGTAGAAATTGTTGCACAAAAACTTAGTACAGCTCTTGTATACTGGGTTTTACTAAATTCCTTTTTGAGATTCTTACAGTTTAATTATTCACAATACCTCATTTTTTAAAACTCTAGACTGATTTACTCTGAGTCCAAATCTCTTATCCCCATTTCAAAACGTTGTTCTATTAGTCTTTGTCCTGTCATCCCCAGGCATGTTTCTTTTATGCTAGTCCCCATAAATCAGCTCTTTCCCATGAATTATACATTCTTACTTTATGAGACACTCATCAAGGACATACCCTCCATTTGACCCCTCAAACACATGGTCCTTTGTCCTTAAATATGTACATGCGTATATATATATATATATGTGTGTGTGTGTGTCTACGTCCCAACAAAGATGGCAATATCCAAAATCCTTGTCCTTGTGGGCACATTTTTTGGTCCTCGTGAGGAAAACAGCTTAGTAAATCGTACTAACTGTTGTTTTTTTAATGTAAAAATGCAGAAGGTTTTCTGTGATGGGTTGGTCTAGGACAGTGTGTATCTATCTATCTTGATTGCTTGATTGATTTGATTTGATATGCCATATTACAGTTGCAGTTATAAATAAATAAGTATGGGATATAAAAAAATCCTAAACAGTTTTGTTTGGTTGTAGATGGAAAACCATGTCCTCCGGCTCCTGAGCTGCAGCAGTGGAGACCCTGCAGCACGCACCCATGCACAGTGTACTACTGGGATACTTCACCTTGGGATCCTTGTATGCCAAACACCGTCACAGACGAGAGTGATGGTAACAGCACAGCCCAGATGGAGAATGATGCCACCTGCGGTATAGGGGTACAGATGCGCCAAGTCACGTGCAGGAGAGCTGGGAATGGACACGTACTGCCAAAACGGTAAAGAAACACACAATCTTTCATCCCAAATTCTGTGTTGACTTCTATGATGATTTCTTGTGTCTTGATTCTACCTCAGGTGTCCTGAATCCTCTCGTCCTGACTCGATACAGTCTTGTCCTTTACCTTGTAAAACTGACTGCATCATTACACCTTTTAGTGAATGGAGCACCTGTCCTTCTTCCTGTGTATCAGGTAAGCACATATTCTGCTAACCCTAACAACATGTCCTAAGCAGGCATAACTTGAGAAGCTAAATGTTTTACCTTTATGTATTTTTCCTATACTGTGATCATTTTTGCTTCTTTAGTGAATACTACAGCACTGAACCAGTCCCGTCATAGGATCATTATCCAGAGACCTGCAAATGGAGGTCAAGAGTGCCCAGACACTCTTTATGAGGAGAGAGAATGTGATCCACCTCCGCTGTGCCCAACTTACAGGTAAAGAGAGAAATGGTTTCATAATTTAAATAGGAAAAGTTGGATAAGCCTTGGACTTACTAACCCAACAAGTTAGCTAGCAGACAGTAAATGTCTCTACTGTCACTTTTGATCAATTTAATGTGTCCTTTTGGAATAAAAGTATCAATTTCTTTCAAAAAAAAATCTTACTGACCAAAAACGTTTGATCAATTCTGTTCTATAAAGCTACTTCATACTAAATACCAACTGAACTCGAAATATATATTTTTTTTAGGTAGGAAAACTGTGAAACTAGAATTTTCCTGATTTAAAAATTTCAGCATTCATAAAAATTAGAAAAAACAATTAATATAAAACTGAATAAATGTTTATAATGTACCCTTACAGACTAGTTTAAATTATTTTTTTAAATGATCCAATATCCAAATATAATAAAATGATATAAGATATTATGATATAAGACAAATATCCAAATTTAATAAAACCATGTGGTGTTACTCCATTAAAAATTGGCCATGTGTATCCCTACTAAATGTGCCAACAAAATACAAAATGTTTAAAAGATATAATTGGATATAAGCCAGACGCAACATGTTTTCTGTGCACGGATGTTTCCTGGCAGATGGCAGACCCACCGCTGGCATCAGTGTGTTCTGGTACCTGATTCGGTGAGGCAGGCAGTGGGAGGGCCCGTAGAGGCATGCGGTATTGGCCTAGAGACAAGAGGTAAGTGACAGATTAGGATCTCTGTATGATTTAAAATTTTATTAGGAAAGTTCTGCAAAACCAGGGGTTACTGTAGGACGGTAACTTATCTTAGCTCTTCAGAGGGACTTCAGGGCTGCTTAAAGGTTTCTTTTCTGGCAATTTTCCCCATATTCCCATCTTATATAGTTGTCCAAATCTCAGCGAGGACACACAGCATGGTGTGACATCTGACATCTCTGTCTCCCAGCCGTTTTAAAATCCCCTTGCTGGTGCTTCATGTAATTTTAATGGCAAGTGTTAGCCTATCAAGACTCAGCTGGGTTCCTTTCAAAGAGCAGTTTGCAGTGTACAGGACCAGATTCTGCCTGTCAGTTTTGGATAGTGAGACTAAGAAAATCAATTACTCCCTCAAGATGCACACACTGGGCTTCAGGAAACACAAGCAGAATGATTATCTATGTAAATCATTTGTAAAAACCATTCTTTCTTATTTTGTTGCATCTGATTCAGTGTGACAATTTTGTGTTTAGAATGTGCCCAATGTGTTACAGCAGGCCCCAGAACATAGTTGTACATTTTTAAGGGATTGGAAGTTTTGTCATTATTTACTCACCCTTATGTAATTCAAAACCTCTTCTTTCTTCTATGGAGCACAAAAATGAGAGTTTGAAGAATATTTTTGACCGTACAATGTTTGTACAAAACAACACTGGACCCCTTTGACTTTCATTTCATGGATGAAAACACTAAGAAATTTTTTTTTAAAAAAAAGAAAAAAAGAGAGCGAGTAAATGATGACACAATTTTCATTTTATCACTTTAAATGGATATTTCATTATGTTTGACACAGGGTTATTATAGTTACCTGAAACTAAAACCATAATAAATAAAATAAATGTTTAGAAATAAATATAAAAAACTTTAACAGTAACCGGAATGATAACGCTGGTTTGTATGGAAGCTTGTTTCCGCAATGAAATAAAAAATAAAAAAGGTTTTCATGTCACAGTTCTGACTTTGTTCTCGCAATTGCGAGATATAAACTCACAATTGCGAGTTATAAAGTCAGAATTGCGTGATATAAAGTCAGAATTGTGATATAAACTCGCAATTGCATGTTATAATGTCCAATTGTGAGGGACTGACGTTTTTTCTCAGAATTGTGAGTTTATATCTCACAGTTCTGACTTTATAACTCGCAATTACGTTATAAAGTCAGAATTGTGAGATAAGAACTCAGAATTCTGAAAAAAAGTCAACTTTATAAGACACAATTGCTAGTTTATATCATGCAATTCTGACTTTATAACTCACAATTGTGAGTTTAAATCTCAGAAATCTGAGAAAAAAAGTCAGAATTGTGAGAGAGAAAGTCACAATTACCTTTTTATTTTTTATTTAGTGGCGGAAACTAGCTTCCAGAGGTTTGACATAGTCCCTCTTTGTCATATTTTCAGAGGTGTCGTGTGTTGGTGCAGATGATTCTCCAGCAGATATGACAGACTGCGTGAGGTGGGCAGGAGTGATGCCCGTCTCGGTGAGGGAGTGCCGTGTGCCATGTAGAGATGAATGTAGCTTCACCTCCTGGAGCAGATTCAGCCAGTGTCAAGGCTGTGGAAGTTGGCGCACGCGTACCCGATCTCTGATAGGTAACATGTTCAACCATGAATTATTCTGATTATAGCAATGTTTTCTGAAAGCACACACAACATCCAAGCACTTCCATCCAAACTCTCAGGTCGCAATAAAAAGCGCTGGCGATGCCAACAGGAGGAGCTGTTTCCTCTCCTGGAGAAAGAAGCCTGTCCTTGTTCTGAATTTCACACCCAGCCTCAGGGTCCCTGGTCTCCTTGTTTGCTCTCACCAGCAAAGAACATTGCTGGCCATCCTTTCATCCAAGGAGTTTCCCATCAAAGCCAAAAGACAGTCCAGGACTGGCGAGCTCAGAGGAAGAACAGCGAGTGTGGGCACGGGAAGCGCTACAGAGCTCTTGCCTGTCTGGATCACCTGGGAAAGCTGGTGGAGCCAGATCTTTGTAGCAGCCCTGGTGATGTCCTCTTCAAAAAAAAAAAAAAAAAAATATATATATATATATATATATATATATATATATATATATATATATATATATATATATATATATATATATATATATATATATATATATATATATATATGTATGTATATATTAAATTATATATAATTATATATAGAATAAAAATTATTAAAATAATTATTCCAATTATTTCCAGTTTATCTAATTTTAAATAATTAATGAATATTTTAAACAAATATTAAATATTATCTTTTTTATTATTATTATTTTATTTTTTTACTATTATTATTTATACTATATTAAATTTATCTCCAAGTAAGTACCATGTATGCTGTTACAGGTTATGAAGAGGAAGTGTGTCATGTGCCCTGTTCTACGGACTGTAAGTTGAGTGAGTGGTCGAATTGGTCCGCCTGCAGCGCCTCCTGTGGTGGGGGTGTAAAAGTTCGTGCTCAGTGGCTACGAGAGAAGCCTTTCAATGGAGGTCGACCCTGCCCAAAACTCAATTACAAAAATCAGGTGAGAATTATTTTTCACTTCAGTTTTTTTTGTTATTGAGGGAGGCTAATTTTCTTTTACTTTATTGATCTTGTAAGAAATGATCAAACTAATTAGCCCAAATAAGACAAGAGTTGTTCTGATAACTTAAAATATCCAGAGACATTTAGCATTAGATTTACAATTGAGATTGACAGCTGTTCAGTCCATTTAAAGGGGACCTATTATGCAAAATTCACTTTTGTAAGGTGTTTGAACACAGATGTGTGTCCACAGTGTGTGTAAACAACCAGCCTATAATGTTAAAAATCCACTCATTCCTTTTTTATTATTCCCATAAATCAGAAGCAGTCTCAAACGAGTTGATTCAGATTCTCCCCTACAATGACGTCATTACAAATGTTGTGTTTTGGGATGTACCAATGAACACAAGAGTCTCCATAGACTCCCACCATCTGAGTCACTGAGGACATCATGGTTAAATTTCATTTTTGAAGGAAATATCCCGAAGAAAGTAGGTAAAGTCTTGTACTTTTGCGCCAGTCATTTTACGCCAAACAAGGGTCTGTTCAACACTGGATTTTCACAAAGCTTGATTCTGAAAGATGGGTCAATCGTGCTTAAACTTCATATCCAGAACTGATGCTGTCCTCATGTGCTATTGGAATTATAGTAAACGAGTTTTCTAGTAAAAAATTGCACATGAACGCCCTTTCTGACATTTCTGGTGTGTGAGATTGTCCTGTTTTGTTGTAACAGGTGTTCTGACTAATAATGCTACCTATCAGATTGTGTTACCAACACTATATTTGCATTGTTTTGGGGTAGGGGTAGGTATGGTCGTTAATAAAGCCTCGAACCACATGAATATGATGCTGGTAGCACAATCTGATAGATAGATGCATTTTTCACTATCGAATTGTGCTACCTACTGTTTTAATGGGAGGTAGCACAATCTGAGTGGGTAGCACAAATCGGTATGCCAGAGCAGTTCTTAAAACTCCGCCCTTTTCTGGAAAGGGGGCCAGGAGCAACAGCTCATTTGCATTTAAAGGGACACACTCAAAAACGGCGTTTTTTTGTTCACACTCAAAAAGTAGCAATTTTAACATGCTATAATAAATGATCTGTGGAGTATTTTGAGCTAAAACGTCACATACACACTCTGGGGACACCAGGGACTTATTTTACATCTTGTAAAAAGGGGCATAATAGGTCTCCTTTAAAGTAGCCTCAAATCACATGCTGTACACATGCACACTCTTAAATTATAAGTGTTCATATATTCATGAATAGTGTTTCTTCATCTGTGAGTGGGAGTCACAGAGAACAAGACAGTGTGTGTGTAAATCTACTGTATAATTTATTATTCATCTGTCCTGGCTTTGGGGGTCTTCCCCAGGCTGCCCACGTTCAGCTGTTTCTGCAATGTTTCTCAACCACATTCAATTCTGGTAAGACATGCCTGGAGAGCCGCCGGGGACTGAACCTCTTATCCCCCTAGCTTTTTGCTCTTTTTCCTTTTATTTCACTCTCTTTATTTTATATTCCATCAGGGCAGGTCAAGCAACATTAAAGTTTCATGGATCTGAACTGGAGTCAGCAAGCATTTCCTTCAGCTCAGTTTCCCTCATATAAATGAACCACTAAATAACGAATCTACGTGGGGGCAAACATGTTCCAATAGAAACTAATAGAAAATCTTTCCTTTCCTTTTCTTTCCCTTTTTCATTTTCCCTTTCCTTTCCCATTTTCCTATTCCTCCTTCCTTTCCCCGTTACATTCCTCTTCCTCTTACTATCATTTATTTTTCTTTCTGCATTAATTCTATTTCCTCTCCCTTTCCCTATTCTTTTAATTTCCTTTTTTTTCCCTTTCCTTTTTTCCTTTGTTTTATGTTCGCTTTCCACTTTTTTCTGTTCCCCTTTCCTGTTCCTATTTCATTTCTTTTCCAATTTCCTCTTACTTTCTTTTCCCTTTCCTTTCCTCTCCCCATTAATTACCTCTTCCCCTTTTCTTCATATTCTTTTCTTTATGCATTTGTTCTATTTTCCCCTTTCTTTCCATTTACTTTCCTTTTTGGTTTCCTTCCCCATTAATTTAATTAATGTTTTCCATTTCATTTCTCTTTTCCTTTCCTTTTCCACGTTTTTTTTTAATGTCCTTTGTTTTACTTTCCTTTTATCTACTTTCTTTCCTTTTTCATTTTCTTTTGCTTTGATTTACTTTACTATTTTGGTACTTTCCCTTTATCTTTCCTCTTCCTTTCTCTTTTCTTTCCTCTTTCTTTTCCCTTCCTCTCTCCATTAATTTCCTCCTCCTTCCATATCCTTTGTTTCTTTTCATTTTCCAATTCCTCTTCCATTTCCTTCTCCTTTCCCCATTATTTTTATTTCCTTTCTTTACTCATTCTTTTCCTTTCCTTCCCATTCCTCTTTCCTATTGCTATTTCCTTTGTCCTTTTATATCCTCTTCCTTTCTTCCCCCCTCTTTTCCTCTTCCTTTTCCCCATTCATTCCTCTTTCTTTTTGTGGTCTTGCCGCTGGTAATGTTCTGCTGATATGAATATCTACAAAGGCTCAGGTGAGTACCCTAGAGAATTGTGTGTGTATATAATATTTTGTCCTTAAAAGTGTGTGTGCGTGTGCACGTGTGTGTGTGTGTGTGTGTGTGCCTGCCTGTATAAATATTAGCATGTCATTTATTTCTGTTCATACTTTGAATACACAGAGATGCTCAAAACACACACTTGTGTGCATGCTGCCATAACTAAAATCATAGCTATCTTGTCTGTGATCAGGTGTCGGAGGTACTGCCCTGTTACTCAGACTGCAGTCAGTATGTGTGGGAAGTGAATTCCTGCTCCTTGTGCATCATAAAACCATCAAACAATCTCACGAACACTGGACCGACCCAGCCTACATGCGGAGAGGGTTTCCGGACCTGCAAAATTCAGTGAGCTTATCACAGTTAGTCTTTTCATGAGCAAATTATCTCTTTATAAGTTTCATTAAAAATAAGTTGTGTCTTGTACTAAGAATGTCTTTTTAAAATGTCCCCATTCTGCCACAATACAGCAGCACAATATATTGTTTTATCTCTGTGGTATAATGATAAAACAGATCCTGTGTGCGTCACACAGCAAAATTGTCTCGTAAGTCAGCGTTCAAAACCGAGGAGAGGTCACAACAGTGCCAAACAGATTCATGGGGTCATAACTCTGCTTCTTAAAGATAAGTGAGGTCGTAACTCTGCCCTTCAGTATATAGTGAGGTCAGGGGGGATGATGGGATACTATGGGTGATGTTACAGCTGAACAACGTTTTCTAGTTGTATTTGTGCTCTCACCCTGACTAGGTAAAAGTTTCTTTGCATAAGCCGTGCCACAACCATCCTCGACATTGTCTGAATTTTGTCCTCTTTATAGTGTCATTTAAATTATAAAAATAACTTTTGTTTGTCTCTGACTGAAAGCTGTTTGAAAAAGGGAGGAGAAAACCAGGGTGAGGTTGTGGATGACTCACTGTGTGCCCAGGAGGAACAGCCAATCACAGCTGAGACTTGCCTACTGCCGTGCCCCGCCCACTGTGTGACATCAGAGTGGAGCCAGTGGACCAAATGTACCGTGGTCAGTTTGACTGATGGATGAATAGATGGAGGGGCTGATGAATGGATAATAAAATGTCAGGATGGAGGGAAGCTTGTCATGATGGGATGACTAAAATGAAGTGTTTATTACTTTAGTAAATATATTGCAGAGTGGATTTAACAAAATGATTGACAGTAGTGCTGAAACACAGTTTTATTGTGTAGTTGAACCTTTTAAAATTTTCCCCAGAGAATTAGCAAAACCTAACTGTTGGATGATGGACAGTTGAAAGCTCCCACAAGAAAAAATGGGTTCATTAATGAGTAAATAATTCATATCTAAAAATGTCAAAAGGTGTATTGATTGGATTGTTCAAGTTTAGCACTAAATTTGTGAAATTACGTTGATTACCACTAAAAAGCAAACATTTTAATGGATGTCTCTAGGGTATTGCACCTGAATAAACAATAAAATCCACACTGTTTTGAAGGTATAGCCACATGACTTTAACATTATACTTGTTGACATTACACACGTGGGCTAGAATCGCTTGCTAACCTGTGCAGTTATATTGAAAATATCCTAAAGCCTGTAATTTTTTAGCTTGATACTCAACTGTTACATAGAGAAAAATCCATTTAAATCAGATACAACCTCCAAGGCCATTGTCCACAACAATATTAAAAGATTAAAATAAGTAACTAGAATAACTGTAATTAAGATTAAAATACTTAAATTGTGGAGTTCCAGAAGTTTGGGGTTGAGTTTATATAGACTTCTGTTGTAAATGCGTTACTGTAAACACAATGAATGAGAAGTCCCCATTAGGATATGCAAATTTATGTACTGGTGTGAGTGATGTCTGCATTCCTCCAGGATTGTAATGATGGTGATTTGAGATGGAGGAGTAGAACTGTTTTGAGGTGGCCAGAAGGTGACCATACCTGCCCTGATCTAAACCAGACTCAACCCTGTATCAATATGACCTGTCTCAAATACTCCTATGTTTACTCAGGTACTGTAACAAATGTTCACACTATCACAATTTACAGATTGTCAAAAAAGTGTTCTGTCCACATTATGGAGTGCAGGGAGTGAATTTGTGAGTGTGTGTATGTATGTGTGTGTGTGTGTGTGTGTGTGTGTGTTGAAGACTGGAGTAGCTGTCAACTCAGTGAAAACGCAGTATGCGGCCGGGGGATTAAGACTCGACTCCTGAACTGTGTCCGCAGCGATGGAAAGCTGGTGGAACTGAGCATGTGCAAAGAGGTGACTGTTCTTTTCTTACTGGAATTCTTTCACAATAAAAGCTCTAATAGGAATCTGGCGATTTTATTGTTTTCTTCTCTTTTCTAGTTGGGTCCTTCACGTGGAAAGCTCTCTGCCCCCTGTGAGGTGGGATGCCCTGTTAATTGCCTGATTACAGAGTGGTCCACCTGGTCAGAATGTTCACACACCTGTGGAAGCCAAAGTAAGATCTACAACTGATACGTTAGCAATAAGGTACGAGAAGCAGTGCTTTATCGTGAATAATGCTGCCTTTACGTGCTATTGGAAATTTAATAATTCCCTCTTCTGAAGTCGTGATTACAAGCTCATCGCATTCACGTTTTGAAATGAGAGGGCGTTCATGTGCAATTTTTACCTAGGAAACTCATATTCACGATATTTCCGAGGACAAGTGAAGGCAGCATTAGCCACGGCTGAAGGGCAGATATGTATCAATGAAAAATATGTATCAATGCAACTTTCATGAAGTAAAATCACTAAAAGCCTTCCTTCCGCTGTAAAAAATAGTCCCTGACTGTGAACAGCAACAGAAGTTATATTATTACGCCATTAGATGGCGGCAAATACTGTCTTTATGAGTATCACTCAGAAGCGAAGACTTTTATATTGAAAAGACTGAATTGTTGTGAATTCGGAACAAGACGCAACTGACAAATGCTTTGACTAGCGCTGTCAGTCACAGGAAAACCCCTTAACTGTTAAAAGGACAAGATATTGCGGCGGACATTTAAACAGATTTTTGATTATGAACATAGAACTGGACTGAAGGAAATCTGAATGCAGGTAATAAACTCGCTCACTCAATCTCTTCTCACAATACTCTTCTACATAATACAGTAAGCTTTAATGAACAATATCAATTGAGAACAAACAGTTTACGTTGCTAAGAGTGGTTGCTAAGGGTGTTGTGTAGTGATACACAGAACCATTGGGTGAAGCGATCATAGCCGTGTTTTATCATGAATAATGCACAGCTATTGACCAATCAGAATAAAGGAAAGCAACTAACCGTTTTATAAAATATTATTATTATTAATATTATTTGAATAATAATTATTATAAATGTTTAGCTTTTTATAATACTATAAAAAAAATATTATAACACCTTTTTTTCCTTTTTTGAAGAAAGCAAGTGGTGCTTTCCTTCTCAACACTGGACAATAAAATTAATAATAATAATTATTATAATAATTAAATGATAATAATTATTATTATTTATAATAGTAATTCATCATTTAATATTACTAAAAAACATATTTAGTATTAATTTTTTTGAGTTCCTTTTCAAAACTAGCCATAATAATTATTGTTATTATTAAAATATTTAATTATTTAATATTAATAAATTCATATTTAATATTATATATATATATTTGATGAAAACATAAGTGGTGCTATTCTGCTTTTATTTTTAGCCTTGGCCAGTAAATATGAATCGAGAATCTTTGGAAAGATAGCACACACCTGTATGTTTACACCCTTGAGAGTTCAGTCATGCTTCCTTGAACTCGGCTATTGTTAGGGGCTTAATTAAAATCTATTATCAGTCTCATTTATCTCCATTCAAGGCTCTGCCAGTCCCTTGAGTAAACTCTTCTCAGAGCGCTTATTAAATTTCAACACGCAAACTGTGCTCACACCGGACTTAAGGTCCTGATCCCATGTGTTTTTTTCTCACTTGTGTGTATGTGTATGAATTTTCCAGGTCAAATGACACGGACCAGGGTCGTTCTGCAGCCTGCCAATGAAGGAGGTCGTCCCTGTCCGTCTCAACTTTCCCAGACTCGCCCCTGTCCCATTAGGCCTTGCTACAGCTGGAGACTGGGGGACTGGAGACCATGCAGGGTTGAGGTAGTATTGATGCAGTGCACCTGATTGAGTTAAACTCAAACAAACAAACAACTGCTGCTGCCGCTGAGACATTGTCCTTTGCAAGCACAAATGAACAGACCAAAGACATTCACATAGCTAAAGGCTACTGTTTCCATTAAACTGTCAAAGTGTGCACATCATAACAGGGATTCCCCTGAGCTCATATGAGGTAAAGTCATCCTTGCTGTGCCGTTATAAACAGCTTTGACAGAGTTCTGTCTCATTCTTAGATCTTTATGTTAAGCGGTTGGCATAGGTGCGGCATTACATAAAAGTAAATAATGCCACTGTAAAAAGCCCTATTTGCAGATGCATTTGTCACCTAATGATTCATTCAGCAGCTGAAAATATACTTTTTTCAACATTGATAATAATAAGAAATGAGCACCAAATCAGCATATTAGAATGATTTCTAAAGGATCATGGAGTAATGGCTATTGAAAATTCAGCTTTTTCACAATATTACTGTTTTTACTGTATTTTTGATCAATTAAATGCAGCCTTGGTGAACATAAGAGACCGACCCCAAACTCTTGAACGGTAGTGTATGTCAAAAGTAAAATAACTTTTTAGGTTTAAAAATGTAAATATGTAAAAAAAAAAAAAAAAATGTAAATATGGGGAAAAATAAAATTAATTTTGAGTGTAAAATATATAATTACAAATAAAAAATATCAAATTAATTTTAGGTGTAAATAAATACAAAAAAAAAGTCAATCCTTTGTCCCAAGTTTCTCTCTAGTAGAACAATTAAAGGTGGATTTTTATACCATGTCTCTACAAAATCACTGAAATAGGTGTCCTGAGCAATCAAACGTGTTTCTATGACAGACATAGGTTCTGTACGCAGCCAAAAAGAGTCGACACGCTTTTTTTAACCAATCAGAACACCGACTGATCAGAAACACTCTCTGGCTGTGAATCATTTCGCGTGTTGGACACGAGCCCATGCGGAGGCCCCATCATGGTGTTATAATGAGCCAATTATATTACGGCTAAATCTAGAGTGGTTTCTTTCTACCCACACTTTCTAAATAACAGAACTCAGAAAAAATGGCCTAATCTATTTCAGCAGCACACAATACTTCTAAACAGCCCAATATAACATCATGAACATGACAGATGCAGTCAGCTCAGATCCTAATCCTTCTCTCTCTCTTTACAGGGGGCCGACTGTGGCGAGGGAGTAAGTCGGAGGGAAATATCCTGTGTGGTGCACTGGGGTTCTCTTTCAGGTCCTCCTCAGCCTGTTCTGGTGGATGATAAGATGTGTGTAGGAAATTCACAGAGCAAAGTCAGTGAGATTGAGTTACTGCAGCCCTGCACAATCCCTTGTCCAGGTTTGCATCTCTAACACAAATACTAGCAAAAGTTTGGAATAAAGGTTTTTTAATGTTTTTGATGCATTTATTTGATGAAAAAAACAGTAAAAACAGTAATATTGTGAAATATTATTACAATTTAAAATAACAGTTTTCTATTTGAATATATATATATTTTTTTAATATTCTTTTGTAACATTATAAATGTCTTTACTGTCACTTTTGATTAGTTTAATGCATTCTTGCTAAATAAAAGTATTAATTTCTTTTTTCAAAAATTGTTTTCAACATTGATAATAATAAGAAGTCCTTCTTGAGCACCAAATCAGCATATTAGAATGATTTCTGAAGGATCCACTCATTGGCTGCAGTTTCTCTCTTATTCATCAGGAGAATGTCACCTAACCAAGTGGTCACCATGGAGTTCATGTCAGCTGCTGTGTTTGGATGGGCGTAGTTTTGAGACGTGGGGTCGACAGGCTCGTTCTAGAGCTGTAGTCACACAAGTCCCGGAGAACCAGGACTCCTGTCCCAGCCAGATGTATGAGACACGGCCATGCCAAGGTTTGTGGGAAGCCATAGTGGAGAAAAACAAGTTTTAGTTGAGTTTAATGCTTTTTTGGCATGAACATGCACTACTTATTTTCAACATTTTGATTGACATATATTGGTAAAAAAGCAGTCTGTCACATTTAAAAGAACTCAATACTTGGACTCTTTTTGGTTTGAACAAATAAACCCCTTCCTTTCATTTGGCTTGGACAGTTCCAAGCTGTTGTTTTTCAGAGCTGTTATTTCCTCTCTGGCTGTTTGAGAAAACAGCTCAGAGGCTGAGAAGTGATAAACAGGAAGTGTTGTTCAGCCACTAAACCAGAAAAGCACTCCAGTGTGTTTCATCTGTTCTTCCAGGAGGAATGTGTCTTAGTTATGAATGGATGACCGGTGAGTGGAGGCATAACCGTAGGCTGGTGTGGTGTCAGCGCTCTGATGGAGTCAACGTCACAGGTGCGCGCTATTAATGTCTAGATTAATGTCTAGTCTAAATGCATTATTTCGGGAAATAGTATTATAAGAGAGCAAATTCAAATCTTATTTCATAGCTTTTTTAGAATTGGAAATGATGTGGAAAAAACACAACCATTAATTTTAATTTTAGCTTAATGTAATAAGTGTTCCTCTACATTAGGAGGCTGCATCGCTCAGATTCAGCCATCTGCGGTACGACAGTGCCACCCTCCCTGCACCAAACCCTTCTCCTTCTGCACACAGGTAACACAGAACACACATGATCTGATTCACTACCCGCTGAATCTCACAAAGAACATGTCCTGGTCCTATTTAATCCCAAAACTAAAAGGAACAAAATAGCAACAGTAATTCTAATGATCCTCTCCAGCCTCCTCATTGATATTGTTAACTAAAACTAAAACTATTTTAAAAAAACTTTGTCTTAGCAACTAACTGAAGTAAAAGTTTGAATTGAAATAATAAAATTACTAAAACTGAAATCAAAATTAATTAAAGCTATATAAAAATATTTTAAAAAATAATAAAAATGGCTAAAGTACAAAACTAAATGAATAACAAAATTATTCAAACGTAAACTAAAATTAAAATGAAAACTTAAATTATAAAAATAATTCATTATTTGCTTAGATGTATTGCTGTAATTCAGAAATGTGATACTTAACAATTTAAAAAGTTTTTATTACAGTATTGATTTTTTTTTTTTTTTTTTCATTACAGTAATGGAAAATTTGGGGTGGTTTCGATATGTATAATAATAATTCTTATTATTATTAGAGATGCACAGATATAACGGCCAATAATATGGTATCGGCCGATAAAAGCAAATTAAAAACAGCCGATAGTCAGGGCCGATATATCCTGTCAATCAAAAGAGGGCAGGAAAATGCACTGGATTTGGGCTTTGTGTAAAGAAAATGCTGAGAAACCCGTTCGATGTTTAATATTAATAGTAATTATATGAATAACATTCAGATAGTTAAGAAATATTAATTTAATCTTCAGAATTTAGTTGATGTGTGTTAATATTAATTTGAGTAATGTTTGTTTATAACTGATACCAGTTACTCTGAAACAAGTTGATGAAATGGAGAGAATTTTTTTATTTGAGAGAGAAATTTATATGGAAAGAAAGTTTTTATTTGCATTTCTTTCAAAATATAGTAATTAAAAATATAATTATTAATTAGGAATTATGATCAAAGACAGAACCCCCAAACTATCGGTATCTTTATCGATATCGGCAGATATCACTCTGAATAATCGGCTATCGGTATCGGTGGAGAACATATGGTTAACAATTTAATAGAAAAAATGTTATGGTGAAATATGATAGGGACATTGAGATTCACCCTATTGGTAATACAGCTGTTGTTACACAGTAGCTCTGGATCTTTGTTACAGCCTCCAGTGCATGTATTACAATAATGTAACATGATTCGATATTCGATATAATCGATAATTTAGCAGTGATCGATATTCTTTTTTTTTTTTTTTTAATAAGGAAAGGCGCTTTGACAGATGCTGAGTTTACTAAATGTGGTATCATTTGACTTACAACAGTGTCTCACTCTGTTATGATGAGATGTAAAACCCTTCATTATCACATATCACAACTTCATCTCACCCTCTAATGCCATGCAATTAACAGCTGTACGTCTCCATATGTAGAGCGTAGCACATTTCAGTATCTAGCTGTCATCACGCTGCCCCATCACCAATGTTTTATGAGAATCTCTCTGTCTTTCTGTCAGAATGGAGTCTGTGGTTGTGAGAAGGGCTTCACAGAGGTCATGACCTCTCATGGGTTCCTTGACTATTGTACTAGAACCCCAGGGTTAGACCATAAGAAGGCAGATGTGAAAACCACGGCAGTCCGTCTTAGACCAGAGCACGCTCGAAACAAGAACCACGTCAAGGACTGGGCGCTGCAGCCTCTTGGACCAGGTATTAACAACAACCATATGCTTTCCTATAGAGTGCTGCAGTGATGATGTGTTTCTGTAGACCAACCCAGAAGTTAGCATCACCCCGGTTCCCTCGACAAAAAACCCAATAGGATTTTTCCATTGGCTTTTGAATTGCTGCATAAAATAAGCTCTCTGACCAACAATTTTTTTTTATTCTTACTCTTTTGTTCTTAATGATCATCTCTTTATAATTTAACACATTAACAATTTTGAAGCTTAAAGGTTAGTTCACCCAAAAATGAAAATGTCATTTATTACTCACCCTCATGTCGTTCCACACCCGTAAGACCTTCGTTAATCACAAATTAAGATATTTTTGTTGAAATCCGATGGCTCAGTGAGTACAGTGGTTCAATATAATTATTATAAAGCGAAGAGAATATTTTTGGTGCGCCAAAAAAACAAAATAACGACTTATATAGTGATGGCCGATTTCAAAACACTGCTTAATTAAGCTTCGGAGCGTTATGAATCTTATGTGTCGAATCATGACTCGGATCACGTGTCAAACCGCCAAACTGCTGAAATCACGTGACTTTGGCGCTCCAAACCGCTGATTCTACACAAAAGATTCATAACGCTCCGAAGCTTCCTGAAGCAGTGTTGTGAAATCGGCCATCACTATATAAGTCGTTATTTTGGGTTTTTTTGGTGCACAAAAAATATTCTTGTCGCTTTATAATATTAATATTGAACCACTGTACTCACATGAACTGATTTAAATATGTTTTTAGTACATTTATGGATCTTGAGAGAGGTAATGTCATTGCTGGCTATGCAGGCCTCACTGAGCCATCGGATTTCAACAAAAATCTTAATTTGTTTTCTGAAGATGAACGAAGGTCTTACGGGTGTGGAACGACATGAGGGTGAGTAATAAATGACATTATTTTCATTTTTGGGTGAACTAACCCTTTAAATACAATTGCCAGAAGTAACAAGCTACATGTAGGCTATGAACAAACTACACCACGGCATGGTCACATGACTTCAACTCTTTAAGAAACATTTTCCCTGAAAGTTTGAAGTAGACTAGTGAGTAGATGTGTTCGGTGTGATGGCGTTTAATGTCTCAACATCCTCAGTAGTCCCATTTAGACGCTTGTTAGCAACCCCCTTTTTTAAGACAAGTAAAACCTTTAAAAAAACAAATGACTTGTGTATTTTTTATGTTTTATGATAAAACATGAAAATATCTTAAACTTGTGTTAATCACAGACCTTATTTCAGGCATTTAACCAATAACTCATTCAAAAAACAATTGAACCAGAAGTGATAAAATGCTAACTGGTTTCCGGGTTTTAGCCTACAAACGTACATCATCCCTGCAAAACTCTATTGGATGGTTTGTTTGATTGACAGCTAAGGCTAGGACAAATAAATCGATGCATCGCAAATCGAGAAATGATTCTGGATCGAATGTAATGCAATTCGCTCGATTCTGAGCTTCGTTTTAACAGCAGATGGCACTGCATGCTTTAGAAACAGCCGTACTCTGCTTGCTTCAAATTCCTTACCCACATCACTTTAACCTTCTATAAAATAATCCTTCATAAAGTTCAAAAAGGTTGAAGCGAATTACAAAGGTGTTTGCAGTGGGCTGTTTACATTAATCTTGCGTCATAAAAGCATTCCGAGGTGCAAATACATTCTCGGACTTAGCCGAACGCACGAGCGCTCTTCAGCACTCTTCTTCATGAGCATTTCAGTGTGCAGTTTAAAACTCTGCTGTTAAAACTACGCTCAGAATCGATTCGAGAGAAAATTGCGATGCAGAATCGATCCACAAATCGAGATGAATCGATTTATTGTCCCAGCCCTATTGACAGCTGGTGGTCACGAGCCAGTTTTCTCAACCAGAAAGCTTTGGTTGCACCATGCTTTGTAAATGTTAATGTTTATTTTGACTGACAGATGGCCGTGTCAAGTTGTGGGTATATGGGCTGATGGCAGCTGGGTTTGTTGTGATCCTCCTCCTCATCATGATGTCCTTCCTACTGTGGTGAGGCTGATTTTTATATGGCTGTTGTAGTTTAATGTGCTTCATATCACTCTATGGTCTCTTTCTTCTCACATAATAAAACAGCTGGGCTCCTAATCACCCTCCCGTCAGTTAAGTTTGCGATAATGACTGCCTGAATGAACATTACCCCATAAATAAACCACTGGCATATGTTTTTAACACAAATCATTTATGACTCCCTCATTGGTGAATATCATAGATGAAACATGTATGTTCTGCACTCTAGTGGTGATAGTTTAAACTACAATAAATCATGACAAGTTGTTTCTTAGGTGGTTGTTGTGAGTTTATACATATTTAAACATGTTTTGCGTTTCAGTAAGAACCCAGAGGACAGTCCCAGCAGCAGTCCGCAGAAAGCACTGGCTCTAGCATATGATGGGGACATGGATATGTGAGTCGACCATGTGTATGCAATGCTAAAACATGCTCAAAACAGACGTCTGGCATCTTTCAGGCCACATCATGAACTTTTACAGCAGCACACAAGCTGAGTATGACAAAGAGCCAGACCAGTTGACTGGAGAACCGATGTTTAAACAGCACAAAAACTAAAAGGGAGGCTGTTGGGAGAACATGGAACTGCACTGAGGAAAATGTCATACAGGATGTGACATCATGTCTACAGTACCATAGCGTGAGTGTGTGTTGTTTGTCTGTTATTTCATGAGTGTGCGAGGATCTGTGCGTGCAGATGTGTAGGTGTTGTTAATCATAGAGTTTGTTTAATGCCCATTATGAGGAAATTGTTCTGTACATGTTAAAGGAATCGTTCACTCATAAAGGATTTTTTTTTCACTCACTTCTCATGTAGTCCCAAACCCATATTAATGTCTATCTTCTGTGGAACACAAAAAGAGAATTTCTAAAGAATATCTTGGCCACTCTTTTTAATATCATCAGTCATATGAGCTTCTTTTATGATGCTTTTGCGTGTACTTTTTCCATGCTTGAAAGCTTTGTTCCCATTCAGTGCATGAAAAAGAGCTACCAGAACATTCTTAAAAACATTTAATTAAAATTCCTTTACGTTCCACAGAAGAAAGTCAGTCATATGAGTTTGAAACTACATGAGACTGAGAAAATGATGACAGAAGTTTCATTTTTGGGTGAGCTATCCCATTAATGATCCCTAAAGAGGGATGTTTTCTGATGCACTACATTAGTGCCATCTTAAGTGCCATATTTATTAATTTATTTATGTTTTAAAACCCATATAGCCTTTAAAAATTGCCTCCCTATTTGAATCCTTTAGGTGTTAAACAACAGTCTTTTGATTTCACCCTGATCAGCTTTGAAGCATTTAAAATGCTTTGTTACCCCTGAAAAGGTTGTGACATGGTCTTTTGTAATGTGTTTACTGTGAATATTTTCTATTTGTGTCTTCTAGTGGTTTATAAATAAATCTGAATCTCAGAGAGGAGTCTTATATTTAAATAAGCACTGTTTCATGCTCTAGGACTTCCATATTTCTGCTGTTTCACTATCTGGTTGCACTCTTTTAGATTCCTCTCCATCTTTGCGGTTCTGGAACAGTGCTGCTGTCATTTCTGATCAGTATCAATACACTGAGCCAACTTCTATGGGTCAAGCCCAGATTGTCATATTCCTCTCATGAATTATAATTAGAATGTGAATTAGTTACAACAGATGAGATCAAATGAGGAAAACGCAGGTGCTGCACAGCTGCATGTATTTGCAAGGGCCTGTAGGTGGCAGTATGATACTATGATAGAAATCACAATTATTTGAGGTTTTTGGTTCTTGTATGCTGATATAAAGCTCTATAAGCATACAATACAATATCAAGGACATCACAAGACAGCATCTGAGTTTTAAGCATTAGTAACCATACACACACACACATATATATATATATATATATATCTAGACATTTGAAAAACTGTACATTCTTCAATAAAAACAACATGTACTGAGGGGGAAAAAATGAAATATAGTTTCAGTTTACATCTTGATTGTTTTTTAGCATTTTAATTAAGTTAGATGGTTTTAATATAATTATAATGATAATATATTAATTTAAGTTTATTTCATCCCACTGCCTCCTTGGGAGTTTGCAGAGGACCTCTGGTTGAGAACCACTGTTCTAGATCCCATTTTGAGATCCGATGGTCCAAGATTTTTTATGTCCAAAAAAATGATTTCTGTGAAACAAAAGAATGAGAAGTTTAGCAGAATGTTTGAGTTGCGTCCATACAATGATTTCTCAACATTTCGTTCGTTGCTTGTTCATATTCACACTTATGAGACATGCCATGACAGGTGTGATGTCGGTGACAACAAATCTAAATGGTTATTTAAAGTTTAAATGCACAAGCATGCTTTCAGCGCAAACTGCTCCTTTAAGGGCGCTTTTGTTCATAACACATATCTTGGTCTGTAGAGGCTGAACATACAGAGCCAAAGGGAAAAAAATGTGCAATCTTTTTAGCATCTGCATGCTGTTAAATACTCGAATGTTGGCATAAATTCATGCCAAAAATTTAATCAACAAATGTGATTGATTTGGAGAGTTTTTGATCGAGCGCAAGGCATTTGAGTGAGTTTTCTTCACAACTCGCTTTGCATCAGGTCACTGATAAGGTTTTCCAACAGCCCAGATTTCGAAATTGGATTCATTGATTTACAAGAGGAGGTAAATGACTTTTTACTACTCTCAAAGGAAAATATTGTAGGTTATTTGGACCTTGAATTATTTTCTGTCTAGCTAAATTCAGCCCAAGATGATCAAATTACCCATTATAGGCAAATGGGCGGCCCACAGCAGCAGTCTTTTTGCATCAAAATGTATTTTGTCTCTCACAATCTGGTTACTGTTGAAGGACGACATTAATTTTACATGTCTGTTTTTGCAACACTGGATCAGCCTTTTTTGTAGATATGTGGTTGTTTTAGACAGAATTTACTTATTTAATTTAGTTTTCGGTCAAACAGAAGACCTCTCATCTCCTCATTCCTCCACTCTCGTACCTTCTTCTCCCCTCCCCTCCTTTTCGCTCCTCTATCAGTGAAGAAGTGCATTAGAGAGCTCTCGTTCTCGCTCGTGTCTCTGTGTGCCTTATCAGATGAGATAAGCTTGAGTGCTGAGGTTCTAATAGGGTTCCAGCCCAGTGGGATTCTCCTCACGTGCCCAGAGAACAACAAACACATACATCACTGCACCCCGAGATCAGCTCCACGACAACACAGACGCTGCCCAAATCAACCACATTCTTAACCATCAAGATCCCAGTTTACTGAAAGCACCTGAGATTGCCACGAGTTTGCACTTAAAGGTACAGTTCATCCAAAAAGAAAAAAAAAATGCCATAATTTACTCACCCTCATAAATGTTTTTCTTTCTTAAACACACCTTATTTGAATATATGTAAATATGAATGTAAAGATTATAAGAACTTTGAATATAGTGGAATATATTGCACGACAAGACTGCATGATTTGGGGGGGGGGGAATCGAACTGTGATTTTTCTGATAAAAACTGCAATTTCGATTTAAAATGCAATTTAAAAACAAGATTTGCTGTGTGCTTGTTTGTAGGGCTGCACAAATAAATATAAATATTAAATCAATAAATATTCCTATTTCACAAGGAATGTTGTAATATTTCACTGTAAATTTAAAAATATTATTATTACTTTAAATACTAGAAAGTACAACTGTAAAATTACAATACTAATATTTATTGAGTGTCTTAAAAAGTAGTATGAATATTCTTCAAATTATCTAATCTTGAATTCCGCAGAAGAAAGAAAAGCCACACAGTCATGAGGGTGAGTAAATGACAGAATTTTAATTTGTGGGTGAATTCTTCCTTTAAAATTCTTCCTTTTTTTAAATTTTCTAATTAAAGGGTTAGTTCACCCAAAAATGAAAATTATGTCATTTATTACTCACCCTCATGTCGTTCCACACAAAACCTTTGTTCATCTTTAGAACACAAATTAAGATATTTTTGATGAAATCTGATGGCTCAGTGAGGCCTCCATTGCCAGCAAGATAATTAACACTTCCAAATGCCCAGAAAGCTACTAAAAACATATTTAAAACAGTTCATGTGACTACAGTGGTTCAACCTTAATGTTATGAAGCGACGAGAATACTTTTTGTGCACCAAAAAAAAAACGACTTTATTCAACAATATCTAGTGATGGGCGATTTCAAAACACTGCTTCATGAAACTTCGAAGCTTTACGAATCTTTTGTTTCGAATCAGTGGTTCAGAGCGTGTATCAAACTGTCAAAGTCACGTGATTTCAGTAAACAAGGCTTCATTACGGTATATGTGACTTTGGCAGTTTGAACCACTGATTCTAAACAAAAGATTCGTAAAGCTTCGAAGCTTCATGAAGCAATGTTTTGAAAGCGCCCATCACTAGATATTGAAAAAAGTCGTTATTTTGTTTTTTGGTGCACAAAAAGTATTCTTGTCACTTCATAACATTAAGGTTGAAGCTTTCTGGGCATTTGAAAGTGTTAATTGTCTTGCTGGTAATGGAGGCCTCACTGAGCCATCAGATTTCATCAAAAATATCTTAATTTGTGTTCTGAAGATGAACGAAGGTCTTACGGGTGTAGAACGACATGAGGGTGAGTAATAAATTTTGGGTGAACTAACCCTTTAAGCTAATCACTTGCCAATGAAACTGATAGTCCCATCCCTAAACTCACGCTGGTTAACTAAGTGTTGCTGTGTTGGACTGGACAGAATGCACACACAAACAATGTTATGAAGAAGCTACATTGGGGACAAGTGTTTTACATCCAAAACATCAACCAGGATTACAAAGTCTCATCATGCTATCCATTATAAAACAAAAAAAAGTCTGACTTGGCAACAACAAGCTTTGCCAGATACTTTCTAGAGGGCAGCTCACCTTTCAACTATTAGTAAACGATTATAAAACACAAACACTAAGTAGAAAGCCAGTAATGAGAAAGATAAAAGAAAGTGGCAGTGAAGAAAAAGAAGAGTGTTGGAGAAGATAACTCCCGTCTCTTCATTACTCCCTTTTCCCTTCCATTAAAAGCTTTTTCCAGCTCCTCTGCCCCCGGCTGAAGACTCTGAAGAGAAAGTGTAATTGTGCATGGGAAATTAAGTCTGCGACTTGCGACACTATTTAAAATACTGAGTCCCCAAGGGTAAGGAAGTCTGCTATAAAATGACAACCAGTGTTGAGGAAGCTACTTTAAAACTCTAGCTTGTCAAGCTTCAAGCTTCTCTTGACTTATTAAAGCAGTAGTTCACTCAAATGAATATTCTGTCATTATTTACTTACCCTTATTTTGTTGCATTACTGGCTTTCTTCAATGGATGGATAATATGGCAACTGTTTTGTTTATAATGAAACTGAATTGAGGACTCTAAATGACAAGAAAACACCCTAATAGTATCGTAAAAGTGGTCCATATGACTCGTGAACTTTATATACTGTACTATGAAAGTCTTTTGAAGTCTTGATATCTGCCGTACAGATCTCTGAGAAGTAGAGCTTGTGAGAGAAATAGCGATGCCCCATTTGCAAATAGACCATTTCAATGAATCCATTGATCCATTCAAAAAAAACGGTCTATATGATTACCTTGTGAATCAGACTGATCGCATTTCCAAGTTCAACTCACACTGCCACTTCTCTCATGAGTTAGCTCATGAACCGGATAAGTGAACGAAACGCTCTTTTGATATACGTAGATCTGTTCAATGATTCGGTTGATCAACTGCACAAAACCGGTTTAAATGATTTGTTTATGAATTAAACTCATCCGATTCTCAAGTTCAACTCACATTGCTACTCTTCTCATGACTCGAGAACCGAATCAGTGAACGAATTTCTCTTTTGAAGTCAGAATTGTTCCTTTGATTCAGAACTTTTTACTGAATCAGTTGATCCGTGGCTGCATCAGAAATCACATACTTCCCTACTTTATAGTAGGCGTAAAACAGTATGCGACAAGAGTAGTATGTCAGAATTCACAGCACTCAGGCAAAAAGTACCCAGATGACCTGCTTCTTCCATTGAGATTCTGAAGTGTGCATACAATGGACACTTTACTATTCCATGAGGCCACAGGAGAGGATTTCTGAATGGCAGTGAAGCAACACAACTGATACTGGTAGGTCACATGACGGTGACGAAATGGCAAATATAGTGCATCCAGATTACATTCATACTACACACATTCATACTATATAGAACATACTTTTTTAGCGGTCTCAAAGTAAGACTTATTCAAAATAAGTACCTATTCAGAGAGTATGCGATTTTGGACGTAGCCCATTTCACAATGTCTGTCTAAATGATTAATTCATAAATCAGAATGATCTGGTTCCCGAGTTCAAATCACATCATCACTTCTCTCATGAGTTGACTCGAACAAAACGCTCTTTTGAGTCAGAATCGTTCTTTTAATTCAGATCTTTCTAATGAATCCATGTCACATAATCGGTCTGAATGACTCATTCATGAATCGGTCTGATCCGGTTCCTTGAGTTCAACTCACATCGCCACTTCTCATGAGTTGACTTGAGAAACGGATCAGCGAACAAATCATTCTTTTGATCTTTTCAATGACATGGGTAATTATAGCTCAAAGCTTGTCTGAATGATTTATTTACAAATTAAACTCATCCGTTGCTTGAGTTAAACTTATTCTCTCATGAATTGTTCTTTTGTGTCAAATCTTTTCGATGAATTAGTCGATCCACAGGTCTGAATGATCCATTCACAAACTGTACTGACCGGATCTCTGGTTTAACTCAGTGACTTAAATCTGCAACAGCAGTTAAAATGCCTACTGGAGGGGAAGATTGTCGTATGACATGGAATATACTTTTGTGACACTTTATAGAGTAACTTATACTCTACTTACTCACAGTCACATTTTTTATTTTTTTTAGTAAGCAAAACTACCATTTGACTGAAGTCTGACTGCTTGGACATTTGTCCAAGCCATTGGTGGGCTTATTTAAACACAAAGCCAGCTTTTTTTTCCATAGCTGAAAAAGAGGATGTACATCATCACATTTTTTTCTGTAGAAGTGTGACTCATGAAGCATGAATAAGAAACCTCTTATCTTGATGACAGATTGTTTTAAAACTGCTGTGTTTTCTCCTCCAATCAAATCTCGCATTTGTTCACTGTGGTAATTTTAATCAGTTACTCTGGAGGAGTGCACAGGCCAACATTTTCCCCTTGGGATCAATAATTGTATTGATGACAGTCCCGATAGAGGCAGTTCAAGCAACTTGTCTTTGCAGAGCCACATCGATTTCATTTTCTGCAATCCATTCGAATCAGGTGGCTGCCAAACACCATTGTGTTTCACCTCGCAGCGGACAGGCATTATCAATCACACACAGAGAATGGCCTGTCCGATCAGTCGAGAGTTATGTGCAGTCGGTCTTTCTCAGGGACATTGTCCCTGGCCTCCGCTCTTGAGAGATGAGGTTCACTCGGGTGCTTTACACAAATGCCGACAGGTTGCAGTGCAGCTGTTGTGTGTTGGCCATAGGCAGAAGTGTTCAATCTCTTGATGTCAGACTTATGCAACATGTGATGGTTGCAGAAGCTTTTGTTGTTGTTGTTGTTGTTGTTGTTGTTTTGAGGAAGCTTAACCTGTGCTAATTAGATTTAACTGGAGATTAGGGTATTTGTTGACTTGTAGTAATATCATCCTTCTTTATCAGTTGCCCACTTGTATTGAAATTGTGATATAACATCCTTTACCAAAAGTTTCGGTACCATGGTGCAGTGATGGTATACAGTGATGATACAGTGGTACTTTATATACCATGGTACATACTGAATGTTTTCATTCCAGTGCTATTTTATTATTATTTATATACTATTATAGTATTTTTAATATTTTGATATAGCTTTTATTTTTTAGATTTTCAGTTTTCATTAGTAATTTTGTAATGTGCTTTTGTCATTTTTATTTTTTTTAAATATTTCTATTTAGCTTTATTTTTTATTTCAGTTTTAGTAATTTTAGTTTTAATCAGTTATTTTAGTATAATTGATATATTATTATAGTTTTTGTTAACATTCTGAACTTTTATATTTTCTGTTTTCATTTTAATTTTAAAGTTTTAGTAATTTTGTTGTTTGTTTTTTGTCCTTTTTATTTTTATAGTTATATTTTTGTTTTTATTTTTTAAAATATGTCTATATAGTTCTTATTAAGTTTTTGTTTATTTAGTTTTAGTTATTTTAGTACTTTAACTTAAACTAAATGGAAATTAGAACTGTTGCTTTGGCACATAGCTGAAATTAAACAAGTTTAAGTTTTCCATCTAATATTTATGCTTTGTTTTAGATTGTATATTGTATTTGTTTTACTTTTAGTTAACAATAACAACTTCGTTTCATGCCACTGTTTTTTCTTTATTAATGACACTAACGCAGTGAATGTCTTTTGATGTTGTTTCACTAATTGAAAAAAAAAAAAATAGTCTGTTGTGCAACATCAGTTATATGTTATGAATCCATTTTTGTCTGTTTCTGTACCACTAAATCTGGACATCACTGTGGTTATGTACCATACAAACACTTAACAGCTATCCTAAGCTGTTTGCAACATATTTTCAACAAAACAAATGATTTATTCATACTAAGTATCCACTTTCCTAAGTATGATTTTTCATATTTCTCTTATCGTTTTTGGTTTAACTTCAGACATGATGAAGCTGTCTACTGATCCTTATTAATGGACGTTCTGCGGTATCACAGCCCCTAGGCAACAGATGGAACTCATATGCAGCACTCAATGCCACGTGAAGTGTTTCACGTATAAAATTTATCGCCGGACTGCCTCTTTGTCAATAATACCTGCCAATGTGAATGTCAGGGCGAGGCATGAGAATCCATTAGACACGGCAGCAGTAGACTGACCTGTGGCATCGCATTCAGTCACTGTAGCCTACTGTCATTTCTTTTGGGTCGCCAAAGAGATATTCGGAATGGAGTGTTAACCTTGGATCATAAAACACAAGAGACTGCCACAGGCCATTTTGACATCAGCCTCTGATAAAGCTCCTCAAACACGTGTAGCTATTGTGAAAAACCACAATCTGCTGTGAAAAGGTTTTGGTAGTTTTGTCAAGAGGACACAATAGAGGTGTGTTATTCTAACAAAAACTTTTTAAGAACATGTTCAGGTCATATGTCACCCTAAAATTACAAAACATAATTAAAAAAATTCTCTTGCATAAATGAAAGCGCTGATATATATAGCATGCTAATTTTAATTTTTGTATTATAGTAATAAGAATCTAATGAGATTGAGAATAAAAGGTGTAATAAAATGTCCAGACACACTACAGTCTGTAAATGTCACTGAAAATAATGATAATAATGTTTACTTAATTTACTTTATCCTTTGATTTTGGGGTGAAATGTGGCCTGGACAGGTTGTTGTGTGATTCACCTTAAAATGCTTCAGTTCTGCTGCTGGGAGTTTTAAGTGAGGGCTGTATCCTAATCTTAATTAAAGGGCTTGATGGCAAAAGGCAGGGCTGAAAAATCCTGCAAAAACAGATTCGTTCACAAGGAGAGAGAGGGAGGGAGAGAGAGAGAGAAGAGAGAGAGACAATAGGTTTCTAAATCCCATGCCGGATTGATCTTCCAGCTTGTGGTGTTGGGAGTTCTGTAATTATGGCTGAACTGAGTCCTTGACCCACTTTTGCAGTCTTATCTCTCTCGCTCTTTCTCGTTTTCTTTCTTTCTATCTGTCTTTCTCTCATTTCGTCTCTCACTCCGCATTTTTCCTCTCTCTCATGCCGTCTTTCTTCTGCTCGCTAAACTGCTGAAGAAGTGCATGCGAGTAGAAACGGCCGTGTAGATGCTGTTATGTGAGAAGGAGATGGCCGAGTGCCCGGGGTGTTTAAACTGTGAGAGCTTGCTCCAGCGGGGAGAATTACTCTCCTTCTCTCTCTCAACACCACATTTGGCACCTGAGGCCTGCCCTGGCAAAGCACCTCATCATCCCCCCCAACCCAGACACAATTCAGCATGGCACCGCAATCCGCTCAGTAATGCGGGACCTCAACCACAGCTGGCTGCAGGGAACTGTTGGCCATCTAATATTTCATTTGATCCATTTCTTCCTGGAGATGAGAGTCGATAGTCTCGCTCAGGGCGATGTTTGGTGGTAAAGATGTTCTCTTTTAATACTACACGGCAAATGTGCCGAGACTGAAGACTCAGCTCATCCTTATTCCGGCCAAAGCAGGCTGTGCTAAAGGGGTGAAACGGTTGAGTTTAACTGTCAACTTCATTTCACGTGTTATATTGGATAATTTTTATGGCATTGCAGAGTTCATGATTCAGAACAGTGTTGGAAAAAGCTATATAAAAAACCAAGGTGTCCCACTGTCTTCTTCAAGTATAATTTTTGGTGAATGCATAGTATCAGTTTGAACTGCAAAGGTGAATCTCATGAAAACATGTCCAGATCACGTTTCTTCAATTCAAATGAAAAAAATATCTACTTTACATATTATAAATAGCATTAAAATTAGCATATTAAATATTATATATATATATAAGATATAAACTCACAATTACGAGTTATAAAGTCAGAATTGCGAGATATAAACACAATTGCGAGTTATAAAGTCAGAATTGCGAGATATAAACTCTCAATTACGAGATATAAAGTCAGAAATGCGAGATATAAACTCACAATTGCGAGTTATAAAGTCAGAATTGCGAGATATAAACTCTCAATTACGAGTTATAAAGTCAGAATTGCGAGATATAAACTCACAATTACGAGTTATAAAGTCAGAATTGCGAGATATAAACTCACAATTAAGAGTTATAAAGTCAGAATTGCAAGATATAAACTCACAATTAAGAGTTATAAAGTCAAAATTGCGAGATATAAACTCTCAATTACGAATTATAAAGTCAGAATTGCGAGATATAAACTCACAATTAAGAGTTATAAAGTCAGAATTGCGAGATATAAACTCACAATTAAGAGTTATAAAGTCAAAATTGCGAGATATAAACTCTCAATTACGAATTATAAAGTCAGAATTGCGAGATATAAACTCACAATTGCGTGTTATAAAGTCAGAATTGCAAGATATAAACTCACAATTAAGAGTTATAAAGTCAAAATTGCGAGATATAAACTCTCAATTACGAATTATAAAGTCAGAATTGCGAGATATAAACTCACAATTACGAGTTATAAAGTCAGAATTGCGAGACAAACTCAATTACGAGATATAAAGTCAGAATTGCGAGATATAAACTCTCAATTACGAGTTATAAAGTCAGAATTGCAAGACATAAACTCACAATTACGAGTTATAAAGTCAGAATTGCGAGATATAAACTCACAATTACGAGTTATAAAGTCAGAATTGCGAGACAAACTCAATTACGAGATATAAAGTCAGAAATGCGAGATATAAACTCACAATTACGAGTTATAAAGTCAGAATTGCGAGATATAAACTCTCAATTACGAGTTATAAAGTCAGAATTGTGAGACAAACTCAATTACAAGTTATAAAGTCAGAATTGCGAGATATAAACTCACAATTACGAGTTATAAAGTCAGAATTGCGAGATATAAACTCTCAATTACGAGTTATAAAGTCAGAATTGTGAGACAAACTCAATTACATGTTATAAAGTCAGAATTGCGAGATATAAACTCACAATTACGAGTTATAAAGTCAGAATTGCGAGTTATAAACTCAATTACGAGTTATAAAGTCAGAATTGCGAGATATAAACTCTCAATTAGGAGTTATAAAGTCAGAATTGCGAGATATAAACTCTCAGTTACGAGATGTAAAGTCAGAAATGCGAGATATAAACTCACAATTACGAGATAGAAAGTCAGAATTGCGAGATATAAACTCACAATTGCGAGTTATAAAGTCAGAATTCTGAGATATAAACTCTCAATTACGAGTTATAAAGTCAGAAATGCGATATATACACTCACAATTACGAGTTATAAAGTCAGAATTGCGAGATATAAACTCACAATTATGAGTTATAAAGTTTGTTTAGTGCCGTAAACAAGCTTCTATAGAGAACAGTCTTATTGGTCTTTTTTTAAGCAAAATATGATTTCTTATTTCTTTTCTTTTCATTTTGGGATGAAAATCACCCTGGACATGTTCTTGACAGGTTTCACCAGTAAACAATATTCAGTTATGTATAAAACATGTATGTATTTTTCACTCTAGAGCATTCTAACTAACAGATTCAGCAGAGTTTCTCCATTGAAGTTGCCAAGGTAATCAACAGGCGAAGACTGCTCAGCTCCAGGACCCATACATCACTGTCACCCCACCACTCCTTTTCATGACAGCCATTCTAAAGCACTACCATGGCTCCTCAACCAGGATGCTAATCACATATACACCCTCCCTCTACACATCCTGAAAAAAATGGTGATGAATGCAGTTAACACATCTGCGGTATATCTCATAGATATGGAACTCCAGTTGAGGGCTGGTGTCTAAACTTTTTTGTTTAGTCCCTCTATCAGGCTTGTTTGCATACAATGATTTTATCTCACAAAGAAAGTCATATGTTTCTATAGGACACTGAACCAGCTGCAAAATGAGAGCCAGTCATAATAAATGGTTGGAGTATTTCCCATCGTCTTAGATAATGTTGGCTGGGTCCATTTTGACTTTAATGATAAATGTTCGCAATGTTCCTATAATTTGTAAGTTGCTTGCTTCTGCAAAATGAATAAATGTAAATGTAAATGACAATACTTGCCCTTCTCTCTTGATCCACTGGATCTCATGACAGCATAAATGTTGTTTAAACAGCATAAACACCTTGCGGTTTCCTCTGTGTGGACACTGACAGCACCATTTATTCTCTTCTGATCATGCTGATACGATGGCTGATGTTACTGCTGTTTTTCAAAGGCATCATGCAAAATTCCTTTGCTAGGAAAAAGCACCTTGGAGTGCAAGTCCGTCAGGAGAGATAAAGACGCTTGGGCTGCGGGAGAGATATTTTCAAAGTCACTAACATAGAATGTTGGTTTTAATTATATTTTTTAGAGACTATACCACAAATCAACAAAGATGTAACCATTGTGGTCACTTTATTGAACCTTTTTTACTGACATATTTCTCTTTATTGATATATTTAAATCTAGATCTATAGAGATGAAAACAGATTTACACTGTATTGTCATAAGAAATTGCTACAATACTCAAATTGTTAAGTGTTTTTACTTTTACAAATTAATAATTACAACTTAGGAGTACTTTTGAAGATGATTTAATTATTTCTATTTCACAGTGACAGGCTTGTATTGACTAGGAAAGAGTCTCATGCATTGGACCGGCAATGTTCAAGTTTATTTAAATAATTTATTAATTATTATTGAGCTTCTTGTGGAAATAAATTGTAATTCTAAATCAATCAGAGCATCAAGGAAATGCCACTTAATTAATCTTTCCGCTTCATTAGATTTTCCGATCATAATTAAATGATTAGTAGATATGAACTTTGTATTCAAGCATTCCACTCATACATTTCTCCTCACTGCCGTGATCTCATGTGATTAGAGGGCAATTGAGAACAAGAGCTTGCGTGTTTCCTGAAATAATATTAGATGAAATTTGAGTGTTTTGTGTGAATGCGAACAAATGGAGTAAGTGTCATATTCTCTTGAAATTTCAGGGAATATTGCAGGGAATCTCTCCCGCCTGGTCCTTTTGTAGCCCCCTTGGAGGAGTTCTACTCTCTCCGCAGAGACACCCTTAGCTTTTCCCATTCCTCTTGCAGGGTTTCATGTGCACCGGAGTATGCCCTGCAGCCGCGGTGTCTTAATGTCACAGGAAAATTAAAAAACTTCTACCTTCGCCAAGGGCCTGAATCTTAATATAGACCCTTGCTAAATCCAATACACTGGAGATTATGACCGGGTGACAGGGTCAGTAAGTACTGATTAAAATTGAGGTCAGTAAAAGGTAGCCTTTGAAAAAGAGTGAAGAAGGAGAACAAAATACTCCTTCAACAAACGCTTAAGGCTGCTCTTATGTGAAGCGCTGTGGTGTAGTTTGCATTTCATTTCTATTTCATGCAACCCAGACCTGTAATAATTGCTCAGACATATTTTGATTTCCTCTCAGGTTATGTTGTTAAAAAAAAAACATTTTGATATTGTTAAAATATTGTAGGGAATTAATCATTGAGTGATATAGTAAAAGCTAGGCTCTTAGCTTTTCCTGCCTGGACAAATATCGGATGATGTTTGTATGTTTATATGGCTCAGGGGCTCAATAAGGAAAACACACAATTTAAATATTTTCACAGCAGACAAATTAGGCATTGCTTGTGACATTGTCAATAAGTATTGGTGTTAGCACAGTTAAACTTTTTAGTGTAATGATTACCTGTGAAAAGTCACTGATGGCTAATGACCTTCCATAAATAGACAATCCGCAAACACACAAAGGTGCAATTTCCTCCCAGATATACAATCCTACTGCTTTTGTTGAGACAATAAGTCTAAATGAGGTTACACTGGCCTGAAAATAAAAGAATAAGGTGAAGAAAACAGATTAGAGATCATTTAACAAACAGCAATGTTTAATAGCCACTATAATGGTAATGAGGATATAACCATGAATGTACCTGTGGTTACTCATAATCAGTTAAACTACTATGCAATTATATTCTTTTTAACAAATATTATTAATTGTGTTAGAGACTAACAAATAGGAGGAAATAGCACTGAAGAAAAAACATGTGACTATAGTTTGATGACTAACTGTTTAGACCCTCAAATTAGCCTTGTGTGTTGCCGAAGTAGTTTTCACCTCAGATCACAGGGAGGCTTGTGCAGTAAAACAGCTTTTCATCCGCTCCCTCCCTCACGAGCCCATGAAACATCCGTTTCCGCTCAGTGGTTTCTCATTCCAAAAACACAAATTTAGATATAAGTACAAAAAGAGCTTTAAACCGCGCTGTCAACGGCGGAGATGAAAGGGAGTAAAGCGTCGGAAGCCTGTCAAACCGTTGACATTCCCGCGTTATCTGCACAGCGCGAGCTGCTGGAAGCGCGGGAATCGCGTGTCTGCTGACCGATTCGCCGCCTCTCCTTTTTGTCCTTTCTTCTGACAAGCAGTGGGAGAGAACGGAGAAACAGACAGACGATGATGTTTTTCTTCTTCTTTTTCTATTTCTAAGGCGAAATAAGGATAATTTCTTGGAAACCCAAGACAAACAATGTAGTTTTGTGCGGCGCTGTGTGTCTGTACATTTTCTCTGAGGCCTTATCATTAAGGCTAATGTTGATTAACTTCTAACAGCTCTCTTTCTCTCTCTTAAGCTGTGTGTGCTTGGAGTTTGGCAATACATTCCTCCTAATTAAACCAATGTCTTCTCAAGCTTTTGTGCTTTTGTTGATAATTATGTGTTTTTGAAATAGCCAGCCTGACAGAAGTCTATGAAATATCTCTGTGCAGACAGGCTTCAGAATATATCTGCTCTCTCTGTTCACCTCTCTCTCTCTCTCTCAGAATGGGATATATACACAGCTGGCATATGCTGAAGACTGGTGAAGCATTAAACCAACCTTTATAAAATGTTATATCACTGCACACATTTCTGGTACTTTTCACCTCAATAAATTTTCAATGGTCACATAAAGGTGCCGGCAGCACAGGTCATCTCCTGAGTGAGTGGTCCGACATAAAAATGAAATGGATTACATGCAGAGCTTCCTTTTAATAACCCTTGGGGAACTTTTTGCTGACCTATGCAAACATGCAAACATGCACATGCACTCAAATCAAATAGTGCTGTCAATTCGATTAATCGCGATTAAATGCATCTACCATAAAAGTTGTGTGTGTATATACACAATTTATATTTATTAACCTGATCACATGAGAATGCGTATCAATAGTACGTATGTGTAATCTTGTGGAATAGGCTATATATGGCAAAATGAGTTTTGGCGTGCATATGATACGCTTGGAAGTCTTGGATTAGTTGTGTGGGGTTCTTGCGTATTATACGCCATAAACTGCGTATCATACGCACGCCAAAACTCATTTTGGCGTATATATTCCACAAGGTTACTATTGATACGCATTTTCATGTGAATAGGTTCATATTTATACATATATTTATACATATTTACAGTATACATATATGTGTGTGTGTGTGTGTATGTATATGTAAACAAATTTTTATGTTAGATGTGATTAAAGGTGCAATATGTAAGAATTTTGCAGTAAAATATCCAAAAACCACTAGGCCAGTGTTATATATTTTGTTCACTTGAGTACTTACAATATCCCAAATGTTTGCAACTATTTGTAAATCGTGAGAAAATTGCAATTTTAACCAAGGCTCCGGGACGTGTGAGGAGTCACCTGTCAACGGCGTCATACCCGCGTTACCCTCGGTTTCTGGTTTTATTTTGTAGAAACCATGGAAACATCAAAGATGCTTTAATATTTACATGTTTTAATAGACAAGGTAACAACTGCTTTTATATATTTATAGACAGAAAACTAATTATTGTTATATAGCTCAACATGTTTAATCTTATTGTTTAAATCTAATTTTCTTGATTTTTTGCGAGTACCATGCTTTACCATGCCTCGGAGAAAAACACTATTTTGTCAAGTAGCTAACATAGCATAATCAGATGCAGCTTTATTTTTAGTAACAGTAATACAGCATTTTCTCCATCATACAATATGTTTTAAAATTAATTGCATGCCATTTATCAACACAAGCCATTCAGCATTTAATATGATATTCTAAAATTGATCTATCTTACTGCAGTGTGTCTCAAACAAGTGTCTCACAGCATCCACCGAGCAAACGCACAGAGTAACGTTATAACATTTTCAACACACTCAAATGTATGTAATATGATAAACAGAATAAGCAGCGCCGGCGACTGTGGCATAATAAAAGTCCCGTGTGTTGCGCAATCGCTCCAGCGGCCTCTGCTTCATACTACAGTAACGTTAATAATCGCATCCATGAACATAATTTCTTCCTGAGTCCTATCCCAATTCTTTTCCACCAGCTGTGAGGTGAAGACCATGTCCCAAGATTCCGCACTCAAACTTGGCATCATTAAGATACGCCTTTGTTTTTAATAGGCCTCTAGCGACCTCTAGCGGACATAAAATCTTACATATTGCACCTTTAATCGCAATTAATCAATTTGACAGCACTAACACAATCAAACTGTACAAATATAAATACATACACAAATCCTCATGCAAATATATAAACTAAAGTATCTCAAACATGCGCAATCTTCCATCAGGCATATGTACATGTCTACTATCGATCAAAAGTTTGGAATAATTATTATTTTTTAAATGTTTTTTAAAAAAAAGTCTCTTATGCTCACCAATGCAGCATTAAGATGATCAAAAACACAGTAAAACTAATATTGTGAAATATTATTTCAATTTAAATTAACTTTTCTAAAAGATTTTAAAATGTAACTTATAGTAGTTGTAAATACAGTATGTGTACTTTGAGCAGAAAAAAAATGAATTTTTATGTTTGCACAAGTCAAATTACTTAACCATCAATCCACCATTACATCTCCAGCCAGGAATACTGTCTTGGTGAGCGATTTAAGTTAGTGTAGTTTAGTGTGGATTTAAGATTTTTTGAAAGGGTCATTTAAGAAAGGTATCTGTTTTTGTCATATAATAATTTGCCTTTTCAATGATTTAGAGTTCTATTTCTGTTTATGGCCTCATGATCATGTTGTGGAAACTGGAAACTATAAAGTAGAGATGGCATGAATCTTTCACTACAAAAATGTGTGGTTTGACTTTGTGGAATCCCTCTTGTAGACTGGGTGTTAATCACTTTTCTCTCTCTATCCTTTGCCCCCTATCTCTCTCCATCCTTCTCTCTGTTGCCAAAGGTTTTAAAACTCATTACTATTACCCGGATTAGAATTCAGAACTCAAACAATGAAGTTAATTACGACAGATGATTACTGCTGTAAGAGCTCTGGAGTTCTTAAGACATTAGTTGCTAGGGGGACTTTGTAGGAGCGTGCTGCAACTGAAACCATCTCAGCTAAACCTATGCTGAACTATTTTGTTTTTTGTCAAAACAGGGGAAAAAAAAACATTTAGTAGTAGTGCATAATTAAAAATGACATTTTATTCACCATAAAAAAGGAAGTCTGGAGGAACTCAGCGGTACTCTGTATTTGATCCAGAAATTGCTAATATTTCTAAAATCTAATTCACATTGATTTTAGGTCAGGCAACTGATTTTTTTTTTTAAATATATTTTAGATTTTACATTCCACCAATTTGTTCAAATCAATATTTGGAATAGCAGTGGAAATGCTTGCTTCCGCATGCACCACTGATAATAACAAAAACAGGTCAGAAATCTGTGTCTGCATACTAAAGTCAGAATGTTCTGTTTGATGCAGCATTTCAGCTTTTCATTCTGATGAAACTGGCCAAAGGCGAGTGTGTGAACATCAGTGCTTTTATCATCAAAGAAAAGTGTCAATTATGATAGAATCTTTTAAACTCTAATATTAACAACACTGATGCTGAAAAGCGTGATCAAGCATCTTTTCTTTATGTGTCCCACTACCTGACAGGGAATTTCTGTCTTATAATTGGGAAAGCTAGAGGGGAAAACTCAACACACTGTGCAGAAACATCATCTTTTTTTCTTTTTTGGCTCTCTTTTTTCTGTCCCTTTAATGTTTCTTCCTTCATTTCTTTTCTTTCTCTTTTTTAATTTATGAGAAGAAAACTGGCTGATGTGTTTGACAAAAAAAATCAAAGTAAAATATAATGGCATTTCGGGTATTTTGGAAAACATTTTGCTGCAGTTCATAACCATATATTATTAACTGATAGCGATAATAAAACCAACCTACTTGAACTATTCTGCTTTATAATAATATAAAACAGAATTTTAACAATAATTTACTTTTACGGTGCATTTTATTATTGTCTTTTTGTATTGTCTCTTAAACATATAGCCTAAAGTCGCAATGAAATGGAATTAGCAACAAATCTTTTCTTCCACATTGTGACAAACATTCAAGTGTAACGGATTATCATAAAAGAAAAAAATATAGGGCGGGGACTCGGTTTTATTTAGTGGTTATTGATTGGATTTAGAGACGTGGGCACTCAAAAAGGGAGGCAGATGAATGTGAGCATTCAGGTTTACAACAACAATGTACTAAATACAGAAAAGCTTTCACGTACAGACAACAACGTTGTCAAAACGCTCCCTGTTCACGCGGATCCGTGAAAACACTAAAAACACTGTATTATGCATGCCAGGCCACTAGTTGGCGATGTCACTTTGTAAAGAAACACTACGCGCCTATTGACTGAACACGTAATGCGCATGCATATTCACAAATTTGGATACGATAACATTTTCAAAAATTGCACTTTGAAACTAGTTTTAAAAGGTTTGCATTTTACCCCATAACATCGTTGTCGTGTAAATGAACGGGCAAAACTCAAAAAAAAAGTTTTCCATCGCAAACAGTCATTTAAAGAATTAGTTCACTTTCAAATGAAAATCACCCCAAGCTTTACTCACCCTCAAGCCATCCTAGGTGTATATGACTTTCTTCTTTCTGATGAACACAATCAGATATTAATAAATATTCTGACGCATCCAAGCTTTATAATGGCAGTGATAGGGATCAACAAGTATGACCTGAAGAAAGTGCTTCCATCCACATCCATACATCATCAACATACTCCACACGGCTCCGGGGTTAATAAAGGCCTTCTGAAGCAAAGAAATGTGTTTGTATAAAAAAATATATCCATATTTAACAAGTTATGAAGTAAAATATCTAGCTTCCGAAGTTACGAAGAAAGTGTAAAACTCTCGCAGTTCAGTTCATGTCCTACGCCTTCCCTATTCAACTTACGGAAAAAAACTTAACTGATGCGACACCAGTTTACAATTTCTTTGTAAGTTGAATACGGAAGGCGTTCTGGCAGAAGCTAGATATTTTACTTCATAACATAAGATTTTTTTTTTACACGAACGCATCGTTTCGCTTCATTAGGCTTTTATTAACCCCCTGGAGCCGTGTGGAATACGTTTATGATGGATGGACGTGGATGGAAGTACTCTCTTCAGCTCATACTCGTTGATCCTCGCTCACTGCAATTATAAAACTCGGAAGCGTCAGGATATTTATTAATATTTCTCCGATTGTGTTCATCAGAAAGAAGAAAGTCATATATACCTATGGCTTGAGGGTGAGTAAATCTTGGGGTAATTTTCATTTGAAAGTGAACTAATCCTTTAAACACATCCTAAATTATTGGAAAAGTCCCGCATACATCTCCAGAAGGGAAGATCAAGTTATATTTTGATTAAAAATTACAAGTAAAAAAAAAAATGCTTGCATAAATGATTCAATAATAGGCATTTAGAAAATATAAAGTATAGATATTTCACATTGACTTTAACTGTAATCTAAAATGATTTTTACATGCAAAAATTAATATTTTATACTGTGAAAAAATATTGTTGATATTGTTATTGTTGGTCAAAATTTTGTGTTATATGAGCAACATTAGTGAATCTAAGTTGATCTGACTAGAGAAAAAATGTTGTAATAACAAATCACGACTTTTTTTTACAGCGTAATTAACAGATTTCGTTTTTTTTTTTTTTTTTTGTTAAAATTACTAACATTTTATAGTGTAAACCAATATCATTATAACTCAAAGTAGCAAGACTTTGTAGTTGTTTATTAAAAGACCCTTTGTATTTTTCAATATAATGATTTGTATGCAGGGCTGTTGTACAATCCAGATCTACCTTTTACCACTGACACTGAATTATAAAAGCCTTTTATTAAACTTCCGTCTGCGTTTGATAATAGAATATTTTTCAACACAAATACCAGTTCATCCACTCTCATCTTTTTCATTTAGTTGATAATCCTCTTAGTTTCAAACACAGATAGTGCCATGCAGCAGGTCACAGGGCATTGAGACTCAGGTTTTGTCATGGTAATGAAGCAAGTGAGACAGCTTTTAATTCACAGACGATGAGCTCACATCAAATAAGAGATTTTTTTTTTTTTTTTTTTAAATCATTCAAATTGGCAAGTCACTTTTTCATCTGTTATTATTTCCATGTATATCTCCCCTGGCTTAAAGAAACTGTCTTTCATATTTCATTGAGTGATAGCCTGGATTTGTTGAGGATCATTACCATTACAACAGCCCCTGCAAAAATACTGTTATCTTCTCCCGTGATATCAAACGATGATATATATTGTGAGGCATCTCATTCAGTCTCACAGACGTGATACCGATCAACGTGCCAAGAGTATATAATGATGAAGTAGGAGAAAATATAATTTGAGTCAGCCTCAGTGACACTTCAGTCCCGTTAGGTTATGTGGTTAAGGGGGAACTGGATAGTCATGCCTTTTCAAATAGGCCTATACATCCTTAAAAGAGTAACTGGATTTTGTCAAACAAATCCCAATAATTTTTAGGTAGTTTCTACACTGTATGTCACAAAAATGTAGGCTTAGACCACATGGTGTATATATTATAATTTCACATAATGTATGTGATAAAGTACCTATATATTATAGGTTCATTCTATTATATCTATATCTTCATGTCATACTTTTTCGCCTCACTTCATTGAAATTGCTAGAGTGTATGGAGTTGAGATTAACTTTGCAGTGCATCATAAAAAGTACTGTCTTATCTAAGTAATAGGCAGTCAAACTAATTAAAAACAACCACGATAATTACTCCATCAGTAGTGGCGAATCGCATTTCTAGCCATTAGAATTTAGTGTATGCTGCTAACTGTGCTTGTTATTAGAACAGATGGTTTGAGAGGAAGTTCTGCGCGCATGCGCAGTGCGCCTGCACAGAGCTGAAGCGCAGGCAGCGCTATGAGAGACAGAGAGAGAAAAACACCCCTTATCTGTAGAGAAAGGCTCAAAAGTTCACTCGTTTCGCACAAAATTCTTTCTACGACTCACTCAGGTCACATATCGTACCGTGTTTCTATGTCTGTGATGCGGAGTGTCTAAGAGGTTTGTAAAATTATTTTTTCTTGTATTTTAACCACCGCTCTGCGCACTGACACAAAGACAGATGCTTACTCGATCTACACCATTATGTGCTGCTTTGGGACAAACAAATCAGATACGTGCGGGGTTTAGTAGAATGATCTTTCTTTGTTTCGGCCTTAAAGCAACATTGTTGGCTGGGCTTTGTTATGGTTCTGTCTCTTGTTTGGGCCGTGCATGAAATTTAGGCCAAACGAGACGAGCCTTGGTCGGCTAACTTGGTTTCCTTGACTCTTTTTCTCTTCGTTTTCCGCGTCAGTTGCACAGCAAGCGGATATAACAGAAAGACGACAAGTGTTCAGCGCTTATATGTATGTACAAACTTGTTCGAACGCGGTAAGAAACACGGATATCGATTTATAACCAAAACTTGGGGCGGATGGGGCTGATATTGTAGCGCGTTACAGCGATGTCCGATTCGCGAACGAATGAATCGTTTTTTAGAATCGAATCTTTTCAGTGAATTGATTGATTTGGTTCACAAAGCCTATTTGAACGATTTTTTCGCGATTCACAATCGTTCCGAGCGGTTCTCAACTACTTATTCGTAATGAACATGTTAACAATCGAGAACCGACTCTTTCGGACTTGCCGATTTCCAGGGATTTTGATTCACAACTCGACGACTCATTAAATCTAGAACCATCTTTCAGATATTAATTATCAATATATTATTTTATATGAAATGTTAAGATTATTTTATATAGCAAAAAATGAAAACAAAGCTTCTAAATCGAGACTTTTTCGCTAATAATCTAGAGTGGTGGCCGAAGGCTAGTACAACAACAATAATCCTGAGTTTTTTTGTTTTTTTTTTAATAGATAATTTGCTTCGGCCAATAACCGTCCACTTGACCAGTAAACAAAAGTAGTTCCTATTTGTTATTAAGTTTCAAAATGTATTAGCAGCCCTATTAGTGTAAAAACGAACCAATTTCTTTCATCCAGTTTTTTAAATATTCTCTAAAATAAATGTTAGTTTAATTTCAGCTATGGTATGTGCATCTCCTTGTACTGCCACTATATCTGTTGTCATCGTTTCAGCCATCCATTGTTGACCATAAGGGCAGTACAATATTTTTAAAAAGTACTTTTCAGAAAGTTCTTTCCTTTTTTTTTTTGTGTATGTTTTTGATTTCATAGTCTCTTTTTACGATTGGCTTTTGTGTGTTCCTGTTCTCTAAATCAGTTATCAAACACCATAATGCCCTTTGCATTTATTGCTGCATTTTATGGGGGTTGTGCATTTCACTTGTCGACAGAACGTTCATAAACACAACTCGTTTTTTAATTTAGTTCTAGATTGTCTCGTTCACCTGACTCAAATCTGCCCATATCAGCGTTATGATGTCAATAGTCTATAGTCAGAAATGTGGACTGCAAAGACTGAACTTGATGCAGTGCCAGTGTAAAAATCCAGTTATTCCTGCCAGGGTTCATTGAGTCTCTGCTGAGAGTGGCATCCCTCTGAACCACCCTCATCTGCCAAGCTTTCTGCTCTGGAAGGCTCGCAAAATTCCCACAAGTGAGATTCAGCATTCTTACTGAGGTAAGTGTGTGTTTTCATAAGGTCAGTTATGAAGTGTAAATGAGTTAAATGAAGACTTGATTGTAGAGATGGGTGAATTCAGCGGGCACATTGATGCGTTTCATCCAATACAAGTTAAGTTCAGTTGACATAACATATTGCTGATTACCACAGTAAATAATCAATAAATAACTCTATACAATGGAAGTAAACAGGGCCAGGAAATAATATTAAAATGCATAGTGTTTATAGCCTCAAGATATTAGTGATACAGTTGCTTACTGACCTTGCCTGTGTACTAGTTCTTTCCAATTTTTTTGTTGTCATGATGATGTAAGGCCGGTCATAATCTGTTCACCATGACTTGTGAAGAAAAACAGCCAGAAATCATTCATCTTTATTCACACCTGTTCATTTTCTGGCAACATTCGCAGATATTACTTAGCTGACTAATAACTAGCAGTTCATTAATTTAGAAAAGCAGTCCCACCTCCATATATACAAAGAATGCATGGAACGATTACAAAAAATAACAGCTTCACATTTTGGTTGTTTAACCCTCGGGATGCTGGCATTGCTTGCATTTCTTTCTCTATCTGCGTTTTTTGCAAACTAATGGACCAGTTGTGTTTTGTGCTAAATCTTATCTGCATTATGCAACAAATGCTGTAGATTGATTTTGTTCTGACTATTCTGGAAGTACTGTATGTTCTTTTGTTTTTCATTCCAAGTTAAAGTTTTGCTGATTTTCATGACATGGATGCAAGGTTAATTTTGTGTCTCTGTGTTTAGGATGGCTTGTTTAGAGGCTGAGGTCAGTATGCACTGCTAGTCATTATTTCCAGTCACTCTGACGGCTGTGTCTCTGAGCTTGAGCCCAGGGATGACATGGAAACACAGCCTGCTGATCTCTGAACACAAGGTATTATTTATTTGACTTCATACATTCTCAATGACCTCCTGTATTGCTCAGTTTTTGCCATTACTGTTATTTCTGTTAATATTGGTTCTTTTTCGAAGCCCCTATAAGTATTACACTTTGCCATCTACACTGTTAAAAAGATTTTTTTTTTTGAAAGAAATTAATACTTTTATTCTGCAATACGGTTGAGAACATTATTCTGCAAGGATGCATTAAATTGATCAAAAGTGACTTGTTTGACTTGACAAAAAAAATCTATTTAAAAATAAATGCTGTTCTTTTGAACTTTCTGTTCATGAAAGAATCCTGAAAAATGTTTTTACCAAAAAAATATTAAGCAGCACAACTGTTTTCAACATTGATAATAATAAGAAATGTTTTTGAGCATCAAATGATTTTTAAAGGATCATGTGACACTGAAAACTGGAGTAATGATGCTGAAAATTCAGATTTGCCATCAGAGGAATAAATGTTATATTTTAAAATGTATTAAAATATAAAGTAGTTATTTCAAATTGTAATAATATTTAATAATATTACTGTTTTTACTGTATTTTTGATCAAATAACTGCAGCCTTGGTGAGCATAAGAGAATTTTTGAAAATATAAAATGCATACCGCAAACTTTTGAACAGTATCAACTTTTCTAAGTGATCAGACTTTGGAGTTTTTCTTGGCAAATGATAAAATGGTCAAAAAAATCCAATAGACTTACATTGTAGGAGGGACGTGAGCCACATATCCAAGAACACTCTAGCAGCCACCTAGAAACACTAGAAAAATCATTGTGGTCTGTTGTGTTCTTCATTTATAAGTCGCTTTGGATAAAAGCGTCTGCTAAATGAATAAATGTAAATGTTGTGGTGAGTTTTGCTTTTTCAGAAAATGCAAAAATCTAGTTTCTTAGTAGAATACAAACTAAATTATGATTGAATGTTTTTTATGTTAGCAACCACTATAAATAAACTTTGACCTAATAGTGTTACCTCAGTTGTGACTATTTATAGACATTTGAAAGAGCTGCCTTGTGATTGTAACCAGTCAGGTGCCTTGTGATTGTAACCAGTTCTCGTATTGGGAAATCATATTGACTCACTGACCTGTTTTGACTGCAGTTGTGTCTTGATTTTTGTGTGTGTAGGCCGAGCAGTGAGGTAAATCAGGGACGTGGAAGGGTGAAAGCAGGCCATGTCACGGGTTCCCACACCCCCTCCCCCAGGGGAAATGACATCAGGACCTGTGGCGGAGAGCTGGTGTTATACACAGGTGAGAGAGACGGAGTGAATGGAAAGAGAACCGTTCTGAGCTGAGAATGCGAGTCATCAATGCCCCTCTGTGTTTTTTTATTTTTTATTTTTATCAACAGGTAAAAGTCGTGAAGTTTTCTTACATGTGGACGATTAACAACTTCAGCTTCTGTCGGGAGGAGATGGGAGAAGTTGTGAGGAGCTCGACCTTCTCCTCAGGCCCCAATGATAAGATGAAATGGTGGGTTTCACCGTGTTCTGTGTTGTCGACAGCTCTCAAGTGGCCTCTTAATTCTTCTCTCTAATGCCCCGCCATCCCGCCCAACCAAACACACTCACATACGCGCACAAATACAGCTTTGACCTTTCCAAAAATCATTGTCTGTGAAAGCCCATTTTGATTTAGGTTGGGTTTACACTGAGCCGTCTGGGACAAATTTCGGAGAACGCAAAAGATTTCTTTTGTCACTGACGGTTGATTAATTGCTTTTACGATGAATCCTAGTCTACGATGAAGTTCTGTCAATATCAGACGTTTTTAATCACAGTCCTGCAGTGTGACTGCTTCTACGATGGCTATTTCCAGACTAACAATTAGCTAAAGAAACAATAAAATCACACATTTTAGTCATACAACTTATTTTAGTTGCCAAATTACAGAATTGTGTGGTTATAGGTGGTTGTTCAGAAGCAGTGTTGTCCATGCTATTGAATTAGTTTAAAAAAAAAAAAAATCTATAAATATTTTTATATTTGCATTTGACTGCATATGGATACATGCTTTATTATCCAAACTTTGTTTTTAAATTAAGAAATGTAATTATTTTTTTATTTTAAAGTGTATGTATGTGTGCGTATATGATGACATTAACTTTTGATCTCCTTTCCACAAATTGATCATAGAAATAAAAATGCGCGTTTGAATGCACGCTCTCGTTTCGCTTTCAGGATCACGTATACTTTTTAAATAGGGACCGGCGGTGCTGAGCACGCATTCTACAAGATAAGACATTAGGCTCTGTTGTGCAATTAATTCTCCGCCATGGTCTTGTCAGTCATCTCGTCACTTACTCGAGAAATCTCGTCACACCCCCTATATATATATCTTTTTATAACACACTTTTTCTTTTCTTTTTTTGTAGGTGTTTGAGAGTGAACCCAAAGGGTCTGGATGATGAGAGTAAAGATTATCTCTCTCTGTACTTATTGCTTGTCAGTTGCCCAAAAAGTGAAGTGAGAGCAAAGTTCAAGTTTTCTTTACTGAACGCCAAAAGAGAAGAAACTAAAGCCATGGGTAAGAGTTTTCTGGCTGTTCAGAAGATTGAGTTTGGTTATGTGGAGAAACTAAATGTTTTATTTGTATTTGTGCTTCTGTTTTCTCCTCACACTTCAGAAAGCCAAAGAGCCTACCGCTTCGTCCAGGGAAAGGACTGGGGCTTCAAGAAGTTCATCAGAAGAGATTTCTTGCTGGATGAAGCTAACGGACTTCTTCCTGATGACAAGCTCACTCTGTTCTGTGAGGTACGGTATCATGTACCATTTCATGTATATTAAATGTTTTGGTGTAATAATGTCCTTGCTTCAAACCAATGACTCATTTGTTTAGGTGAGTGTGGTCCAGGACTCCGTAAACATTTCTGGCCAGTCAAACACAAACATGCTGAAGGTTCCGGAGTGTCAGCTTTCTGACGACCTGGGTAACCTGTGGGAAGGCTCTAGGTTCACAGACTGCAGCTTGTTCGTAGGAGGGCAAGAGTTCAAAGCGCACAAATCCATACTGGCAGGTGAGATTAGTCATCCAAACACAGCATTGACAGATGCTTGGGGTAGACCCAGATTTTGCCTTGCTAAAAAGACAAGCTGCACAGACAATAGAGAATGTTCAGTGAAATGATAATGAGGCACGTGATGAATTTGGCAGTACTTAACGCACATATGATTCACTTGAAACTGATGATTCATGTTTCCTTTGACAGCGAGGTCGCCAGTATTCAATGCCATGTTTGAACACAAAATGGAGGAGAGTAAAAAAGTAAGTGGAAAGAAAATGCACACTACCTTTCACTCTCGGTTTTAGAATTACTATTTACCACATTTTAGAAAAGTAGTAGTCATAATTTATTATATATACACTACCAGTCAAAAGTTTGGAAACGGTAAGATTTTTAATGTTTTTAAAAGAAGTCAACAAGGCTGCATTTATTTAATTAAAAATACAGTAAAAACAGTAATATTGTGAAATATTATTACAATTTAAAATAACTGTTTTCTGTTTGAATATATTTTATAAAGTAATTTATTCCTGTGATCAAAGCTGAATTTTCAGCATCATTACTCCAGTCTTTAGTGTCACATGATCCTTCAGAAATCATTCTAATATGCTGATCTGCTGCTCAAGAAACATTTATTGTGTACAATTGTACAAAATATTTGTGTACATAAAAAAAACATAAAAACATAAAAAATCTTATCGATTCCAAACTTTTGACTGGGTGTGTGTGTGTGTGTGTGTGTGTGTGTGTGTATATATATAGTATTTATTATTTTCTCAACCCTATTGCAGAACCGTGTGGACATCAGTGATGTAGAACCGGATGTATTTAGGGAAATGATGGTATTTATTTACACTGGTAAAGCTCCTAACCTGGAGAAAATGGCCGACAACCTTTTAGCTGCTGCAGACAAGGTAAGAGACTCTTGATCTTCCTGATTTGAAGGACAGGCACTTTTGTTGTGTTCACGCTACTGTTATGCTATCTGCTGTCTTTCTCTTTAGTATGCTCTGGAAAGATTAAAGGTATTATGTGAGGAGGCTCTCTGTAACAGTTTGTCTGTAGAAAATGTGGCCGACATCCTCATTCTGGCTGACCTGCACAGTGCAGAGCAGCTGAAAGCACAAGCCATAGACTTCATTAATAGGCAAGTACAAACACTCATAATCACAATCCTAAAAATTCCTTTGTACACTTTACAATGTGTTTACTAAACACTTAAACATAATTTTATTTACTTGGCAAATATTTGCACATTTAATGCCTCACGAGTTTAACTGGGCTGTCTTCAAAGTATTCATGATGGGAGAATTTAGAGTGAAAATGCAATACATATATTATAAAAATAATCATCAATGATGAAGGGTTTAAAAAAAAACATAGTGAAAGGAGGTGGACTATCTAAAATGTGTTATATATATATATATATATATATATATATAAGATGTAGATATATAAAGAGATAATAAAATTAAAAGAACAATAATAAAATTATCATCATCTTTGTTTAAAGAATCTTTTTTTGGCTTTAAATGATTGATTAAAAGCAGAGCTGACAACTATATTAATTTCAAAGTATTTGTATAACACAATCACCTGCTAAATCTTATTTTGTCCTAATGGTGACAGCCGTAGCTGCAGTGCATTTTGGGAGCTCTGTATGAATTCTTCTCTGTGCTCTTTCCTCAGATGCAGTGTTCTTAGACAGCTGGGCTGTAAAGATGGGAAGAACTGGAATAGCAAGTATGTGTGCCAACACGTTACAGTCTCTGTCTTTTGCAAATAAAAAGCACCCAACACATCTGTATATAGCAGGAAGCTCCAGTTTGCACAGTAATTACGTGAGCCTGTGAGGATTTTTTTTTTTTTTCTTTTTTCTTTTTCTCGAGTTCTCCTTGCACAAAAATGCATGACAACTCTTATTGCACGTTTGAAAGGAATAATCAGGGTTCAATGATATCTAAGCACTATCAACAGCATCTGTGGCATATTTTTATTTACCATCATGCAAAATACCCACAAGAACAACTTTGTTACAGGCGGTTGAACTTCTGGTTATGGGTTACCAGTTATCTCACCACTCAGACAACATTACAGCTTAAATAATAAAAACTAAAGCAGTAAGCCTTAGGGAGCTAGTGTATTACAGTGGGGAAAAAAAATACATTTATATATATAATTAAACAGTAATATTGTGCAATATTAGGGTTTAAAATAACTTGTTTTCTGTTTTAACTATATTTTAAAATGTAATTTATTCCTGTGAATCCTGATCCTTCAGTGCATTCAAAAAAACCCTCAAAAATGAACCATGATCCTTCAAAAAAAACAGTCTAATATACTGATTTTTAAAACATTTCTAATCAATGTTGAAAACAGTTGTGCTGATTAATTTCAGGACAAAAAATTAGGGTTCTTTGGTGAATAGAAAGTTAAAAGAACAACATTAATTTGAAAGAGAAGTCTTCTGAAACACTATAAATCTCTTTGCTGTTACTTTTGATTAGTTTAATGTATGCTTGCTAAATAAAAGTATTAATTTCTTTTAAAAAATGACTTCATATTTATATGAAATGTATAAATATATATTCATTTTAAATTTATTTATATTCTCCGGATCATTTTGCACCATTATTCTACTCTAGATGTGATATTTATTTTTCCAAACCACATGCCACAGATGCTGTGAATAGAGCTTAACTTGTTTTGAACCCTGAACATTCCTTTTAATTAGCATGATTTCACTGAATTAATAAAAATCCCAGATTATTTTTACTCATTTCATCAGTGTATAATGAATGTTATGTCATTTATAGATAAGAACCTTGAGGCTTGTTTTTGCTCTTTTGCAGTCATGCTGCAGACATTATGGAGACTGCGGGTTGGAAAGCGATGATTCAGTCCCATCCTCACTTAGTAGCCGAGGCATTCCGCGCTCTCGCATCAGCCCAGTGCACCCCTTTTGGTCTGCCTAGGAAACGGCTAAAACAGTCCTGACCTTTGCCCTCAGACTTCTTAGAACAAAACGCATGAGGAGGCAACTACCCCACCGAGCCCTTCTTCCCCCTCCTTTTTGCCCCCTCTTCACTCACTCTTACCAGAGACACGATGGAGGAGCTAGTTCAAACCACAGTGCTAAAGAAGAAAATGGACTTCGCTGTGCTGTTTACTTTGGGTGTCATTTGAGAAATGGCCGTAAAGGATCTGCCCCTCCGCTCCTTTGTGTCTCTATGTGTAGCTACGTGCCTGCTGCGACTGATCCCAGACCTGTCTGAATTGCACTAGCTCCTACATAATGCAGTAGTTTTAACATGGTGGTGTTTAGGACCTTGTATGTTACTTGTTCTTAAAGGGGGGGAGGGTTGCTTTAGCCCCTCTTATGAACTCGTGGTCTGACGTTTCAAAAAACCAAGTATACACTCACTAAACGCATACCCACGCACACGCATCGAGTGCAAAGATCGTCTCCACTGACACTTTTAAAGTGATGGTGTTGCCTATATTGCTGGCAGTATGTCGCATTGTATGTTTATCATCATTAAAATTGGCAAAGTATTAACTGAGGTCGTGCTGTAGAGTACTTGGTGAAATGTGAGGCAATTCACATTGAGTATTACACGAAAACGGCTAAAGATGTCGATATTTTGCACCCTAAACTATTGGTAAATATGAAGATTTGTTTACCGTGCTGTTTACAGAAATTGTTTTCCCTTTTTCGCACAGAGTTATTTCTGAATTTAGTTGAAGTTATTTTCCATGGTTTAACGTACTCTATGGATCAGGAGATTTCTTTGTGTTGGAAAAAATGTATTGTGGTTCAGATTAACTTTGATTTATTGCTTTGGAAATAAAATCGAGAGAAAACAAACAAAATGTTTTTGTAATTTTTTTTATTTATTTATTTTTTTTACAAAGCAGTGTTTTTAAAGTCGACATTAACTCTGTCCTTTGTCTTATTTTGAATTTTTATCTCCTTTTCCTTGTTCATGTTCTTTCATCAAACGGTAGAGACGGTTTTCATTATCCATAACAAAAAAAAAAAAAAAAAAGCCAAATAAAAACCACGTTGACTTTAAAATGTGCTTTTTTTATATATAATAAATTTTTAATACTTTGTTCAGCAAATTTGAGAGGTTTTTGTAATTTAATACATCTCCCCTGCATGAAAACATTAAACCTCTGAAAGTTTAGCCGATGTGAAATAGACATTTCAAATATATCTCAGATAACTTTAGCCATTTTTCCCTCTTTATTTTTTTAATTGGTAAATTTGGCCAGTCAATCACATGGTGCTATTGAAATTAATTTAACTCCATTTAAAACCTTAGGTTCGGTTGAGATCAGTGAAATTAGATGTATTACAGTTTTGTTCTCCATTAGCATTTTCACCAGTCTAATAGACACTATATATAGCTTGTTGTAAACAGTCCATATTCTGTTTGGTCTGTGGATTCAAAAGTCATTTGAATGAACTTTTAAAAATCTTCCCTTCCTTTAGTCTTTAAACATCTGGAGACGAATTAAGCTGAGATCAAAGCCAGCGTGCTGCAAATCCTCAAACGTCCAGTTTATCAGGCCATGCCATTACAAAAATCACACTGACGTTATGTGTATATTTTTCTGCATATACGATCAGACAGAAAATGAAATGTTTTTCTGCTGATGTGAAACAATGTTTTCTTCTTTTCCAAATGGCAGAATTTACAGACATCAAATGAGGCTCTCCTCTGGTAGCATGGGAGGGACGCTAAGGCTTTTAAGAAGATTTTGAAGAAAATGTAGTACAGATTTGACTTCCAACACTTTGTTTGGCAACCACAATTTTTGTTTGTTCACAGCATCTGTGCAAGGATTTCTATCCAACTTGCAAAATTGTACAACCGGAAATCTGCCAACAGTCTTGGGGCCTCACTTATAAAATGTTGCGTAGAAACCGTCCTACATTTGATCTTACGATCATTTCTCAAAAGTGCATACGCCTTTCTTCCAGGTATGAAATTTATAAATCGCAAATGATCTTGAAATTGGGCGTAGCTAAATGGTTTCAAATCTCTGCCTTGTAAACGTCACTTTATTAATGTCATTAACATAAAAGAGCGCCAGTCAACATCTAAATCCTTTACTTGAGAATGGCGAGCGGCAAGAATTGCTTAGATTTCCCTAATACCTGCAGTTCTCTGACATCTCTGCCACAGAGAAAAATGTGTACGTCTGTTTAGACCCTGACGTCTAAGCACTTTTCCCACGACAAAGACTGTTTTTTTTTGCCTATGCACGTTTTATAAATGAGGCAGTTGGAGTCAATAAACAAAAAACACAAGGGAGGGTTCTGGAAACTCAAATCTCATCTTTTTCTTTAATAACGAAACAAAATACAAAAGATCTGAGGATACAGTGGAGCACATTATGGCTTCAACATTAATCTTAGTTACTGACTTTTTGTGAACACAAAAACACTGGCATGAAAAGGAGGGCATCACAAATGGCTGCAACACAGGATGTTTTATATTTTTTTTGTGTTGTTCTTGAATCCCAGCTTATGTTGATTGGGAAATTTTTGTATCTTTTAAAACTTCACACTGATGACATCACAACAGTCACTGATAAAGGGTTGGGGGTCACTGTGGAAACTGTAGATGTGTTGGTTTTGCCCAAATGTAAGTTAAAAACACAAATCAGCCTTCAGGAAATCAGCTCTTAAGCCTGTTTGGGTTAGTTCATCCAGAAAGAAAATTCTGTCATCATTTAACCTAATTTTGTTCCAAACTTTCTTCTCTGGAACAGAAACATGTAAAAATGATGGCAGAAATAAACAATTTCTGTTTTGGGTGAACTATTCCTTTCATTAACTGCCCTAGAAGGAGGACAAGTCAGGTAGAATAGAAAGAGTGGTTCCTCATCTGACCTTGCTTCCACTTATCCGGTTCTTTGTGGAACAGGACAAGGAAACTATAGGCTAGAGAGGCTGTAACACGGAGTTGTCACCTCAGATCCCTCAACACATCCAATCTAGGCTGTGCTATCCTACAGAGGTATAGGGAGTGTCACTGTGGTAGTTGTAGTCTGGGCAGACCTTCTGTACTAGCTTGTAGTCTGCACTGAAGAAGTCAATGTAGATGCAGATGACCTTGAAGGGCTTGGAGCAAAGCCAGGAGACATGGCTTTGGGTCTGCTCCTGGAAGCATACCCTGTTCGGGAAGTCGCTGCAAACAGACGTCCTCTTGCTGCGGTCCGTCTTCTCGTATTCCACTCGACAATTGAAGGCCTTATTGTCTTTGGGTACCTCTATGGTTTCCTGTTGAGTGATCTCAAAATCGACAGCCTTGGAAGGCGGGACCAGACTGACGGACACGTTGCCCAGGCCGGTGGAATTGTGGCGGAAATAGACGCTGAAGGTTCCGTTGCCGTGGTCAACAATCTTCCCAGTAATGAGAAGGTTGAGCTTGACTGTTTTGATGTTTGAATGGAAGTCGCCCCAACCAAACATCTTCTTAAACTTTCCTGTTTTCACATAGGGACGACGTTTGGCCCTCGAAAGGGTTCCTTCGGTATCAGTGTGGTTAGATAACCAAGCCCACAGATCCAGTGCCCCAGGGTCCGGAGCAGCTTCACGGCTCTGGCTGTTAGATTGGGACGTGTGGGAGAAAAGCCGCAGGGATTTGAGAATCCCAGAACGAGAGCCGTAAGGAGAGACACTTTCCTCCTTATCACTCTCTCCCCAACCCAGAGGAGACAGAGCTGCTCTGAGCTCCGCGCCACATGTCACCTTCAAAGACAAAACCAGGAAGAGGACTGTTAACCGCAAAGGTTGTAGAAGCTAATGTATATTGAGAAAAACAACAATTCTAATCCAAACGAGTGGTTTATCTTAAGGTTTACATGAAATGACAATCAAAACCCACTCTATTTCCATAAGATGACCTATTTCTGTGGGTCTTTATCCATTGAGAATTAATTGTATACAGAAGACAAGACATTTCAGGCACCATATGGAGTTTCTTAGATTGCTACACTAGTGGAACCCTTTGAAGAACTGCTAGGAAACCTTTTGAAGGTGCTTCAAATATCTTCGGCCCTGTATACACCTGGTATTAAGATACATTTTGGTCAATCGGATCCAAAGTAGACGAGGGAGACACATCCTTGTTTAAACCTGTTGTTTTAATCCATTTTTTTTTTTTTTGTCCACTTTCAACCCCTTCTGTCCTGATTTCTTTGAGGGGAGGGTCTATAGGTGGGTAAATGTATGGGCTTTTTCAGATCTTTCGGTTTAATGGATGAAATTACATCACACAATTTACATATGAAAGTGCTCGGAGATGATGGAAAAAGATATGGAGAGGAGCAGCTTTCGTTTCTGCTCTGATAGCCGCAAGACCATGCTGAATGCGGTGAGTGCGTGTTAGAAACTGGAAATGGTGAGAGAACATTGTGCTTGGTACATTTTTAGTCTTCAAACTAAACTTCTAGTCTTCAGCTAACAAGGTTTAAATCCCATCTGGCTAGCGTAGTTCCCATAATGTTTATGCATTAGGACAGTAGGTGATCTTTTGCGGCTGTTTAAACACATTCAACCACATGAGCTACACTGCGAAAGAAATCTGGTCGAATGAGTTTTCGAATACCTCTGGAAGTGGTCAAAAAATGGACAAGCCCAAAATGTTTTAGACCCTGTTTACACCAGTATTTAGCATTGTCCACTTGTGATCCGATCAACCAAAATGCATCTAAATACCAGGTGTAAACCTAATGTGTACTCAAGGAACTTTCCCTTATGATGGGCTTGCTGGAGGTACCAATGATAGTGTTTAAAGTTCTTGCAGGAACTGGTTTCCATTTTGAAGGTTCTCCAGAGAGTTCTACCAGTGTATCAATCTGATGAACCCTAAATAATGCCTCAAGCATCTTTACACAAAAAGGTATCATTTCATACCACACTTTAAAAATGTAAAGATACTTAAGAGACTATTATGATAAACCAGAAAAATGCTCTAGGAAATCTAGTCAAAAACGCTTTTTAGGTTGCCTCAAAAATCCAGAAATGTGTATTAAGAACGAAACTTTGATTTCAAGTTGCACGCAAGCATAAAAATTCAGTGAACATTCATATTACACTATTAAGGTTTTAAGAGTTCCTGAAATACCATAAACTGATGTGCACACCTCAGGTGCAAAATTATACATGAATACAGTATCTAGTACACAGCTAGTACGTGGAAGAAATCAAAGGAGATGCATCACTACATAAATAATCAAAACATAAAGGATGGGAAAGTGAAAGCTGCATCAGCCTTGTTTAAATGATGCAAACAGGATGTAACATCTCCAGAGTATGAAGCTGTTCACTGCAATGTGAGTTTACTACTGACACAACAAACACTATCTACCTAAAGCTTAAAAGAGTGACACCCTCACACACCCAGCAAAACTGGTTCTTAAAAAACAACCATGACTTTAGACAGATCTTTTAGTCTAGAGTTTCATATTAGTATTACAGACAATAAGTGTGTTTACTTTGTTTGTACTGTAGGCATGGTGAAATATGAATGCAGAAAACTGCACAGGAAAGACCAAAGGAGGAAGATCAGGGAACAGCTGCCCTACTCTTCTCTATCTCTCTATCTTTCAGCAAAGCTCAAAAGACTCTCACACATACTTTGAAAGGCATAATTTGATAGAATGAAAGAGTGTATATGTCCCAAAAGGCTGTTTATCTCCCAAAGTATATATTCAGCTTTCTCTAGCATTTCTCTTTCATTTTCAGAGATAAAGAACCAAAGCGGGTAGATATTTAGGAGACAGATTATCTGTTCTGTACACCTCACAATTCAAACCCGTGATGGTAAATGAGAACTTAAACAAGTCTTAAGGGGCAATTTTTTGAAATTGAGATTTATACATCATCTGAAAGCTGAATAAATAAGCTTTCCATTAATGTATGGTTTGTTAGGATAGGACAATATTTGAAAATCTGGAATCTGAGGGTGCAAAAAAATCTAAATATTGAGAAAATCAGCTTTAAAGTTGTCCAAATGAAGTCCTTAGCATTGCATATCCACTCACAAAAATACATTTTTGATATATTTATGGTAGGAAATTTACAAAATATCTTCATGGAACATGATCTTTACTTATTATCCTAATGATTTTTAGCATAATAGAAAAATCATTAATTTTGACCCATACAATGTATTGTTGGCTATTGCTACAAATATACCCGTGCGATTTATGACTGGTTTTGTGGTCCAGGGTCACATATATATTTCAGAATTAGACTTCAAATTAGAATTAGAGATTAGACAGACTTGTACTTAACATGAAGTAAGTACATTTTATTAAAGTTCAAAGATGAAAATAAGGGAAATAAACAATAAAAATCTGGCTTAGTGATGGCAATGAAAGAATGGTCTCTTGAGAGAGGACTTAAGGATGAGCCATCACACAGGTTGTCATTTCATCTTAAATTGGTTTCTGGGCTAAAGCCTTAAATTAAACCCCATGCTGGCTTTGTAAAGTCAATTCATATGCATTCAAATTAATCTTTGGGGGAAGAAAAAAAAAAAAATCACACACGCATTCTGTTCTCCTTTGTGAAATAAGTAAAACTGATGGATTAAGGGCCCTGCGGAAACTAGATTATTTGAAATTTTATACAAGAAATGAGCCAAAAAAGCCACAGCATATTCAGATTATCCAAACTGTTTTGTCTCTATTCAATAAAAATAATTAAAAATAACAAACTATACAATAATTTATTATTAAAATAATTAAGTAATCTACATTTGTTTATTTTTAAATCCATACCTACCTGTTTTCTCAAAACAAAATCATAATACTTCCAAAAAATAAGTCAACAACGACAACGACTGATAGTTATAGAGATAGAAGGGTGAGTTGCAGTGATAATAATACACAATGACTTTTTCCATCTCTCACCAATAATAGACCCTGAGAGAAGAAAAGGTTCATTAACTCTGGCAAACCAAATGCTGTAATAGTCACATAAAAATGCTTGCTTTAATTAAAATAACTTAAATAAAACTCATACCATGTGTAAGCAGAGCATAAGCAGGGCAGGGTAACACTGGCACATCTTCATGTGTTTTATGAGTCCAGATCTGAGTTAGTAAAGATCAGGTCCACTTGTGGCAAGGTCTTGTGTCAGTATGCCTAAAAACACAAAAACCATCATGCGATGAGGAAATATATAACATTTATGTTAAGAACAAACAAAAGACAACAAGAAATGGTCAAACTTTACAGTGTAAGTATTTTAGCATGTCATTGTCCAATAACAGGTTAAAATGAATATGAATGTATAAAAGAAAGCATACATTTTAAGACCTATATAACCGGTCAAGTTTACTGGTTGAAGTATAAACATTTTAATCGCCTTTTAACTTTTTTGCAGATCCTGTGGTGTGAAAAATAAATTCTAAAAAAAAAAAAAAAAAAAAAAAAAAAAGACAAACACACCATGTAGTCTCAAATAAAATAAATATACATATTTTTTATTGAATTAATGTTTTTTAAATTAGTTTTAAATTAATTACTGAGCAATATTAATGAACAAGCAGTTATTTTTAAAAAGATGCTTTACATGAAATAGGTGCAATGTAATGTGAAGTGTTACCAAATAAATAAATAGCAAAGTATATTTAATATTATTCATCTGTATAAATATAACTCACCCTTCTACTGTAGAGCTGGATCCATACATCTCTGTGCAGTGAGCATCTTTACAGAGTCGTTCACAGATTGCATAAAGAGAGGATGAAACCGGGTGAAGACAAACATCGCTCCTCGACAGTCCAAACTCAAAGTGATCAGCAATAAAAACTTTTTTGCATTTGATTAAAACAATATAATCTTCTTCTTTACTCAGCGTGGCTCATGTCCAGCTGCATTAAATCCTCTTAGCTCTGCTCATCTGGCTGCATGCCTTTCCTCTGCAACACTCACATATCCTAACACGATTATGTGTGCATGTGATTGTCCATCCAAAAGAAAAACAAATAATAAAACTGCTCTCTAAGCAGTCCCCTGGGTAAAAGTCCAGTTTTGCAGCATTCTTGCCCGCTCGTTCTTCCTAAACTGATGTTGTGTGTGATGGATCAGTGCGCTTTTGGGTTGTGACAGTGGAGTCACTGAGCCCAACCCCTCAACATCAGCACCAATAACAGCACACATCACAGTTTCAAGCTTTTTTATGTATGTAAACCCATTTAAAACCACTAAGTGTAAACTCAGTGTTAAGAAGCACTTTGTTGGTTCATAAAACAGCAGAACACTTGCCTTGTGGGCAGAGTTTATATTTTTGTGATAAAATTCAGAGGCAATTTTGGCTCATCTTTCATCATGAGACTGCAAAAAAAAAAATTAAATATTGGGGAGACTAAGGTAGTTTAAATTTCAGTGAATATTTCTCAGGGTGGTTTTATTTTTGGTAATCAGTTTCTGCATAGACAAATACCGGATACGTCTTGGTAATAAAAAGCTATTAAACATTTAACCCAGAATCAAAATGAACACTGTTTTTCCAAATAAATATTGTAAGAACTTGCATACACTGTAAAAAATTATTTTCATGATTTCAATTAACTCAAAATTTTAAGGCAACCAGATAACTTACTTAAGTTAAACCAACTATTTTATTTTATTTTTTTACAGCGTACATTCAAACATTTAAATCATATAAAAACTTGCCCCAACCTTTATAGAAATTACCGGTTAAATTACTTTTTGTGCGGTTCTGTTCCATTCAACAGCTATTACAAAAATATGGAATTTACATTTAAGGAGGTATAACTGCTAGTGAAAACACATTTGTATAATTTAACCTTTGGCTCAAAGCCTTCCTTCTATCTATATATTACATAAAATTATATTACGTATTATCAAATCAGCCACAACTCTAAGAATTAAGTGTCATAAAAATGCCAGGGCAAGATTTAAAATAGAGGCATTAGTTGTCTAAAAATTCATCCAAGACAGTGGAAAAAAAAAAATATTACTGGGTCTGAAGGACACATATATATATATATATATATATATATATAGTGCTGTCAAACAATAAATCACATCCAAAATAAAACTTTGTTTATATAATATGTGAATACTGTGTATATTTATTATTTTATATATATATATATATATATATATATATATATATATATATACACACACACACACACACACACATACATACACGTAAATATTTCTTAAATATATACATGTATGTGTGTGTATTTATATATACATAATATACACAGTACACACACATATGTTATGTAAACAAACTTTTATTTTGGATGTGATTAATCGTTTGACAGCACTGATCTAAAGGACATGCATCCATTTAAAACTACTGTGTGATAAAACTGTTTTCCTGCAACTCATGTTAGATTTCAAAACATGTGATAAGTGTATCTGTCACATTGAAAAAATGTGAAGTCAAATGTTGTAACTTAAATGGAAAAAAGAAACTAAAATGAAAAGAAAAAAAAAAACCCAGAGAGTGCACATACGCACGTTTGTTTGGAAACAGCTCCGCTCTGTGGTTATTACAGTGACTGCAGTTCAAGCCACCTTGGAGTTTACAGCACAGATAAACAGATGTGTTAATGCAAGATTTATTAACTCATGCAAATGCCAATGTTAGAACACAAATAAAGGAGCAATACAATAAATACCAGTAGATTTTTTTTTTCAGATCTATTCATTTAAAAAAGTAACAGGAAACAAAACTTGCATGTAGCAGCGATGCATGTCTCTTCAATTATTCAAAACAACAGAACTAATTACAAAACTCCCATTGTTGCTTATTTGCAGGGCTCCTTAATAATCTGGTTCTGTTTTTTCACCAGTGTGGCTAACATGGACATGAAGTTTGGCTTCTGTGCGGCAGGTTTTGTATCACCAGAGGCAGAGACTTTCTTCTGGTTCCCTCGTTTAATCTTAGGCTTCACGCTGACGAGATCTGTGGGCGTCCTGAACCCATCCGAATCCTCAGACAACTTTTCCTGCTGCTCATTCTGGAAACCTTTCTGGGCTTCACAAATCTCTCCATGTTCATGCTGCTGCCGAGGGCTTTTCCTTTGTTCTGTAGTTTCCACAGCAACAGTTTCAGTCGTGTCATCAAACTTCAGCACCCGCCGTGTTCCGTCTATGCCGTCAGACACTTCCTGCTTGTTCAATTTGCCCCGGACATTAGTCCTCCTCTGTTTGCTGGAGGCATCTGAGTTCTGCTTGAGATCCGCATTTAATCCTGAAATCTGCTCATCTACAAGCAGTCTGTCCTCCTGTGTCACACTGACACTGAGGTTGAGTGGAGAAAGCTGCTGAGATAATGTGTCGTTTATGGAAGAAGACTTTCTTTTCATCGCAGAGTTCCACCCTCCAACAGGTGGCCAGACCACAGCTCGCGGCCTCTTACGATGCCGTGGCTTCGCTTTGGTAATAGACAGGCCAGTCTGAATGGAGTTTAGATACTTGCAGCGACGCAAACTCCTAAACATATGCACACAAAATGACTTTAAATACTTGGGTATTTACATCTTTCTTTGAATATTATCATTGTAAGTTACATTGTGCTCACATAAAAACAGAAAAAGTTTACTGTTTTTACTGTATGTTTCATCAAATAAATGCAGTCTTGGTGAGCATAAGAGACTTCATTCAAAGACTTAAAAAAATCTTACTCCAAACTTTTGAACGGTAGTGTATATACTGTATTAATTTATTCAAAAAATAAATTAAATTACTTTTAATAAAAAATTCTAAATAATACTACTAATAATAATCAACAAAATCAACAATCATATATTATAGATGTTATATTACAATAGTATTCAAGCAGGCTGGGTTATAAAAACACAAAATGAATGGAAAATGGAGTCCACCATCACTGAAGTGGACCACAAAAGCTGGGTTTCCATCCAAACGTAAAGCGAATCTTTTCAAAATTAAAAACAAAAAAACAAATGCGAATTAGGTGCGTTTCCATCAAGCTGTTCGAGTGGATGACGGTAACATTGGTAACCTAGTAACCAACAGTAATTAAAACACCATCAGTGGAAACAGACGATTAGTCACATGGGTTTAATGTTCGCTATGTCAGGATTTATTCAGCAAATGCGTTTCCATCTTCCATTATTCACATCAACTCTTTTTTTTGCACAAGTCAAAAACCACCTCAAGCGAGCCTAAACTATTTTGCGAATTAAAGGATTTTTTTTTCTTTCGAAATATGCCGTTTCCATCACTCGTTTCTGATGCGATACTTCAAAATGCGCAGGGTGATGGAAACAGCTAATGAGATCTTAGCCCATTTTCAAGATCAGGGGCAGTTTGTGTAAAGAAAAGTTTGGGTCTGAGTTTGTTTCTTTACAGGTTCCTGTTTGGAAGTGTGCTAATCTTGCAACACTTATCAGTTGATTCTGATAATAAATGACATATTAACTCACCTCTGCTGAAACACATGAGGTCTGGAGCAGTTCACTTGATTTCTGTTGATGGCTGCAAAATCTGAGCCTTGTGCTGACAGCTTCCTGATGCGAGTCAGGCTTGCCCACAATAATCTGAAGGTCAACATTCACACAATTCACATTCAATCTAATTAACTTAAAAAACTTAACTTATTAAAAGAGGTAATTCACCACTGGCAAGATGGGCTTTTAATAAAACCTGGCTGTCTACGCAGCAGAAAGACAATCAATATGACTAGAGAAAACAGAAAAGGTGCTGTGGTGTTCTGCTTAGGCAAAAAGGTAGGGACACCTCAACGATTTCGTCTTGTATGACAATGAATGACTTAGGACATTTCTCATCCATTCTCTATAATGTAAATAGTCTTTAAAGGATTAGTTCAGAATTAAAGTTTCCTGATAATTTACTCACCCCCATGTCATCCAAGATGTTTATGTCTTTCTTTCTTCAGTCAAAAAGAAATTAAAGTTTTTGAGGAAAACATTCAAGGATTTTTCTCCATATAGTGGACTTCACTGGGATACAATGGGTTGAAGGTCCAAATTGCCGTTTCAATGCAGCTTAAAAGGGCTCTACACAATCCCAGCTGAGAAATAAGAGTCTTATCTAGCAAAACGATGTCATTTTCTAAAAAAAAAAAAAAATATATATATATATATACTTTTTAACACAAATGCTCATCTTGCACTGCTCTGCAATGCGCCAAGCATTACGTAATCACGTTGGAAAGGTCACGCGTGACATAGGTGGAAGTACCGAGCAAGTGTTTTCAAAGCGAACATGCAAAGACTAAGTCAAACGACCTTTACAAATAAAAAAAAAGATAAAACAACGATGTCGGACAATTTTGAAGTTGGAGGAGAAAATGAGATGTTTTTCTCCCTACCGTGGTACTTCCACCTACGTCATGCATGACATTTCCAATGTGATTACGTAATGTGCGGCACATCGCAGAGTTAGCGCAAGATGAGCATGTGGTTAAAAAGTATTTTTTATTTATTTTTAGAAAATCACCAATCGTTCCGCTAGACAAGACCCTTATTCCTCATCTAGGATCATGTAGAGCCCTTTGACGCTGCAGTGAAACTGCAATTTGGACCTTCAGCCCGTTGGTAACTGCTGAAGTCCACTATATGGAGAAAAATCCTGGAATGTTTTCCTCAAAAACCTTAATTTATTTTCAACTGAAGAAAGAAAGACAAACATCTTGGATGACATGGGGGTGAGTAAATTATAAGGAAATTTTAATTCTGAAGTGAACTAATCCTTTAACTGTCTGCTTGTTGAGTCTTTTAGATGTTAAAATCCCATAGTCATTGTTGTGGGAAAACCCAAAACCGGGCTTTTTATAATAAACATTCCAATGTGATATTCATTTAAAACATAACATACCCCTTCTCCCGATGACGGTGTCTCTGAGGGTGCCACTTCTTAAGCAGAATCCACTCATCACAAGATAAAGATGCTGGATCTAATATACCAATAAAAAGCATTTTTTGGTAACACAATAACAGGCACTTTATATTACACATTGATCTAATTTCTATAAACGGCACATCCAAAATGCTTACTCCTATCTCTGCTTTTCTTTTTTGGGGTTGGCTGTCTTCTCATCTTGGTGAAAAGACTCTCACATTCTTTGCATCTTACGGTAACAACAGGACCACAGGGCGAGCTGGGACCCGATTCCACCATGAGATCAGTACTGGATTCGTCCAATACAGACTCTCCTCGAGACTCAACAGGGCTTCTAGGCCTCAGCTCGGAGTCAGAAGTGTTAGCCATCAACCTGAGTTTACCTAGAGTGTCCTCAGCCATTGCACCAGGAGCCAGGGAGATCTTCTGAACAGTTCCATATGGTGGTTCCACAATGGAAAGCGGCCTCTGATCTTCTTTACTCAATCGGCATGATGCACCAGTTCTACTCTTCTTTATTGGACGCTTCATATCAATAACAGACACATGGTCTTTTATTTCTTCAACTCTGTCTGATTGGCTAGAGTCAGTGTCACTCAACACCACAGAGATGTTTTCAGAGACCTTATGTTCTCGCTGTTCCTGTCGACCTCTCTGGACTGTTTTCCCCCGCAGTTTCATAGAGTCATCTTTACTCAATCGGCATGATGCACCAGCTCTACTCTTCTTTATTGGATACTTCATATCATGAATAACAGATGCATGGTCTTTTATTTCTTTAACACTGTCTGACTGGCTAGAGTCAGTGTCACTCAACACCACAGAGATGCTTTTGGAGACCTTCACATGTTCTCGCTGTTGCTGTTGCTGTCGAGCTCTCTGGACTGTTTTGCCCCGCAGTTTCATACAGTCATCTTTACTCAATAGGCATGATGCACCAGCTCTCCTCTTCTTTATTGGACGCTTCATATCATGAATAACAGATGCATGGTCTTTTATTTCTTTAACACTGTCTAACTGGCTAGAGTCAGTGTCACACAACATGGAGACCTTCACATGTTCTCGCTGCTGCTGTCGAGCTCTCTGGACTGATTTGCGCCGCAGTTTCATAGAGACAGATTTGATAGTGACCTCACTGAGACCCAAGATATTCACCTGTGATATTAAAAAGTAAAATCAAATAACATTTTAACAAACAACAACATATACTGACATAATATATAAGTTACTAATGTTAAACCTCTTCTAGATAATAGTTTCAGACTGGTTAGGGTGATTTCTACCTCACTGTAGCATCCTGACTCTTGTCTTTGAGGAAAGTTAGTGAGGTAGTAGTAGCATGCCCTGAAAACAATAGCCATCAGTGACTAAAACACAGTTTGTTTTATGACTAACGTGACTACAGATCCAAACAACATAAAAGTAGCACGTTTGATTGACTTTTGGATGGCCCAGTAGATTGTTGGGAAACATCTTACTTGTACATACAGTAAAATGTACTTAAAATATCTTAATTTACGTAATAATTGTACGTGTAATCTTTAAATAAAGCACTAAATCACCTCATAAATAAAATATTTTCGCAGATCCACCCAAAACTCTCAATAAAACCTTTTATTTGTACTCTGTTCTCGTTTTGGTTTACTTGTTTCGTGAAGCTTTAGTGCTAGTTTAATAACGATTAGAATTACAATGAAAATCTAACACATTTCTTACTCTCTCTCGAAATGTCGATATTCCTTTTGTTCTAACATGTCCATCGCTTTAAAATCGAGTTCCTAGAGGATCCATCCCAAGCGAAAACGCAGTTTTTATGTTTACCTCAGAAGAACCGCAAGGCTGTTCGCGCGCGACCTGTCATCATCAACCGGAAACTGCAGTTCAACGAGTTTGGCCATAAGAGGGCGCTGCAGTCTATATTTAAATGATGATGGCTTGCAAAATAAGGTATTCAATTCACATACTGCTTAGCTTTTTAAGATAAGATTTTTAAAATTACTGTAAACGTTTACTCTTAACTTCGTATATTCCTAATTACTTTAAAAAGTGTCCAACGATTCATTAGCATATTCTTAAACGTTATAACTAGAAAATCCACAACATAAAAGCCATGGTTAATTAGATACAATTAGATTTTATTTGTCTGTGGTTACACAAATTCTTAATGGGGGCTAAAATACAGTACTTCCCGTCAAAAGTAGTAATTATACGTAAATATAAAGAGAAACAAGACAAAATGTAAAAATCAATTGGCCAAACACAAATGTCTCAATTGTCAATATCCATGAAGAAGAAAACTTCAAATGCCCTTTTGCTTTTCAAATGTCACAGATCAGAACGTACTACAAAACCTAAAATATTTTTCCCTAATCTAATTGCTTAATCCATCTTAATTTTCTCCATTAACTGTCCCCAATAAAATGAATGAAAATACATTTCTGATATCAACCTATGTATTAACCAGTTTTCTGCTCACTAAATAATAATTCAAATACCTTATTTGGCATGTTACCTGTACAAAAAAAAAAAAAAAAAAAAAAATACAAGTTTGATTTGCACATGCTTGGCTTTAGCATGAGTTAGAAAAATGCTGCATTTTTCATGCAAAGAACAGACTATGATTCATTTTTCACAAGATTTTTAGAGGCATTACATTTTGTATTGCCTGTATGTTCACTGTATGTTTCTTTGAATAAGAAGCACCTGTTAAATAACACATTACAGAGTAATTTTATAATGTAATAACAATCTATAAGATATTGTTTGTAGGAAAACACAAATCTCAAAGCTTACAGTAATACAACACAGTGTTTTCTTTAACTAGAGTACAGATCACCGGACCTTTAAGTGACCTATATAGACATACAATTTAAGCTTCAATTTAAATTAAATAAAACACATTTCTATGAACATAAAATGATAAATGATTTAAATTTAGTTAGCTATCCAACCAAAAAAACTAAAAAAAAAAGATAATTAAAATCACGTAAAGATTTAAACCATCACGTAATTGTTAAAATTCATTATATATTAATTATTTTAGAGTTATTTGCAGTTTACAGTTCTTAAATAAAATTGTATACTTCACACACAGAACAGCACAGTGGTCCATTAGCTGCAGTCTGTTAGCTTCACAACATATCATGTGGTATTTCAGTGGCTTCCCTGTCCTTTGCTACTGAACTGAGGTCAACTGAATTTTTTCACTGTTAGATTTAATGAAACTGGTCATAGATCAGTCCTGAAGGTCACAGATTTTCTGGGAACCGCAGTCGTTACTGCATTAGACAGCTGCTGCTTGGCAGGAAGTCTTGAACATATGTGACCACAGCCTTGGAAAGGTAAGTCATTGTACCATAGCTGCCGCTAGGAGCACTGTCATAAAAGAAGTTGCAGATTCCTGTGGCAGGATCTTTCTCCAAGAAATACTCATTGGCCCCGTTGGATCTCTGCAATAAAAACACATATGCAACAGTGTCCAGATTGTGCAAAGCTGGAATCTAGACAAAAGAAACTTGGGTAAATTTGGTTTTATATTCGCACATTCGGACTTCCGCATAGGCTACAATAACTTTGTACACTACATTGGACATTCAGTGGACGTTCGCAAGTAAGTATGCCATTAAAATAATACTTGCCCATTTTGATCGATTGTGAAAAATGTTGTAGGGTTACAATCGTTGGTTGTAAATATCGTGTCGCTGTTTAGAATTTGCAAACATTAACTTTATTGCACATTATTAGAACGTTCTTAAACGCGGAAGTCCGAATGTGCGAATATAAAACCAACTTTACCCAAGTACAAAATAAGGCCACTTTGACGAAGCTAAATATAAGAGTTTCGATTTGTTTAATGTTTTTCGTCAGTAAATAATTGCCATTTTATTATATTATTATTATATTATGCCCTTTTTCGAAGTCTTGATTTTGTTTTTGGGGTCTACTAGAATAGGTTTTTCATGCTTGAATGTTCCAAAAACATTTTTCACATATTTTATATTGTTGCAGCACCTCTCTTCCCAGTCTGTCAGCAACTCTCTGTTTAGTTTTGGTCTCTATGAAGCACCTACTTCCGAAACGCACAATGTGCTCTGATTGGTCAGCTGGACCAGTGTGTTGTGATTGGTCAACCGCTTTGAGCATGTTTCGGAAATTGGTCACGTGGTCACCCTTACCATAACTGTCCCTGCGTCCCAATGTCCATACTATCCATCCTAAATAGTATGTGAGATTAAAATAAGTGTGTCCCAAAGCATAGTATGTTGAAAAGAGTATGTCAAAAGTCCCCGGATGGTCTACTATTTCTGGTAGATTTTCGAAGTGTGGATCCGTGCATACTATAAAGGTTAATATTGCCCACAACCCATTGCGCTTTGAATGAGGATTTGGTTCAGAACTACAAACACGGGTAAAAAGTGTAAAAAAAAAAACTATAAAACATGGCGGATATGAGCGACCGACGGTGAGAGGTTTAGATAAAGGTTTGAGTGAATAATAATCAGTTTAACCTGATAAAAAATATTTATTTAATGTTATCCATGCTATATTTCATCTGCAGTAACAATGTGGACTTTTATAAAGATCCATTTGGCTAACTTTTAAATGCATCATTATGCAATTAATATGAGGAGAGTTCTCTGCATGAAACACCTGCAACTGCAGATCAACGTGCTACTGCATTTCTCTCCGATACGGTAGGAAATTAAATGAAATATGGAGGACTTAGGATGACTGACAGGCCAGTTTGCAGTGACAGGATGCGACAGAGAGCAAAGACACAATTGTATGACGTGATAGTATGTCCCAAAATTTGTCTACTCTTTTGCTACACACTCAAAAGTATGTAATTTTTCTTCACAAAAAGAGTACATACTTTTAGGGCGTAGTATAAGTACGCGAATTGGGATGCAGTGCAAGAGTTTCAACCAACTCAAACTGGCCTCGCCCGCTTTTTTTGCGTATGCTTTGGGCGGGAATTATTTAAATGAGTAATATTGTGACGTACGTTCCCGGAAGAAAACTCAAGACTCCATTTGGAGTGACTTTGTGCTTTGTAACTTTGCAGACCTTTTTCATGCTCAAACAGCAACATTACATATACACACTAAAAAAAGTTAAATGTACAAAGCATAATAGGACCCCTTTAACATTAATGCTATAATATAAAAAATAGTAATAATAAAGAACAAGCAGGTGTGTACATACATGTGAACATATAAAGCATATAGAGCATATAGAGCATATAAAAAAGCATGATGATACCTGATCCTGCTGAAAGAGATCATTGGCCATGTGGACAATGCGGTCGATGTGAATAATTCCACCAATACTGGGAATCTCCATGTCGGCCACAAGCATCAGCACCATAATGGCCTCCACCAGCAGCTGTCTGTACTCCGGCTGTGGGACATGATTCAGTACAGACTCCACATGCACTGCAAATTTAATCTCTCCCTCTGTCATCTACAATAATGCACACAGACAACAGACAATGTACACATGTTTATGGGTATTTAAATGAAAATTTCAGGTTAACCTTTCAATATAATATAGTATAGTAATATAAAACATACTTAAATATATAAATACCATTCAAAAGTTTGAGGTTGGTTAGATTTTTTAAATGTTTATGAAAGAAGTCTCTTACACTTACCAAATCTGCATTTATTTGATCACGTAAAAACGGTATATTATAATGTGTATGTGTGCAGAAGGCAGATGTACCTCACTGGTGGTGGAGGAAGGCAAGACGTATCCGGCAATGGAGAGGCCGTGACATTTCTGGAGAATCTTCCAGACTTTCTGGTAGAAGCCCATAGGCACCCTGTTTATGGCCCCATCTAATCTGCGTCTCCTCAGCCATTGGCCCTGGCGCTCCTCCCACTGTAGGTGTGAGTCGCCTGTACCGGTCGGAGACAGGATCCCACTGGGAGTGGAGGGGCTGCTGCATCGCTACAGACGTTCATACATTTGCATTGTCAGTATATCAAAAGATACAAAGGCAGAGCTAACAATGTGGGACGTCGGCTTTAAAGTGACAGCTCTAGTCAGCACATATAACAGTTAAAAACATGCTTCAGGTTTAGTAAGCAAGATCTAGGATAAACATAGCTAAAGATGTTATTATGTCAGCCCATGCTAAGTGAGTGAAATGACCACAACAAGACTGAATTGTGACACATATTACAAATGTTATGGCTGCAAGTTTGTCCCATTTCAACTCAGAAAACTAGTCTGAAGCACTGAAAAAAACTCAACTAAAAATTTATTGAGAACCAATAAGCAGAACACACCCCTCCAAGTTGGATTAATCTTTAGTCTTTTAAAATGACTGATGCAAAATAGTATTTGACATAGTGGAGAGCAGGGGTTAACTATGGAAGCTTGTTTTCACCACTGAATAAAAAATAAAAAAGGTAATTGTGACTTTTTATCTCACAATTCTGATCTTTTCTCGCTAATTGCGAGTTTACATCACACACTTCTGACTTTTTTTCTCAGAATTGCGTGATATAAAGTAGCAAATGTGAGATATAAAGGCAGAATTGTGAGATATAAACTCACAATTGCGAGTTATAAAGTCAAAATTGCGTGATATAAAGTTGCAATTGTGTTTTTCTCAGAATTGTTTATATCTCGCGATTCTGATTTTTTAACTTGTGATTACGACTATATCACACAATTCTGACTTTATAACGCAATTGCAACTTTATATCATGCAATTTTGACTTTGTAACTCGCAATTGCCTGTTATAAAGTCAGAATTGCATGATATAAAGTCGCAATTGCGAGTTATAAAGCGACTTCTGCGACTTTTTCTAAGAATAACAAGTTTATGTCTTGCAATTCTGACTTTATAACACAATTGAGAGTTATAGTTAGAATTGTGAGTTATAAAGTCAGAATTATGAGGTATAAACTCACAATTCTGAGAAAAAAAAGTCAAAGTTGCAAGTTTATATCTCGCAATTCTGACTTTATTTCTTGCAAATGCGAGTTTATATCTCGCAATTCTGACATTATACATCGCAATTGCGAGTTTATATTTCACAATTCTGAGAAAAGAAGTAAGAACTGTGAGATAAAAAGTCGCAATTACCTTTTTTATTTTTTTATTCGGTGGCGGAAACAAGCTTCAATAGATAACAGAGGGTTTTGGTAGGTTTTTTGCGAGTTACCGTGGAACGAGGGGATGTGAAATTACTGCTGATGGAATGACTGCAGGTAAAGATCTATGAGGATAAAAGCAGAATATACAAACATTTAAAATGAACATAAGAATGGAAAGTATTTCAGACGAATGAACATTTGAGGCATCAGACAGAGAGGCTTACAGTCAAAAAGATGCTTCAAGATGTGTATGATACGGGCAAACTGAACATTACTCAGAAGTTTCATGGTTCGACAAATGTGTTGTGACATCAAGCTACTCTAAAATATTAGCACAGCATGCCTGAAGAAAACAATTTTACAAACTCAACCCACGCTTATGGGTCTGGAGTCATCGAGCTGAAAACAAAATAATATAAATGTTATTTAATGTACACTAGTAAAGAAATCTGTTTATAACATCTTAAATGACACGGTAAATATATCATAATATATGAAATATAAAAACACATTTCTCCTCTTTCACTCCACCTGTTTGATTTCAGTCTTGAGTTTTCTGATGCCTGTGCGCTCGGTCTTGGTGGCCCCCGTGTGTCCGAGCTCATGGATGGAGATGGCAGGACTGGTAGCTGAAGACTGAATCGGACGCACTTTCACACAACACAGGGAAATTATTAAAGACCATAACAGACCAGCAGAAATATTTGCTGGAGTAAATAGCATGAAAACTACGGTGGATTATTACTCACTGCTCCTCTCTACACCAAACTCTTTCCCGCTCAGGATGTGATGTAAGAGATTCTTCATTTCAAATGGACTGAGGCTCATCAGGCTCTCTGATGCCTCCTCACCTGTAAAGATCACATGGACAGATTCTTTGCAGTGAATGTAAGTGGATGAAAAGATTTCCATTGTCTCATTGGTTGTACCTGAGCAGTGTAGACTGCGAGCAAGTTCTGTAGCCATCACTTGCATGATGAGCCCGATGCGCAGACGCAGCATATCTCCGAATAGAGATGGCTGAGAGCGCACATACATGGCAAGATACACCATGATCTCCTGAATTCAGAAGTTTAATAAGTGAATTGAGTGTGATAAAGTGTTGAGTGGAAAAAATAAGAAGATCACTTTAAGGCTTAAAATTAGGACTACCTGTGTGAGCACTGCAATGCTGATGTCTTGTCCGCTGGCCTCATAGATCAGGCTAATCAGTTCCTCGGGAGGAAGAGGACTACAAATAAGAGAATTGGTTAAGTAATATGATAATGTTAAAACTATTTAAAAAGAAACATCTAAAATGACTATAGGCAACTAAAGTCACTCACACTGTGATGACCTTCTCTCTGGGCTCGGGAGGAAGACCCACTGTTAGCTGTTTATGATGGGAGATCAGATCTGTGCAGGCCTGTGTGCATACAGACAAACAAACAAAATTATTAGAGGCAAAATTGTTGGTTATGGAAATAATGCAATTGATGATCAAACTGATATAAATATTTTTTACACCTTTAGATTATTTTGGTTTTATTTATGTTTTATAAATCTAATAATTTATATTTTATGATGGATTTTCATAGTTAAGATTAGAATTTGAGTCTGGAAAATGATGAATAAATGAAGGGAAAAGTTTCCAAGACAGTTTTAAAATCTGACATTCACATTCATTACTGTTGAAAAGTTTGGAATTAATATGTTTTTTTTTTTAAAGCAAGAAAGATGAATACAGTAAAATGACAGTAAAGACATTTATAATGTAACAAAAGATTTCTATTCCAATAAATGTAGTTCTTTTGAACTTTCTATTTATCAAATAATCCTGAAAAAATGTATCATGGTTTCCAAAATTTAAAGCAGCACAACCATTTTCAACATTGATAATAATAAGAAATGTTTCTTAAGCACCAAATCAGCATATTAGAATGATTTCTGAAGGATCACATGACGCTGAAGACTGGAGTAAAGATGCTGAAAATTCAGCTTTGCCATAATAGGAATAAATTAGATAAAATATATTAAAATAGTTGTAATAATATTTCAAAGTATTACTGTTTTTACTGTATTTTTTATCAAATAAATGCAGCCTTGGTGAGAATAAGAAACTTCTTTCAAAAACATGTAAAAATCTTACCAATCCCAAACTTTTCAATGGTAGTGTAACAAATATACATTATATATTATTATTATTTTTTTTTTTATCAACCCGTGAAACATAATGTAATCCTAATTGACAAAAACGTATTGATTGACATGAGGTCTCACTTCAGCAAGGACTTCCACCCTCTTCTTCAGTATGCCTGAGATGTAGCGGATGAGGCCCCATTCCTTACACGCTCCTGCCCGAACATAAAGCTCCTCAAGAAGAGAGCGAACCGTCGCCTCACCTTGTCCTGACAGATTTACCACCCAATCCGGACCCCTAAACACACACAAAAAGACCAGGAAGAGAGCACTTTAATGAGTGATTTCAATTAAAATGGCTGTGTTAAATAACAAATTATTAGAATGGATATGTGCAGATGATGTGTATGGATGGTCTCACTTCATAGCATAGAGGACATAGAGGATATCTGCCTGGTCCTGAAGGGTTGGACAATGCTTTAGCTGATCGACCAGATAAGCAAAGTCTGTGTTCCCATGAGAATCATGTGGCAAGTGCAGGTTAACACTATCAGCCTACAGTTTTTGCAGACAAAACCGTTACCACACATATGTCATACAAATGCATTCATTTCATTCTCCTCACTTTATGTTTGCTGGAGTGTGTGGACTTGCCTTGGTGTGATGAGTAACATTGTGCTGAGCAACATCCAGCAGGTTCAGAGACTTCCTGTGTTTGCTCATGATGGGGGCAACAGGCAAATACATGGAAGACTCTGAAAAACACATCATATAATGAGATGGCTAGCCGTCCTCTAAAAGAAAGCATGAAATCAACTTTACAATTAAAGATCGACCTTGAGGGCTTACTAGGCATGTTGCGGCCCTGAACCTGGGCCATGAAAGAAAGAATGTCCCTGGTGGTGTGTTCAGCACTGAAAACATGGTGCTGCCCCCTCTGGATGGGAGGTAGATGGCATTTTGTGGCAGTGCTGTGCAACAGATCTGTGAGATACTGATCAAACATGTCTCCTGAACCTCCTGCAAGAAATAAATTATAAATAAATAAATTAAATACTAAAAAATAAAAAGTGCATTTAGGCATCACAACATTATAATGTACAGTATGAAAAATGGATATTCACTTTGAGATTTGCTAAAGATTACATTTATCAGTGGTAAATTCTTAAATTATTGTTAAATTTATTCATTTTTTTAAAGATTAACTTTTGAGCTAACTTGTGATTATCTAAGTGAGCTTATGGGTAAAGTGTAAAAATAAATGTTTTAAAATGATCTAAAGTCAGTAGATAACCGATATACAGTGTATTATTTATATACTACTATAGTATTATTTATTGATATTTTGAATTAGCTTTTATTTTATAGTTTTTAGTTTATTTTTTTGCCATTTTTGTTATGTGCTTTTGTCATTTTTATTAGTTTTTTTTATTTTAATATTTTCTATTTAGCTTTTATTTATATTTATTAAAGTTGAAGTTTTATTCATTTAATTTGCCAAAGCAACAATTCAGATTTTTTATAATTTTTTTAAGTTTGTTTTTTTTAAGTTTATGCTAAAATAAAATATAATATGTAATATTATATTTTATTTTAGGTTGCACTTTATTTTTAAGGTGAAGTAGTTACATTGTACTTACTCAAATAAGTACTGAGCAATTTTAATTAACTACATGTGCTTACTATAGAGTAACAGTTAGGAGTAGTGTTTGGTTTAGGTCAGGGCTCGTCAACTGGCGGCCCGCGGGCCAAATCCAGCCCGCCAATCATCTTCATCCGGCCCGGGGCACCTCAATCTCCCTTCTCCTCTTTTCTTGGCCGTGCGGCTAAATTTGGTTAGATACGTGGCCGCAGTGGCCTCTGAGAAACCTCTGAGAAACCTGAGAAACGTTTCCATGTGAATATTTCAGCAGTTATTATGCGTGTCCCGTATTTCTGTCGACTTTCTTTTCCGTGAATTGGCCAAACGCGCTTGCATAATGGTCTGAAACGATTTGGATTCGTTCGGACTGCTCTGTCACTGAATCATCTGTAGTTGTTTCTTGGTCAGTAACAACAAATACAGAACAAATAGCGCTGTTTTCAGGTGTTTCACTAGTTTACTTTGAACTATGCAGCACGGCCCAAAACGGAATGAAAGCTTAAAGGAGATGCGCGTTTATTCCCGGTCACCATTATTAAACAGCGTTGTGACATCATGTGAGATTAGCGTTTCAAATCGACACACACCTTTCAGTTACAAACTACAAATCACTTGAAGATTAAACTAGTTTTAAATCAGATGAAACAGCCAACATTCCCAACAAGACTGATGAGGAAAATAGGAGAAACATGCCATGAATGAAGATAGAAGACTTAAAATCCCAAAATCACCACCCTTAAAATTTATATTGAAAACTATATATATATATATTTATATATATTTTTTTTTTTTTCTTCTTCTTACCTCGGCAATAAATTACAAAAAAGCAATTCATCTTGCTTCGTGAATCTTTCTAATACAACGGCTGAGGAAGTGACAGCAAATTTCACATCATTCTCTCTTATGACAACTTTGTAATCAGTCTCTAGATATTTTTCCCTTTTGGAAAAGTCATGGAAATTCAATCACTGATTTTTTTTCTTTTGCTATTGGAGCAAATGGGAAAACAAAAATGATATTTGCTGTCGTCTCCCGTTCACTACTATGATAAAAGAGGCCATAACAACACTGCTGATATGGTAGATATATTGTGTATCCCAATGAAAGACCATCAGCTTGACCCGCACTAACCAGCAAAATCCAACCTTGATCCAACATCAATTAACTAAGCTGGTCTTTTCAGCAAGGTATTGATATATTTTTGGGGACAGATTATTTCCAAAGCAGCTGTGTGTGATTCAGTAGGGATACCTGAGGGCCCAAAACTCTCTTCTTCCTCTTCCTCCTCATCCTCCTCTAGCAGATTCTCTTCAGAGTCTGCGTCCAAGAAGCTGAGTTGGGTGTGGAAGGAGGTGATGAGGAACGAGGAGAGGTTTGCCATCTGGACCCTAAAGAGCAAAGAGATTTGAAATTAACCACATTTGTGCCTTATACATCATACAATACATATTTCTTTTTATTATTATTATTGTCACAAATTGTCTGACCTTGCACCCGCAAAGTAGCCATCTTGAAGCTTCCGCAAGGTGGATAGAATACAGGGGTCAATACTGTCACCATCTTCAACTGGACCAATAACAGAAACAAAGAAACTGTTAATATTATTTTTTGCAGATTGCATCAATATGTTCTGAGGAGAAGCAAGAAGAAGTTTTACCCAGCATGCTCTGTGTGATAGGGAATGTAAGGGTAGGTCTTCCAGTCATCCGCCAGCAGGAAGAGAGGTAGGCAAGCTCTGTCCGCAACATCTCTACAATCATCTGGTTATCCAAGGCCAAATAGAAGTGATGCTGGTCAATGAACTATGAGAGAAAAAAAACATAGTTATATTGATTTTATTAGACTTTACAGTATATGCATATATTTGCAGTCTAACTTCCTGCCATGTGAGATCATTTTTATTTACCTGTGGAGTGAATGTGTAAGTACCATTTCTGATCTCATAAAACTTTGAAGTCCCCAGGACACCGATGTGCCTGTATGGTCGCCCGCTCAAATTTAGTTTTTTATAGTTACCTGTGCAATGGAGAAAGGAATTTAATTTTGTATCCTAGAACCTTAAAGGCCTTCTTCTTACTGCAATTTTACAGATGTAGCCATTTACTCCGTTTAGCTTTGTCCTGTTAGTCACGGTAGATCTGAGCACTTACCCAATTTCACATAAATGTGGCTCAGGATGCGAGCTGGCATGACCCGGATGGGCGAAACATCAGAGACCGTCTGAACCTCAATCCCATGATCCCTCAGCAGCTGCTGGATCTGCACTGACTCAGCCACTACACTCACTAAACACAACAAATAGAGCTGCTAGCAAAAGGTCAATTTTCTCTGTTCAGCAAATTATAGTGTCAAGATTCAAATTCAAAATTGAGTTTCAAGTAATGAACTGAATCCGCTTCAGCCCAAAGCAACCAGCTGGGTCATTCCTACTATGTGGCAGATTCTCATATCCCCTAATATAAAATATAAAATGTTAATAAAATATTAAGCTCACATATTTTATTGATGGAAATCATATGATAAAGTTATCTATTATATCATAATCATAGTAGTGTATATTTATTATATAGTTTGTTATATATGTTTAACATGAAAAACAACAGGATAAACATATGTATTAGCAATGAATTCGATGATAATTGTTTTGTCCCACTCAAACACAGTGATCATTGTTCACTTTGTTAGATATCATAGAAATCGGTATGATAATATCATCATTTAAAAAGTTAATTAATTCTCATGTGAGCTGTCACTCCCTTACTGAGCAACCTTTGCCCTTTATCTCTTTATTTCCTTTATATCTTGTATCACTTCATATCTTGTTAATTTTGTTGTAAAACTATCAAATTATACTGGAATTAAAAAACCAAAAGGGCCTGAGCTTAACCAAAACATATTTCTAAAAATCTTGCATATACTATTCCCCTAAATTACAGTTAAGATTAAAAGGTAATAACAGGTACAAAATTTAAGATATTGTACAAATAGGTCTGTGTCTTGCATTACTGTCTATATTCCTTATAAAATAGGAAATAATATTCACAAACCTTGCACAACAACATCTGGCTTGAATTCTTTAGAAAATCGCCTATTAAGAGGATCAATCTCTCCCGGGGCCAGAAATCCCTGATAAAAAAGAATAATTTGTCAAATAATAGTAAAAGTAGCAGAACAGATAAAACATAAAGGACTGCACAAGAAACACTGAGATAAATATCTAGATGACACAGACTGATAGATCCCTTACATATAATCTGCAAGCTATCACACCACTACCACATGGCAAGCTGATTGACCTCTACTGATTCAGCAGCCAAATGAGATTGCTTGCTCAACATTCAAATAGTCTGGTTCAGTGTTTGATGTAAGCTGGTCCTGCAGCACGCTATCAGAGTTCCTCTGAAACCCTCCACCTCCCCCAGCTCCACCTGTCTAGATCTGCCTGGGAATTATGTATGTCTATTCATGCAGCAGCATCATATCTTACATGCTCACAGCAGAGTGTCTGTGTATCTAATGGCAGTAGCAAGCCCATTCTTGCTCTGCAGCAGCAGCATGCATAGCAGGTCTAGTCCACAGAGACCAAATACATTAACATATTTATTACCATACCAAAACTACTCTATTTTGACATTTCACATGTGCACTTAATCAACAAAGATACCAAAGGTAACCCTTCAACATTTGACATGATATCAAATAAATTACATATAACATGTTTAATATGAAAGCGGATCCTGTCTTTCCAGGCTTCAGTACCTCAACCAGCAGACAGCCCAGGATATACAGTGACTGGCCCCACATATGCGGGAGCTGACCAGCGGCCACACGCTCCACAGAGTGAGGATTCCTGTACTCCTCCTCAACCTGAACAAGAAACAAACACACAGATGAGCAACAGATTAAAACAATTTACCCACAATTGTTTCTTTGTCACAGTAACTGACCAAACACTCGTTCATCTTGAATTACTTTTCAGAACCGGCATACTTTAGTATAGATTTAATGTACAATTGCATAAATAAATGTGTATGACAGCTCAGTATGATAAATGATAAATTGTTGCAGATGAAATTCAGACATTTATGAAATGTTCATGGCCCTGATCTGAGTAACTAAACTAGTTCTAAACAGTTTAAACTCACTTTGTCAGCAGGTACAGCGTAGAGTTCAGGCACCAGACGAATCCCGTGTTTGCCCCTGATCAAAACTCCATCAAGAGCCTCCCTGTATTCCTGCACCTGTGAAGAATGACACAGCCGTCAATCATTACTACATGCAGCCTTCATGTGGCCATAGTTCTCATTTGTTAGATTTACTACAGCTGCTTTCAGAATACAGGTGAGTATTTACAGGATAGCCTGTTCATACCTGCTCATGTTCCTCATTGAAGATGCCATCAAGTATAAGGTATGTCCAAAACACTGGCCATTCACATTCAATGTTTTCAAAGAGCTTCAGCTCAGCTGGATCATAATGAAGTCGAGTGGGGTCCTATAACAACCATAAAAATATAGAATGCATGCAGTCACATTAATAGAGAACTAGCCACAAAACACTTATTTTGTGTAAAATCTGCTTACCTCTTTTGGGGTCCTGTATCCATCTCGGATAAATCGACAACAGCCGTACCGTCCCTAAAATTATTAAAATATGCTTAAACATGTAATAAATAAATAGCAACCACAGTTGAAAACTACAGAGCCAGAAATTTTCAAGTTCGTTCTCTTTCACGTTTTTTTTTAATAATATATGTGTGTGTCATGGGTAATTCCATCTCAAGTGGTCCAAAAATCGAAAAGTTGGTTGCATGACCATTTTTAAATTTAAAGAATTGCACTCTCTCACACATTCTCGCCCCCATAAAAAATTAAGATATGTTTTAAATGAACAGGTGAAATGTTCTACATGTACACTGTACTAACTAAGGTACCCCCCAAAAAAATATTAAAGCTGAGACTTAAATCCTTCCCATTATAAACTGAGCCTAAATGTGGAACCCTGAGCAATCTTCAATAAAAATGGTCCATTAGATCACTTAAGATGGATTGACCCACATAGCCTTTTCCCTGACGCCACAGTACCTGCAGCTTGGTGATAATTTCACCCTTGGTGATGTTGGCCAGATCTGCATCCTCCACCGCAAATGCAGGAAAGGAGATCACAGAGAGCAGACCAGCATCTATCTCTTTAGAGGTGGAAGCTCGAGGCAGCATGGAGCACAAGATAGACTTAAAACACAATGAGAAACAAGATGTTTGACTTTGGAAATCTTATTGATTGGAGAGACCATTTTAATGTGAATCATTTACTTAAATTCTTAAGAATAAACCTGGGCTGCATCGTAAACCTAAGTTGATCATAGGGTGTGTTCACACTTGTCATGTTTGGTTCGATTAAAACGAACCCTGGTGCGATTGCTCTGTTAGCGCAGTTCATTTGAACATATGTGAACGCTGCAATCCGGACCCTGATGCGCACCAAACAAGTGGACCGAGACCGCTGAAAAGATGGGTCTTGGTCCGCTTCCAAACGAACTCTGGTGTGGTTTGAATGATATATGAACACAACACGGACCAAAGACATGTAAACGAACCAAAAACAGGAAGATTAGACCCTAAAAAGGACAGAATCCTCACGCATATCATTTTTTCTCATCATAGTTGCGAGTTTGCCCATCACAGGCATCAGATGCGCTTCTCCACGCAGCAGATCGTGTGTGTGTGTGACGGAGGGATTCTAGCCGCTGTTTTGACTCCTTTACACATTTTATAAGCTCATCACGAGTTCCCAGCTGGCCAAAATACCATCATATGCAGGCTACGCACACACAACAAGCACATTTATCTCATCACACAGCATTGTTTTGGATGTTCAGTAAGTTCCGTCTCAAAATAGGCAATACGTCATAAAATCCGACCAATCAGCTTGTATCCCTATGCCTTTTGGTTTGGTATCTTTTGGTTCGGTGATAAAATTGCCAGTCTGAATGCTAATCGGACCAGGACTAAATGTTTTTGGGGTTTTTTGGTCCGGACCAAACAAACTGAACTACAAGTGTGAACGCACCCATAGAGATCATTATTGCCAGTGGTTTCTATGATCTACTTAGACATAACGGCACTCTTGGGAGACGCAGCCCTGGTCTGTAAAATAATAACCAACTAAGAAGCAGGTACAAACTCTGATTAATTTACCTGACAATGTTCTACTTCATCTGGGAGAACATGAATGACTGATTGTGGGCCTCCGTGAGCACCAAACAAGTCAAGCTCATCAATAGCCTCCAAAGCTGCCTAAAAACGTGAACAGCAAACAACATCAAAATCAACTTCTGAATGAGCAGAAAGACTAAACGAGAACAGATAACTCTCCTACCTTAGCCATTCCAACAGAGCTGCCGTTTAGTTCAGGAATTCCCTGATTCGTCTTGTCTCCTCTCTCCCACATCCCATAATCCTGCAGGGGAAAATGAACAGGACTGTGATGCCAGTTCGGCTCTGGTATATAACCTCTCGATAAACCAATGAGAACTCACAGCCACTTTGTAAGCTGCCTCAATGTAGAACACCAGGTTCTGGATAAATGCCACCTCGTCCAAGTTAGATATGATACGCAGACCTGCAATATGATTTCAACAACAATGAAATAAGAAATCCTACAGCACAACAAAAAGCACAATATAACCATCAAAAGCTAAATTTAAGTCCCCATGGAATCAAAGCATTTTGTGCATGTGTGTTAACTTTTAGACATATCTATACAGAATCTGTAGACTAGTTTTACATTTTCTGCTTTAGTTTTGGGGGAAAATCTGCAGAATTCTGTGGAATGGACTTGCTAATCTGTGCTAACTATGCTTTGCAGCTTAAAACATTTTAAATGTACCAAAGTAATTAATAATATTAATTATTTTGGTACATTTAAAAATGTTTTCAGCAGCAAAGCATGGTTAGCACAGATTAATAAACAAAGGTGTAAAAGATGTGGAAAATTTGCAAATTATAGCCATTTTAATTCTGTCATTTCTGCATACAAATTCTTCGAGGGCCTGGCTACTCCTAAAAGAGTACAAAATTAGTATTTACCACTTATACAAGTTTAACATTTATAGCCATTTCTCAAGAAAAGGGACACAATTTGATTACTATATAGTACATATTTTTGTCCAATCAAATGTTCTTTAGAAAGAAAATGCCCCTAAATATATGCATGTGACATGCAAAACCAAGTAGCAAATACTGTGATACATTTCATCCGGATTTTTAATGTTGTAATGTTTAAAAGCATAGTTCATTTAAAAATGAAAATTCTGTCATCATTTACTCACCCATGTCATTCCAAACCTCAATGTCAAGAAAGAACATATTTTGAGGAATATTGGAAAACAAGCAGTTTTGGTGACTATTGACCTCCATTGTATTGACAAAAAAACACGAAATATCTTCTTTTATGTTCCACAGATGAAAGAAAATCATACAGGTTTGGAATGAGGGTGAGTAAATGTTTGAATGCATGAATTTTCATTTTTGAGTGAACTATCTTTTTAAGGATCAATTGTTCTTCTCACCTGAAGCGGTCATCTGAGCCAGGATGAGCAGGTACAGAGATGTGGCATCGACCTGAAGGTGCCCCCACTGATCATCTCCAACCACTGTGGCACAGGTGGGTGTGTGATATTTGGCATGCAGGCAGTCCTTTGTGCTCTGTGTGTGTTTGAACTTCTCTACCTTTTCCACCTGCAGTAATATGAACATGCTTAGAGAGATGTTCGGATGTGTGCAGACATGAGCTCAATAAACAATCAATGAACTAATGTATAAAATAAAGAAAATTTTATAGCTCAAATGGATGGTTTTAGAATAACAAATGGGCATTTAATGAGTTAAATGCTGTACCTGTCTCATCATACACTGCAGCAGCCCCTGCATTAGCTTAACCACACTCTGAAAAAACAAAATGTTATTAATAACGCGAGTAGTGATTTATAGTGAGCAGCACAATATTTTGGATACGTTTATATTTATATTTACATATTTTATATATTATATTATTACAAATTAATACTTTTATTCAGCAAGGACATATTAAATTGATAAAAAAAAGACAGTAAAACTATTTACAAAATGTTACAAATGATTTCTATCCCAAATAAATGCTGTTCTTTTAACCTTTCTATTCATCAAAAAATTCTGAAAAATGTATCCTGGTTCCCACAAGCATATTAAAGGGTTAGTTCACCCAAAAATGAAAATAATGTCATTTATTACTCACCCTCATGCCACACCCGTAAGACCTTCATTCATCTTCGGAACACAAATTAAGATATTTTTGTTGAAATCCGATGGGTCAGTGAGGCCTGCAATGACATTTCCTCTCTCAAGATCCATTAATGTACTAAAAAAATATTTAAATCAGTTCATGTGAGTACAGAAATAACGACTTATATAGTGATGGCCGATTTCAAAACACTGCTTCATTAAGCATCGGAGCGTTATGAATCTTTTGTGTCGAATCATGATTCGGATCACGTGTCGCCAAACTGCTGAAATCACGTGACTTTGGCGCTCCGAACCGCTGATTTGACATAAAAGATTCATAACGCTCCGAAGCTTCCTGAAGCAGTGTTTTGAAATCGGCCATCATTATATAAGTCGTTATTTTGTTTTTTTTTGGTGCACAAAAAATATTCTTGTCGCTTTATAATATTAATATTGAACCACTGTACTCACATGAACTGATTTAAATACGTTTTTAGTACATTTATGGATCTTGAGAGAGGAAATGTCATTGCTGGCTATGCAGGCCTCACTGAGCCATCGTATTTCAACAAAAATATCTTAATTTGCGTTCCGAAGATGAACGAAGGTCTTATGGGTGTGGAACGGCATGAGGGTGAGTAATAAATGACATTATTTTCATTTTTGGGTGAACTAACCCTTTAAGCAGCACATCTGTTTTCAACATTGATAATAAGAATAAATGTTTCTTGAGCAATTTCTTGATGTTTTTAGAAATTAGCATTTTAGAATGATTTCTGAAGGATCATGTGACTCACTGGAGTAATGGCTGCTGAAAATTCAGCTTTGCATCACAGAAATTAATTACATTTTAAAATATATATATATATATAAACATTTATCTAAAATAGTAATAATATTTAACTGTTTTACATTGAAAAATGTTTCGCTTCCTTATAAACATTACAAAATCTTACCGACCCCAAACTTTTGAACATGAGTCAATCATAATAAGACTTTAAGAGCACATAATAAGGAGGTGTTACAGTCTTTGGCATGTATAGTGGAAATCATCCAACAACATGTTATACTCCACTCAACGACAATCTACTACTAAACAATGCTGCAACAGGTGGTCATGTTTTGAAGTTCTAGTCACCTGTTCGAGCTCGTAGGCTTTGGCTTTGTCCTCATCGCGGTCTGCATTCTTCCGATAAGCCATGCCAAGCCCCCACACTGCCAAGATGCTGTAAACATTATCTCTGACCCAGGCATCCTTCTGCTGCTCACTAGCTGGCAGCAGACCAGTCACTGGATTCTATATGGAGAGGTAAAACCCATCTTTATTAGTTCAAATATATAATAGTTTAAATAATTAAAAACTAGCTTGATCTGTTTGTTATGCTAATTCTTGGAGCATTGTATATATTTTACATATAGTGTTTTAAATATTAGATACCTGCTGAGAAAATGTAAAGTCATATAATAAATAATAAAAATAATCTAATATAGTTATGGTGATAACTTATTATTACTTATACAGTTGTGCATAAAGCATCAGCTCTGCTTTTAACGGAATTCACATGCTGCAGATAATACAAATATTTCCCTCACTCACAGGTTATTTAAAGGTGACCTTTGTTCAAGCCTTATTTATTTATAGATTCCTCCAAACAGAATGGCCCCAATGGTATAGAAGAATCTCAACCACAAGACACTAAAACACCTATGTTTTTATTTGAGCTGGATTTTGATTTTCACAATAAAGTGTTTCACCAGTCTCCTTTAATAATTCAGGTTAACATAACAAACAATATAGATCAGAGTACTGCAGAACAGAATGGAATATATATGCATAATAAATGGAATATATATGCATAAGAATAGAATGATAGAACAGAATTGAGCAGAATAGAACAGCATGATATAACACACTAGTAAATAGAATAAGAATAAGATACAGACGAATAGAATAGAATTCTCAGTCATGTTTTGAACAAACCTGGTGACATAATATTGTTTCGTGGACAAGTCTGGCAAATCCATCCAACCTCACTCCTGAATTACTGCGGCTCCTCATGCTGTCATCTATTTATGATCTTGACATGGAATTTAAGAAGATATGAAAGAGAAAACCTTCCGCTTCCCAGTCGATTTCAAGAGGAGGAGAGCATGCAACCAGATCTTGTTACTGTATTAGTGATTCATGACTAGCCAAGTCATGTCCGCAATGTTGTCCATCCATTTACTTCATAATAAAAACGATTAAAATAAACAGGTTCACCGCATAAACAGGCTTTTCAAAGTCATTAAACGCCCTTTTGCCATTTTAAGGATCTGTATTAAAGCTCTGTATGGTTGTTAAGTATTGCACATCCCGCATGAATGTTGACAGCAAACTTGAGCCCGCCCACATGATGACGTACGGCAGTTTGAGTGACAGGAAAACCGGGAAGTTTAATAGTCCTTTCGCCAGCATCCAGGGACGGACGGAAGATTTATAGTTATAAAACATTCCAATTCGTTAGAGCCTGTTTAAATTGTCAGTGTCATTTCTAATCATCTACACCTATTCCTCGTGCTAAGCGCTACCAAACCGTTAATTAAAATGTCATGTTTTAGGGTTTATAACGGTACAGACCGTTTAGGTTCACCTTTTGTCATTGGGCTCTGGCTACGGTATGCGCTCTGGACCAAACGCGATTTGTTTTCATGAAGCTCGTCTTCTGATTGGTTCACGATGAGTGCACGAAAATACATCGAGTGCATTGACACTGAAAGCCAACAATAAAGTTTCTCTCTAGTTTTGCAAGTGTGATCTTATCCTGAGACATGTCCGTTTAAAGAAACAATATTTAGTGATTCCGTCAACAATGGTCTGTTATATAAAAGTATAGCATATATACTTTTATCTTACATGAAAAAATACTATAGTGTTTTAGAGTTAAGTGTTTTTGAACCATACTATAGTAAAGTACTTGAATTCATTTGTTGTGGTAATTACTTTACCCAGTACTGTACTATTTTTTCTACAACTATAGTAGAGTATATTATACTACAATACACTACAGTTTCCTGTAGTAAAAACTAAAGTATACTACAGTATTTATTACAGTTTATTAATTCATTATAGTTAATACTACAGTAAGCTGTAGCATTCATTAACAAAGTGTTGTAAATACTATAATATATACAGTATACAATAAGTCACTATAGTATGGTTCAAAACACTATAGTATTTACTATAAATTACTATAGTATTTTTTTTTTTTTTCATGTGGGACATTTCAGGTCTGTATATTTTCTTCAACTTTCAGAGACTTCGTAAACCAATGAACGTAAACCAATTGACCTTAAATTGAATTATTACTTGGACTAATCCAAAGTCCAAAAAAGTGTTTTTGGCGACGACAAGTCCCTCAGCTCGATTTCTCAATATGTTGTTCAGTAAAAACAAAAACTACAGAATGCTGCTTCTATATTACATAATACAGAACAGAATAGAACATATAAACAGAAAAGAATATAACGTAAAAGAGAGCAGCATGATAATACACTAGGGTAGAGTACAATATAATACATAGAATAGAATTTAAACAGAGCTGGTGACATTGAAATAATATTGTATCTTCAACAAAAACCACAGAGACCTCAGTTGTGTTACCACAGCTTGATTTATTGTACTAAAATGTAAGTTTGACAGCAACAATGGAAATAATCATTCAAGTGTCCAATAGCATGTCAAATATTCAAATGTTCCTTTTTGGTTCTTCGAATTAAATGACTGTTTGCAGTGCTAATAATAGTCTCATAATTATTCTTTACATTAAAATGTTGGTGAAGAAACCTGTATTTCACTATAAGTAAATGTTTAACCTGAAACACTGGACTCCTAAGCATGTGCTGGATCAAGATTGCATGTGCTGTGGAAGGTGGAATAGATTCATTTTATCTACTGCAGGCCCTTTTTAAGTCAATGGCTTAAACAATGTTTTTAGATATAAAGGTATCCTAAGTGACACAGAATGAATGTGGAAAGTGTATTTGTTGAATTCTTGTACCCCTGAATTAGTGCACTTCTTTACCAATGTGCATCTGATAATGATATGCAGGAAAAACTCCAGTCTTACTCTGGTTTAGCACCTTGTGTAGAGGAATATATAAAACAAAAATTCAGTTAGAGGCCTTTCAGCATAAAAATACAGAAATAAAAAACTACAATTGCAACTTTGTCAAAATACACATTTAGTACATATTCTTTGGAGTGTTACTAGTAACTTGACTTCTTGGTTTTACTGCAGTGTCTTCCTGTACCCACAACCCATTTCCACTGGTGCAACATTGAGTTCAGGCTAATGACAGAGTTGCATTCTTTCCAAGGTCATCCTAAAGTTGTCATTTCAGTTATGATATGCATAACAAACCATTTTTACCTCTTTTGCCACAATATAAGTGCTTGAATTGCATAGATTTAGATCATTCTACTCTAACCATTATGCTGAACCCTATGACACTCCAATCCCCCTCTTTACTAAAAACCCACCTTACCCCTCAGCAGATCCACCGAACGAATCGCTCAAAGAAGCTGGCTTTGTTTAAATGGGCAAAATCCTGGCCCCTGAAAATGGCCGTCTGGTCTCCTAGCGAAAGCTTCGCCAGGACTTCCTTGTCGACGTCGCTGCCCATGGCAATCACTGTTGGAACGCCCTCTGCCCTGCGCATCGCGCCAATGCCTTCCTCCAGGTTCTTGTTGCTGGTGACCCCGTCAGTGATGAAGACAATCGACAGCTCTGCATTTCGTCTGGCCAATTGGGTGACAATGTTGTTGACGGCGTAGATAATACCACTTCCCACATTGGAAGTAGAATCCAGGTAGCTCATGCTGGCCAGGCCTTCAGCGATGACGGTGAAGTTGTTGGTAAGTTTGAAAGCCAGTCGGTGTTGGTTTTCATCGCCATACTGCAGAAGAGCCACCCTGGCGTTACGTTCATCGTCATCTCCCCGGGCTAGGGTCAGGCGGTTAGCGACGTTCTCCACGAACTCACGTACGTAGTGGAAATTCTCCTGACCCATGCGCTCCGAGCCATCCACCATAAAGATGAGATCAACAGGCCTCTGGATGCAGTTGGCTACGGCTGGCTCTATAAAATACAAAAACAGCAATGATTAACTAGGCTGTCATGCTTTGGATTTAGGTGGTACTTCAAGCTTGAATTGAACCAATAAAAAATTCCTAAAGCGTCTGAAATTGAATATTCCCTAGTATGTGAAAAACAGTACGGCAACAGAGTATGTCTGAATACATGGTATTCGAAAAACCTGGGGCGAAAAGTACTCAGATGACCTACTACTTCGGCTGAAATTGTGACGTGCACATTCCATGAGGCCACGGGAGAGGATTTATGAATGGCAGTGAAGTGACGTGACTGACGCTGGTAGGTCATGTGACAATAACAAAATGGTGGATGTAATTTCATTCATACTACCCATATTTATACTATACAGAATGTACTTTGAATAGAATGTACTAACGGTTGCGAAGAAAATTCAAATGTAGTACCTACTCAGTATGCAATTTCAGATGCACCAATTTTTTTTTTATTATTATTATTATTATTAATTGTACAAAATAAAATGTGTTAAATTGAGATGATAAAGTTAATTTAAGAGTAAGTAAACCTAACAAGAATTTCATTGCTAAAGATATTTATTTGCTAAAGTTGCATTTCTTGCAGTCCGACAGCTTGCCATTTTTTCATTGCACATTTCTGATATACAGTGTCATATATAATACTTGCTACTAAATATACATAATTTTGTATTACCAAGAAAAATATCATTATTTACCATAATGGCAGACTGAAAAAAATATTCTCACTGAATTGTGCATAGTCCATATATCTCAGACATCTTTTTTTTCACTCACAGATGGCTAATTCACATTCATATGTATTTCACCAAACAAAATCACTGAGATAATCATCCATCATGCAATATATGTCACATAAATGGCCATTAACATTTATATAAGGAGCCTACAAAAAAGTATGACTGAACTGCCATTGCACATAGATGCTTTAAGAATTATATACTCTCTAAAGCTACCTTTTGCCTAAAAATCAGATTAACTCTAGGGCCAATTATTTAGGAAATATACTTAATAAATTTAAAAATAAACATTGTTGAAATACTTTTTGAAAAATAAACCTGAATGCTATAACAGTGGTCAAGCAATTTAGAAAGAAAAAATTCTCAATTGATCATCATACAAATTATTTGTCTACAATATAATGGGCATTTGAAGGTCGACAATGGTAAAGCAGCACTAAAAAGCTTCACAGATATTTCACCAACCAATGAGAATCTACATGGCTTGGAAACTCAGTCTTAATGTGCAAAGTGCAAAACTGATATGAATATAGTATCAAAATTAATTGTACAGATGCTTTAAAGGAATAGATCAACCAAAAATGAACATTCTGTCATCATTGCATGTTATTCCAAACCTGTATGACTTTCTTTCCATGTACTACTTTTAACACACTTTTATGGCGTTATTTTCCTTTCAGGAGCTTGGCAGCCCTTGGTCACTATATGTTTTCATTGTATGGAAAAGCTCACTTTTTAATTCATTTCCTTTTGTTTTCCATGGTAGAAAGAAAGTCATATAGGTTTGGAACAACATGAAGATGAGTAAATTATCCACATTTTTTATGTGTTAAAAATCATTCAAAAAAATCTCTTCAAATCCTAGAAACCCTGAGGATTCAAAATCCAATTAGGGTAAGCTAATGATAGCATGCTATGCAAGCGAAGTGTTGAAAAATTCTCTTCGTTTGCAAATTTGAATGGGAACAATTAATACAGAGGAGCAGGCATCGATGTCAAGAGGCAATTAAGGTTGCCATTTCACATTTTTGTAGCAGGGAATTGCTTTTAGCAGAGGTTAGCAAAGAATGGTTGTTAACTAGCCATGATGCTAACATGCTAGTTTCTTGCAAACTGCATCTTTAAGAGAGGTATTAGCAACTGCATTCAATTAGTATTAACGCAAAAACTACATTCATGCATAGACCAGCTAGCTTTTTACTTAACTGTCCTTATTAAGCTCAATTCTACTGCGAGGCCAAGTGCTTCCTACTGTACCCTTTTAGTCAAGCTATCAATTAATTTTTTTTGGAAATGCCCAATCTCATGCTTCCTAACACAAGCCAAGAGCTTTGTTTGGGTCTCCCATCTCAGAATAGATTAATCTAAACGAGTCAATGAACAGATCAGTCCATCTCTGTTTGTCAGGTTCAGAGGTCAGTTTAGCCATCTGGGCTGCGTAAGCCAATGTAGCTACAGCCTTGGTGTAGATATCAGGGTGTTTGGCCTCTTGTAGATTGCTCATTAAGTCTGAGATGCTTAGTACAGTGGTTGGGATGGGACTGTCCTTCCACTCCTCTGCAAGGGCATCATCTGCAAGTGAGTGTTGAAACAATAGTTTTAGGGGCCTCCTAGCAACTGGCTCCCTTTAGATGCTGTTTTGATTGATTTGAGATTTTATTTTGATAACTTTTGCGCTGATTATTGTGCGATTAGCTGGCATGCTCAAAAGGAAATGTCACTCAATGACTGTTTACACTCCACTAAAATGTTCAGATAACTTTTTTACCTCAGTTCAGGGGATTCCTTGAGCCTTTGTTGTCCTTTATGGCTTGTTTCCACTGAGCGGTACGGTTCAGTACAGTTCAGTATGGTACGCAATTGTTGCCGTTTCCATTGTTAGAAGTTGTGAATGGTACCCAAATTTCGAACCTTATACCACTTTTTTGGGGCCCATCCGTTGGGGTACCTAGCACAATAGTACCAATAGTACTGGTACCAAAAGGGTGGAGCTCACTGCAGAATGTTGATTGGTTGACAGAGTATCGTCACTTGTGTATGTTACAAGGGGAATGACAACACAATACTGTTGCAACACAAGCACTGTGTCCGAAATCGAATACTTCTCTACTATATAGTACGTGAAAAACAGTATGCGAACAGAGTAGTATGTCCGAATTCATAGTATTCGAAAAACAGTAGGCGAAAAGTACCCGGACGACTTACTACTTCTGGTGAGATTCTGAAGTGATGGACACTTTACTATCCCATTAGGCCACGGGAGAGGATTTGGTGAATGGAGTTGAAGGGACGTAACTGATCCTGGTAGGTCATGTGACAGTAACAACATGGCGGATGTAGTATGTCCGAATTCATTCATACTACACACATTCGTACTATATAGAACATACTTTTTGAACAGTCATGAAGTAAATTTAAATTCGAATATAGTGCCTACTCAACAGTACGCGATTTCGAATGCAGCAAATGTGTATTTTTCGGCTGTTTTTCCTTGCAGGCCTAAGCCTTTGCTCAAACAAAGCTGTTGTATGTCCTCCATTGTTGTTTAGTGTCACTTTCTTCTTCACACGAGAATGACGTCAATCGCTACTTTCCGGCATACACCACGCCTATCAAGTAAGGGTACTGTTGGCGGTGGAAACGCAAGCCGGATCAGGGTCTACCGTCCCGAATCGAACTGAACCATACCGCTTGGTGGAAATGAGCCATTTCACATGATTTATTGATGTTTTCCATGAGAAATTCTTTTAATATTGATTTCATATATGATTTTACTAGCCTGGTAGTAGTTTGATACTGTACAAATGTGTATGACTCTTATGTGTACAAAACAACCACACAAATTTATGTCATCCATACAGAACATAACTATAAAAAAAATCCAAATTAACTGGTCAAACTGCTTATTTACTATACAGTAAATGAATCTGACTACAGTAGGTATTGAACATTTGTACTTGTTTTTGAAAGAAGTCTCTTATGTTCATCAGGACTGCATTTATTTGATCAAAAATTCTTTCGATTTACAGAATCGATACAAGGTGAAATAGTTTCCACTGCAATGTTTAGTTTCTGCAAACGGCACTACAGTGACATTTCCCTTGTGAGACTGGGCTGGTTATCACACATAACAAATGTATGCTTAATATTCATTACATATACATTTGAGATGCATAACCTAACAAATGTATAACATTTGTTATGTGTACTGAACTGTTAATGAAAAAAAAAACATAAATATGAATATGAATACTCTGCAAATCTGGACAATTCTGTGCATTTTGTTATTTTGCAGAAAAAAATATTATTAATATGGCAATAAGCCAAATTCAACCTAAGTTTTATATATTAGTATAATATAATGGCTGACACAGAACCTATTAGTGTCATCCAATAATTGGCCATGAATAATATTGTATGCAGTGTTATTATTGGTAATTAAAACTATTATTAATTGGAAAAATAAAATTAAATCAAATTAAATGAACAATTTACATAAATAAGCATCAATATAATAAAATAATAAATATTATAAATATAAATATTAGATGACAAACCAAAACAAATATATTTTTTAAAGTACTAAAAACAAAATCTAAAACTGAAATAAAAATAAATTAAAGCTAAATAGAAATATAAAAAAGTAAAATATATATGGCAATAGCACAACAAAATAACTAAAACTAAAATTGAAATAAAAAACTGAAAATATAAAAACAAAAACTAATTCAAAATATGAATAAATACTATAACAGTGCAATAATACTAAAATAACACTGATTGTATGCATAGAGTACATAGCTTCTATTTAAACCCATTCAAACCCTGTGAAAAAGGCAATTCAAAAACAATAAGGTAAAGAAGAAAAATAATAAAATGTAGGTATTTTTGGGCTACACTGACTTGGCTGAAACAAAAACATTTAGAATGTCTTTTTTTAATAATTAGGGGCCTTCATCTTTTGTGTATGGACCACTGATCTTTTTAAATGACTGGATTGCCCATTGCATTCATTTATATACTGTATATCAGTGGTATGGACAGATTAGGAAAGAACACTCACCACTTTTACATGGAAGATCTGGGCAAACGATCACTGGATCTAAAAAATATAAAGAAAAGAAAAGTAATGGAAAGAAAGCTCTATTTTTATAATTTTGGCTATCAAACATGCTAAAAAACATTGTAAAGTCAGGTCAGATCACAAGACTCACCTGGGCAGAGTACGGTCTCAATCCTATCGATGAAATCCTCTGCAACCAGGTCGGCGAAACGCCTCATGCCCATGACCCTTCCATCTTTTCTGCAAGCGATGGACTTCAGGCTTTCATTCTCTTCCGGCTGGTCGAACATGTCACCAATACCGATGGCATTCACGTCAATGTTGGTGTCTGTGCAGAGGTAATTGAGCAGTTTGTCGTCATCACGGGGGTCATACCGGCCGTCTGTGATCACAACCACTGTGACGTTAGCCTTTGCACGACGGCTGTCACGAATCAGGTTATCGTAGGCGAACTTCAGGGCAGAAGGTGTCCACGTTCCTCCAGCGATCCATTCGAGCTTCTTCACAGCATCTTTGAAGGCGGACATAGAGTCGATCTTGGAGTCGTTGAGGCGAATTGCCTGGAATGTTCCGTTGTGACTGTACTGGACAACGCCGACTCGAGTTCCTGAGAAATTTAGCAAATACAAATGTTGTTAGATTAAATTAAACCACTTCTACATTGCTACTAAGTGTATTTAAAAGCTAATTTTACCTGTTTCAGAATTGGGATCTTTTGCTATTGAGCCCAGTCTGTTGATGGTACTGATCACAAAGTTTTTCTCCAGGGTGAAGTTGGTCAACCCTACACTCTCAGAGCTGTCAATCACAAACACAATATCCAGGGCACCGCATCTCTTTTCACAATCTGAAATGAACAAGAAAATTGTGTAACAAAAGCAAATATACTGTAGCAATCAATTAATTTCTTCTGAAAAGTTATAAGAATCTTACCACAGCATCCACAGGTCTCTCTGATGTAGTTCATGACATCACATTCCTGAAAAAATGTATTCAACATTCATCCCTGATGTAATTATGTGCTATTTAATTACAAAAACTGAATTTTAATGCTTACAGTAAGGCCAGGGTCTCCCTCTGGTCCAGGGACACCCTATTAAGGACATAATTTAAAATCATTTAATATTAAGTTCACATAAATTGCACTGAAGTTGCCATTTACTGTTGTTTAAGCTCTTTTCTCTGACTGAATAGATAAAATATCCCATCCTTTAAACATCAATATGCACTAAAAATTAAGCTTACATCGCTTCCTTTCTGTCCTTTAAGCCCCCTTTGTCCAGGCTCTCCTGGGGGTCCAGGCTCTCCCTGAAACACAATGAAGAAATATTATTGTTAAATATATATGATGGAAGTAAAATAGAATTTCATGTTGACTTTAAATTCACCATGAAATCAAAATTGACAATTCTTTTTTTTTTTTTTTTTTTTTTATTGAATATTGCGGTTTTTATAAAGGATTTATCCAATCTTTAATCAAAATAACTTCTCTTCTCTGATGACATTTATACTGGAGTTAGGTGGGACAACCTGCAAATCGACCAACAGCAAACCACAACCATCCAACCATCTAATCAATTCTCGATGGACAAAAAGTCCCGCCCTACATTTTTTCTTGTTCGAGAAGCAGTTAAAGGATTAGTTCACTTTAAAATGAAAATTACCCCAAGATTTACTAACCCTCAAGCCATACTGGGTGTATATGACTTTCTTCTTTCTGATGAACACAGTTTTAAAGTGAACTAATCCTTTAACTCGCATATACATCACAATAGAGATGAAAAGACTATCACAACTTCTGTTTCATGCTGAGTTTTTTTCATGCTGAAAATTTCTAAACAGCTAATGTGCAGCTAAAATGAGTCAATTTGCTCACCGGCTCTCCTGAAGTTCCCTTTAGACCTGGGTCGCCCTTTGGTCCGCAGTCTCCTCTGCTTCCTCTGGGTCCAGGTGTACCTTTATCACCCCTGTCACCCTGTAGAACAAATATATATTATATAATATATAAACATTTGGCAGAAATAATTAGATATTTTGTAAATGGCTTTGAAAAACAGTTTGTATTACAAAATAATGTGATCTAAAGCTCCGTTAACTGAAATAACTTTCAGTATCAGTACAACTTTTTTAACTAGTTGCTTGCTGGCTGCTTATTAGTACTTATAAAGCATATATTTTTCATCCCTTAATCCTACTCTATACCTGAGCTTAACCACTACAACAACTACCTTACTAACTAGGAGTTTATTGAGGGAAAATTCATAGTTAATAGTGAATATGTGTTCCCCATACTAAAGTGTTACCACAAATTTAACTAATTACAGTACCGTAGGTCCTCTTGGTCCAGGATAGCTGAACCCAGGTCTGCCAGAATCACCCTATGGCAAGAGAAACAACATCTTGTTTTTATAATAGACGAGCATTGTAAAATCACCATTTTTAAACCATTAGATTTTGTGTGTGTGTGATGTACCTTTGGTCCTGGGGGACCAGGATCACCTCTAGGGCCAGAATCACCTGGGTCACCTTGGGAACCCTATAATGGAGATAATATGTTCATTACCAATTCTAGCTAAAAAAGTTCATCATCTGACTGGGCAATGATACAAGAAGGCAGCTGCCTTTGGTCACTTTCAGCCAATGTGTACTGTGAGTCAGCTGGCAAATATGACTTGACATTGTTTTATTTAACAAGAGAAAATTACGTATTTTTTACATTTCTGCCTGGTTCTCCAGGAGCTCCTGGTGGGCCTCTTGGTCCTGGAAGTCCATTATCACCCTAGAAGTTAAAAACAACAGCCGAAAAATATTTATTTTTTTAACTACGTCCACCTTAAAACCAATAAAAATTCAATTTTTCAGTTTTCAGACCACAAAATCACCAAAGTACCTTGGTTCCTTTGTTGCCAACTTCCCCTGCAAGACCCCTGGGTCCCTCAGGACCTGGTTCACCCTGTGAAACATTATAAATATTTCAATTAATCATCTAGGGCATTGATAAAATAATTATTACATTAAAATCTCCCCTCATGCAATCTGAGTTTACAACAGAAAAAGAGCTACTTAACACTTTTTTTTTTTATCATTTCAGTGAACTCAAACACTGACCTTGTCTCCTTTTGGCCCATTAGGTCCAGTGCTGCCTTTAGGTCCAAAGTCTCCTCTTCTTCCCTAAAAATGCAATGGTAAATATTACAATTCTGACACAGGTCAACCTACTGTAGTTCTACATGTCCAAAAACTATTCCTCACAGGGTCGCCTTTAGGTCCAAGTCCTCCAGGTGCCCCCTATAAAATAAAACAAAATTTCCTATAACATCAAATCAAAATTGATTTAGAGTGTTAAAACGAAAATAACAACATTACAGTAAGGCCAAAACAAATACATACAGGAGATCCTTTCTGGCCAGGAGTTCCAGGAGATCCGGGGCTTCCTCTCTCTCCCTGTAGGGGGTGTCAGTGATACATTACAATACATTACAAAATGAAGGATGGGCAATATTAATGTAATCTCTGCAGTTGTGAGATCTTACTTTGGGTCCAGGATCTCCAGCTGGGCCGAGTGGACCTGGTCTTCCTGGACGACCTGGATCACCCTGAGAACAAAGTGAGAAACCATGACACCTCAAACTAATATGCCTAATTAATGGCTTTTAAAAGTAGGCTAGGCAATTTGTTATACTGGTTGAAACTCTATTCACATCCTGATAGCAATCAATAATAGAAGTGGTCTAAATATTAAAATATGTACATATATATTCTGTGGAAGTCACAGGACCAAAAAAATTTTCATCCAATCATTGAATTCGGTCCGAATGCAATGATAGGATGTCCTGCCTGCCCGTCAATATATTTTTTTCCATACCTCCACACACCCTGCTCGTGTAGACATCACATGTCATCAGCGCAAGGCTATGCAAAAGAAACGGCATCCGGCTTTTACAGTTCCTCCTCAACTAAAACAACAAGCTTATACTGCGCTCACATCATGTCGTAACCGTACTATAAAGACAGCAACCCGTGATGTTCTACCCAGAGCTGTTCACGTCCTCAGACTCAGATTTATGTTCCTAGTATGTCAACACTGTCAACGCCGAAATGAATCTGCAGCAGTCAAGGTGGTACAACTAGAGCTCTGTAAGTTGTTTACGTTCATTATTATTATAATGATATGTGCTTTGAGACGTGAGGTAATTTAACACTGTCTCTCGTCTCATGACACTTTGCAGACACTGCTGTGTGCGTTCCTGTGTTTTGAAGGAGGCGTGGCTTTGGGGAAGACTCTGAAGGGTGGGATCTTATGTTTTTAAAGCTAGCTTGCTATTGCTAGCCTGTCCAAAATTGCCTACCTTACCTTTAAATGTCAAGTTTTTATTTTTTCTCTAATTTATCAGGTACCTTGTCTCCCACAGTCCCTGGAAGACCAGATTCTCCAACATCTCCAGGATAGCCATCAGGACCCTGTGAAAGGCACATTCATTAACTGACATTAATTGACTTGTATAACTCAAGTAACAGATATTCAAAAGAATAGACTCACATACCTTGTCACCCGGGTCACCTTTGCAGCCAGGAGCACCGATCCTGCCGATTTTTCCCTGTTAAAAAACAGACATATTTATTTTATTTTTTAATTATTTATTTCTATGTATATTTTGACAGTCTAATGATGTGTTATCCAAACTTCACTTTGAGTCTACCCAGTGGCGTAGCGCAAATCTGCGGGCCTCCACGTGAACCTCAAGTCCGTGGCTCCGCTCAGTAGAAATCGTGTTCCGTGGTTCCGGTAGTAATCGCGTTCCGGAGAGGGGGGGTGTGTGTGTGGTGTGGGGGGTTGGTTGTTGGTCGCCCTCAGCTAGAAATCGCGTTCCCTTCGACAGCGGATATAACAACACGCGGGGCCCCCCCGCAGTGCGTGCCCGTACGCTACGCCACTGAGTCTACCCCACTTTTACCATAACTAACCTTCTGCCCATCCGTTCCATTGCGGCCAGCCATTCCTGCAACACCCTGTTAGAATAAAAACGTCTTATAATTATTTAAAAATACACGCAGCATGTAAGATTCTGTATTCAGAGAAAATATAAAGTGAAAAGTAAATGTTAGGAGGAACTTACCTTTTTCCCTTGTGCTCCAATTTCTCCCTAAAAACAGATAATTTCCATATAAGTTTTTGGTGCATTATCAATATGCCAACTATATCAGATATTTATCAGAAAAGTCATACCTTTTCTCCTTTGATACCAGGCTCTCCCTAAACGAGAAAAAGAAACAGTAGGGTGGTACACAAAATGTAAAATGTAATGCTGAACTGAGAATTTAACAGAATCTTTACTTAAAAACCACTAAAAATAAAGGATATATTGTCAAGGCTGTCTGAGCCTTCCTTTCTGGTAATCAGTTAAGCAAATATGGTTATCATTTAATGTCAAAATATGTGCAGATTAATTGGTCTGACCGATATATATTGGTCTATGACTAGACATTTTATTGCACATGAGGAATGTGAAGAACTTACTTTAGGTCCAGGATGTCCAATGGGTCCCTCAATACCTGGATCTCCCTGTAGGTTTTGACATGAGTTAATACAAATAGCACTGGTGTAAGAGCTTCACTGAATACAAATTAGATTTAGTATAGTCTTTGGTTGAAATGCAGTATTTTAACAAATGCTTTCATGGGAACTGGTTTGTACTCACAGGACGTCCTCTTTGACCTTTAGGGCCAGGGTCACCGTTATCTCCTTTAGCTCCCTGTAATAATCAAGGCACCAGATCAAGTGTTAAACAGTAGTGAAATTAGTTGTTAGTAAAGATTTCAGTCAGAGATGTCTTTTTTACTTTTGTTTTTTGAGATTCATTTGAGATTTTGAGACTCACTTTCTGTCCCCTGTGTCCTGGTGGACCTGGAGGTCCTGGAGTCTCCAAACATTTTGCAGAGTAGCACTGGAACATTATGATGAAATTGAGTAAGAAATCATGATACAATGTAAGATATTTTCCATTTTTGAGATGTTTCCTCATTTATTTGATGAAGCTATAAGGAGGACAATATGCTTTAAACAAATTATATTAGATTTTTCTGGGAGAAAGACAGAAATTCCTCTGTAGACCTATCAAACATTGGTATTGATGGTACCAAGAAGATCCTTTAACATTCATGGAACCTTTCCATTGCACAAAAGGTTCTATTTAGTGGAAAAAAGCTGAAAAATATGGTTCTTTGAAGAACTGTTCACTGAAAGGTTCTTTGTGGAACCCAAAAATGGCTCTTCTATGGCATTGCTATGAAAACCTCTTTTCAAACCGTTATTTTTAAGAATGTAGTGACAGCTCTGAGGAAAGTGATTCAACATGTTGGCACCCAATGAAAAAAAAATTAAAATCAATGGATGTCAGTACAGTGATATGGATCTCACCTCTTGATAAGCCAGATGAAGCTGTAAGAGAGAACAAGACCAAAGAAAAATTATTAAAATATTAAATCATGTCTAATACTTCTGTTTTTATCATTAAATGTGTCTTAAAATGATCCAGTGTTTTCATTTCAGATTATTATGCCACTGAATACTCAAAAGAAAGGTATAAAAGGCATTGCATTACCATTGTGTTATAAATGCGGTCAATTGTTGATGTCACTATGACAGGCCGCACTCCCATGAGATCAACCGCCATGAATTTATCACGAAAAACTCCAGCGGGAGAGTTAGCAATCTCCCTGAGTCCCGTCTCCTCCAGGTTCCTGGACGATGCGACAGCGAAGATCTTAATTAACTCATCCCGCGCTCGTTCCGCCGCCACTTTTATGCCACCACATGGGTTTCCTGTCACATGACCATCGGTGATGACCACCGCAAAGCGTTTGGCATTGGGTTTGGATGAAAAGCGGATGAGTTGTTGGGTCATGTTGGTGAGGGCGCAGTCAATATAAGTGCCCTTGCCCAAGTATTTGATCGGTTGGAGCCTCCTGATGAATTCATCTTTACTGGTGATTGAGCTGATGATCTCCTGCTTCTGGGAGAAGTGAAGGCCTCCTACAGACCAGCTGATCTGAACCAAACCTCTGTGACTAACGTCTTCTAGTTTCCTAGCAAAGGAAGTGGTAAAACTTTTGATGCTCTCTACCAAGCTGCCAGGTGGGTTCTCCTGCAGCGCTATGGTCTCAGATGTGTCGATGACAAAGTACAAGTCGATTGGGCATTCGATCGGTTCTGGAGGGACAGAACATACATAGCAACATAAGTTACTAAAACGACATAGGATAATATTAAATAACTTATATTTGTTAAAATAATACACTACTATTTTTAAAGTATGGGGTCAATTTTTTATTTTAGAATTTAATACTTTTATTCAGCAAGCATGTATTAAATTGGTCACAAGTAAGAGTAAAGACATTAATGATGTTGCAAAATATTTATATTGCAAATAAATGCTGTTTTTTAACTTTCTGTTAATCAAAGATTTTTTTTAAAGAAATTAATACTTTTATTCAGCAATGATCCAGAAATTATTCATAAGTGACAGTAAAGACATTTTTAATATGGCAGGATTTTTAATGTTTTTCAAAGAATGCTCACCAAGGCTGCATTTATTTGATCACAAATACTGTAAAAACGGTAATATTGTGAAATATTATTACAATTTAAAATATCTGTTATCTGTTTAAATATTCTGTAAAATTTAATTTATTATTGTGATGCAAAGCTGAATTTTCAGCATTATTACTCCAGTCTTCAGTGTCACATGATCCTTTAGAAATTATTCTAATATGCTGATTTGCTGTTCAAGAAATTTTTCTTCTTATTATTAATGATGTAAACAGTTGTGCTGCTTAATATTTTTGTGGAACCTGTCATACATTTCTATTATTTGACGAAATTCTGATGTTCAAAAGAACAATATTTATTTGAAAAAAATTTTTTGGAAACACTATAAATGTCACATTTTGTTAAATAAAACATATATGTATTAAATTGATCAAAAGTGTAATGAGCATAGAAATAATGCATTCAAAGAATAAAGCAGATTAATTAATTATTTATTAATGATTTATAATTAATTATTAATTATTGCTTTATTACTAAAGCAAGCATTTACTCACTTGTGCAAGAAGAGCTGGCTGGACCCTGGCCCTGTGTGTGAACGACCACAAACAAGAAGAGGAGGATAGATAGTCTCATCATCCTCATTCTCCTTCCTAAACAAACAAGTAAACAAGATGTGTTGACCATGATCACAACACAACATTCTCAGACATCCCATCTGTGGACATATTCTAGCAGGACCATTTATAAAGCATAAGGACTTTTACAAGAGGATAAAATATGTCTCTGCAGTGCCAGAAATTGGGGAATGTGACTGTTTTACCACTTTAAATTAAAGTACTCTGATGCACATTCATGAAATTATGAACTAACAATCTATATAACTTGCATCAGCATTATCCACCAGTACTAGAGGCATACAAACAGCTTAACTGGTCAAACAATCAATATTTAATTTATTAATAAATTATTAAAGGATTAGTTTTAAAATGAAAATTACCCCATGATTTACTCACCCTCAATCCATCCTAGGTGTATATGACTTTCTTCTTTCAGACAAATACAATCTGAGATATATTAATAAGTTACACATAAGTTATGCTTTAGACATAACTGGAATCCGTATGGCAGTTTGGCCGGAAGCTAGTTATTTTACTTTATAACGTGTTAAATATGGATATTTTTCTTACACAAATGCATCGCTTTGTTTCAGAAGGTCTTTATTAACCCCCCGGAGCCATGTGGAGTACGTTTATGATGGATGGATGCACTTTCTTGAGTTTCAAACTCGTGACCCTGTTCACTATAAAGACTGATAGCGTCAGGGTGTTTATTAACATAACTCTGATTGTATTCGGCTGAAAGAAGAAAGTCATATACACCTTGGATGGCTTGAGGTTGAGTAAAGCTTGGGGTAATTTTCATTTTAAAGTGAACTAATCCTTTAAGACATTTATTTTAAAAAAATATTATTGGATTTGTGTCATATATTATAGAAATGCCATTAAAAATGCCAAATGACAAATGGAAACAGTAATTAGCCACACCCATAGGAAGTTTTGAAAATTGAAAGACAGGAGGATGCCAATGGCATTCTGGGAAATGAAGTGTTCTTCCACAACATTCAAAGTTTGTCTTGACAAACTTTAATTTTTCTTGTTAAAAATTACGCCGATAGCCTTGTGGGCAGCGCACCAACATATAGCACCATTGCGCTTCGGAGGTTACTGTCCTATCATAATAAAGGCAAAATCGGCAAAAAATTGGCCTACTTGTTTCGAAATTATTATCTACTTACATGACTTCGAATTTTAGTTCTAGTTCCTGTTTGCTTCCTCAATTCAAATCCACTTCAAATTCAATTTGGAAAAATCCATTTGGAAATTAGCTTTCATATTTTTCGAGGTACAAGTCCATGTATTTGCTTCCAGTATGTATAAATACTACACGAGGCAGAGATTCATCAACTGTCAGCAGAATAAGAGCTTGTGCATGTTTCTTAATGTTGTCAAATGACAATAGAGCTGTTCAGTTTGTAGTCCTAAAATCCAGAAGAGAATTAGCATTTTGAGGCATGAAATTTCAAATGGGTTTTTCCAATGGAGTTTTAAGTTAGGATTAAAATAAGTGTCATGATTAACATTACCTGCAGAGACTTTCATGTTTTATTCTACGACATATGTTACACAAGAGTTTTTAAAATGGAAGTTGCTAACAAGTTGCTAAATAATGATATATTGCAATAGACATAAAATAAATCAATAGTTCTATATTTCTGTTGTTTTTAATTCGACTATGCCATTTGCAATGCTATTTCTTATAGTAATATGACCCGTAAGAAATTATAGTAAGAAATACACTGGAGGGGAACGTAATCGGCAACAACATATGCCAAACAAACAAACAAAAACAAACCATTCATTATTTTTAACCATGTCAAAGAATTATTTCACCTGTCGCCGAATACGTTCCCCTCCAATGTAGTTCTTATAGTAATATGACCCGTTGCGCTCTGTCTCACTGCCTGTATCCACTTTTGTGTCCTTAAACATTCGTTTTTGGGGTCGACAGCTTATAAAAACTTAGTTCTGGGTTTATTTTTAGCTTGTTTGCTGTACACCTTGTCACATAGCAGCTTTTAGGCATTGTTCTATTTTTTGTTATAAGCCAGAAATGACAAGGAGGCAGCCTCGCGCAATACAAAGTCAATGTGGACTGTTGAATTGTTTTTCCTCCGGTGGGCGTGGTTTTCAGATTATGACGCGTGTCGCTCTGTCTCTATTAGCTTTAAATAAGGGCGTGGCTTAGCTGACCGGAAGTTGTTTCTAATTGTCTCCATAGACTCCATAATAATTATCCTAGGTTATTTGAACTTTTTCACTGTGTTTTCAATGGAATGGTTAATAAAGTTTCTCAGTGTCATTATTCACATGTGATTGTTGTCCAGGCTGCTGATGAAGCACCAAACAGACGGCCTGTTACTTTTCTCTGCGCTGGTCAAAACGGACCAATCACGGTCTTTACAATTACTGTATGAAGATTAAATAAAAATATAAATTTTATATAGATTTCAGTGTTGGATTTTCATCCGCATGTCAGATATAAATCACTAGAATTAATAGATTCAAACAATTGTACAGTTTAGTACATCAAATGTCTCCAATAAAACAAAAATGACTCAACGTGACTTTCTGAGCCTCTATTCATCCCCTGAAGTAAGACAACTTTTGTCTCAAAATCACATGTTACTTGCCAGCTTTCTGAATAGAATCTGTTGAAAACTAATCTGAGGTCATATTCTCTCTGGACCTTATTTGTCAGATGCCAATTCAGACTAACTACTAAAAGCTTCTTCCATTAAAACAGCTGATTCATATGAGGGTTTAGTTGAATAAATATTCCACAATTAGTAAAGTTTTACTAACATTTTTTATTTGAAACCATTATCTCATCTAGGCCTTCACATTTATTCAAATAAGCCAATCTGCTATATGCATGGTTTAATAGGCTATATATATATATGGCCTCTAGACACAGTGTTATTCCTGCTTACATCCAAATAGCACAGGTGATCCAATGACATGATGAATTATTGAGTATTGTAAATATTTATGATGCATATATTGTTGCAAATATTATATATGCATTACACAAAAATGTTATTTTTTTAATTTCTGTTTTTATTTCTAATAAGTTATTTTACATTTAATTAAATTTACATTTAATTTTCAAGGTCTGTCTGTTAATCATACTGATTACACCATAACTAGGTATTTGAGGCCCATTCTATATGAAATATGAAATATGGGCTGTAGTCATAATATAAACAGAAGAACAGCAGCACAAATGTGATCTGTAAGACGATCTACGACATTAAATAGCATGAATAAGTGCATGCAACACACAGAATTATAAAATCACTAATAATACAGCATGCAAAACCATCTATTCTTGTCACTGTTTTTCAGCAAATATAAGAAGCAGGTAAGAATGTACAGTTCACTGAATAACTGGACACTATGCAACAAAGTGCCTGAGCATTTCCACACTTCCACTCATCAGACAGAAACGCACTGCCAAAGTTACATAAAAGTTAGTCTTCACTTACCCACCAAAGATCAGAAAATCTGAAGAACTTTTCGAGCGCTGATTTATGTTAAGGGTTATCAAGCATACATTCCGAACTAGGTAAAGCAGGAATCAGAATAAAGTCCAAAATAAGGGAGTTAGTGAGAAGAAAAGCTGCAAGAGAAGTTTCCCCTGCGCTTCTCCCAGCTTGAACAGAAGTCTGGTCCCTCCTTCATCAGCGACAGAGGACCGAGCATCTGTGCAGAGTCCATTCTGTCCGCATGGCGGCGCTGTGCATCCACACTGATGGACTACAAATACCGGAGTGAGGACATCTTATTGAATTATATTTATTTATTTATTTTGGTAAAAATATGCGTTGTTTTAATCGCAAGAACTCTCATATGGCCTTTCTTCTGTGAAAGTGCATTAATGAAACGCACATGGCTACCTGTCGACAGAATGACCATAGCTCATTTTCAAAGGAAACAGGCGTTATGGCATATCTTTTGAGTTCTATTTGCAGTTTTCCTGCATGGGAAAAACATAAATTTAATATAAAATTTTGTAGACTGCATACCGGTACTTTAACATGAAACGTGAAAACGTGAATGTTTACCATGTGAATTATATATCGCCATTTTGTTTAATAAGACAGTAATTAATTATTTTGGTTATTTTAGAAAGAAATGTGACCTCTCGTCTCTTGAGAGTCTTCATGAGCTTCGCCAAGGTTTTTTTTCTTTTTTTTTTTTCAGTTATTATGTGACCATGGTTACAGCTGTAGTCATTTCCTTTGCCAGTTACATAGCATAACAAGGTATTTCCAATTTTAGGAATCTGACAGAGCATGTGCAAGTCCACTGAGTCACATAAACCAAAAGATCAACATTAACATTCATATTCAAGTATACTTTCCCGTAAGTGCACGCCCAGCAAATGCACAACTCACTCCTGCTCAATGCGTTTAAACACAGAACTGCTCATACTACAAAAAATAAGCATACAAAACTACTATAATCCTCAAAAGCATGCATTCATATGACACCACATGAGGAGGAAATTGCTGATCATCATGCTGCCTGTATGCCATGTGTCCTGTATTGTTGGGTGGGGAGAAGGGGGTGGTGGATTTGGGATTTCCCCTATGTGGAGAGAGAAAGGTGAACAAGAGCATGAGAAAGAAAAGAAGATATTTTCAACATCCTTTCCGAAGTTCCACAGAATTTCATATCACTTGCACAAATATCCCCTTGAACCCAGGTTACATAAGATAGTGAAGCAGCACAGAAAGCTCTTTATATGTGGGAGGAAGAGAGAGGAAATTTAATGCTCTATAATATAAACATGATTTTTATTTTCTGACGAAAATGTGAGTGGTACTTGCTCATGCAAATCTCACCATCATAATGCTAGTGGTTGAGTGGTTGCTGGAATGTCAAAGGGTTAGATATATCCTAGATATAGCTTGCTTCCTGCCTTCAGTGTTAGTCAGTCAGATTAAAGAATTGTATTTTACCTCTTTTCAAGAAGCGGCATGATTTGAGGTATCATTCGATGCAGGATGAGTTGCACATTGAAGTTTGTTCCAGTTCTTATCACTCTTAAAAATAAAGGTTCCAAAGGCAAGTTTTCAAAGCAATGCCATAAAAGAACCATTTTTTTGTTTCCCAAAGAACCTTTTTATCATAGTGTGAAGAACAATTTAACAATCTAAAGAACCTTTTTCCACTACACAGAAACTTTTGTGCAATGAAAAGATTCCATGAATGTTAAAGTTTCTTTATGGAACCATCGATGGCAATAAAGAACATTTATTTTTAAAGGGTTATTTCACCCAAAAATAACATTTCTGTCATTAATTACTCACCCTCATGTTGTTCCAAACCTGTAAGACTTTCGTTCATCTTCAGAACACAAATTAAGATATTTTTGATGAAATCCGAGGTTTTTTTTTTTTTTTTTATCCCATAGAGAGCAATGAAATTGCCACATTCAAGGTCCAGAAAGGTAGTAAAGACATCGATAAAATAGTTACCGTGACTACAGGGATTCAACCTCAATGTTGTGAAGCGACAATAATTTTTTTTGTGCGCAAAAACATAACAAAAATAACGACTTTATTCAACAATTTCCTCTCTACCCTGTCATTCTCTTACGCAGTTTACGTTGGAGACACATTGCAGAGCTTCCGCATCGCCAGAACGCCGGCTCTGTATTGGCCGGCTCCTGCGTAAGCATCACACGCAATGCGTCGTGCTGCTCACATGAACAGCGTCGGCCAATACTGGGCTGGCGTTCGTATGTAAACAAGGAAGTGCTGCACTGCGTTCACTGCGTCAACTGCGTAGGAGAATGACAGAGTAGAGAAGAAATTGTTGAAGAAAGTCATTATTTTTGTTTTGTTTTTGAGCACAAAAAGTATGCTTGTCGCTTTATAACATTAAGGTAGAACCACTGTTGCCACATGGACTATTTTAACGATGTCTTTACTACTTTTCTGGACCTTAAATGTGGTAATTTCATTGCTTTCTATGGAAGATAAAATAAAACCCTCTTGGATTTAATCAAAAATATCTTAATTTGCGTTCTGAAGATGAACGAATTTTGTTCATAATTTACATAATGTGTCAAATGCAAATGTACAAAGATGCCTCCTTTTGTGTTGTTTTGTGTGGAATAAAACGGGGCCTTTTAAACCAATTCAAATGGAGCTGTTTTATAAGGCATTTAAGCAAAATAAACATGAAACTGATGCCAGGAGTGAGAGAAGGATTGGACTGTGATTCTATCTTAGTAGTTCTGCTATTTATTACCAAAATCAGAGGCTCAAACAGTAACACATTCGCACACACACACACACACACACATGTGCGCATACACACACATTTCCGTGGTCACACTAAACTCACAGATGTGCATGCACTCTCTTTCTTCCCCGCCCCCTCCCACACACAAGAACACACAAGAACACACAATAACACACAATAACTTCCAGCTGGATTTTATCCTTTTTTGCTACCCTTTCACTTTTAAACACTTTGTGTGTGGCATGTTCGTATGCATGCATACACGCACTGTATATCAAGTACAAACAGTCCAAAAAATGTACATACATAGATCTGTTTCAGAGTTACACCTGACCTTGAGCTCTGCTTCAGTACAGATGACTAGCAGATGAAGGCAGTTAGGACTTTAATTACCTCTCTTTTTCTTAATTTAATGTATGTGTCCGGATATAACCACCTTGTATCCAAACAACAAACATCCATGTTCTATGTGAATGTTTCTCAATTCTGCTTGTGCAGCTTGCAACACTACACATTTTAGCTGTTGCATGCTTTACTAAAAGCATGTACTTTGCTAATAATCTGAAAGTACTTTTCAGTAACTCAGCTAACAGGGAACATTCTCAAAGTTATGAACACTAACGTTAATAGAACATTGCGTAATGACGAAAAGACGAATGCTGCCATGCTCGAATTTCCCACCGGAAACCCACCAGTTCTATTCTAATTAGAAAACATTATTACAAGCTTACCGTTGTGAATCGGGCTAAGGTAAGGAGATATTTTCATTGCTGTATCATAGTAAAAAAATAGCATTTTATAGATAGATAGATAGATAGTAAAACGAACTAAAATCTTACACACTGTTTACGATGGATAGTATATGCAAATTGGCATGCAGAGTCTTCATTCTGACACACATTTTAAATCATGTGCATTAGATTAGCCAGAAATTTTAAATGTGCAGAACTGGAGCAAGATTGATGAACAGCCTTGTGAGAGCCTGGACTCTGGACCCTTATCTAATTAGCTGAAACGTTTCTGGAAAAATTCTGATGTCAAGCACCTGTGTGAAGAGACATGCACTGTGGAGTTAGCAGAGAGGAAACATCATTTCAGCTCAACTTCTGCAGAATAATCGGGCAGTGCTTGTGAAACAGCGATGGTTTGTATTTTTTCCATGTTTCTTGGCGACGCTTGCATATTTCCTTAAAAAGGAGAGAAAGGAACCGAGGGGGGAAAAAAGGGGTGGAAGGGGTCTAAATGAGGGGGACTGAGTCTGTTTTGTCTCAGAGGCACTGGATGACTAACACTGCAAGAATGATTCCACACTTCCCTCCAGTTACAAGCTCACAAATGAAAAACTACATCAAGACCTTGCTGAACAACTCTGCTACAGAATAACATATACAAAAAAATATATGCTTTAAGTTATAATTATGACATAAAAAGTCATCATATGAGTTAGAAAGTCAAAATTTTGACATACTAAGCGACAATTATGAGATAAAAAGTAAATAATGACAAGTCATAATTATGAAATAAAAAGTAAAAATTATGACAGAAGTCAAATGGTCAAAAAACTATTATAAAAATTATAAGATAAAAAGCAAAAAATTATGACATACTAAGTCATAATTATGAGATAAGCAGTTGAAATAAAGTAAAAACTTATGACATGCTAATTATGAGATAAAAAGTCAAAATTAAAAAGTAAAAAATTATGACATATTAAGTCGAAATTATGAGATAAGTCATAAGTCAAAATTATTACAAAAAGTTTGAAATTATGAGATAAAAAGTAATTTATGACAAGTCATAAAAAGTAAATTGACAAAACTATAATTGTCAAAAAACTGTTATAAAAATTATGAGAAAAAAGTAAAAAATTATGACATATTAAGTCGAAATTATGAGATAAGTCATGATAAGTCAAAATTATTACAAAAAATTTGAAATTATGAGATAAAAAGTAATTTATGACAAGTCATAAAAAGTAAATTGACAAAACTATAATTGTCAAAAAACTGTTATAAAAATTATGAGAAAAAAGTAAAAAATTATGACATACTAAGTCATAATTATGAGATAAAAAGATATTATGACATAAGTTATGATAAAAAGTCAAAATTATTACAAAAAGTTTAAAATTATGAGATAAAAGGTCAATTATGACATAAAACTCAAAATTGGCATAAAAAACTATTATAATATATATATATATATATTATAAAAAGTCAAAATTATGACCATACTAAGTCGTAATTATGAGATAAAATGTCAAAATAAAAATGTAATATTGTAAATTATAAAAATTTATTTATGAAGTCATAATTATAGCACAAAGGACAAAAAGTCATAATTATGACTTAAAGACTAAATTACGAGATAAAAAGTCATAATTATGACATAAAAGTAAAAATCGACAATGATATAAAAGTATGAATTATGGCATAAAAAGTCATAATTATGATGAATTTAAATTACGACAAAAACAATTACTTTATCATAATTATGACTTTTTGTCATATTTTTTACGTTTTATCTTACAAAATGATTTACAAAAGCATTTTTTGGTCCATACAACTCTGTATGCGATTAAACAGAAAACTGGCCCCGTGTCTGTCATTCTGAAGAACTCACAAGAACTCTTTCTTCTGAAATTTGAAATTCCTGCTTGTGTGCATCAGAAAAATAAGAGGTTAAATAAGAAAAGTCATGTTCGTGCAACTGATGAAACTTCAGAATATGTGTGCGTGCCATTGGTCCTCTCATCTCAGAATCATGGAGCCCTGCGTTTGAATCCAGAGCTCCGCTGAAATCTTGGAATTAGCCGCAGAACCAATTTCCTTATTCAACCGAAACCACAGGTTTAGAAAAACTGAAGCACAACAAAAAAAGCATATCATCATTTTAGTGCACCCACACTTACTATGCAGATCTGTTTTTTAATAAAAGCAAGGTGCAGCCCAATCATAGTTTACTATGACATTTAGCTTGTGATAACATTTAGTCTGCTGTTCGAAACCAGATATGCGATATTGCAATTGGCATACAGGCAGTATTATTCCCAACAATTCCAATTTAGTCAGCAGCCCATTACATAACGTTCTCTCCTTCTCACTAACCAATGACTCGTGCTGGACAGAGCTTCAGAACAGTGGATCCCTTTGAGAACACTCTGTTGCCCTCAACAGGGAAAGATTGCCTCAATGGGAACATAACGTAAAACATATTCACACAGTATTGCTTATTTAAGTGTGCAGTGTGTGTTGACGGTTCCATTGAGTCATCTACTTGTGTATTGTAAATACAGTGTGGTTTGTTAGTCAGTTGGGCTGTGCTCAGGTCCAGGTTAAACAGAGGTGGGTCGAATTTGTAAAATGTCATTTGATGAGGCATTTTAACTGATATTTTGGCTGATGCAGGTGCAAATCTGAGGAAGACGTATTCATTACTCATTTTATGATGTCTAGCTGGATGACTGTCAGTCGCAACCTTCAATTAGCCTACATACTGAAGTCTTTGGAGATTCAAAGGGAGTCGGTGCAAACGCTCACGTTTCTCAGTGGGTGGCCGTTGGCCTTGGCAGTGACCAATGACCTTCTTCTCACACTGAAGAACAAGATTGTCCTGCTCAGATCTGATATTACACATATAAAAGCTGCTGACTGTATCTATTGTTATTGTGTCACCAATAGAGTGGTGCAAAATTCAGAATTTAAGAGTTGGTTCTGCTTCTGTTTACAAGTGTGAATTTAAACTGAATTGAATTCATTTTTTTCATAAGGAAATTGATTTTGAATGATAACTTATAAACCTTTAAAGACAGACCTACTGTGAGCTACGAGGTTGGAATAATCGTGTTGAACAGTCAGTGGAATTCCTGGTGAAAAACTACATTACCCATGATGCTGTACAGAAAATTACACCAGTCAGAGTCAAAAAAGCAATACATGGCTTATAACTCTTTCACTAAGACTATTTTAAAATCCCTATGGGAAAAATGAATGGAAAAAATACTTCCAGAGTCAGACAGGGCTATTTTTTTTATTTATTTTTTTTTTTTTTTGCCACACCTGCCAAAGGCCGGTTACTTGAGAAAATTTACCTGCCAAAAATATTTTTTTTACCAGCCATGACACAAAAACAGGCAGTTATGACACCAAAATTTTAGATTGTCCTTTGTTGTTTGGTTAACATTAAAGGGTTAGTTCACCCAAAAATGAAAATAATGTCATTAATCTACCTTAACATTAAAAAGCGACGAGAATACTTTTTTGTGCGCCAAAAAAAGCAAAAAAAAAAAACAACGACTTTTCAACAATATAGTGATGGCCGATTTTAAAACACTGCTTTGGAGCTTTACAAATCGAATCAGTGATTCTGATCTCCTATCAAATTGCTAAACTGCTGAAATCACGTGACTTTGGCGCTCCGAATCACTGATCCGATTCGTAAAGCTCCGTAGCAGTGTTTTGAAATCGGCCATCACTATATTGTTGAAAAGTCGTTATTTTGGGGTTTTTTTTGGCGCACAAAAAGTATTCTCGTCGCTTTATAATATTGAGGTAGAACAACTGAACTCAAATGAACTGTTTTAAATATGTTTTTAGTACCTTTATGGATCTTGAGAGTTACAATGGCATTGATGTCTATAGAAGCCTTGCTGAGCCATCGGATTTAATCATAATATCTTAATTTGTGTTCCGAAGATTAACGAAGGTCTTACAGGTGTGGAACGACATGAGGGTGAGTAATAAATGACATTATTTTCATTTCTGGGTGAACTAACCCTTTAAAAACACCGACAGTAGCAGGGTTATTAGGATACTGTCACTTTAAGACCGAATGCACACACGGATCATGTGTTTTGTGTTTGTGTTCACTTAAGACATAACCGAATATGTTCACTAGTCCACTACTGTGAATACTCGCCGAGACTGGGTTTTTTTTTTTTTTTTTACATAATTGATAATGGACATAATGTGAATTTGTCCACTAAAGCGCAGGAAGTCATGAAAGAGAGCTCAACTTCGCGCGCTGTCTGAGAGACGCAGCTTTTCAGGTCGCACAGCTTTTTCACACAGCGCGTGCGTGAGTAACAAATTCCCTTTAACAGCGCTTGAACATTGGGAAGGCTGAAACTTTCGTGGTGATGAAGCATCTGAACCGTCAACTGTACAGAGCGTAGTTCACATTTGTTCACGTTCATGTTGTCGCAATATTGCATTGTTAGAATAAAAAAAAAAAAAAAAATGTTTCTGGCCAACTGGCAACTTACACAGTTTCATACTTTTAGGCCCTGCTTCCAGAAGCGCCGCTGAAAAAGGTGGCGGGCACTCTAGGGACATAAAAATTTCTTCGTTAACGAATTATAATCCATGAACAACACCAACCAGCTGATTTACAACAATACGAATTCGAATTGAAACGACAACAACAACAACAAAAAAAAGTATTTGAAAATCTAAAGGGTTCTTTTGGTGCGATTCGTGGAGATTTCTTTGCAGAATCATAGGAAATGTAGTTTTTTCTGGTTCAAAATAGACTTATTGGGGTTATATGTATTTTTTTGAATTGTAACTTTAGTTCCTGTTTGCTTCCTCAATTCAGAAATTCAGGAATTGAATTGGAATTTAAAAAGTATTCTTCTTACAATTCAGAATGGCAAACAGCCCTTGTTGCCAGCCTTGCTGTCTTATCAGGCACTGACTTTGCAGGCAGCGTTTGCACACAAAGGTACCTCACGAAACTGATTTCGGACAGACTTCTGAGGCAGCGTAACGCTTTAATGATCTACAACAAAATAAAATGAGCTTTGGTAATAACTAAGCGAATATTTAATTTCTCACTAAAAATAATATCAAAAGTGGAAAAAGATGGTCAGAAATGTACATTTACACACCACCAACTGCAATCTTCAGATGCCATCTTTTTTTTAATTTGAAGCTCAACTGTCACGGAAAGGAACGCACAGGATTATGAGATATGAAAGTCAGTGAAGGATACAGCTGCTGCCCTCAAAAATCGATCAGATGCGGGTATCTGAGAAGCGAAGATAACATTGGATTCGGACGTGCCTTGATGCCTTCCTTGGAATGCATTCTCCGAAGGCAGCATTTTTTAGCCAACCTGTTTTTCTGGGGTTCACCTTTGCTAAAATAACTAAGAAAATGAGACATATTTCATTGAATTACTCCATGCAAGTTACTCATGAATAACATCTTAATTCAATCCAGCAATTCCATCGTTAATCAATAAGGTCTAGGCTGATTTTCCAGAGTAAAGTTCAGTTTATTAAATGATTAATTATTCAGAATAGATCACATTGTAATGACTCCATTATGTTAGTGATGATCCATAATAATATGAAGTGTTTTGATTCAAGTGGGTTTTCCCTCCCCCTAATTTAAGCCTGTGATTCAGCTTCTCCTACAAGCTGTAACAAGATTGCGTGTGTCATTTGACTAAGTGTTTAACCGTGGTTTTGGTATCCCGGTCTTGTGGTCCACTATTGGCTGGAGTTCATTTAAACCAAACTCCCACTATGGAGCTCTCACAGCTCTCATTGCTCAAGCAAATTACAGTGCATTGTGGGATTACCCTGCTACGCCATTCAAGCCAATTCTTTCCTTCCCCTCTCCCACCATTTTTCTCTTATCCTCCGTTCTCTCTACTCCTCCATCTTCCCAAAGTTTCCTTCACTCTGTATTCATGCCCACTTCTTTGAACCAAACTTAAACAAAACATAAGTTTCAATTTCCTCCAATATATTTACTTAATCCAGTCTTTTTACACATATTTCCCTTTTGTTTTCTTTCTGCCATCTTTACCTCACCTCGTAGTTTTTTCTGCAGGCGACTTGCATCCTTTAACCGAGATATTTCTGTGACCACATGCCTCCAGATGTTGGCCCTCAGTGTTCAAGGCCAGCTGGGAGTCATTAGCTGGGCACATTGTACCAAACCTTCCCGCCTCCTCTCTTTAAACCCCTCCCACACCTCCATACACTCAGTTTCCATGGCCACAGTGCTCATCTGTGGGATTTCAAACAAGGAGTATTTGGTGAATGGGTTTGGCGAATGTACAGTATGTGGTGCTCCAGGCATGATTTGGCAGAATATTGAACTAATAACATTAATAAACTTTATATCATTGAGAAGCTCCCAAAGCCACCCATGTTGCACCACTTGTAACAAGAAGTGCACTATAACACCAAATCTGGCAACATAAAGAATTAAACATGTTGAAATCAGTCAAAAGTTTGTTCATTTTAAGGCTGAATGTCTGAAGGTTTGCTAACAATATAAAGCTGATCTGGTTCAGTCAAATATTAAATGCTTGCCGAGTTAAGAAAGAATTGTAAAAGTAGGCTGAATTTGCCTGATGGGAGGGGGGGGAAAAAAGTTGAATTTGGACAGGGTTTGGATGTTCTAGCAGCTGCAGAGTTTTTCCAAGTAAGACTCCAATTGGGAAGTCTTGTTCTTAGGAAAGAGGTCACTATTTAATCAAAAACCGGATTAAAAAATGAAATAAGCAATAAAAAAGAAAAAAAGTTTGGGGTTGATATGATTTTTTAAATGTTTCTCTGCATTTATTTGATCAAAAATACAGTAAAAGCAGTAATATTGAGAAATAATATTACAATTTGAAATAAATGTTTGCTATTTTACTATATATTTTTTAAAATGTAATTTATTATTGTTAAGGCAAAGCTGAATAGCAAGTTCAAAAGAACAGCGTTTATTTGAAAGAGAAATCTACTGAAACATGATAAATGTCTTTACTGTCACTTTTGATTTATTTAATGCATTGTTGCTGAAACATAATCTCTGCCAGCAAAACAGAAAACGGAAACAGACTCCTTGTTGTAAATGCAAAGTTGTAGTCATGACTGACTGCAAAAAATGTTTGATAGTAGCTTAATGGTTGCTGTGCTTCTGCTCCCTAGAGTTTGGAAAGGAAACGAACGCCATGGCAAAACCTCAACAGATGAAGGTGAGATTACACCGTTGCTACTTAATCCCTGACCGGAGATGACCTCGTACTAGGTTTAACAACCACTTGCTGTGAAGGTGGTGACACTAGCTGCACACATCACGTAGATGGGACTTGACATGGTGCTTCTGAGAGATATGAGAAGCATGGTATTGGTAATGGGTAAACTTGAAGGTTGTGAAATTGGTCCAAATTGTTAACAGATTCTGGAGGGAGAAAAAAAAAAATCAGACCCCTCATAGATGTTTATAAAATGTTTGTTATCTTAAAGTATTGGTTCATTACCATCTAACAGATGCTAATAATGTACTAAAGGCAGGATAGATGAATAAATGGACAGGGTGCCAGACATCAAGCAACGCTTGCCAATGCAAATGTTAAGTGTTTTGTTTACCTGAAAGGAATCCAGTAAGACAATTATTTTAATGTATCACAGTTGTTCTTCAGTGTCTTTTCTAGGGAAAATTAGCATTAAAACCGTGGCTAAAACGAATCCACATGTGAACTGTTTACAGCTGATGTGAAGCACACTACAGCTTCCTCACCTCGATACTGAATAAACTGATTCAGGAGTTAATTAATATTTTAAGCTCTTAAAATTAAAAGTTTGGGGTCAGTGATATATATATATATATATATATATATATATATATATATTAGAAAATAATAATAATAATAAAAATAATATTTTTATTCAGCAAGGATGCATTAAATTGATCAAAAGTGACTGATGATTTCTGAAGGATCATGTGACACTAAAGAATGGAGTAGGGCTTCCATCACAGGAATAAATTATTTTTACTGTATTTTATATAAAATGTGTATCCTTTATCATGAGGCTGGCAAGTGCATTTCTGCCCTGTTTCATGTCACTTCTCTAAATAATAATTGTATGGATAGGTTTAAATGCTTGTCAGATGATATCAGTTCTTAGCTGCTTTGGGTTGAGGAAAGCATTATGTCACATAGGAAAACCACAGCCAGATCTCTAATGACTTATTGCATGTTGTCAGGCGGTTGTGGATGTTTTCCATGTGGAGAATTTGCATTGTCAGGTTGCCATTGTACAAATGTACAGGCAGTCCTGTTCATTCTCTGTCAAACAAGTGAACAAGCAACAAGTGTTCATCCTCTCCAGGATTTATTCCTTATCGGATAAACAGTATATCTCAAATCGTTTTTCGACACTAATATTCAATACAGACTGCAAAAAAATGTCCTGATTTATTACTGCATATCAGATTTTCAAATGTACAGTAGCCATAAATTGATGAACGATAGCAAATAAATGGTTTCATGAAGATTTTTGTGGCATATGCAAGTAGATTAATTACTAAGACAAGCAATTCAAGACATTCTCCTATAATAAACTATATTGGCCCAGATCATCCACAGCATCTTTTGGTGGATTGTGGAATTTGTGCATGCAGCAGTTTTTTAAAGATGGACAAATGACAGAGGCGTTAGTAGTGGGGTGTAGCATCCTTTATTTCAATCCCTTTACAATAGTCTCAAATACATTTCCAACATTAGGAAACCTATTGGTAAACTCTTTGGCTAAAGGCATTAAAGAACCATTTTGAAGAAACTGTATTTGAATAACTAAAAGGAGCTAGTGTGTAGTGTTTACATCGGTAGCACCAAATTTATATTCAAGTTTTACTTTTAATGCTAATAATTAATTGTACCACAGACAAATGCAAATAAAGAACTGACTTGTTGCAAGCAGGATCCAAAATAAATGCGATTCCTTTTGAATTTTCAGTATATTTGGCAGTATATATAAATATCTATATATATTGTCAAAGATAGATAGATAGATAGATAGAATGTGTTTATTTTGGACTCTGGTTGCTAGATATGTGTTTCATTGCATTTTAATGATACACACCTTATATTTATAAAGAGTCTGTATCATCATAGAGATTTCAGCTCCTGACCACTGAATTTATGAATTTTCCGTGCCCTCAATATTACTTAATGCCAATTTCTGGCAGTTATGGACAACAAACTTTAATACAGTCATATAGTCAAAGCACTAGGACTCACTCAAACAATTGGCGTAAACTGTGAAATGAATCGATTAATCCCTATACTTCACAAAGATTTAGTGACAAAAAAATAGGCATTATTTTTAAGAATTCTGACACTATCATTTACTGTCTTTTACGAAATGAACTATGACTATGAAAATGTTCAGATATATCATTCACATAAAAAATTGAAACAATCAAAGCTTGTGCTATACTGCCGCCAACCCCCTTTATTCCAGGACCCCTCCCGCTACCCAATCACCCCCGTCAAATCCAGGGAAATCTTGCGGGAGACAGTTTGGTAAAAGACCCCAGTGACCATTGAGCGGTAGTCGGCTACTTTGAAAAGGTGGCGGTAGGCGTACGTGTTGTCATACGGCCGGCCACGGCTCACCAGGGTGCGCAGGTGGGCCTCGTTCACCTGATTTCCCACGGCCAGCACATACAGCTCAATGCCCGCTTTGCTCACCTGCTCCACGGCTTTCTCAATCTGGATGGTGTTGACGCCTTGGGAACGACCATCCGAAAACACCAGCAGCTTCTTCTTCCTTGTACCGCCACCCCTGAAGCGCTCGATGGCGAAGTTGAGAGCATTTGTCACCTGTGTACCTGCATTCTGGAACTTGGCTTCTGTGATTTGAGTGACCACCTGGGTGGCGTTTGTGGAAAATTCAGCCTCCAAGTTGGCATTGTTGCTGTACTGGCCAACGCCAACACGGACCTGGAAGCCTCCTCTTTCTGCTGACAGAAAGCGCTTAGCCAACATCCGTGAGAAGTCCTTGGTCATCTCGAAGTTCTTGGAGCCGACGCTGGCTGAGCTGTCCATCATGATGAGGACATCGGTGTTTTCATTAAATGAAACTGGAGAAGAGGATAAGGGTGTAACCATTATTATCTAATGGTCAAAATGCTGACAAATCTGTTCTCAAATAAATACTTACTTGGACAAGTGTAAGTGGGACACTTCTTGTCTGTGAAAAAAAAGCACAATGCAGTGAATAACTGTTTCTCAAAATCAGATCCAGAACTCACAAAGCACCCTGAGGCCCTGTTTACACCTGGTATTAAGATGCGTTTTGGTCAATTGGATCACAAGTAGATGACGGAGACACATTCCTGTTTGCACCTGGTGTTTTAATCTCTCTTCTGTCCACTTTCAACCACTTCTGTCCTGATTTCTTCGAGGGAAGGGGTCTATGGTTGGGTAAATGTATGGGCTTTTTCAGATCTTTCGATCTAATGGACAAAATAAACTCACACAATTTACTTATGAACGCAACGAAGACGACGGAAAAACACATTGAGAGCAGCAGCTTTCTGCTTTGATAACTACATGACCATGCCAAACGCTGTAAGTGTTAGAAATCAGGAATGTTGAGAGAACATTGTGCTTGGTACGTTTTTCGTCTTCAAACCAAACTTGGGTCTTCAGTCGACAAAATTTAACTAGGGAGCTTTCCATAATGTTTACGCTTTAGGTCAGTAGGCGGAGTGTAAGTGGTCTTTTGTAGCTGTTCAAATGCATGAGCGTCTACAGTACGAAAGCAATCCGGTCAAATGCGTGTTTGACTACCTCTGGAAGTGGTCGAAAGTGGACAAGCTCAAAACGTTTTAGACCTCGTTTACAACTGTATTTAGCGCCATCCACTTGTGATCCGATTGACCAAACCACATCTTAATACCAGGTGTGAACAGGGTCTAAATCTGCTGCATATACTGTATTTAACCTACCTTCACAGATTCTCTCAGTCAGGTTTTGCAGGAAGCCGTCATCCAGAAGAAGACCAAAGTTGTTCAGGACAAAGGAGAAACCTTCTCTGGGATCATCTTTACACACAAGCTCATCAAGCTGTTCTGGATTGGGCTTCCTTTCTGCATAATCCGTGACTCCAACACCACCAACCTGCCAGAAACCAGAAGTGAGTTGAGGCTAATCCTCGCTGGTTGTGAATTTCATTTAACCTCAATTCATACTTGGATCCCAATAACATGAAATGTCACTGGATCACAAGTTCTCCCTAACTAAACACCATGACATTACATCTGCAGCATATTAGATTCATATCATTGAATAATGCATTTCTGTGGAAACAGTTTCTGTACACTTCATCCTCAAAGATCCACACAAAAAGTTAGCTCCAAATTCAACCCAGAAAAACGTGCCTGCGAAATTTCTGCAAATTGATATTAAACATCGCTTCTTGCATGTTTCGTGGCAGTTAAATATCCAATGTGTGGCATGAACAGCTAGTTCATTTTTATCTGAAACAGATGAACGTGAATCACGGTCAGCAACAAAATGTCCAGTGAGTGGTAGTAAAATGTTAACACTATTGTGTTTGAAAATAACGTACCACCCACACTAAATCCTACTGATAGTGTTAAAAAAAGCAAATGTGACATTAAAAAATGGCAACCGTGCCATTTTATCTCGCAAGTCTTTGAGCTATTTTATCATGACTCTGGTTTCACAGGACTCGTACCTGAGCATTCTGCATCATAAGTGCAACGTTGTATCAGGTGAGGTACCAAGCAAGTTTATATGACCAAAATTCCAAACATTTGGAGCTGGTTATGTGATGCAGATGTCAAAAAATATTAGTTTACAAATCATGCACTGTGGTAAATGTTTTGAAGTCATATACTATTGTTTATTAATCAATAATCTGGCCTGTAATCATAATTTGTGTGAACAGGAATAAAAATTGTTGGTGTTTTATTCCCACTAGAGTTAATTTCAGCTGGAAACTGCAGTGAATTGTACTATATGCTAGGTATGATTTGGAGTTTTACAAAAATCTAGATCTAGAGGCACATTTTTCCTATAAGCCTAGGTTGTCAAAATTCATTAGGTTTACCTTCAGACCCTTTCCACACAGCACGTTTAGGGGCACTTTGTCCCTTATGGTGTCAGAGCGTCCATCAGTTAGGACAATGATCACACTCCTCTCCGTCACTAGCTTGTTAATCATGTTTCTTAGAGAGTACTGCAGAGCTTCTCCAGTGTACGTGGCTTCAGCTATCCAGCGCAAGTCTTTCACAGCTCTGAAGTGAATGACAAAGATAATTTTTCTTCAGACACAATGCCAGACATGACCACAAAATAAAAGCTCATCTGATGAGGAAACTAATTTCTTAGTTTCTTGAAGTTGTTATTGCCATATTGTGTGCAGATTGTGGCTTCTAACAAGAGAATATCATCAATATTTCATACTGTTTTAGGTCTGTCAGGGTCTTAATGTTGGGGTCACCAAGCTGTACGACCTCCTGAGCACTAGCACCACTATACTGCACCACGCCAATACGAGACTCATTGGCACCAAACTGCAAAAAAGAAATAGGAAACTCTACTTAAATGCATTTATTTTCATTATAATGAGAAATTCATTCAGAAGAGCCCATGCATTTAGCATGTAACCACCACATCTTGAAGATTAAACCCATTGAAACCCATATCGGTCGACCACTAATATGAATATGATGGGGAATGATATAGATATATATCTCATAGATATATAAAACAAAAACGTACCTGTCTTAACTTGAGTCTGTCCATTACCGTCACAATGAAGTCTTTAGCAATGGCAAAGTTAGAAGCTCCAATACTTTCAGAGCTGTCCACAATGAAGGCAATGTCCAGGGGTCCACATGTGCATTCTTAAACAAAACATGCATATAAAGAAGATGGCATTGCAAAACACTAAATAAAACAGTTTGAAATAATTCTCATATACTTCAAAGTCTTGAGACTTACCACAGCAAGCTGAAAGAAAGTAAAAACACATTACATTTGCATCAAATCTGACAATATTAGGCAGATCAGAAACTATCAAAGCATTCACAGTAAGGGATCCAAAATTATTTTACGTCTGGACAGTACTAGGCAAAAGTAATATTATGTTTGGGAGGAAAAATAAATGGTAAAACTCTGATTAACACAAAGCAGCCAAATCTCAAGTGAATGGCTGGACCAATTTGTCTTGTTGGCTGAAACGGATATTTTTTCATGCTTTTTCCGCTGGGGTCTCATTCATAGCACACGGATTTAACTCTTACATTAAAAATGTAATTTATAAAATTAGATACTGACACAACAACACTTTTTATTACAAAAGCAACTCAAGATGAAAGCACAGGGCTGAAGCCCAAGAGCCGTACAGGGAGGACAACCTTCATTACCCAAAGAAATTCGGCCATATCAAGTAAAACAGCAGCCCACAAAACATTATTTGCATCTGATTGGTTAATACTGTCAAATCCTATTCTTTCAAACTGATGTGTACTTTCATACTGAACTTTTACACACTTCTGTTCAAAGGATCAGTGTTTTCTCTCCAACTGAATTGTGTCCTGTTTTCACATGCCAGAAGGCAATGTTAAATATCTAAGTTAAGCTTCCAAAACTAATATTTATGATAAACATGCACAATATGAGCATTTAAATGAATCCATTCAGTGCTATGGCTCCAGCAAGAGTTATAAAACAAAATAATGAATATCCTTTCAAAAACAATAAACGGATGATTCTGTGGCATAATTTGAAAAATTATAAATCTGCATAATAGCTTGCATGTCCTCTACTGGCCTGCAAAGTTTTGTGAACACCGAGCTGGCTAGGTGGATTGCTGTATCATCACTTCATGGCACGAGTCGACGCTATGGTGTTAAATCAGTGTGGGCGAAAGGCAGGTCGCCATTTATGGAGGCAGTGAAATTGAGTAGTGAGTCATGGGTAAATACAAAAACAGGTCTACTCACAGCACATCTTCATGATGATATCCAGAATCTCACAATCCTACAAAGAGAGAGAGACAGTAATAGAGAGACTGCTGCCTCTGCAACTGATTTTCTCTGTCGCCATTTTGTATCACAAAATGGAGCCACAAGTTCATGTTGTTTTAATTACAGGAAATTCTGCACAACGCTCCCCAGAGACTCACAATTTCTTCAAAGACTTTTTAAAAGTGTATTTTCTCTTGTGAAGGATGTAAACACACTATGTCAACACCAAAAGACCTGACATAGAGGTCATGAGGAATCTAATTTTCCATGATCTTTTGATAAAAAAACATTGTGCTGTTCAAATTAATAATATGCAAATCTTTCTCGCCAGTAAAAACAGTTAAAAATATATATATATTTTTTAAACTAAGGTTAAAAAACCCTGGCTCAGAGTCAGACATACTGTGGACACATGCCACATTTATTGCGACACATATTTTCGGATTCAGAAACTCACAGTAATAAAGTAATATTATAATACACCACAATAACTAATATTAAGGGTAAAATGTAGGCCAGTTCCTGGCTGTGTAGCACCTACAGCTCTGCAGTTCCTTCTGAAGGAAACTATATCAGTCTGATCTTAACAGTTTATGCACCACATTTCAACACAGATTGCTTAGTGAGCCTTTACGGGTGTGTTTACACTTGTAGTTCGGTTCGATTGGTTCGTTTGTCTAAATGCGCTCGTTGTATGTGCGTAGCCTACATATGATGGTAGTCGAGAACTAGTGAAGAGCTGTGTGAAGGAGTCAAAAGAGTGGTAGTAATCCCTTCATCACACACAAAGGAAGATCTGCTGTGAAGAAATGAAGTTCTGATGCCTGTACCGAACCGTAATGGGCAACATTCATATTTCATTGTAAATGCACCAGAGCTAGTTTGGAAGTGGACCGAGACCCATCTTTTCAGCTGTCTCAGTCCGCTTCTTTGGTGCACACCAGGGTTCAGATGATAGCGTTCACACTTATTCAAATGATCCGCACAAAAAGAGCAATTGCACCAGGGTTTGTTTTAATCAAAGACTTTATATATAGAAAGACGGTGCACTCATATTATTAGGAATGAGAGAAAGTGCAATGCCCCGCCTTCTAAATAAGAGCCAATCGCTGACCGGTAAAGTCATTGCATCACTGCAGTGGCCATTAGAAGCTCTGGTTCCTATATAAACAGTCAGACGTGCGCTTCCTATAGAGACGCGCACTTAGGACTGCGTATTAGCTTGATCCAGCCTGAAAAATGCCGTTTTTGTCATGATTCAAGCGTTTAGAAACAAAATTTATGAGGCAGTTGTTGTCAGATTTCATTGGTGATTTCAAATATGAAATTTAATCAAAAGCTTGGCGAACAGCTTTGGAGAATTTGATGTTTCCCCATTCAAAGAGATAGGAGCTGCACTTGCATGCCTGAGAGGCGTTTTAAAGATGGCCGCCAAGTGAAATGACTTGTCTTTAAGGGACTTTGGTTTTAATCAAACCAAACATGCCAAGTGTGAACACACCCTAAAATTACATTGGACTCGTATCTAATTTCAAATGCAAAAAGGCTGATATCTTAAAGGCACAGCTGCAAAATTTTAGCCTGTATAATTCTATAATGGAGAAAATGGTTAAATGGTCACTAAATAATGAATGTTATGGGGGAAAAAAATTTACATTACACATTGCAAGTGGTCCTGAACATGCATTCATTTCTTTGCAGATGCAATTGGAACAAGCCAGCTGTTGTGTGCTATTAAAGGGTGCTTTTATTCCACAAAAAGACTAGTCTGGTATGTGCTTAGGCCTTGGCTACTGATTACCATAGCTACTGGCTGTCAGCAATGTGGAATAAATAAAAATAATGGAAAGTGAATTGTGGAATGTCCAGGATCATTTATTATCAAGAGCACTGTCACCCTCTTTGTCTCCATACAGGAAACTGTACTGGAACATTTGCATTAGGCTATATCCAATAATGTGCGCTTTCTTTGATTTGTACATTCAGTAAAACCCAGTTTATTCAAATCAAATTCACTCACATCTACTCCTGGAGGTCCAGGTGGTCCTGGTGGTCCCTGTGCATGAATACAAGACAGATGAAATATACAATGTGCACATGAAGGCACACACTTTACTTCTGTAGTATGAACAACATAAACAGGACTGTGAAAGGGTCACTCTCTGTTTTTTTTTACATACTACACAGATGTAATTCTGCCAGAGCAAAGAAGCTGAATCTCTTTCCAAATAAGAGCATTTTTGAGACTGACAAGTCTCCTCCTCTCTGGATGTCATCCAGTGGTGAAGAGGAACATCACAAAATTGCAGGCTGAGAGAAATTTCTCTTCCCACACACCCATAACTCATAGCTGTTTAACGCCGTTTTACATAACTTAAGATTTGTACACTTAAAACTTCTCTTGGCTCCTCTAGACAGTGTAAGACCCTTGTTGTTTACTTCTGAAAATATAATAACGCCAGTCACCTTCTAAATATATCTGATGAGATTGTTTGTTTAACCAAGTTCAGGTCCAGGTTTTCTGGCATGCTTTAGGTTAAGTGAGCATGTCAGCTGTGGCCAATGGTATTTTTGATACTATATCAAGCTAACAATAAAACTTGTTTTTCTAAGTTTTATTTAACCAAAATTTTGGGGTTAGATTTGTTGATCACATTCCATTGAATTGCTCAGCAAAAGATTGAACTTTCTTGTGCCTTTGGATCTCAGGCATTCAATCCAACAGCAGATCGGCATGTCTAGGTTTCACTGATTCAGAATACAGATACATTATTTAAAGTGTGCCAGGATGCTGACATAAGCACACGGTGCAGAATATCATGCTCATATGAACCTTCATTGGAGAACTAGAATCAAAATATGAACAAATATGACCATTTTTATCATTAAACCCATAATAAACATCAGTATGGAAAAATACAGTAAACACATGCTGAAAACATGGTGCATTCACACTCACAGATTTTCCTTCAGGTCCTCTGTGACCTTTGGCTCCTTTAGGCCCAGTTGGTCCTGGGCTGTCATTCTGTGGAAAACAAGATATGAACATTTAGCTTGGAAAATACAGTGTATACAGTGTTACAAGTGGCTGTACCATTTTAACTCACTGACAGAATTTTCCATAATTTATAACAGTGCTTCCCCCCCAGACTCTTAATCCCAGCCTCATTCTTTCAGACCTCACACTGTAATATCAATATGAACATTGCAATCAGCTTTTCAAAACCCTCCTAAACAACTATCTCCCTCCATATAAACAACTGAAATGGTCTCCATTAATTCAGCTGTCTCTGCACAGTTTTGCCTCCAGCCCAGCAGATACGCTCACCCCTTCGTTTCTGTCTCGTGCCAGATCACGCTCAAGCGGTGAGATAATACTAACCACCTGTCCCTATTACAAGCCGTCTCTCCCATGCTGCTTCAATTACCTTCAAATTCCTCACTTCAAAGTCCACAACTGTCACAGACGTTCTCCTAGCAGCCTCACAGTAGGGACAAGGTTAAATGATGCCGTCATGCCAATATTGTTATGGTTCATTGTGATTACCTTGACAGATACTAGACCAAATGTGGGCCCCCTGGGTTTGGGAGAGGCCGGAGAAGCCCAATCAATTGTTTACAAGCACAGAAAAACATTTCCAAACAGTCTTGGCCAGCAGAAAGCCAAACACAAGAAAGAGCACCTTCATGGCTCATATGGAGCAGATGTGAGGCCCTAAATAATAATGTATACAAAATAACGTATATACATATCATTAAATCAAACACTTAAACATAATAAATACATCAATTTGTCTAAGTAAGAACATGTTAACCTAGAAAAATAAATGTATATCACTGCTAATATGTATAATCAACAGAATGCTAATGCTCCAAACAAATGCAGCTAAAGCTGCTACATCACCTGACAGCTATACTAGGAGAAAGTAAAGTAAATAAATATTCCTTTTCCACAAAAAGTAGATCAGGCTTCAAACTGGTTGCTATAAGGTATTATTTGTTTCAGCCACAGTTCAGTTTGGTTCTATGTAATGAACAAACAAACTAGATTGCTAGCATGCTACTGTATGCTAGTGTTGAGTGCTTCATAGCATGTTACTATATGTATGCAGGGTGTTCTGGTGGTGGCTATCATGCTTAACTGATCAGAAAAGTATTAACAAAAAAGAACACTTGATGAGTTTCACCTTATTTACAACCCTAAGTATGAGAAATAGTAATATTGATTGACCTAGCAAACACCACTATTAACAGAAGTCTTCAGAAACTGTGTATATATCTTAAACAGAAAGATCACTGTGTAAACAGTTTAAACATCCGAAACACAAATGCTACAAAATGTTCATATATCATGTAAACATTGTGTTTGATTAATAAAGGCCTTTGTAGCCCAAACATTGTACATTTTAGCTTGTTAAAGTGTTCTTCCTTCTGCGTTATTGGGGACATTATTCCCTCCAGACCTGATGGTTATTATGAAGAGCCTCTGGCCATTCTTTAAGATTCAGTTGTAAAACACGTGGTAAACATTTTAATTTATGACCACCGCAATTCTGCTAATGATTACTTTTGGAATTATAGTCAGTTGGCTTCTTTTTGATCTTTGCGCAACAAAATGCATTTTCCATTGTAAATGGATTGTAAATGCATGCTAAATGAATCTTAGTATGGTAAACTACTCAACACTTTTACAGGGGGTCTTTAGGTTTTTGTGAGCAGTTGAAGAGAGTTACAGAGAAGTGATAAACAGTAAACACAAGGGTAAGTTTCTAATTATCGTAAAGTGTATGTGTGGTTGAACTTTGAGTATGTCTGTCTAAAGCCATTGCCTTTTCATTTTTTAGGCTCAAAACATGCTCTAAGTCAGGGGCGTCCAAGCTCGGTCCTGGAGGGCCACTGTCCTGAGTTTAGCTCCAACTTGCCTCAACACACCTGCTTGAAAGTTTCTAGTATGCCTAATTAGACCTTGATTAGCTGGTTCAGGTGTGTTTAATTGGGGTTGAAGCTAAACTCTGCAGGACAGTGGCTCTCCAGGACCGAGTTTGGACACCCTTGCTCTAAGTGAACTCTTAGCTAAACAAGTTTGCTGTCTTCTGAAATGTGTCCGAACACAATTCATTACACCATGCAAGTGCATTTTCAATCTTGTCACAAGTGGCAGTATAGAGGATATTAACATAAAAATCCAATAAGAAACCACTGGGTACTATCCGGAAACGTCTTTGGTTACTTGCATACACATAACACATTATCTACTTCTATAATTCAAATCATGTAAATTGTTAGGCTGCATAGATTAGGTCAGCCGGAACCGGGAACACTTCCCATAACACCTGATGTCCTCGCTACATCATAAGAAGAATGGCGTTTATGCTAATATTAGTCTCTCTCTGTTTATCCCGAAGTTTGCCGCAGCCTGCCAGATCCAGGCCGTATCCAGATGAGATGAAGGACCTGCATCTAGATATGATGATAACGCAGCCCTGACGTTTCAACTAAACTATCCCCTGCGAAGGCCTCCTTCTCTTTCCTTTCCCTATGTATAGATAAACCGTTATCAGAATTATTCCAGTTCGCATAGATCCGCAGACACAACACATTTTTCTGTATTATGCGGACCAGTCAAGTAATTTGGCAAATATCACTTCTTTAAAAAGACCAAGCTTCTACGCACATACACACTCAAACACGCAAACCTATAGACTAAACACGTAAATGAACGGCAAGAATGCATTAAAGGTATTCGGTTTTCAGTAGGAAAGGTGTCATTTAAGCAGCCACTAAAGTAATAATTAACAATTTTTACAACGGAAGTGATTCAATCAAAAACCAATTTTAGCTCGATAAGAATCTTCCTATTGTCACTATGAAGCTGCTTTGAAACAATATGTATTGTGAAAAGCGCTATATAAATGAAGATGAAAGACTAAATATAACCTCGGTTCCCGAGTTGAGGGAATGAGACATTGCGTCTTCTCAGAACCTGCTAATTAAAAGAACGTTGGGAACTTTGTAACTCTGTCTATGGGTTTTGCAAATATTTAATTAATTATTTAATATGCTTGTAAACATCCCGTATGATTTATTTGGCCTTTCTGTAGCCTAAACATTCAAGAGCGCATTCAATCACAGCTCAACAAACAAACAAAAATCTCTCTCTCTATCCTCTCAATGTATGAGAGAGTTCTACCATTTTAAAATTAGAACATCATTTCTAAAGAAAGAACTTTGAACAGCAGACAGATGGAAAACAATTCTTCCACATATGTATGTCTCCACCGCTTCCTTGAAAGTTTTGGTTTTGCATGGACAAACACAATGATAAATAGTGAAGCTGTCTGGGTGTTAGATCAATAAAAATCGACTCCAGATGACAGAAGATGAAAGCTTGTGAGCATATGTATTTGTTGCTATTTTGTGTCGGGTTGTACAACCACAATGAAGTGACTCAAGAGTGTTTTGATGTAAAAATTAAACATGAGCTCAGAGCTTTAATATAAGCATGTGGGATATGTTTACAGCCGACATTCACCTTGTTACTTGATTAACATCCCAGACAAGGGTGGGTGCTATGAACAAAACCTCATATCATGGTTATTGTATTATATATGGGATAATCCACAGCTAGGTGTGCATTACATGATTTAATGTACAACGTGGAGGCAAAGAATCACTCAACTCGAAACGGAGGCGAAGTGCATTAAAATTGTGAAATGCACACCTAGCTGTGGATTATCCACCTTATACCATGGTCATTTGCCAACAGTAGCCACGTTTCCATTACCCTTTAAATTGCGCAAACTGAAATTGCGAACTGAAAACACATGAGGTGGTTTCTCAGGCAATTCGAAAAAGGAATATTTTGCAAAACTGCAATGGAAACAGTTTTTTCGCATTTACAGTTCACCTGCCATATGTAAAAGTCAATCACTCTTTAAAGACGGCGCGGTATGTTTGGACAGAAGACAAGTTCTTCATTAAACTCATAAAAGACAAAAATATTACAGGACTACTGGATTGTAAACAACAAAGAAATGCTACAATTTGAATTTATCAAGACCTCGAAGCAGGTAGGAGGGAGAAACACCCAGAAACACCTCATATGTGGCAGCTCTCAAGTATAAGGGGCTTTCCTTTCCATAAATGCTTGGATAACATGCCTACATATACGTCTCCTTTGATTAAAAATAATGGCTAGTGCAGTGGCTTAGAAATACGTAAACCTACCAACATCCGTTGCCATGGTTTTTGGAATGACTTATCGTGAGTGGAAAAAAAGACGTTTTATTTTTATCAGAATTATCATAAATACGAGTTTCCAAGGTAAAAATTGCACATGAACACCCTCCCATTTTGAAACTTGAATGCGATGAGCTTGTAATCACGACTTCAAAAGTGGGAATTATCAAACATCTCATGTGAAAGCAGCATTAGTCACATAACATCAGTTTATTTTAAATGCCGTCATTTCGCAATAGTTTTTTATTGATATTTAGAAAACATTGCAAAAGTTTGCGCAAATCTGTAATGGAAACGCGGCTAGTGACGAGATGAAGCAGTTATTGTTTGCAGCACAAAATTTGACTGGAAGGGTTAAAATGACAGTTATTTTAGTTTTGAAATTTATGGGTGCAAACAAAAGGTCAATTGAACAATCTCACATTGTCTCATATAATATAAAACATACAAACAATAAAAAGACACAAAACAACAAAACAAATAGGTTGCACTTTATTTTACAGTATGTGCACTTACATGTATTTACAGTTTACTTACCTAAGAAAGTACTGGGTAATATAAGGTAAGTACATAGGTTAAGGTTAGATTTAGGGGTAGGTTCAGGGTTAGTAACTAGTTTTTACCCAGTTATTACAATTACTATCATAAGTACATTGTAAGTACATGGGGAACAGGACTGTAAAATAAAGTGCTACCCAAATATTATAAAATGGATAGTTCTAACTTTAAAAATCGGCTTGATTAGTCACATTTGCAAGTCTATATTCATGCACCAATTATTAAAAACAATGTATGGAATCTATGGTGTGATATTACAAAGTCTGCATTCCATGCTTTTGTCCTGCCCATTTGGAAGTTTGGATTCTTGGATAACAAAACAAAGAGTTCAAAAACTACCTGCTGATTAGATCAAATAACAACTGAGCGCTAAAGGAAAACACTGCAATCTAAATCCTACAAATGTACAAAATGGCCAGAACGATCAAAGAACCAAACGTGCGGGACATTTCCTCAAACATATCTGCTGAGGAAGTGCACAGCTAGACAACATAAACAACAATAGGAGAAGCAATTAGTCAGTGGAGACAACGATAGCGCATAAGTGTTTGCTTAATACCTCGTTTCTGTTGTTCAGATTAATATTTGCTGCTAAGAAGGATTCATTCGTTTACTGCTTATTTCTATTTTTTACTTTCATTATAATCTGTATTTTGATTGCACTTATTTTTAATTAGAATAATAGCTGTCAGCTAAGAAGAAGGCCATTATTTGTATTGCTGGGGGAGGTATCCAAAGCACATCAAATGGTCATGGGGGTACCTCAGGGATCAGTTCTTGGACCCCTCCTCTTCTCCATATACACTATATTACTGGGACCCATCATACAGGCACATGGTTTCTTCTACCAGTGCTATGCTGATGACACACAACTCTATTGTTCATTTCAACCAAATGATCCAACAGTAGCTGCACAGATCTCAGACTTCCTGGCAGACATCTCAGCAAAAATGAAAGAACAAAAAATCTAATTTATGAGCAATACTAGCAATCTCCACTAATAAACTTGTACTAAAAATGTAAACTAAATGGATGTTGCAATGTTGAAAAAATGTACTAAATGGATGTTGCATCCTCCCAAAAATAAGAGATGTTATGACAGTGGCTAAATTAAGCATCTTGAACATTTTCATTTGCCAAAAAAGATGCAAGATTTGTACCAATAACACCTCTACTGCAACAACTGTCCCATCAGCTGTTCTAAACCACATATCAACATTAAACCGCACAGCAGGAGTCCTCAATTAATTGTCCAAATTCAAACCTCTTCACCACAACTTCCACCATTTATATCAATCATCAGATAAAGAAAACAGTACTGTGTCGAAACCTGTGACTCTTCTACAGCACATGTTGTTTTGTGCGAGTGGAGACCCATCTGTTGGACTGAAAGTGTGTGGGGATTGTTTAAGAATGTAAACCAGCTGAGGAGTCTGGCTTTAGAAAAGTCTAAAACATGAACTTCCAACAAATTTCTGGTCTGAAGCATTCTTGTTTATCCCAACTGATATTTAATTTATATTTGACATCTCTAAAAAATGTTTGTTTATTAATGCATGCATTCAACAGTGACAAAGTTGGTAACCCTGTGTGAAAAATAATAATAATAAATAATTGGGCTCTGATGTGATTTTCTCACAAAAATAATCTGGCAAAATCAAATATTTTAAGACTTCCTTTCAAGCTGTTTGAAACTAAGGGAAATAAAGATACAGACTATTTAACTTTTGCTTCCTTGAATCCATGACAACAAGATATACACTGCTGCCTAATCTCAACCCTAGAGACAACGACCAAAACGCTGAGAGGATCCAGGATTCTCTATGATGTATGTGTGACCGACACACAAGAGAGCAAGATAGGTGCTTGACAAACACATATTAAAGGAACATTCCAAGTTAATACAAATCCTCCTCTTTAAATTTCAGAAATGCATAGTTCATTTTGTGAAATTTTGTTTATTTTTTATGGAGTCATGGTGCGGCCATGTTGATATCACATGGCCAAATCAAATACTGCTCAATGTATTTCAACACCCCCAACCCTCCGTTATTGGACGCTTTCTTTTGCATAATAAATGAACTGTTAACTGTTGCTGACTGAGATTACATTTTTGGATTTGCATGAACCTGAATTTATTTTGCTCAGTATTTTAACCAAGGCAAGTGTTGCACATTTCAGATTTTAAACACTTGATGATAGTGCTTTCGATAGTGCTTAACTTGTATTGAACTCAAAACATTCCTTTAAAAGAGAAGAATTTCATGAACAACTGGAGAAGGAAAACAGAAGAAAAGTGGTATGCGCGCTATGGAAAATTTGGGCTACTATGAGAGAGAGGGAAAAATGATAAGGGAAGGGGTGATATAGTGTGATGAGCAAAAGTTAATTTAAAATGACTCACATCTAATCCAGGGTCACCTGGCTCTCCATCATCTCCCTTGGGTCCAGGAGTTCCTTTTCCTCCCTTGAAAGTGAGAAGTTAAAGAAAGTGCAAGTAAGAAGGAGGGATACTAGGAATTATCTTTGCTGTGTCAGCTCATCAACCGTCTCCTCTTAACGTCTGGACTCAGTCTAGACAATTTACATCTGCTGAGGATGAGCAGATTCAGCTGTTGTGTGTCTATTGCAATACACAATCCCTGCTGTGAGACACATATGCACCAACCCCTGATGAATCAAGACTATGTGAATCAACAGTTAGGCATGCTAATAAAACCACTAATAAATCATATGAATCATTCTCAGTACTAACATCATCTTACATATGGAGGCTATCTTTTAAAGGCTTAATAATTTAGAATTTCATGATAACCACAGACATGAATTATATGCTCGTTGTGGAGTACAGGATTTTTCCAATTAATTTTCTGATGTGCATAAGCATGTATTTAAAGTTTCATGCAAAATATTCAAACATGCACATATATAATAGTTTGAGAGTGCAGGGAGATCTGATTACATAATTCGCAATGATTTATAAGAGTGGGAGGTTCCTACTATTTTGCTAATGGATTGTTCTTCAGGATTATGGCTCTTAGTAGGAATGATCTATTTGTTTGTTTAATTTAAATGACCTGTAGCTTTTACAGAAGCATATATTATAATTTAGCAAATCAAAAGTGTTATTCATTATCATTCAATATCAGTTTCTCAGTGCAAAAAATGAATGGGGATTTTTACTTCTGGAACACTAGTGTTGGGTTCTATTGAAAGAGATCTTCTGTAAGGTTCAGGATACTTACAGGTACTCCTGGATCTCCCCTGGGGCCAGGGTAACCCTAAAATGATACGAAACATGCACATAAACACTATAGATACTCCACTGAATATGATTTTTGAGGGCAAGATGTTTAACCAATTGAGAGGTACTCTACTTGGAAACCGTGGCAACCCTCAGTTCCATTTCCTTGTGGTCCATCATCACCCTGAGCAGGTAAAAAAAACATTGTTACAGCCACAGATAACTGCCTTTGGTTAGTTAAAACTAGATCTGAAGATCAACAAGACTAACTCACCCTCTCTCCCATTAGGCCTCTGTCTCCTGGGGCCCCTTTGATTCCTCTGACCCCTTTAGATCCCTAATGCACAGAAATTCAACATAGGAAATCAGTTGTAGATGCAACAATAGGTCAGGGTGACAGGAAATTAAGACTGGTTAACATTACCCACCTCTGGCCCAGCAGGACCCTCGTCGCCACGATAACCTGGTGCCCCTGCCCTTCCTGGCTCACCCTGTTGGAAATGGGAAATTATATTCCTGAAGACATTTGAATATATTAGCATCCCTCTGTTGGGAAAAAAAGACACACTTAAACCAGCCTAAACTAGTTATAATTTAGGCTGTTATAAAGCACATATTAATGCTTATTCTGCGTGACTATGTTCTACATCCCTTAATCCTACCCAATACCTAAACTAAGGTGTGACCATATATATGGGTGGTTCTGCAACTACGGGCACTTTTAAGTCCCAGTAGTGAAATTTAAGGTTTATGTTAAAATTTGTCATCTAAAGCTTCATAAATATAAACACAGTGTCATTACATACCTTGACTAATAAAATAATGAATAAATAATATGATTTAATGAAAAATTATGAAGCATTTATAGGTCCAAACACCATTTTTGCTCATGTTAAAATTAGCTAATTCTTTTACAATATGACATTATTTCAAATGAATTAGTTTAATATAAATGCTACTTTACACCATCTTAAAGTTCTTTTTTTGTTTACTAATCATTTATTTGATTTCTTTCATCTAAATACACCTGTCCCACACTTTTGAGTCCTTACCGCAACACTGAAAAAAGACTCTTAATATGACATTTGTTCAAAGCCAAACAAATCTAGTTTCTATGGAAACAGAAATTAGCATGTGAGCACATGGCTTACAGATTGGGCCACCCCCATTAGGTCACTCACAAAATCCAGAAAACTATTTGTATTCTTTATGTTTTAATTAAGGGTGTGAATTTTTCGGTTGTCCTTGAGGTTTTTATCCAGTGTGTTAATTCTTTTTTTGTGTGGGTTCTAATTTTGTTTTAATTTTTCTGTACAGCACTTTGGTTGCAAACTCTGTTGTCTTGAAATATTCACTGACCTACTGACCTATCAGAATGAAATATTTCAAAAGCTGTGTAATAACAAACTGTAGTAACTGTCTTATTCAAAGGAGGAGAATAAAGTCACTTAAGAGTCAAGGGTGTACACACTGAAGACAGAGAGCCATTCATGACAACTTAACCACATATTGGAATCATGTTATCTAATGTTTAGCTTTGTTTCTGGCCTTGGAGATCTGAGTCATCAACTAAAAATATACTTTTGGTAAATGACTCAGTAAAAAAATTGGTTATTTTTTTTATATACTGTAGCATTACATTTCCAAGCGTGGAATCTGACACATGGTCGAATTAAATCAGTAAAAAAGCAGGCTTTGAGAAAGCAGTGGCTCATGACTTCAAAAACCCATCCAGATTTCCACCTATTTGAACACTTGGTTCTTTCCCATCCCACCCACTCAACTCTACTGGAAAATACCTCTGGCAGGACAAAACCAATAAAAAAGGAAAAACTAAAACTCATGATTCGCTGGTAAGCACAAAAGCTGCACGTCTGGGATAGTGGCAGTTCTCGCTAGTTGCTAATGAAGTCTATGTGAGCGAAAAGGGCTTGTACAAACGGCTGTTTTTAAGAAACAACAGATGACTTTAAGAAAACCATGAATGTGAGGAACCATTTTACACGCACATGCTCTAAACACTCTCATGTGAACCACACAGGAAATTTAAAGTCCTGAGAGGCATCAAAAATTTGTTGTTCTGCTCGCAGTTGGCCTGGCAGTTTACAAGTGCTTTAGAGATAAGTCAAGTGCTGACAGAACTAGTATGCATGGAGCTCTGTGGTGCAGCTGGTGATGTTGTAAGCCTCAAGAATCCAAGCTGGGAAATCTTAATTCAGGTCTGGCATGTATCACTCGCAATGTCCTTCTTAAACCTGAACCATTCTATTGAATGCTACTCAACGCCTAAAAACCATCCAAGCCATTTGTTTGAGACGAGAATTTAGCTGTTTATTCTTAATTTATCTGAGCAGGAGATGCATTAAATAAAATATAAAATATTATACCACCATTGTTAAACTCTTTATTCCCGGCCAAATTTGCCCATTGGCCTCTGTCAGTCATGGCCTTCTAATCATCCCCATAGACTGGCTTAATCAGTCTGTCTCCTCTCCACCAATAAGCTGGTGTGTGGTGGGCGTTCTGGCGCAATATGGCTGCCTTCGCATCATATAGGTGGATGCTGCACATTGGTGGTGGTTGAGGAGATCCCCCCCTTTCCATATGTAAAGCGCATTGAGTACCCAGAAAAGCGCTATATAAATGTAACAAATTATTATTTTTTGGTTGAAAAATGTCTTGAGATAAACACAATATACACATGTGGTCCCTGCTAAAAAAACCCTAATTCAACTGGTATCACTGACTGGCCAAGTTAGTGGTTAAACTGTATAGCTAGCTCATTTCACATCTGAAAAGTGCTTAAAAACTTTCTAAAATCAGCCAAAAGTCTGGCCAAGCTGGTTAAGACCAGCTAAAGGAGTTTTTTATGAAGTACCTATGATATTAGTGGAATAGCTGACACTTTTTATTCTCAATAAATAAAATAATTTAATTCAAATTAATTCTATTTATTTATTTAATAAGTGGTGTGATAAGTTGCATAATTAAAAGTCAGACAGGCATTATTGCAAAATAATTTAGAGCAATATAAGACCCCTCTGCTTTGTGTTGGGCCCCACTTTTTATGCCATAATTTCAACTTTTCATCATAATTATGAATTTTTAGCATAATTTTTTATTTGCATAGTTTTTTTTTAAGTAATGGGCTTCCAAAGGGTCTTGTATTATTGGTTATGTGTACTATGAATATGTATTCCATTGCTTTTCTAAACTCTTTTCTTTATAGTTTACAAGAGGACACATAAAACTATCACTAGTGCTCTTTAATTTAAAATAATCTATGCTGTTTTATGTGATTATGGCCTGGATGGAGGAACTTAATGAGTTTCAGACACTCAGTCGATCATACATCCTAAAATGACATCATCTTTTACTACACACAGTCTAAGATATTTCTGTCAGGGAAGATCATTTGTTTGCGTTTGTGTGTTGAAATACATCCGTTGAACTGTATCTGCTGCTCAGGTTTGAACTCGCCCGGTCGTTCTAACAACGTCCATCTGGAGTCCATCTGACCTTGGGAACTTATATATCTTTTGTTCTTTCTCCTCCCACTGCCCAAACCATCACAAATGGTGGAACCACTGGATGTATGTATGTCTTTGTTCCTCAAGTTACTTTCTAACACAGCCCAGAGGTCCAATGATCTCAGAGATTTCAGAGGGCCTCTCAGAATGCCTGTGTCCTGAGGTCATAAGCTTTCATTCCTTGTTCAAGCTCTAGTGTAAGGTCTTATGTCTTACATACTACACAATTCTGCAATGTATAATTCTGGACTAACATTTAAAGGAAGTGGATAAAGGTATAAAGATGATAAAATGATCGAGGTTAGTGTTTGAACTCCTGCAATGTCTCAGTTCAGGCAGGGTACTGCTAAAGGACTTTACACAATCTTACATACTCAAAATCTGCTATAAACTACTCATGATGGTTTTTGACACTCACCGGGTCTCCATTTGGCCCTGATGATCCCTCACGTCCTTGCTCACCCCGGGGCCCAGGTTCACCCTGTCAGAGTTAAAAATCCACTTTAACTTCAGTTGTATCAATCTTTTTTTATAGTTGATATGAGTTTGTTTCATAACTGATGAACTTTGCAACATTGACATTGTTATTGAGCTAAACACTGGAACAAATAATAACACTATTATCTTCTATATAGCTGCTTTACAGCTAAAATTGTATTTGTTTCATAATTGAAGAACTGCAATATTACCACTGCTTTTTTTCTGGTTATTAATGTGAAGCTGGCTGCTTCATATAAATAAAAAGTGCTATATAAATAAAGGTGATTATTTTCTTTTTGGTTGCATAAACGCTAAAGGCTTAAGTTGTCAAAGTAATTTACAGAACAGAACATGCACAATTAATATGTAATGAATTAGCTTGAAACAGAAATTATGTACATCTGTGCATATATTATATGTCAGATATGTTTAACTTATGAAAATGTGTATTTGGTTAACAAGAGAGTCATCAGAGCCATTTCACTCATTATTTCAATGAAATAAAAACTGTAAAAAGATGTCTTTCAACCTTGCCTTTTTCACTTGGAAATCCACATAATTATTGTTTTTAACTCTTGCCCCCCAGTGTTTTTTTTTTTTTTTTTTTGTTGCCAGCCAGTGCCAGCATTTTTTTTATCATTTTCACAAAACTTTCACGGGACCCAGAATATTTTGTTGTATGGATATCTGAACATAGGGCTTCTGCTTAAAAAAAAATCTAGTTTCATGCGGTCTATTTTATCACATTTGAATGTGGGTAAGTTTGACAAAAAAAAAAAAAAAATCTGTCAAAGAATACATCTGGATCGGATTCAGAGTGATATTCAAAACATAGGTAACCCCTCCAGTTCTAATCACCCCGCTTCGAGCAGGATTCGAACCGGCGCTTCTGGCATGGTAGGCCGCAACTTGAGGCCAGGAGAGTGAGGTTTACACAGCTGTTACTAGCTGGCCTCCGTTACACTCGCCCCCCTAAACCTCGCTCCCATCCGGGTCACGGCACCACCGGTTCTACTCGCCCTGCTCCAAGCGGGATTCGAACATCTTCTATGCTTATTCTTCACTTGTTTTTGGATCCGGAGATTCTGTATTCTTTCAGAAGATGCACAATAGTAAAATAACAGGGCATAACGGTGAAAACTTGGATTGCTGGAAAGACTCATCAATGGCAAGGGGAGCGCTGGGTCAAAGATGATATCAATGATGGGGAAAGAGTTAAGTGAAATGGCTTGCGAATGTCATTTCAAGTTGCGTTTAAATTATTATGAGGGTTTTAACATTGTGTTTGGAAAGTATGCATTGTGGGATATTTTTCCGGTATTGTATCCGTCTTATTTCGCAATGTGGAAGTAAGCTATTTTCTGTGAATGTGCGAGGTTTCCAATTCATTAACGGTAAAACTATGTGACTACAAACCAGCGTGTTCATGAATATGACAATAAATTAAAATAATATGATAAGAAATACCAGTTTGCAATATCAAGCAGCATAACGAACTGTTTTGGTACAGCTAAAATAACTGGAAGTGGCCGTCCCTGTTCTTACATTAAAAATAAGGTGGATACTCACAGGCTCGCCTCTGGGCCCTCTGTTACCACGGGAACCTTGTTCACCTTTCTCACCAGGTGTGCCCTACAACAGAAAAACGCTTCCGTTCAGACCACCTGCATATCTTTACTCTCACATGCAAAAATGCAAAAAGACCCACATTTGCAAAGTGCATAAAACACAACCATTCACATTACAAGCTACAAGAAGAGAAGTAAATATAAATGTTTGATTACTCTGTCTCCTCTTGGGCCATCTGGTCCTGGTGGTCCCTGAAAACGAAAGAAACCATTAGATAACACTAAATTCAAGTTTGTCATGCATAAATACACTGCACGTGTAGAATACCAGTCTTTTAAAAAGTGAAAAAAGCATAAAAACACTTACATCATCTCCTCTCTCGCCTTTATCACCATTGGCACCACGAGGACCCCTGTCTCCCTAAAACAACAAGCACTGGGATTGTAGATAGGCCAATGACCTTTGAAAACTAGTTATACCGCAAAGACCCATACTGTATAAAGTCAAACACCACCAGTAATGAAACAGAACTAACCTATATTGTTACATTTACCAGCCAAATAAAAATCATGACACAAAAAACATCAAAATGTTCCTCAATACCTTGGTCCCTGAAGGTCCGTAGTTTCCAGGTCTTCCTGGTTCACCATCTCTGCCAGGATCTCCCTGAAAGCAAGAAACAAACCCAGCATACATGTTTCTAAGTTTAATTATGTTTTATTGCTGGAAATTACTCATAAGAAGCAAATATCACAACTTGTATCTCTCTAAGACAGAACTGAGGATAAATGGAGAGCAAACGCAGAGTTTTTGCTCAAGTCTCCATCTTCTCAGATGTTTCTAAAAGTCTGCAATCAAAAGTCAGAGATCTAAGTATGAAGCCTATATTTTTCATGAAATGCTCCCAAGGCAAGATTTTTTAACTTTTATTCATCAAAGAATTCTGAAAAAAAAGGATAATGGTTTCCACAAAAAGCTGCACAGCAGTTTTCAATGATGCTAATAATAAGAAATATTTCTTAAGCGCCAAATCAGCATATTAGAATGATTTCTGAAGGATCATGTGACACTGAAGACTGGAGTAATGATGCTGAAAATTCAGCTTTGCCATCACAGGAATGAATTACATTTTAAAATATATTGAAATAAAAACAGTTATTTTGAATTGTAAAAATATTTCACAATATTAAGATATTTAAAATATCTGTGATTAATTATACATTTACATACTGAGAGCTCGTTGCTGTCTGATCATGCTCTAAATTTTGAATCAACATTTTATGAAATGCACTCATCCCATTTTCATCCCTTACTCTTTCTCCTTTGAGTCCATATGGCCCGGGGTCTCCTTTAGGACCTGTTTCTCCTTGCAAGCCCTACAATATGAAATAAAAAGGTTTATTCATGAATAAAGAAGAAGAACCGCATATATCATAGTTTTCGTTTAGTATATACTACAAAATGTAAAGTACAAACAAACTGCAAGTTCTGAGAGCAGCTTGGATGTCAAATATGGTAAATGTTTGGCAGCTCAAGAGGCAAACATCCCCTGTCCTGGTCTCCAGATGCAGGCTGAGAGGAAACAGCTGCTCATAAAACTGACTGACACATCACGCAGCCAATGAGCGTTGCTCAAAGGGGCGGAAACATCTGAGGTGTCTACTGAGGTGATGTTTTATAGGAGAATGATATCCATCTTCTCATCCAATTAGATTCTGATATCTAAACATGTGGATCTATATCTTGGGACAATCTCAAATGCATCTGGATCTAAGTAATATGATGTAAACATGCAAACATGATAGCTGATATACAGTCCATAAACAAGCAAAACCCCTGTAAACACTTAACAGTCTCAAGTAAAAAACCTGATTTATAAACATACATATGCCAGTGTAAATCCCCACCTTATGTGCTTGCCAAAATAACCATATATGGCGCTTACAATGTGTGTTTTTATTACACAAGACCTCATCTACACATAATCTCCATATGCATATTGCCATCAACAAATGTGACACTAATGCATTTAACGGTACAAGAAACAAAAAAAAATAGAGGATAATACAGACTGTACATGTTTATTATTATATTTCAAAGCATTTAACTTAGTTACCAGAATATTAAACTTAATTTAACATAGCTGTAAGTAAATGTGGTCTAGTCATTCTGTACTGTTCATTACTTGACATCTTTTTGAGAGGCAACAGTAATACTTACATCTGGCCCCGGTGACCCTTTGCAGCCTGGAAGACCAGAAAATCCCGGCTCACCCTATTAAATATAATACAAACACACAAAACATAAACATAAACAATCTTCTTCATGGTGGGAGTCAATCACCTCGAACTGCATTTAATTATCTCGAGGGTGACATCACATGAAGAAATACAAAGCAAAAAGATATTTCAAAACAAGTCTGCATGCAATATAGAGCCTGAAAATAACAACAGAAAGAGATGCCTGTCATAAATCACACCATGATAAAGTTTTACTGTGAGTTGAGATGTATTAGGTGCAGATGGGGGAATAAAGACAAGGGACAGTGATTTGTTGAGTGGAAAATACCCTGGAAAGTGTTACAGTACATGTTGAGAACTAACTGAGGATCAAAACAACCCAAGGATGAGGACAAAGTGAAGTCAAGAGTCAGAGAGACAAGACTAGACTGTTTTCCCTAAGGGCAGGCACGTTTACGTAAAAAGAGCACACAAAGCAGAAATGTAATTAAATTGCCAGACAAACAAGACAGATAGCCATGCAATGTTTTATTTTGTTCACATACTGTTAACCTGAAATCTGATATAGGATGCCAGAGAAAGCAGCACAGGAAGATGAGAGAAAAATAATTAGTGTATCAAAAACAAACTGCAATTTTGTAAGTATTACCTTAGGAGTATTTCACCCAAAAATATTACGGATCATATCGGTATCGGCTGATATATGTTCATTTTTAATGTTATCATTATCAGCCTGATAAGAAAATTTGGCCGATATATTAAAGCTGATAAATAATGGATTATTTCCTGCAGCTGAGACACTTCAGATGTGCACTGTCTTCCATTATGGTTTTGACTTGCTTGAAATATGATTGAAATCACTTCAAGTTAAGTGCAAAGTACAGCGCAGGTCTGTCATTAAAGCTACATAATAATATAATGAGAACATTATAATTGCGTGCTTGGGACATGGCTTTTAATGGTAAGACTTTTGTTTTTGTAATCAGGCTCTCAAAAATTATATAAAAATTTGATTTAGATTTATCGGCCAATATATTGGTTATCTGTCAATATATCGGTTATCAGCTTTCAAATATAAAGAATTATGAGTTATCGGTATCAATCAAAATTTTCATAACGGTGCATCCCTAAAAACACTTAACTCATTTATTCACCCTCATGTCATTTCAAACCTGATTAACTTTTATACTTTCGTGGAACACAAAAGGAGATATTTTGCAGAGCATTCATGCTGCCCTTTTCTGCACAATGATAGTGAATTTAGACAAAAGAGAAAATATATGATATACCATACAATTTCTGCACTGTGTATTCTAAGTCTTCTAAGAGTCATGTGATAGCTTTGTATAAAGAACAGAGCAAAATGTAAAGCTTTATTTAAAAAAAAAATCCCTAAAAATCTCATTTGTATTCAGATACATTATAGTTTGACATCAGTAACATGAAGAACACGTCTTGTGACCAATCGCCACTGATGTCAGACCAGGCGAGTGAATATAAATGAACACGAATAACAAATAAGATTTGAAAGAAATTTTCAGACTTAACCAAATTTTCAGTCTTGTCTCTTTAAAATTTAGTCATGCACTCTTAAAAATGAAGGTTCCTTATTGGCATTGATGGTTCCATGAAGAACCTCCATCCATGGAAACTTTCCTTTGCACAAAAGGTTTTTATAGTGCGAAAAGTTTCTTCGGCTTTTGACATTTTCTTCACACTAAGAAAAAAAATGGGGTCACACTTTATTTCAAATAGAGTATTAGTATTAGTAGCATTTTTGTCATACTTTTATGGTGTCTTTTAATAATTTTTAGAGCTTGACAGTTCTAAACTCCATTCGCTCTCAATATACAGAAAACAGCAGCAAACATTGTGCAAAAATTCTCCTTTTTGTGTTCCATGGAGGAAGAAAAATGATACAGGTTTGATAATTGTTGACAGAATTCCACCTTTAAAATTATGTTTTTGTGTCATATAGGAATAGGACATGAGCACCTACCTTACGTCCATCGATGCCATCAAGACCATGGGCACCTTTGTCTCCCTAAAAGTAAGATTGGGATTCAATTAAACATGATACACAACTGGCAAGACATACATAATTAAAGATAATGATATATAAGCTCACCTTGAAGCCTTTATGACCTCTATCTCCCTGCAGATTAAATAAGAGTGTTTTAGTGACATTTTGCAGTTCAAGAATGAATTATGAGATAAAATATGGAATGTGCTTTTAATAAAAATTTCCATTGAATCAGCAAGGAAGCTCCGTCTCTTTTACCTTATCGCCTCTTATTCCTTGATCTCCCTGGAAGGAAAGGAAAACAATATAGATTATCATTTCAGCAAGAGTGTACAAATCAACTCTAATATAAACAGAATGTAAATATTTGTGAGAGAGAGCAGAAGACAGACCTTCATTCCTTGGTAACCGACTGGACCGGGATCACCAGCATTTCCCTAATAGGAGAAGTAGAGGAAAGACATATCAAAGAGAATGCCAAAAAGAGTTTTGCAATGTGGTTGTGGTATAAAAATAACTAATGCAAAGACATTTGTTAAAATTCCCCTTCGACCCCTATTAGGATCACTCCTAGTGACAATATCAACAGGCCTGAAGTAAGAATAAACAAGGATAAAGGTGGGATAAAATCATCAAGATAGTATCTTCAAGAAAACAATTGCTAAAGGGCCTTTTAGAGTCAACTGTATGCTGTAACTAATGTTTTGTCTACAAAATCAACATTTGCGGTACAATAATAGATTAGCTGGCTCAGTCACCATAATGCTGTTTAATAGCTTAGTTGGATGTTTTCCATTGTGTGCGCTTGTTTTATGATCCTTACGAGGGACAAAATATCTGAAAACATCCTTACAAAAAATCCTTAGAAAAACTGAGCGCATGTGGCAGATAGGAAGCCCACCAACAAATTCAGAGAAAAACCTCATTTTGACAGGTCATTGAAATTGTAACAGCTGTAGAAGATGAAAGACGCTGGACCTCGGGGTCAGTCAAGGGTTTTGCTTTGATTGGATTATCAACAGAGAGATCTGGGAATTTTATTAGACACAATGATCTCATAGCCATGTGAAAAATATTAATCAAGCACCTTAATAGACACAAAAGATTGACTTTTTACCTGACAGCTTTATATTTTGATATTTTCACATTTAGTGTTCTTCAGCGAATTTACGCAGGTGAATAATATCTGAATCCACATGAACAGGAATTTGGTGTGCGGGCGAAAGATTTGCTAATATGACTGCACCTATAAGGCCAGATTTACTACAGCTTGCACCAACACAAACCCTCCTTTGGTGCTAAAAAACTACTGTCAGGATTTAATAAGACATGCAGTGAAAGTTTAGCGATAAAAAGGTGTGGATACAGTTATTTTTTGCAGCTGACATTTTGCACTTTGTAGGAGTTTCTTTTTCGGATGCAAAATTTATGGGACGAGGGTAAAAGGGCAGTAAGCAATTTCTCAGAATCACTGTTGAACACTGTTGATATTTGAATCAACCCAAACAAACACACCCCTCCCTTCATTGCTCTGCCCCCAAAATGCATGAACACGCAATGCAAGAGTAAATGCCTCTTTATCATAACTGAAACTAAGCAAAATAAAGCTTCTCGAAAAATAAAATGAAGATGGTAAACAAGTATATACAAGCAAGAGTTCGTTGTAAGTCAGAGTCAGTTTTCATGCCTTCCCCCTCAGGTCTCTCTAGCGCTGGAAAGCTTTTCTAATGTTAACACAGGTCCTACAGCTCTTGCCTGATCATAACCCATCTTTTTCCAGTGATACTCCTCTGAACATTTCTCTTTTGTAATGTCTCTCAGCCATCTCCCTTTCAACAGCCTTTCTTCAAATCTCCCTCTTGTTTTCTTCTTCCCCATCATGAGTGGACATGCCCCCTACTGCTGATTGGCTACAAGTTTGTTGTGGCGCTCGGTCCAACAGAGTTTTTCACTTACTGCACCTTTAAATGAATCTTGCAATGTTATTTACTAAGGTAAGTCAATTTACTGGAATTTGCACCATTATTTAACATCGAAAAAACCATGTCTTAACCCATTTTGGGTTTGACATGGTTGCATCTCTTCTTTAATTTGTGCATTGTCATTAGATTGTTTGCAGAATTTCACCTCCATTTGGCACTTTCATGGGATAGCGGTCTCATGCTAATTTGCCATTTAGTCTGGTCTGGTCTTTAGTATACTGATAGATGTGAGTTATGACATCTAACTTTTATCTAACAAAATCTCACGACCCCTTCACTATCATTATAAAGCTTGGAAGAGCCAGGATATATTTTACAGGGTTCCCACTCTAAGCCAAATGTCAAATTCCCTGACTTTTCCCTGACTTTCACTGACTAAAAAGCTGAATTTCCATGACCTAATGAACGGAAAAACAGGCCGCTGTTGTGCGGAGGACTGAGCAAAAAAAGAAATCAGCCACAGACAGTATTTTAAATCCATCCATTTGCAAGCTTTGTTTACTTGTTCACAGACGTTTTTAGTACAAAACTAAGTGCGCTTTTACCCGTTAAATGAACTTTGATATTTTTCTGTACTATTTCTACAGAAATTAATTTATAGTTTTTATGCTTTCAGGGGTTAAACGCTTTAGAGGAAGTTCATCACTCTGATTTCTTCACATTTCTGTTTGACACTAGACTATTTCTGTAAATGGTTATGATTATTTAGGTCTGAAATAAATAAATTATTAAATAATTAAGTCCCATAATAAATTTCCTTCAGAAGTAATGTTGGTAGTTTATCCAATGTGCATTTATTAATTTATTCATATTTATTCATTCTACCATAGTGAATAAACGAAGGTAACAGCTACGCATGACCAATTTGAAAATTCGGCTTTCCATGTCCTTTTTTTTTTATATTTTTAGCTTACCGTGTCCTAACCAGACTTGACAAAGCTACAAGACGACAAAATCAATCATAAATCACAGCCAATCATAACAGCATGTGGGCGGGCTCTGTTCGCAGCTAAACACAAAACCAAATGAAATGAAACTAAATAAAATTAAACCATAAAACATTATTAAAAATACATACTCAGTGACTGATACAATCTTTGTCATGAAATACACTTGTTTGAGCTTTGCTTAAAGGATTAGTTCACTTTCAAATAAAATTTTCCTGATAATTTACTCACCCCATGTCATCCAAGATGTTCATGTCTTTCTTTCTTCAGTCGAAAAGATATTAAGGTTTTTGATGAAAACATTCCAGGATTATTCTCCTTATAATGGACTTCAATGGCCACCAAACGGTTGAAGGTCAAAATTATTCAACTCACGGAACGAACGCAGCGCCAGTTCCATTTTTTCCGTAAGTAGAATAGGGAAGGCGTAGGACATACAGCGTCAGCTTTTTGAAGAATATGAAAGTACGGTTTTGGCGGAAGCACTTGGAAGGCGATCATTTGTTTATATAAAGCATATACATTTACATTTTTTTTTTAAAAATGACCGATCGTTTCACTAGATAAGACCCTTATTCCTCGTCTGGTATCGTTTAAAGCACTTTGAAGCTGCACTGAAACTATAATTTGGAGGCCATTTAAGTCCATTATAAGGAGAATAATCCTAGAATGTTTTCATCAAAAACCTTAATTTCTTTTCGACTGAAGAAAGAAAAACATGAACATCTTGGATGACATGGGGGTGAGTAAATTATCAGGAAAATTTTATTTGAAAGTGAACTAATCCTTTAAAATTAAAATGGTTTGAGGTTGAAAATCATTTTGCATGACTTTAATAGCCACTATGAGAGCAACAATGGATAATTTACCTCAGAGTTTGAAAAGAAATAAAAGGAAACAAGAACGTTCAAACTGTAAGTAATAAAAGCAGATGCTCACCGGAAAGCCAACATCTCCTTTCTCTCCTGGCATGCCTGGTCTTCCGGTCTCTCCCTGCAGGAAAAGGAAAGGTTAGGCCACAGACCGTGCTGAGAGTGAATTAAACATGAACATATGTGGATGGATGGAGGGGCAAAATAAAGACATTTATTTTATTAATACTCACTCTTTGTCCTGGGTCTCCAGCAGGTCCCTGAGGGCCTCCAGGGGCCTGTGAAAATGTTGCATGAAACAGTTAGAAACAGAAAATATCCATACCGATCTGTTTAAATGGGTTAGACAAGTAATATCACTTACGTTGCAGTCAAAGGAGCAGCACTGAAGGAAAGATTTATAAGACAAAATTAATTTCGTAATGTACAGTATAAAAAAGTATTGTATATAAATATGCAAAAGCAATGGGAAAGCAACATACCACATCCTTTGTTTCGTTTGTCTAGAATGAAAAGAAAAAAAGGGAAGAGGACAACATTAGAAAAATCACACATACAACTGGCATGAGCAAATGTTATAATGGCTGCCATTATTGTTGGCGCACAGATAAAGAAAGTTCAGTGGGTTGGATATCATGTGTTTAAAGAAATCTGTATTAATAAATAAATAATTAAATGCATTTAGCCTATAAACTAGAAATAATTTTAGCACTATACACTACTGTTCAAACGCTGTGGGTCGGTACAATTTTTTGTTTTTGAAAGAAGTATCTTATGCTCACCAATGCTGCATTTATTTGATCAAAAATACAGAAAAAAAGCATAATATTGTGAAATATTATTACAATTTAAAATAACTGCTTTCTATTTAAATATATTTTAAAATGTAATTCATTCCTGTGATGGCAAAAATGATTTTTCAGCAGCCATTACTCCAGTCACATGATCCTTCAGAAAACATTTTAATGACTCTTTGTTCAACAGAATGTTCAAAACAACAGCATTCATCTGAAACTGATACATTTTGTAACATTATAATTGTCTTTACTGTCACTTTTGATCAATTTAATGCATCTTTGCTGAATAAATGTATTAATTTTAAAAATTTACAAAACATTACTGATCCCAGACTTTGAACGGTATAGTGTATATAGCTCAAGGTACACGAGGTACACACAGGTCTATGTCAAAGTAATTTTTTCTCAAATAAATATTTGATCATGCAATTCCAAGCAGTTTCTTAATTCTTTTTCTTTGGGTAAATCAATTCTGTATGTGTTTGGGTCAGTCTAACTCATAAATCCACAGGAAAACCATGAAAACATCCTTGTTGTGGTGAGTTTGTGTTATGACACTCACAATCATGCTGATGATGGAGCGTATAGTGGCCTGTTGTGTTGAGCGGGAGTTGTCTGCAGCTGTGAAGTTCTGTCTGTAGTTCACATCTGTGGCAATGACAGACAGTCTGGTGTCCTGGGAAGAAGACAGATGAAAGAAAATGGATCCATTATGGCTTGTCCAAAAACATCTGCACGATAAAAAAATGCCTCTTTTTCACAAAAAGCATCACATTTCGTGTAAGTCTTGTGTGGCCAGACTTTTGACCATCGGCATAAAGTCTACTCTACATTGCCGCCTATTATGGGTGCCCACACAGGAAAAATACATATGATTTACTGCTAAGTGGTGCTTTTTATATTGTTTACTTGCTATTAAGTGTTTGAAATAAAAATCTTGGCAACACTTAGTCCACTTAGTTAGACATTATACTAACTATAAGTAACATAACAGAATGTTAGTAGTCTGTCTGTATAATATCTGCTAACACTTAATTTTGATAATCCCCCAACAGACATTCTACTGACTATAAGCAACTTTGTAAGTGCATGTCAACTTATTGTAATTCTACTAAGCCAAACCCTAACCAAACAGTCTAATACTCTAACAAGAGTATTCAACTCTAATTAGTTGACATGTAGTAGCAAAGTTACTTAAAAGTTAGTAGAATATCTAAAGTGGACTATCAAAATGAAATCTTAAATATCTTTTAAACTATCTTGCAAACTTTTGGCAAAAATGGTAGTCTAAGAACTTATTGTAGGAACTATGAATTAAATGCAAACCTTTTATATGTAATAAAACATTTTATATGTTTAAGTGAAGTGCACATTCATTCCCTGAAATTGTAAAGCCAGCCAATCAGATTGAAGCACTTGTCTGTTTTGAGTATAATATACATCAGGCAGTTTGGAGGATGAGTTTATTTTTCATGCAAAATGGTCTACAGTCATACAGTATCTACTTAAAAAGTTTTTGTATGCATCAATTATATGCACGTCAGAAAACATAATGCACTGCACTTCCGATCCAAGTAGCATTGCTTTTATGTACAGTACCTCCTGGTCAGGTGAGACAGCCACAGCGAACACTTTGATGGCGTGTTGTCGTGCTTCATTGGCCGCCTCCTGGATCCCACCACATGGCTCTTTGTAGCCGGTCACAGGGTGACCATCCGTGACCACCACAATGTATTTATTCTCATGATAGTGGGAGCCACTGCAAGTAGATATATGTGGCTATTTACATGCTATGTTATATGTAATAGCTATTTGTAAAATCTCATATTTTAAAAGTTTCAAATAATGCCAAAATTAACATACGCTCGGAGCAGCTCAGAGATACCCTCCTTGATGGCGCAGTCGGTGTACGTTCCTTTGCCTATGTATTTGATTTTGTCTATGGCAGCCTTCAGGTCGATGCGTTTTGTGTTGAGGTCAACTAATTCCATCACCAGCTCGATGTCGTCACTGTAGTGCAGCGCTCCTGAGTTCCACGTCACATCACGATCACAAGGTTGTCGCCTGGCAAAACATAATCAAATTACATTTGTAGCAAAGCACTGAAGTAAGAATGTATGTAAACTTATTGTTAAAGGTGCACACAATTTGAAAAAATACTTATCAATGACACTGCACTTAAAAAAAGTAAATAATATAATTTGACCTGGTCTTGTGATCTCAATATGGCAGCCACCATAGAGGGTCTACCCATGTGTAAAATAAATCTGCATTTTCTAGACCTGGTATACTCTGTGTGCCTTTAAAGGGTTAGTTCACCAAAAAATGAAAATTCTGTCATTAATTACTCACCCTCATGTTCCAAACCCGTAATACAAATGAAGATCTTTTTTGATGAAATCTGAGAGCTTTCTGTCCCTACATAGACAGCTACGCAACTGAAACTTTGATGCTTTAAAAAGTTCATAAAGAGATTGTAAAACTAATCCATATGAATTGAATGATTTAGTCCAAAATTTTCTGAAGAGACTTGATCGCTTTATATGATGAACAGATTCAATTTAGGCTTTTATTCACATAAACATTCATCAACTCACACATCAGTTGTGGTAAACAAGCTCAAGCATGTTTGCTTGACATGCAAGAACTAATGAGGTTCATTCTCGTGTGTTATGCAGAACGTTTGAGCTTTTGCAAGAGGTTTCTTTTTGTGCTTTAAGCAGGTTCGGTTGAGCTTCTGTTTATGTTCGCTGATCAATGTTTATATGTGAATAAAAGCCTAAATTCAATCTGTTCATCATATAAAGCAATCAAGTCTCTTCAGAAAATTTGGACTAAACCACTCAATTTATATGGATTAGTTTTACAATATCTTTATGAACTTTTTGAGGCGTCAAATTTTCAGTTGCGTAGCTCTCTATAGAGGGACAGAAAGCTCTCAGATTTCATCAAAAAGATCTTTATTTGCGTTCCAAAGATGAACGAAAGTCTTACGGGTTTGGAACGACATGAGAATGAGTAATTAATGACAGGATTTTTGGGTGAACTCTCTCCAACCCTTTAAAGGGAACCTATTATTAGGGATGCATCGATCCGATACTCAGATCGGGTATCGGCCCGATACTGCCATTTTTGCGGATCGGGTATCGGCGGATGGGACCGATCCAAATCCGATATTGTGCGTGTACTATTCTGTGTTATTGTTAAGCTCCACAAAAGGCACAAAAACATTAAAAGCACCATAAAAGTTTCCGTGCACTATATTCCAAGTGTTCTGAAGCCACTCCATAGTTTAATTTGAGGTACAGATGAATATTTAAGTCGTTACATTAACGTTCACGTAAATGCCTCCCTCCGCTGCGGCTGTCAGTCATTCTCCATTCAGCATTCAAACTGCGTGTCGCGTTGATTCGACAGTCAACAATGAAACTCTCTCCAAGATGAATCAATGTTTCTATTATTATACTTCATCTGTAGACAACGATACCGGTAATACAATACGCATCAATATATCTTCACTTTGTGCTTTGAACTTTTCAATGCGGAGCGCTGCCGCTGCGCTCTGTGACTTCATGATGCTTCTGGCGCATCATTCTGCACACGGGATGCGCAAAAGCGCTTTGCGCCGCTCTGTATGGGAGCCGTTCATATTATAATACTTTTGCGCAATGAAAGATTGTTAATAGCATTTTTTGTTCTGTCCTATCTATCATATGTTGCTGCCTCATTAAAAAAAAAAACTCCGCTATAAATTTAAAAGAAATGTCTTTTAATTTTATAATATAGCCTATATAGTCAGCTGGACTCCTGTTTATTTTTAATGTCTACCAAGCTAGTGAAGCTATTGGTTTATTTACAGTTGTTGCACTGATGCACAGTTATTTAATAAATAATTCACTACTTTTGTGTCTGTTTGTTATTTTGTTTTACAAAGTTAGGAAAGTCAAGCCTGATACCTTGCACAAAAGAATGATTCCAGTCTCCTCCACACAGTGAGGCATACAGTTTATTAGGTAATTTAACACTTTTTTATTATTACTTGAATATTGGATCGGTATCTGCCGATACTGAATCCCAGGTATCGGAAGCGGTATCGGAAGCGAAAAAGGTGGATCGGTGCATCCCTACCTATTATGCAATTTTATTAAGCCCCTCCTTCTGAAAAACACAATTTGCTCTGATAGGTTGGCTGGACCAGTGTGTTGTCATTGGTCAACCGCTTAAAGCGTGTTTCTGAAATGTCACGCCCCTTATCTTAACTGAGAGTTTCAACACGCTACAAACACAACTCAACCAGGCCTCGCCCCCTTTATTTTGGTATGCCTTGGTCAGGAATTATTTAAATTAGGAATACTGCAACATGTACATTCCAGGAAGAAAACTCAAGACTACAATCAAGGTGTTTGATGGAGTTCACAGTGTTTACTAATGGTGAATAACTTCCTTTAAAATGGAATTTGTGCTTTGTAACTTTGCAGACTTTTTTCATGCTCAAACAGCAACATTACACACTAAATAAATGTCGAAAACGTAAAAATGCATAATAGGACCCCTTTAAAAGCATATGTTAGATATGATAAAAATTAATACATTTAAAAAATCTTGGTCGAGACATTGACTGTCATTTAAAAATAGCGTACATGTCTTTCAGCTCATCGATGAAGTTCTTAGTGAAGGTCTTGATCTGGTTGATGTAGAACTCTGGAGGTTTGGCTCTGAGGGCCACACTTTCAGATGTGTCCAACACAAAGAACAAATCCACAGGACACTCTGCAGGAAGACAGAAGTAGAATCACAAAATCATCTGCGGTTCAAAAGTCAATGCTCTTACTGTATGACTGTATGAGTTTACCGTCATGACTTCAGGAAAAGTATCAAATATGAGTTTGCATGAAAATGTTTTTAAATGCATTATCATGTTCATTATGCTATACGTATTGTGAGGTAAAATATAGGACATAAAATGGGTGTAACATCAAATTAACTTGCAATGTTTACTGACTTTTATCTCTACTTCCTAATCTTCATTATGGCTAGTTTGGAAAATAATGAGCTCCCCCTATTGGTGGATGATAAACTTGGTGCTCCATTATCAATTTTGGACATGTGACAAATTTGCATCACCTGACCTAAATCCTGCAGTCATGTGACATCACAGGTAATTTGAATAGTTTTTTTTTTTTTTTTTTTTTATTGCAGAACTTACTATAACAAACATACAATAACAGGGAAATGAAGCATGGTTGTATCACAATGAACAGTCATAACGACAAAAACAGATAAATATAAAAGACAAAAACAAAAAAACAATAATAATGTTAAGTAATTTGAATATGGTAGTGTCTGAGATACTGTATACAGGTATGTACAGATGTATCCAGATGTATGGTGTGTGTGTGTGTGTGTGTGTGTGTGTGTAACTTCAATGCCATGGTAAACTGTTTACAAATCTTCTCTTAACAAATCTTCAAACTTTAAACTCCATCTCCTTGGGACAGTTTTATCAGATTAATTCCATTAAAATAATAATTTCATCTTACTTTTATCAAATTAAGCCCAGTTTATATAAGAAGAATCCACAAATGTGGCCTAAACCAAGGCCTTTCATGCATAGAGGCACAAGATTTCTTCAAAAACATAAGTTGTATTTCAACAAATCATCAATTCCAGAGCATCTCTTGGATCATAACTCACTATCTGCATAATTTTGTTGATATATGATGCATTAAAGCATAATAATCTCCTGCATATACTGTAAAACAGGCAGCATCCCAACTCAAACATCATCATGTATCTTTGGATGGATGGATATGTAATTTTGCAAGAGATAAAATAATGTTATTGCTATTGTATATTGTTACTTATTAACTCTCTACAACACTATACTACAACGTCCAATACCATCCTATTCAATACCTTTCTATGATTCCATGATATAACTCACTACTATAGCCTAGTACACAATATTAGCCAACTTTCATTTGATATAACTCTATACAAACTATTACAACTTTGCTGTTTATTATAACAAAAGATCAAACGTTAACTGCGTTAAGAATCCATATAGTGCAGTATGTTGTATGGTCAGCTTTTATTTGCAGCTGGATTCAATATGTCTGATGTGTCTCATAATCGACTTTTACGCACATGAGACAGTAGTAATGCCGAACATGCAAAACACATTTATCCATTTTAAATAAGAATGAATCAATACAACAAGGACGGAAAAATATTTATATTTACCTCTGAAGGAGGGTCTTTGGACATCCTGAGCGAAGATCCCTGTCCAAAGTGCGCACAGAGCGGTCAATATATATCCAATAAGCGCCATAGATCCCGATTTCACTGCACGTTAACCGTGCAAACTGACGTTGAGAAACACACAGAACTGAAGGAGTGATATGATTGCGGATGAAATATGAAAACAGTTTCGGGTGAGATGAAGTAGCGGACAGTGGCACGGTGGCGCGTCCGCTCAGAGCGCACAGCACAATGAAACGCCTTACAGCAGGAGAGAGGAGGAGGAGTTCGTCCACTCATGTCTCCTTCAGTGCTTCATCTGTGCTGCTATACAGCGATGTTAGGCCCTGAAACACTTTAACATAACAGTTATATTTATTGATAAATAATAAACATTTACCTGATGAACATGAATTATTCCGTCCAATTCTGAGCGATGCAAATGTTGTTGTGCGACTTTTAAAGATGCTTTGCTGCAAAACGACACCACTATTATAGAACACAAAGGTAAGAAAATAACTTGAAAGATGCATGGCATTTTAAGTGTGCTTCGTGGCTAATCTATGCATTATTAATGGCCCTAGTAATAATATTTGCATATATTCATTTATTTTTGTACTTCCATTAATACATTATTACACACATTAATAACAAGCATTATTACATGATATAGGCCTACTGTAATACAGTCAATATCATGAAACAACTTCATGTCTTCATTTTTGTATGTATATAAAATATTGATTTTAATAATTATATAATGTTTGTGAAATCTTAATGGAAAATTACAAAAATAACACGTTTCTTGCACTTTAATGATTGTTACTATTGCAAAAGCATAATACATTAAATTGGAACCTTCTTTAATTAGCTGCTTCAGGATCTTTTTCATTTTATTCATTTAAATTTATATTTTTATTATTTAATTTTTAATTATTTATTCAATGATGGGTGCTAATACCAAATTCCCAGTAACTGTAGATTTTTTTTTTTTTTTTTTTTTTTTTGCAGAAAGTTTAGTTACCTTGGAAACTAAATGGGTAACATTTTTGTGAGTAAATGTGCATGTCACATGGAGCACTGCGGTTTGGTTGGGCAGAAGCAGAAAGATGCTCTTTGTGGAGTTTTACTATGGGAACAACATGCAGGGAGAGAATGAGACATTCTGATGAGGTTATGCAGCAAAGAGCCGTTGATGTGATCTGTGTGTGTGTGTGTGTCTGAGAGAGAGAGAGAGAGAGAGAGAGAGAGACTGAAATGTAAACAGTTGTCAAGAGCTGAGAGATGAAGAGTTTGAGAGAGAGAGAGAATAAACGAAACATCTGACAATGTCTTTTCTCTTACTGAGGGGGAGGGTAAATCTCTTTCACATCTGCATCTCGTCTACATGTAGAACAATTGACGAGGCGAGAGAGAGAAAGAAAGAATGAAGAGGAACATATGAAAGTCAAAAAAGAACGCCACTCCCTCATGCATGTTTCTGTCTTTGAAAGAGAAACAGCGCCACCCATGTGCAGATTTCGGTGTAGAACATGTGACCAGGCTTTGCTCACTATTTGCTCACTTACAACTTAATTAGGACAGTCATCAACTAATGCCAGAACTAATCACAGTCATGAGTTTTCATACTTCTGTATAACCGAATGCAATGAGTTAGTGCAATTCATTCCTTCTACAAAATGGTGGCCAATTGTGTGCCTCGTATACATACATACATACCGTTCAAACGTTTGCGGTCAGTAAGATTTTCTTTAATGAAAGATTAATACTTTTATTCACCAAAGACATAAAATTTATCAAAGAGAGAGTAAAGACATTTATAATGTTACAAAAGATTTCTATTTCAAACAAATGCTGTTCTTTTGAACTTTCATCACTGTTTCCACTTATATTAAGCAGCACAACTGTTTTCAACACTGATAATAATAAGAAATGTTTCTTGAGCAGCAAATCAGAATGTCAGAATGATTTCTGAAGGATCATGTGACACTAAAAACTGGAGTAATGAATCAAATGTCGCTTTGCCATCACATGAATGAATTACATTTTAAAGTTATTTTAAATTGTAATAATATTTCACAATATTACTGTTTATACTGTATTTTCTGATCAAATGAATACAGCCTTGATGACTATTAGAGACTTTTCTCAAAAAGATAAAATCTTACAGACCCCAAACTTTTGAATGATAGTGTATGTAACTTTTGTACAGTGAAAATTGATAAGTGGATATTTGTAATATCAACATTAGTTGTTGACCTTGTTACTGAAGGCTTAAAAAAGGCAAAGAATTGCTCTCCTATAATGTCTTCTGGCATCTAAGGGCTTAAAATGAACAAACAAGGCTGGTTACACATGTATTACTTAAACAATTAAAAAACATATTGGTCGACCACTAATCCGAATATTGGGTGCGACAAGAGTTCCCCTCAAAGTCTATTGTGGTTACAGACCTAACGCAGTCAAACAGCCTCTGGTTTGAGACCCATAACATGAAGCTGCTGTAAATCAACACAGAAAATCATGCCATTAATAGAGATAAATGATGATCCTTATCTTTGGGGTCATACATTTTTCTAGAACCATGACAGGATCACAGTGGAACAATATTTCACTTGGGATGGTAAATATCTGGAGTTAATGAACAACGCTTTGTGTCTAGGTTAATCTCCCATTAGCACTACAGTAAATTCAAGTTGACACTCTTCAACAACCTCATCAGTCATTCGCGTACATAACAACAGACTCGCAAACACGCATGACTATGTGAGAGGATGAGAAAACATTAATTTCTTTTGAAAAAGTCCAAGCGAGAGCAGCTACATTTTGAATGGGAAAGAATGACGGTAAAGTGAAGACACTACATTCATTGTACATCCAGCAGTGTTGCGTAGAGGAGGGGGAAAAAAGCAGTATGGTTCACCAAAAGAGGAATATTTTTTTCCTCTTTCGGTCTGTAATGAACATGGTATGAGCTGGAACATCACAGAGATGCAGAAGGGGAGATCAGGGTGGTCCCTAGTCATGGTTCTTGACAAAAAAAAAAAATACTGTGGTGGTACCATGGTAATACATGATGTTTACATGGTACTCTAAGGTACTATGTGGTAATATCATGATACATGATTATGCTTCAGAGAGATTCAGGGTGAAATTGTGAATTGGGATGTTTATGTTTTGGATCAAAAGAGTTGCCTGGTGGCAGCTGAAAGGAAATGGGTGTGTTTTTCCTCTGAAGAAAGGATTCATTTCTGCTTGAAAATTCTATTACAAGAGACCAATGTTTGGCCAGAGCTCAGCGAGCTTTTTCCACTGATCTCATTCGCTTTTCTTTTTCTTCCATGAAAGACAGAAAAATCATTTTGCACCCTAAAACTGAGGGGGAAGAGGAAAGCATCTGGTAATAATCAGGATTTAATAGTGGAGGCTTACTATAAATCTGCAAAGAATCTGACAGCTGCGCTGGTTCGTTCGGCCAGGGCAGCAGGATGGGAACTTCATCGAAGTGAACGACATCAGGAATATTCGCTATTATGTGCGAGAGAGAAGCATACTGTGAGAATACAGAGCAAAAATCACTAATAATATATGGGAGATTTAAGAGCTTTTGCTGAACGGACAAGAAGTTCAAAGTACGAGGCAGACTGACAGGTCAAAGTGCACGGCCCCTAAAATAAATGCTATGCTAAACGTGGGGGTGAGGGAGGGGTTAAATTTGACCTTTGGTTGCCTAGAGAGCCTCAAAAGTTTAGATTACAATCACAAAACAGCAGGTAACATAAACGCCCCAAACTCCAAACACTATCCGTATCCATATATATATATATATATATATATATATATATATATATATATATATATATATATATATACACACACAGTCAAACCAAAATTTATTCAGACACCTTGAACATTTCATTCATTAATACAGTTTATTCACTAAAGTTTAAAAAAAATTGTAATAAAATATGACAAGATCTCGGAGTTAAACTGTGTCAGAAAAAATTCATCTTAATTATGTCAAATAACACTTACGCAAAACATGGTCAGGTCAAAGTGTCTGAATAATTTTTGGTTCCAAATTTTTATGAGTTTTACTGGTTGTCCACTCTATGAAGAATTTTTGGGTATAATATGTCACAGTTTACTTTATTTTGCTATCCTCACTTACATAAATGAACTATAGTGTCCTGCACCCACTAGTAAAAATATATAAAAATTGTCTGAATAATTTTTGGTTTGACTAACATGTATATATAAAATCAAGATGGCATTTTTAAATAAAAAACAATAAAACCTGTAATATTCAATAAGTTATATATAGTAAATATTATTACAATTTAAAATAACTTAAATAACTTTCTACGTTAATATATTTTAAAATGTAATTTATTCCTGTGAATTTTTGTGTATTTTTTGTAAAAACTTTTGTAACGTTATGTCTTTACTGTCAATTTAATCAACTTAATGCGAATAAATAAATTTATTTTTATATTATATATAATACATATATTATACATATGTTCGCAGCAGGCACGAGGCAGGCACACAATTACAGCGCTGTAAAGTCTGGAAAACACATTAGTACAAAAACACCTGTGAGGAGAGGATAAGCACAGGCATTCATAGAGAACAACTTTAAATAAAATGAAATTATTAAAAACTACTAATATGGAGTGTGCACAAACTACTAGCCCTAAACATCAGTACATCAGTACCTCCCTGTTTGTGTTCTGGACATGAAATGCAGCTCAGATCATGTGATGAGGATGAGGAGGTGCGTCAGAGGCTTACATTATAAAAGGGACTGAAGAAGACCAGAATATTATGGAGATTTGGGGGAGGACTCTTCTTTCCTTTAACCATAAGTAACGCCCTAGCAACCACACAGAACATCCCAGCAACCACAGAAGTTAAAAACATAAGAGCAAACAGATTTTTTTTTTTTTTTTTTCAGGGATATACTGTATACAATATTGTTTAGAAGTTTGGAGTTTTGTTTTATATATTTTTCAAAGAAGTCTCTTATGCTCACCAAGCCTACATTTATTTGATCAAAAATACAGTAAAAACAGTAATATTAATAGAGGTTAAAATGTAATTGAAACATTTATTATCAATGCTGAAAACCACTGTGCTGCTTAATATGTTTGTGGAAGCTGTTCATTCTTTGATGACTAGAAAGAACAGCATTTATTTGAGAAATATGTTTTGTAACAACATTAAAGTCTTATTGTCACTTTTGATAAATTTAATGTATCCCTGATGAATAAGTTTTAATTTCTATCAAGAAAAAAATAAAATCCTACTGACCCCAAACGTTTGAATGGTAGTATATATATCTACGGTCTGAGGAGAGCATGCAGTTCTTTTATTTTGCAGATTTAAAGTTTGTCTGTTTATTAAGGATCCCCAGAAAAGGCATTAGATCCGTATGTATTTGTTAACTGTTAGTTGTAATATATACAGGTGCTGGTCATATAATTAGAATATCATCAAAAAGTTGATTTATTTCACTAATTCCATTCAAAAAGTGAAACTTGTATATTATATTCATTCATTACACACAGACTGATATATTTCAAATGTTTATTTTAATTTTGATGATTATAACTGACAACTAAGGAAAATCCCAAATTCAGTATCTCAGAAAATTAGAATATTACTTAAGACCAATACAAAGAAAGGATTTTTAGAAATCTTGGCCAACTGAAAAGTATGAACATGAAAAGTATGAGCATGTACAGCACTCAATACTTAGTTGGGGCTCCTTTTGCCTGAATTACTGCAGCAATGCGGCGTGGCATGGAGTCGATCGGTCTGTGGCACTGCTCAGGTGTTATAAGAGCCCAGGTTGCTCTGATAGTGGCCTTCAGCTCTTCTGCATTGTTGGGTCTGGCATATCGCATCTTCCTCTTCACAGTACCCCATAGATTTTCTATGGGGTTAAGGTCAGGCAAGTTTGCTGGCCAATTAAGAACAGGGATACCATGATCCTTAAACCAGGTACTGGTAGCTTTGGCACTGTGTGCAGGTGCCAAGTCCTGTTGGAAAATGAAATCTGCATCTCCATAAAGTTGGTCAGCAGCAGGAAGCATGAAGTGCTCTAAAACTTCCTGGTATATGGCTGCGTTGACCTTGGACCTCAGAAAACACAGTGGACCAACACCAGCAGATGACATGGCACCCCAAACCATCACTGACTGTGGAAACTTTACAGTGGACCTCAATCAACGTGGATTGTGTGCCTCTCCTCTCTTCCTCCAGACTCTGGGACCCTGATTTCCAAAGGAAATGCAAAATTTACTTTCATCAGAGAACATAACTTTGGACCACTCAGCAGCAGTCCAGTCCTTTTTGTCTTTAGCCCAGGCGAGACGCTTCTGACGCTGTCTGTTGTTCAAGAGTGGCTTGACACAAGGAATGCGACAGCTGAAACCCATGTCTTGCATATGTCTGTACGTAGTGGTTCTTGAAGCACTGACTCCAGCTGCAGTCCACTCTTTGTGAATCTCCCCCACATTTTTGAATGGGTTTTGTTTCACAATCCTCTCCAGGGTGCGGTTATCCCTATTGCTTATACACTTTTTTCTACCACATCTTTTCCTTCCCTTCGCCTCTCTATTAATGTGCTTGGACACAGAGCTCTGTGAACAGCCAGCCTCTTTTGCAATGACCTTTTGTGTCTTGCCCTCCTTGTGCAAGGTGTCAATGGTCGTCTTTTGGACAACTGTCAAGTCAGCAGTCTTCCCCATGATTGTGTAGCCTTCAGAACTAGACTGAGAGACCATTTAAAGGCCTTTGCAGGTGTTTTGAGTTAATTAGCTGATTAGAGTGTGGCACCAGGTGTCTTCAATATTGAACCTTTTCACAATATTCTAATTTTCTGAGATACTGAATTTGGGATTTTCCTTAGTTGTCAGTTATAATCATCAAAATTAAAAGAAATAAACATTTGAAATATATCAGTCTGTGTGTAATGAATGAATATAATATACAAGTTTCACTTTTTGAATGGAATTAGTGAAATAAATCAACTTTTTGATGATATTCTAATTATATAGCACTTGTATATTAGGGATGCACCGATGTATCGGCGCCGATATTTATCGTCCGATTTTTGCTCAATTTACAACCATCGGCATATCGGCTGTAGCAAAAGGCTGATATAATAAACCGATGGTTATGTAATCCTAGTGCTGCTGTCTGCGCTTTAATGTTAATCAAATAACAAAAGATCGCACACTGTTCTTGACTAAATAACTTTTGTAACTTTCATAAGTGTAGCGGCACCTATCCGAATGATGACCAAAACTTTACTGATGTTTTATTAAGTTTATTGCGTCCGTTTTCACTCCAAACAAATCACCACAACATCTAAACAAATACAGAGCACAAGAAGTGCGCATTAAACTCTCTCTCTCCATTGCATTATCATCAACAAACAGCGAATTACACAAAACACTTATTACAACTAACAGTTAACAAATACATACGGATCTTATGCCTTTTCGGGGGATCCTTAATAAACTGACAAACTTTAAATCCGTAAAATAAAAGAACTGCGTGCTCTCCTACCTAAGCATTGTTGCAGACCATGTACACCCTTTCATGGAAACTGTATTCCCTGGTGGCTGTGGCCTCTTTCAGTAGGATAATGTGCCCTGCCACAAAGCAAAACTGGTTCAGGAATGGTTTGAGGAGCACAACAACGAGTTTGAGGTGTTGACCTGGCCTCCAAATTCCCCAGATCTCAATCCAATGGGATGTGCTGAACAAACAAGTCCGATCCATGGAGGCCCCACCTCGCAGCTTACAGGACTTAAAGGATCTGCTGCTAATGTCTTGATGCCAGAAACCACAGCACATCTGGTCTAGTGGGGTCAGGGCTGTTTTGGCAGCAAATGGGGGACCAACACAATATTAGGAAGGTGGTCATAATGTTATGTCTGATCTGTATTCAAAAATAAAGCATATATTATCCCATCATATGTAAATTGATAATATAATGATCATTTTAAAAGTGTAAAATAGGCCTACATAAAATGTGATGCAATACAACAAAACAGAGGAATGTGCACAATCAGTGCTGAATTTCAATAGAATCAAGTCAGAACTCAACTGAACAAATTAATCTTAGCTAGTCAGTATTAGTTCTTTAGTGTCCTGGCATGAATATTAGTGGGTTGAGGGAGAATAAATTGTGAGCACTGCCATTTTGGTACAGTATATCTTATAAAAAGAGAAGGTAAAATATGGTGAATAGGATGTTTTTCGGTGCCCAATCTGCGAGTGTTTGTCCAGAGTGTGTCACGGAAAAATGAACAGTGCTTAGATGAAGCTGCACTTAATTAAATCACCTCCTGAGGGTGTAATTGGACTGAAAGAGAGAGAATGAGAGTAAAATTCTCACCACAAGAGGCAAATCCCTCTACAAATACCCCTCTGAGGATCAATTATGAGCAGTCATCAAGGTCTCGCGCTTAAAGGGCCACAGCTAATTAAACACAGACCTGAGCTGTACTCAAAAAGCTGTGAGTGCAGTGACACTTCCATTAATCTTATAGTGCAGTCTGCCAACCAGATGGAGAAATCTGATAGAGTAACTTTTGCTCTCGTTCTTCTCCCAAACCATGGGACATTAGATCACAATGTTTACAGAACATGATCTGATCCGAGATGGGCTGCATTTACCGAAAAAAGCAGCATGTGTTGAGACTTCCACAGAAAACAATGGATGGCCAAAATCTACAAAAACAATGAATACTCCACAGTGCATGATGACAGATTAATGATAACATCACAAACTACCTTCCACAGAAACATTTATATTTAATGAAAAACATTTTGACAGGAAAAGCAAAATGTATGATGAATTACACTGGTATTGAGCAAGTTTTCTTAACACTATTGCTCCTCTGCATGTCTGCATGTTTTTGTTTCCCTAAGTGGTCCAGCTCTGGTGTCAACAGCTTTTGATTGGAGATAACTGCAGGAAATACTTGGAGGAGGGGGACAATCAACTGTGATACTAAGGGGACTAATTGGATATCTCAAATGAAACTGATTTCCTGAGCTGGAGTCCAACCCAGTGAAAATATGTCTCTGCTCCCGCCCAACAGATAACCCTATCCTGAACAAGCCTTCACTTCCATCCTTCAAAGAGCGTTTTACACTGTCGCCTACTAATTATAGTTAGTTATACACTTAACATGATTTAAAAGGCTTTTTTACAACAGAAGATAAAACTGCGATCATATTTTTCTACATTGTCATCTGACCCTGGCCTGGCCAAAACAACCTCTCCATTTACTGTTGGATACATTCTGCCCTCTAGTGGACAACTGAAACATGGTCTGTCTGCCTATGAGTTCAGGTTGATTGGGACACTTTTTGCCATTTAGATGACTAGGAAAAACTGTTCTAATCAACCATATATAGGAAAGACTATCTAACAAAGGGACTTTGATATATAGTATGCTACATCCATCCATCTCACTCTAAAAACACTGGGTTAAAAACAACCCATATTGGGTTGTTTTTAACCCAAGGGCTGGGTAAATATAGGACAGAACACATGTCGGGTTAATTTAACCCAGCATAATGGGTAGATTTATTTTTACTAATACTAGCTATAACTTTTTTTTTTTTACTTCATAGTGAATTAATGTTTACGGATTAACTTAAATCCTCTAAACCTTTTTTTAAATACTCTAACGTTACACAACCACTGGTTTGCATGATAATTCCTTCAATTTCGATCATATTTTATAGTATAGCATATTTTATATCGGTTTTTAATACATATTGCCTACATTTAAGCTCGTTTAACAAATGTTATAATTAAAAATTAAACATTTAGAAGTGCTTCAAGTGTAATCGACCAGTCTCTGTTGTCCTGTTTCCACCGTAACGGCGGTGGATCTCGTGCCGGAGATGGCTCGCGTTCGGCGGGGGAACTGCTAACTTCAGACCGCGGCTTGTAGCCGAAAAATGCTGTGACTAACTTCATAACCTGGCCATTAATAATCAGTGTACAATTCTGAGAATATATTTTAACATCCTAAGTTTTTTTTTATTTTTTTTTAATTCTGTATCTTTTTGAATAAAGCATAAAATTTTATGCAAGACATCAGGCGTTTACATCAAGCGAAAAGACCGACGCCGACACTCGTTTAGTTGAAAATTAAACGATGTACAGAACAATTTTTCGATAAAAAATAAAACGTACACAAACCTGTATTTTACCGAAGACAAGCACCAATTCAACCCCTGGGTTGTTATGTCTGACCCAGGATCTGGGTAACACAAAAACTACCCAAACACTGGAAAAATAACCCAAAACATGACCCAAAAGGCTCAACTGTCATTCTATCTATGAATTGAAACAGGTAATTAAGTCTCTGGAAAAGCCCTTTCAAAATAAATAAAACTTATACAATTAGATAATTATGTAGGCTACTATGTATAAATTTATAGCATTCTATAAAAGAATAGTATGCTACATTTATAGTCATCTACAGGTATGCAAACCTAAGCTTTTAACTTTTGCTCTTTTTAACAGACCCATGACTGTGCATTTCTGTTATTTTCTATGCAAACAATCCATCAGCAGATTCATGCCCTCTGTACATCTGATTGTGGACAGTGCAGTTAATTTTTGAACAGAACTCACATGTTGTTTCCCTCCAACATATTACACACATCACTGCATATGGCCACACAACTCACGCAAGCTTTGAGACAAAGTGTACTACAGGTTAACTGAATGATCTTGAAAGTTTGTGAATGAACCCTAAAGAAGATGTCACATACAAAAACAAATAGTCAACTAATCGATTGTGCCTTAAGACTGTTCAATAAAAAAATATCAATCTGGGATGTGTTTCCCAAAGCGAATTATGGTCACAAGTTGCATCGTTACCAATAGAGTTCAATGGGACATACGACCATAAGATGCTTTTGGGAAACGCACCCCTGGTTGAGAGTAAATTTTAGGAAAGAATTCATAACCAAATTCATTCTCTCATATATAAGCTTGAAATTTTAGACATTTAGCAGTTCATTTATGACAAGTGGCAATAATAAAAAATACAAAAATGTGCTTTGAACGAAAATAGTTGTCAGATGTGTTTTACAGTCATGTCTTTTTGTCTTGGATGACTAACTAGACATGACAGCAGTAAATCAGTTTAGGGTGGGTACAGGTCAGGGTCAAAGTATTTATCATGAGAGAATCTTACAATGAGGGTCTCAGCATTATTTAGTTTTATACTTCTTTTTTATGAAACACAAAACAATATAACACTTTACAATATGTCCTAATGTTACCATTAGTTAATGCATCAACTAAAAATGAGGAATATATTTTAAAACAATTTATAAATCTGTTTTAATTAATGTTTGTTCATGTTAGTTCACAGTGAATGTTAACATACAACTTTTATGTAATTAAATGTATTAGCACTAGTATTTATATTAAGATGAATAAATTCTGTTAAGTGTTGTTTCATGTTAACTAATGTAGATAGGTAATTTTAACCAATTAAAACTTACCGTAAAGTGTTTTTTTGGAGTTAGGATTACATTCTTAGGCATGTAAGAAGATTTTAGAATTATGATGGGGGGAAGAAATACTTTTTGCCTATTTTCACTCATTTGGAGCAGTTCATTTGTTTATTAAGAAGTCAAGGTGGCCCCCAATTCAAAACATTAGATCGATGTGACAGCGGTCACACAAATATTTAGCAACAGAAGCCGGTGAACTGGGTCAGAAATAATTTAGTGTTTATTTTACAAGTAGTGATGAAAATTGAGCTAGATTTGCTTATTAATATATAGTATCTTCACTTTAAAGTTCAGTATAATCCAAATGACATTCCATATAACTGTCAGGTTACAAAATACATAACATATATTTACAAATGATCAGACAAATCAAGATGCATCATTCAAAAATAACTTTTTTGTGGTACAAAAGGCTATTTTTTACATAAATGTTTAAAATATAAATAGTATATACAAGATTTCTCTATATTTTTCATATATACACAATTACTTCATCATTAAACTTTCTTTACATCATCTGTAGAGAAGCTTCTAGTTCTTCGTTATCTTAGTAAATCACATAGATGGAGCAAAAAGCACAAACTTTGCCTGATCAATACAGAGTACTTGGCATTATTCTTGAGTTCCTGGACATTATTTCATTTCATCAGCAGGGACAAACAAGTCTGATCTTTCTAATCTGAATCCTCACTGCTGCATGAATTGTACGAGCTGTCGTACCACTCAGCCATGTAGGGGAACTTATGGACGTTTGGGTTCAGTTTGGGCACCCAAGCACGAGGTACCAGGAATGTCGCCAGGTTGAACAAATCCACAAACACTTTGTAACGGTCACTGAAAGATGAGAGAACGAGGAATCATTGGTTTATTGCAAACCTTCATATTGTGGTCACTCTTATAATCACTTTCCTGAGGTTAAAGTGTTACTGTTTATCACAGATTTTTATCACCATGTGAAAATGTGAATAAAAGCTGCTTCAAACACTAGTAAACCATATCAGCAGAGATAAGTGGATCATAACTTGAAATAATTACAAGTAAATGAGTTATATGAGTAATATTATGACCAAAGCAACACAAAACCCCACAGGAAGTGACTATTTCACATTGGCACAGAAAAAAAAAAGGATCTTTCTCTGGTAATTTGTGAGACACACACCTGACAGTGGAGCGCAGGTAATGGTACCCTGAAGATCCACCTGTCCCTGCCTTGCTACCAATCATTCTGTGCACCATACAGACATGGTTATCTGGAGAGAAAGGTTTGTGATGTTAAATGTGAGATTTGGCTGTAGATTCCTGAATGAGAGCTGAGAATCAAGGACTTACATCTCCACTTGGTCATGAGCGTATCGATCTCCATCAGCGCAGTCAGGAGCTGGAAGGGCACCTGGAAGCGAGGCTCTTCCCTGGAAGGGGAAAAATTAAGGATTAAGCTTTGTCTCCACTGTATAATGAACAAAAATAATATTTATATGAATATAGTGGATATTGTATGAAATGCATACCTATAAAAATTGATCATCAGAGCTCCTTGAAGGGCCTTGTAAGAAAGTCGACGTTCACCTTTTGGAAAAAGATTCAAATCTGATTGGTTATTATTGTTTGCATGTATTTACCATATTTATGCACCATGGTATTGAAATGGTACTATACGGTGACGGTAGTGTCCAAAACATGTTGTTACCATCATTTTGCCTTTGTATGGGTGAATATATTAGGCCCTGTCCAAAACGGCACCAGTGATTAGTATTGTTTGTATACTATTTCAGTTTTTATCATTTTAAATTAACTAATATGTTTATATTTTAATTTTCTGTAGTTTTGTTACGCATTTCTATTCATTTTTATTATTATATATTACTATTTAGGTTTAAATTTACTTTTTATTTCAGATTTAGTTTTAGTTTTATTTTTTATTTATTTTTACTTAGTAATTTTAACTTAAATGAAAATTAGAAATGTTGCTTTGGGAACTAACTGCAGTAAGTTTATGTTTTTCATGTAATATTTATATATGATATTATTTTATTTTTATTTTATTTCAGCTTTATTTTAATTAACAAAAAATGTTTTTAATGGACCTTTATCATGTTTCCGGGGTTCTCAGAAATAGAAGTCATCATAGTTGGGTAAACTTCTATAGTGGTGAATGGGAGACGGCAATATATATATATATTTGCATTCCTATTTGCTCCAATAGCAAATGAAAAAAAAAAAAAAAAATCATGATAGTGTTTTCATGAGTTTCTAAAACAGGATAAAAATACACAGAGATTGATTACGTAGGTCAGAAGAGAGAATGATATAAAATTTGCCATCACTCCCTCAGCCGTTGTACTAGAAACACCCTTTGTTTTTGGTCATTTACTGCCAAGGTAATATAACACAAAGTATAGCATTATTAATGCTATTAAATGAAACATGAAAAACTTTACTAGATTTGCAATGTTGATAACCGTTGGAATGTCTCATCACAATCTGTAAAAAGAGTTACAGATTGTTATTATCATTAACTAAAACTATTAACATGATAATAACTCTATTATTAGTCTACACTACCTTAGCGGTTACCGGCAAAGCATTGTGGACCAGTCCTCACCTTTGCTTAAAAGATGCTCATGGCGTTTTGAGTCAAATAGGGAAGTGAAGACCTCAGACTGTTTGTTTAGATCCTCTAGAAGCTCCTGCTTTACCTCAGAATCTTCCATTTTCTGTCAGTCAAAACAATAAGTTAACCTTCAGCTCAGTAACATAACTGGAGAAAACGAATTGGAAAAAAATCGTTGTGATTAAAAATGAGAGCAGAACGAACTTCCAGTTTGTGCTTCTCCATCTTGAGACCCTCTTCGATGTTTGATTGCAGTTTTCCCCAGAAATTGAATCCATCTCTTTCAAGTCCAGGAGTCCTCTCTAGCCATTGCTACAAAACACATAATAGCAGTAATTATGTAAAAATAGTGCCAAAATGCTAATTTCAGAATATCCTGAATGGGTCTTTGAAAGAGTTGTGTGTCTTCTGAAACTGAAGATGAGGGGTTTTACCTCCACCAAGTGAAGGAGAGAGGGTTCCTGCTCTGAACTCAGCAGCGTCTCACTCTCGTGTCCATGGAAGTTATCTCTGTAGTGTCGTCGGTTGTAGGGGACTCTCAAATGATCCGCCACACCGATCTTACCCTCCAGAAGACGAAATTGAAGACTCTGGAACCCCGAGGCCGGGGACAGATACTCCCTACAACACATACACAACATAGTCTGATTTGTGAATGAATCACTCAGGTGATTCACTGAAAAGATTCAGCTCATTAGATTCACACACAAATTCACTCACAAATTATCTTCAGTGATTTCTTTCAAGAACATAAATGGGGATTTTCAATTTCACAACTTTGTTTTTTGTTTTGCTTTTGAGGCCTGTTGTTCAGGGTTGTTTTAGCTAAGGAAACCCGAGCTCATGAGAAAAATATTTTATGAGGTGGTGATTTTGTATGTTGACTGAGGCTGTTACCTGAAGTCAAAGAAGTCCAAAGCAGTCATGGTCTCCAAGACTGCAAACTGTTCCACCAGCAGTTTGAAGATCATGGTGATCCTCTGGATCCTGCTCACCACCTTCAGCATGTTTCTCTCATCCCGAACCTGTGAACAAAGTCCACATTTCTTCATTTTTAATTTCATCATAAAAAAATACATCTAAATAAAGTAAGAATGCTTGCGGTAAAGTCAACACTACTCTTTAAAGTCACGCTTATTTTAGTCAATATCACTTTGTTAGTTTAACTCACATGGTTTTTAATGAATAGGTCCCGAACTGAATCAAGCTCCCACAATATCTGCTTAAACCACAACTCGTACGCTAAAGGAGAAACAGGATGACACAGTCAGGATTCGTGAAAATGGTACCTTAAACTGCAAAATATTTTTTGATGTTACATGAGAGCTGAATACATATAAATAGATTACCTTGGTGGGTAACGATGAAGAGATGCTCATCATGGATTTTGTTACCTTTCAGTTGACTCTGCAAAACTTGAGCGCTCAGCACCTTGTCAAGCTTACAGCAAACAGATTGACACTATTACACTTAATGCATTTCAGCGTTTCTTGCTGTGATTAAATCATTTGCAGCAAAACAGACTGAAATGTTAGATATGAATAATTAACATTTGGATCAGTACAGATGTCTATAAAGGTTGATGACTTTAAGTTAATTACCTGTAGGTATTCTCCATAGACGATTCCTCCTTTAGTGGCTTTGTTGATGCCCTTTTGGGATTCATCCTCTTCATCTGCCTGACTGGGCTTACTGGTAAACAATCTAAATCAGGTAAAAAAAATAAAAAAATAAAAAAATTGCATTTTATTTCGATAATTTATTTTATTTAATTCCGACAGGAAATAAGAACATTTAGTTAAAAACAAATTCTAAAACAATAAAAAAAACGCACTGATGCTTTCTTCCCAAATACGGACATCCACTCATGTTTTTTCTCAAAATGTCCGAAAGTAATTGTTCTTATCAACGTTTACTGAAGGTTATCACAAGGTTCTGGGTGTTTCACAGCAAAGTGAAGCATTTAAAGATTTGCAGTGTCCAATCAAATACTAGATTGCCAAACCCTGCCTATCCAAGCAGATGCACAGGCATGTGAGTCTGTGTGTGTTTGTGTACAGTTTACAGTGATTGTTTTGGATTTTTTTTAAATCAAACCATTTAGACCAGGGTTATTATAGTTAATAAAAACTTCAACCATAAAATATAGTTAGTTAAAAAAAAAAAAAGATAACTGAAATAAAATATAAATCATACTTATTTTATTTCAGCTAGTTGCCAAAGCAACATTTCTCATTTTAATTTAGTTTAACTTTATGTACTAAAATAACTAAAATTAAAACTGAAATAAAAATGTATAAAAACTATATCGACATATTAAAAAAACTATAATAATGTCAAAACTACAACAATTAAACCTTCAAAATGAAAATGAAAAATTATATATATATATACACACACACACACACACACACACTCACGCTGTATATAAAGGTAAAAAAAGAATTATAAAAAACTATAATATCTCAATGATACTAAAATTTATGATAAATGATACTTGTATAAATGTACTTGCATTTTGATTTTTTTTCCACTTTAGCTTCTACACTAATGGCAGCATACGTTTATGGACAGGTAAATATTTACAAGTCCGTATGGTCTGACTCTCTTAAAATTTAACAGAAACAGCCAATGGCAGCGCACGATGGTCAAGGGGCTTATCACAACAAGGTCATGTGGGGTTAACTCAACTCATTTCAGTGTAGAAACTTATGTGGGGAGGAGGGAATCAAAACACAAGCACATTTTGAAAATGAGACACGGCATAAAGTCACAAGCACATTATCAAATGAAGAACATTTAGATGTAATTCATTTTCAGGACTGTATTAAATGGTCAAAAGTAACTGGACACCAAATTAAATATTCAAGCACATTTGCTTGCTGTGTTTGGGACGGGGTGTCAACTTTTTGGCATCATTGACAGTCGCTTAAAGGCATTTTTATCCGTAATCAAACCTTTCAAGTCACTTAACCTTATTGAGAGAGGTCCTTTTGTACCAAGATTAGCTGTTATATAAGAGCTGAATATGTTCCTGTGGAACCAGCATCCTCAAACAGTCACAGAACATCACTTGGAGCCTGAACTAAAAACTGAATCAATATCTCAGAGACAGAGCATACAAGCAGTTATGACATTGGAAATAGAGTTAGCGTTTGAAACAAATCGACCTTGACACTGCTTGGGTCACATGGTCTGTCTGACAAAGAGTTAAAGTTTCTACGAACTCTTACACATAAAATGACTCGGACATATGAGGTAGCCAATCACAACGCACCTTTTGGGACCCAGCAGACGAAGTAATATCCCTCTAGCCATGTGACATTGTTGTTAAAATTATGGAAGTGTGGTTGAAAACAGTGGAAGATCCTGGTATAGGAGATATTATTATGTTGGCTTGACAACAGGCAAAGCCTAACAGCTAGCTTAAAACATGCTAGCAACATGCTAACTCATGCTAACATGTTAAAACAAGTTAGCAATGTGGTAAAGCATGCAAATTCATGCTAGCAAAGTGTTAAATCATGTTAACAATGTGTTAAACATGTTAATTCATGTTAATAACGTGTTAAAACATGCTAATTCATGCTAACAACTTGCTACAACATGTTAGCAAACATGCTAATTCATCCTAACAACATGATAAACATGCTAACAACCTGCTAATTCATGCTAGCATCATGCTAAAACATGCTAGTAACATTTTGTAATTTCTCTGAGTAGTAGAAGTCTCGGAGTAAAAAACTTAAACTTAAAGCTGTTCAAAGTTATTTTAAACTTTCAGACCTGGCTTTTTCAAGCCAATATCAAAGTTTGTCATCAAACTTTACTCATCTAGTTAAAGGATTCCTCACACTCATTGAAAATTGTTTCCTTTTCACCGTGGTCAGCGGTTTCCAAACAGCTCCCTGTTCTACGCTGTCTGTTTGTATTCTCACCTGCTAAAATCCAATAAATGAATGTCAAGTTAAGTAATTCAGTAAAATCGCAGACATAGAACATCATAATCTAAATGATAGTCACACAAGACCAATTAAATGTCACTTTCCATATTAGATTTTGCTAACTCTGCTATTTCTTGTACATTTTTGCATTATCGTTCAAAAGATTGGTATAAGATTTGTTTTCTTTGAAAGAAATAGACCTACTTTTATTTAGCAAGGACACATTAAATTTATCAAAGAATTCCATTAAAAAAAACACTCTTCTTTTGAACTTCTTATTCATCAAGAATCAAGAATGCTGAAAATCTTCCACAAAAACATTAAACAGCACGGCTATTTTCAACAAGAAATCTTCAAATTATGCAAATCAGAGTGATTTCTGAAGAATCATGTGACACTGAAGACTGGAGTAATGATGCTCAAAATTCAGCGTTGCCATCACAGGAATAAATTACATTTTAAAATATATTAAAATATATTTATTAATTACATTTTATAAATATATATTAATTATAAATATTTTATTAATTAAATTACTGTTTTTTACTGTATTTTTGATCATATAAATGCAGCATTGGTGAGCACAAGAGACTTCTTGCCAACACAAAACAAAAAAAAAAAAGAAGGTAGTTTTAAATGATCATTTATTTATTTTCAAAATGGAGACAGTCACACCAGTGTGATTCCCCCTGAATTGAAAATGAATGACAATAAATGATCAATTAAAATGTAAACCAAAAGTCAAAACATAGTTGATACAAGAACCAATTTGGTTTGGATTCCATTGGGAGATTGATTGACAGGCGATCTAACCAATCATAATGCCGAATCCGCCGTTATGTCCGGCAAAGCAGTCAAGGGAGTTAGTAGATTAACGTCGGTGGACTTGAACTTGAGAAAAGTTGTGTACTGATGTCTTTCTGCGGTTGAAACAATATTCCTTCTGATGTTCATTCATGTTTATTTGATGCTATAAATTAACTATTAGGAAGAGATGTTTGGTTCACGAGCTGCTTGAACTGACTGATTTGTCACGACACATTAAGAGCCACAAAACGTTTTTGTTTAAATTTCTTTAAAAACTACAAAATTTGAAAATTGAGACAATTTCATATAAAATGTAACCTGCTCTGTCTTGTCTGTCGATGCATTGTTAGTGTCCTCTTTGCTCTGCAATGAATTTTTCACTGCGTGAGAATGTGTGGCGTGAGAGCGGAACGGCTTGTCGTGAATAGCAACAAGGGGCGGGTCTTTGCCAACGGTAAACGTTGCTTGTTGCACCCTGGGTATGACATGGTAAAACAAGTAATGAACAGTAAAACATTAAGCAATAAAGTCAGCTAAACATCTGAAGAGCTTCCCATATCCCATTTTACAGAAACATGCTGATAGCAATGAACAATAAGAATATTCTGGTTTCTCTATTTATTGCAGATCAGTAAGTGGGGGAGAAAAAAGCTAAGGAAAACTTACAATATTTATTAAAGCAAATAAAATAAAAATAAATTACATATATATAAAAAAGCTGCAAACACAAATTTACATCTCTACAAAAATAAAACGTGGTGGGACTTGTATAATATCTACTGAACATCACCAAGAATACTGACCCACGTGACTTTTCCCATATTTATTTATTCAGCATTAATCATTACAAATACACACATTTCCCTGAGGAAATTAACCACTCCAGCTTTAAAATAACCAGTGGCTGAACTTTTTCTCATTTTTGATAACACCTTCGTTCTCACACAAAAATGAATATGACATACGGTACAAAATTAATTAAGCAAAAGGAGTAACAATGTATATTTAATGACCTCCAGTAATCAAACACTCTTTTTTTCCTGTGCATTTGTATCCTAGAGAACTGCAGATATGACATACAGATGACATGAACATGGCCCCAGTTTTGGAAAACTCATTTTTCAGCACATATATGATTGCTATGGAACTTAAAGGGATAGTACACACAAAAATGAAAATTCTGTCATAATTTACTCAAACAAGTTGCTGGTCCCCATTGACTTCCATAGCTTGGAAAAAATAGTCAATGGGGACCAGCAACTTGTTCAACTGTTCAGTTACCCACATTCTTCAAAATATCTTCTTTTGTGTTCAACAAAACAAAGAAATTCATACAGGTTTTGAACAACTTGAGGGTAAATGACAATTTTCATTTTTGGGTGAACTACCCCTTTAAAGAGTGACATGACGGATATTTCAGTGTTCATCTGCAGGTGTAAAAGTGAACAAAACCAACAAAAATGTGCATAAGGTGCAGGTTTGTTATTGTGAGAGGATTTAATGATATTCTCCGAATAGAGCAGCAACCTACTGCCTCCTAGAGGAAGAGAAACTGATTGCCACACCACACCGTTCAGATCAAGACAAACTAAACAATTTAAATAAACAAAACAAAAAATAATTACTTCAGCATTAACAATACAAATAATTAAAAAAAAAAGAAAGAAAAGAAAATAATTTAACATTCCCCAATCCCAAAAGCATTCAGCATTGCATTCACATTTAAGAACATACATGTTTAAAAAAAAAACAAAAAAAACAGATCGCCGTGTTTGTTTAACCATCCGGGCTCAGTAGATGGTGCGAGTAGATGCTTTGAAAAGGTGGTTTATAAAAGATATAATACATCGTATAATTGTTAGTGTCACCCAGGTGAATTACAGCAAGGTGATTTGTTGTTGCCTCATTCAAGGAATGCCCAGCAAACACGTGTTTATGATATAAACAAACATACAGATACAACATCGGACAAATACGGCTGAAAAGAACACATTGCAAATATGGCAGATGATCAATACCATTTCAAACATCAAACAGTACCAAAGTATTGCAGAAATGGAGCAATAAGACAAATTTAGCCCTTTTTCAGATTAAACTGAAGAATTAAAAATGCCCCATATACAGCAAAACAAATCAACATTGAAGAACTTGAAGACCAAACAATAAATAAATGCAAACATGAAGAAAAACCTGTGATTAGACTGTTGGATTACTGTTTGAACTTAAATGTTTGCACATCTCGTTCCAACGTATTCAAAGAACATTTCATTTCAAGGTTCATGTAGAACATGTAGATCTTTAATATTCTGTTACCTCACATATGAATTAATTATTAAATGAAGTGCTGTCCAGAAGACATGCAATCGATATTTTCTTTTATAATAGTACACTTTTACTATTAACCATTTCCCATTTGAGACTTTTTTGATAAAATGGAAAGTTGTCAAAAGCAAACAAAGGCATGAAACTTAACTCAGAATGACTGACCAAAACTCTTCAAAATGCACTATGAATGGCTTGGATTTTTTCAGATGAGCAAAAATACAAACTGTCAGTGTAAAGAAAAAACAAAGGTGATCACCTGATATTGCTTAGTGGTTCTTTTCAGAAAACACCACATGTAAAATTATATGAAAAACATGTTTTTTTTTTCCTTCAAAATACAAATAATACCAAAAAAAAAAAAAAAAAAGGCAGTGAGACAAGCCTGCAAGTTGAGGATAGTTGAACTGCACTGTATAAATTATGTAAATAAATTACATCTGGAAGAAGGGGAGAGATCATCTGCAACAGATTTCGAACCTTTAAATTATCGATTAGGATGAAAAATGTTGCTTTGTTTCCTAGATTAGCAGCAAAACCAAAGTCATGCACAAGTAATACTGTTAACTGGCCAATTCTGAGAGATTTTAATCTGCAACCTGCTTTGATTTGGATTGCAAAATTTGAACATACAGTTCTCCTCACTTCAAAAAAGGACTCCAGTTTAAAGCTCTATCATTTGTACTTTTTCCAAATATTTCTCAATGAACACCTAAGCCCCTTTCCTCTTTACTGCTGATGCCGTGCTTTTGATTTGAATTCAGATGCGGTTTTCAACTAAATCGGTAAAACGTTTCAGGATGGACCAAATCAAACCAAATCACCAAATACTGCGCCAGGAGAAATGAACAAACCACAAACGACTTTCACAATGTTTGGCCTTCCACAACTGAATCCCACCTCCATTCTTCCATGGGAAGAGATATGAAAAGTAAAGATCAAGTATAATTATATATCTACGTCGATATATTTTTAAAAATGAGCTGGCTGAAAACGAAGCTGGATCTTGGATTCTGTGAGCCACTAGAGTTTGGTTTGGTTTGTTCCGCATGCAGCGATGGTTTCCAAAGCGTTAGCATGCAGCCCCTGTAGAGATGATGCACTACAGACTCCATTAACAGAACAACGCTTGAAATCCAGTGAAGAGCCTTCTTGATATCTGTTGGAGAAAAGGTGATGTTCATGGAGAAGAGCCACATTTGGTAATGAGTTCCATGACTTTGCGGTCTACATGATGTCTTAAGGGAATATCGGTGACGTGTTGACAAACCACACGCCTGTGTGGGCGGGGCTTCCACAGTTCCCAGCCTGTGAACCCCGCCTATTAAAAAAAATCATTTTGAGCAGCAGAATCAAAAGAAAAATCAAAGAAGAGAGACAACAAATCCTTGAAATATCTTTGAAGTGTTATTAAAAGCTCTCTCCGTTGCAGGGTTTTGTTTTTGGTGTCTTTTTCGTTCAAAATTGTTGAATTCGACAGTGTTTAGAGAACTCCCTGGTGGTTTGGACGTGGAATACGGATTGTGAAATGCTAGGAAACGGCCTCGATCTGGTAGGAGCAGTCGTCCAGATGAGGGGCGGGTTTGGCTTCAGTAGTGCTCTTAGGTTTGGGAGGCCAGTCGGGATCTAAGCTCAGCTCTTGGGCCAGGTGCATGTACCGAGCCTTGGGCACTTTTCTCCGTCGGCAGCACAGACAGGAGAGGCATTTAGATCCAAACCGGTCTAGTCCTTCCTATAGACACACATATACACACATCGGAGAAGAACACGGGACCTTTTTTTATCCTTTTCTTCAAAAGACAGAATTCAAACTTGTAATGGAATCACTGTAAACTACAACAAAATGAAATGAAATAATAATATTCATCTGCAGAAACAATGTCAGAGCCTTTGGTCTGTCTGTAGAGTATGTCATGCCTCTGAGCACATGCAAGGGTAATATTGACTCTTTATTCTTATCCAAATTAATACCAAAATTCAATGAAATATACATTTTTGCTATAGCTCAAAAGAATGTTCCGGGTTCAAATCCATGGCATGCTGTCAGTTACCACAGAAAATAACTTTGACTTGTCATCACAAGCATAAAAAGCTGTGCTTACAATGCAAAATACAAATACAAAAATATATGGGGAATGATACTGCATTGTGAGTTTTAAAAGACTTACTCATTATATGAGTTAAAATGGAACTAGTCAGACAAAACCACTTACTAACCTAATGTGCGTAAAATATGTCACATTTTTGACTACGTAAAGGCCCACTACTATAAATAATTTTGGCTTGTTTTAACAATCTGAGGGCTTAATTAGTTTTGGTGATAATCGAAGGCAGGCCACAGATACTGTCAATAGAGCTTCTTTTAAACCCGGAACATTCCTTTAAGGGAATATTCCAGGTTATTTGCAATCTAAAGTCTATTATTATAACATGATGACAAGCTAAAAAAAAAGTCAACCTGGTTACTTTCTCAGTATCAGTGTAATTAACTAAAACGATTCAATTTTTTGTTTTCAGTAACTGAAATGAAACCGAATTAAAAAAAATACAAATATTAGATGAACTTAAACTAAAAAAAAGTGTAAAACTTAAATTAAACTACTAAAATTACTAAAAGTGAAATAATTAGTTAATTCAAACTAAAATTATGACTAAAAAGTACGTAATACTAAAACACTAAACGTGACCCTGGACAACAAAACCAGTCATAAGTTGCATGGGTATATTTGTAGCAATAGCCAACAATACATCGATTTTTCTTTAATGCCAAAAATCATAAGGATATTAAGTAAAGATCATGTTCCATGAGGATATTTCCTACCGTAAATATCAAAAAGTTATTTTTGTGAGTGAATATGCATTGCTAAGGACTTCATTTGGACAACTTTAAAGGTGATTTTCTCAATATTTCGATTTTTTTGCACCCTCAGATTCCAGATTTTCAAAAAAAAAAAAAAAAAAAGACCCTTATGACTGGTTGTGTGGTCCAGGGTCACAAATATAATAATACTAAAATAACACTACTCAGTGTCTGCATGAGGACACCATACGTGAGTAAATTGGTAACTTGAAGTTCATCCACCTACAAAAATAGTCCCACTTTAAAAGGATGATTTAAGCAAGTATAAATTATTTGTCTGCAATCATCGACAGCAGGCCACAAATTCGTTTTGAACCCTGAACATTCATTTAAAGGAATATTCTGAGCTATTAACACTTTAAAGGGGACCGATTATGCCCCTTTTTACAAGATGTAATATAAGTCTCAGGTGTCCCCAAAATGAGTCTGAAGTTTCAGCTCAAAATACCCCACAGATCATTTCGTATACCATGTTGTAAATGCCCATTTTTGAGTGGAAGGAAAAAAACATGCTGTTTTTATGCATGTATCTTTAAATGCAAATGAGCTGCTGCTTCCCACCCCCCTTTTTAGAATAGCGCTGTGCCTTTACAGCTCGTGGCTCAGATACTCTGCCAATAACTATGACAACCGTTCAAAAGTTTGGGATCGTAAGGTTTTCGTACGCTCACCGAGACTGCATTTATTTGATCAAAAATACAGTAAAAACAGTAATTGTGAAATATTATTACAATTTAAAATAACTGTTTTCTATTTTATTTTAAAATGTAATTTATTCCTGTGGTGACAAGGCTGAATTTAATTTCTTTCAAACAAACAAAAACATACTGACCTCAAACTTTTGAACAAGTTTAAAAAAGTAAACTGGTTGCTTTACAACAAGGACTGGTAACCATAAGTAGAAAAATTGTCCCAACTTCAAAAATGCTTTCCACAGACATTAAGTTGCAAACAACCCAGAATATTCCTTTAACCAAACCAGATGCTTTATAAACAAACAAAACACAATGTATCAGAACTTTAGTGCAAGATTTAGACGTTAAAAATTGCTCTGTTTGGCACATACCTGCAGCGTCATTCCAAACACGCAGTTTAAACAGACGCATAGCTTACACATGTATGCAGTAGTTGCCACTACAGAAGGAGCATTAGAGGAAAATGGGGAGGAGAGGGAGTGGGGTAATCGTAAGCCCCCAGAGAATGACAAAACAAGAGTCCCCACAGGGGGCACTAGAGAGCGTTCAGAAAAATCATGTTGGCGCATGCAAGGCCAAACGTTAAAACAGGGTGTTGGGTGAGAGAGAGGAGGAGGAGGAAGGAGAGGGGGAAAAGGGTGAGAGTGGACACCAGGAAGTGAAAAGGCAACGGTGAACAGAAGTGTCAGATTTTTCCCAACCTGTGGTGTCGGGCCTGCAGGGGAGACGCCATAGCTTCCCTGCTTGTCTCTGCTGAACACATGCTTCCAAAAGATGACGTCAAGCACGACGGTCTAAAGAATACCGCAGTAGGGCGGAAAGAATGAAGAGAGCTACGGATCACATGGCTAGCAAAAGATTTATGGTCATCAATTGTTTCTGCTTTTTCCTTGTCAAGAGCAAAACTAAATACATTTCTTCTTGAAAGGGCAGTGATTTTTTTTTTTTTTTTTGGATTGTGTGTTAGTTATAAAGAAATAGAGGGATGCAAGAGAATTATGTTATTCTGCCCTAAAATAAATCAGTTCATTGGCAATGAACATACAGCGAGATCACAGGATCAGGTCCCACTGATTGGCTGCTGGAGTCTAGTGTTCTACTGATTAACAGGTGAGAGAGAACGGCTGAGAAGGGGTGTGACCTGTAGTCCGCACCAGGAAGGCGGCGGGATCTAGAGGCGAAGCAAACAGCCGCTATGCCACTACGATGATTGCTGGCATTTTTTATTTAGCATGAAGAGTTTGCCCAAAGACGACAAGAGTAATTTGACCTTTTCTTTGGGATTCAGAGGCAGAAGCAGCTGCTGATGGAATCAGACACGCTGTACAATTCATGGCTTAGCTGGATATGTAGGTCAGAATTTAACTGCTGTTTCCATATCCTGTGAATCAGCCTCAGCAGAGCAGATGGAATTTACTTCTGTATAGGGATGGGAATCGCAAGAAATTTCTGCTCCTTCCATTCTTTAAAGATTCTTTTAGTGCGTTTCAGGATTAACTACTGATCCTAATACTTTTATACAGTATTTTTTGTATATAATATAAAATAATTAATATAATATAATATAATATAATATAATGCTGCCACATCCAAAATAAAATGTTTACATAATATATGTGTACTGTGTATATTTATTATGTATATATAAATACATATGTATATATTTAACAAAAATATAATATATAAAATATATAGTATAATAATATATATAAATATTACACACACATGTATACATATACATATTTCTTAAATATATACATGTGTATTTATATATACATAATAAATATACACAGTACACACACAAATATTATGCAAGCACAAACCTAAAAACTTTAAAATAATTAAAATGAATAAAATAAATAACTGCAACAAAAATCAGTTTTTCAGATGTTAAAGGGATAGTTCACCCAAAAATGAAAATTTTGTCATCACTTACTCACTCTTAAGTTCTTCAAACCTGTTGAACACAAAAGAACATATTTTAAAGAATGTTGGTAATCAAACTGTTGATGGTATCCATTGTTTTCTATTCTATGGAAGTCAATGGTTACCGTCAACTGTCTGGTTACAAACATTATTTAAAATATCTTCTTTTGTGTTCAACATAAGAAAGAAACTCGTACAGTTTTGGAATAACATGAGGGTGAGAAAGTGATGACAAAATTTTCATTTTTGGGTGAACTATCCCTTTAATTCAGTAATCACTTCAAATACTTTAGTGATCAAGCCATTTTAGGCAGATGAGTTTGAAGCTCTTTTGGCTCAAGTGTTCTTAATTTTTAAAGAGTCATTTGTTCTGACTACAGAACATGAATAATTATGTATATATATATATATTATGTTTAAAGAACCAGCTCTTGATTCCCAACCCTATTTGTGTGTTGTTGTTTTTCTGTAGGAGTGTATAAGCCATCAAGTACAATTGAGGGTTTTAATTGGGTTACAGCAAGAGCAGTGTGTTATTGACCCTGGCTGAAGGGTCCACTACATCTGACAGTCACATCCTATAAGAAAACGTATCATCCATAATATAGTACTGTACTTCCCCAAATACTGTATATATGAACTAGCAATAGAATTAAATAACGATTTAATTCCCCCAACACTGAATTTAACAAAAATGACCAGATTGAAATGCAGTTTCTTTTCATAAGTGAATATCCACAACAAATAATGATGTTAAGAGTCTGATGTTCCCACTTACCTCGACGAACACACACACTAAGGCGTTGCCCAGCACAATAAGCACCATAGCCACACGCCAACTCAAAGGAACACACACGAGCTGAGGAGAACGGAGACAATGTAAGAAACTTCTTAAAACATGTAGTACAATCAGTAAGATTTTTGTGAATACAGTACTTTTATTCAACAAAGGTGCACTCAATTGATCCAATGTAACAGTTAAGACATTTATAATGTTGCAAATGATTTCTATTTCAACTAAATGCGTGGTTTTCACAAAAATATGAAACAGCACAACTGTCTTCAACATCCTGAGCAGCAAATCAGCATATTGGAATGATTTCTAAAGGATCATGTGACACTAAAGACTGGAGTAATGATACTGAAAATTCAGCTTTAATAAAAAAGCATTTTAAAACATATTAAAATAATTATTAATAAATAATAAAGTGATAATTATTCAAACAATAGGACATATATTACCTAAAGGAATCAATTAAGAAACAACTATACCTCCAAAAATTGATAGATTCCAGAGATTGGGACAAACATGATGAAAAACAGGAAAACGGTGAGAATTAAAGCAGAAAGAACAAACGGCCCTGAAAGAAACAAAACAGACACCCAGAAACAGTAAATGAACAGTAACTGAGAACTAGATTTGCATTTCCTCTGTCAAATCAATTCAAATTCAATATGCAAATATTACAATGATATCACTTATGTTTATTTTTTTTTTTGTTGTTGTTGATTTTTTTTTTTTTTTTTTTTTTTTGACATCTAAGAGTCAATCGGAAATTTTCAAAATGTACTCAAACTTAAAACATAAAAATATTAAATATTACTTAAAATATTATATACTTAAAATACTGTTGCATAAAATTGGGAGAAAATTAATATAAAAAAGTGTGATTGTAAATTATAAATAAGGGATTTCTGCCTTGTGAGTTGTCTGCTACACTGCACTGTAAATGTTGAATGAAGCTTCATCCTTACAGTTCTTGTAGCTGGGCTGGCGGAACGGTTTTCCTTTGGAGAAAACAACGGCAACAATGAGGTACTGAAAAGAGGAGATGAAGAAGAGTGTGGTATTCACATCATTCATGATATTTTCTTCTTCTTCGGTCTCTGTGGAGTTAGTGGAGTTGTCCAGGTGATGGGGAACAGAGCAGTTGTAGAAACTGTAAATTACAGAACAAGCAGATGAAAAACAATTAACTAGAGCTGCAGTAAGATTATTCGATTGTTTTTAATGCAAACAAAATTAGAAAAAAAGAAAAAAAGACATCTGTTCTCTCTGAAAACAATATGAAGACTGTCTGAATGTCTTGCAGTACCACTAATGACCTGCAGGGGACTGCATCATACTCACTCTGGCTTGGAGTACCAGTTGAGTTTTTGGATCAAGAGAAAGGCCATCATCTGGAAACCCAGGCAAATGAGAATCTGGGTCAGAACTGAGAAGAGGAGAGGACCTGAGACGAGACCGGAGGGAGGTCTTCGCGCGACGAGCTCCTTCCATGCGGAGTTCAAACTCACTAGAGAGAAATTACAGCAAAAAAAAAAAAAAAACATCCATAATGTACTTACAATCAGTGGTGGACAGCAACATAGTAGTTTTAGTTTTCATTTTTGGGTGAACTAACCCTTTAAGTACTTTATTTGTGTACTTCATCCACCACTGCTTACAATTTATTAATAATGTACCTCAATTACCATGAGCTCAAACTCTTAAAGTTAAATCTAAATGCTTATTGACAACATGAAATCAGATTGGCTATTTACTCTATAATTTATTTCTCTGATCTTATGATGCAATGCAATCACAACGGATACTATACAGAACAGACCCATTTTATTTCCTACTTAATATTCTGTGTGCCTCTACTATTTCACATTTGGTTAGTTAAATTCGATGAGAAACGCATTGTGGAGGTTGAACGGTTCAAACCCGATTATCAGAATCCACTAATCTGCATTACAGAGACTAGTTTGCCTTATTGCATAATTCATAAAAATGAAAACATTGAACAGACTAATACAACAGGCACTGCTGAGCTAAATTTGAGCTGAACAAGAAAGACATTACAGATGATCATAACTCACTGGTGAAGACAATTAGAAGAATGATGGCTATGTCGATGAAGAGAAACTGGAAGTCGCCCAGGTTACTGCCAATCTGAAATGCATTATTAATGGATCAGGGTTGTATCTCAATCTCAGTGAGAATCTCCAGTTACTCACAAACACAATCTGTCTTCAAGCACAGAAAACCAAGTAAGATGTATAAAAACAACAGTTCAGTGGATTGTTGTGGTTGAAATCATGACAGGGGAACTTACAGAGTAGAGAAGGGCGACACTGAAGCACTGAATAATACTGTACAGAGCCATGAACTTAAACACACAGAAGGAGGTGATGAGAGCCGCTCGTCCCTCCCTGTGGAAAAACAACACGTGTGAGACCCATTTGTCCAAGTTTTCCAAAGAAACTAAGAAACCAAGCCATCAACAAAATGTCCCATCTCTCATTGTGGTTTATTAAAGGTTCAGTAAGCGATTTCTGAGAAGCGCTGTTGAAAATTGGTTGTTGAAACAACCAACCAAACAACTGTGTGAACATTTGCTAGATTGTCTGTTCTGTGTGCATAGACCTGGTTGTGTAAATAGGAGAAAATTTACCAATCCACTGACCACAAAAACACACTTTTAGCCAATCAGCAGTAGGAGGCGTATCCACTCATGATGGGGGTCATTATGGATGAGATGTTACCAAAGAGGAAAAGCTCAGAAAAATATTATTGGAAAAAGAAGGGTTAGGATCAGGCAAGAGCTAGGACCCGTGTTAACATTGGAAACCTTTCGAGCGCTGGAGAGACGTTCGTGAACCTCTGAGGTTGCTTTGTTTCTGCTCGATATGTGAGTAGCATTGTTTTTTTGCTGTTTCACAGAATCCATTTATGCTGTTGTATGTTGTTTTTGTTGAGTCACAGCCGATTCATCCATATTTGCGAGAGCTGTCTGATGCGCCAGCTGTTAGTCGTTGCCTGTGACGCATAGTGGGTTCATTATTTTGGGGGCGGAGGGGTGTGTTTCATATGGATAGGGGTGTGTTTGTTTGGGTGTTGGTTTCAAATATTAACAGCGTTTCTCAGAAATCACTTACTCTGTGATTTGTGTGATAAAAATTGTGATTGTGATTAAAAATGATTAAAAAAAAGATCCAGGTTTGCTTGCTTGTAGGTCAGCACAATTTAGCCAAAAAATGTCAAATAATAATAATTATTATTATTTGAATAGTTTTATAACTGAAAAAAATAGTAAACAAAATAAGAAATATTATCATTGTAATAATAATAATAATATATAAAAATAGTAAAACTACAATACAAATATTTATGGCCGTCTTAAATTTCAGGAGGTCTTTAAAACTTTTCAGCTGCGTTATAAGCGCTTCAAGTTCTTATTACATATTATAAGTGACCTAAACTCAGAGCACATGCATAGATAAAGGGTTAGTTCACCCAAAAATGAAATTTGTGTTATTAAATACTCACCCTCATGTCGTTCCAAACCCGTAACACAAATTAAAAAGTATTCTTGTCACTTCATAACATTAAAGGGATAGTTCACCCCAAAAATGAAAATTCTGTCATCATTTATTCCCCCTCAAGTTGTTCCAAACCTGTATAAATTTCTTTCTTCTGCTGAACACAAAAAAAGATATTTGGAAGAATGTTTGTGACCAAGCAGATCTCGCCCCTCATTGACTACCATAGTAGGAAAACAAAACACTATGGTAGTCAATGGGGGGCGAGATCTGCTTGGTCACAAACATTCTTCCAAATATCTTCCTTTGTGTACAGCAGAACAAAGAAACGTATGCAGGTTTGGAACAACATGAGGGGGAGTAAATGACAATTTTTATTTTTGGGTGAACTATCCCTTTAAGGTTGAACCACTGTAGTCACATGGACTATTTTAACTATGTCTTCCTTTCTGGGCCTTAAAATTTGTTATGACATTGCTGTGTATATGGAGATCAGAAACCTCTCAGATTTGTGTTCCGAAGATGAATGAAGGTCTTACAGGTGTGGAACGACATGAGAAATTAATGACAGAATTTTCATTTTTGGGTGAACTAATCCTTTAAGTTTGTGTGGAGCAGCATTTATTGCAAATTCATATTTATTTATCGTTATTTATTAATCAAGGGCATTGTTGATGTGTAAATGCAAAACATCATGCATTTTTGAGGCCAGAGGCCAAATTTTTGCAGTTTAAATATATGTTGTTTTTGGACTGGAGATGTTTTGAGTTCTGAAACTTACAGCATCTTGTAGAACAATGTACTATGTTTCAAAAGATACTGAAAGTTTTGATTTCTCATTATAGGACTGCTTTAAAACAGAGCCGTGCTGTGGTGCAGTTAGGACACCTGATCAGATTGGGCACGCAGGTGATGCTGGGAGTTGTGGAGGTGAAGGGAGACGCCACTGAAGCCTCCAGCTCTGACAGGGAGATCCCAGCATGAGCTCTCTTCAGTGCCTGAGCAACAAACAAACAGACATCAGCTACACATGACACTTTCTGAACACATGACAGGTGTAAAAGGCACATAAACACTGAACAGGTTTGACAACAGATTTTTTAAGTCACTCACCCCACAGTCATTCGCTCCATCTCCACACATTCCTACAAAATAGCTGCAGCACAGAGTAGAAAAAAGTTAACGATTTTAAACTGTACAATTTAAAATCAAGTTTTACTATATAAATATATATTTTAAAATGTAATTTATTCCTGTGATGGCAAAGCTGAATCCTTAGCATCATTACTCCAGTCTTCAGTGTCACATGATCCTTCAGAAATCATTCTAATATGATGATTTCTTATTTCTTGTTAAAAATCACTATTATAAAATCACTGTTTTTCATGATTGTCAGAACCCTGCATTCAGGTCAGTCGCACAAAAGGTGCAGGACAAGTTACACTTAACTTATTGGATAGGGGTTTGTGCAAATTACATCTAATTAGATACGAATAGTTAATGAGCCATCATGGGGTGTGTGTGTGTTTAATACTCACTCCACACTTTCCAATGTTTCAACAAGCTGAGTTTTCTGGTCAGGTGCCATCCTTGCAAATACTGTTCCATGAAGCACCATCTACACCAACAACAATAAAAACACCATATAAATCATATATAATATGACACACGTGTGTACAAATATGGTATAAAAAGACATCTGCTTTCAGCCAACCTTCTGTAGCAGGTCCTGGAAATGCTCAATAATTACAGCAAAAGACTTTCCACTCATGGCAAAGTGATACTGTTCCTGAGGTCTCATCTCAGAATGCCCATCTTCCATAATAATCTCCATCTCCTGCTATCAGAAAACACAAATACAGAGAGATACTGAAGCTAAAGCTTTTTGCTTTATCAATAACATTTGAGGTCTTAAAGTCACCATTAAAACAGAACACACAATTCTCTTTTTTATGGAATATTGCGGCATTTATCACAAATAATTAATCCGTGCAAGTGATTTTTTTTTTTTTAACTCATGTGCCCTTGTGATATTCAATGAAAATAACTTCCCCTCCCTCTTGCAGCAACATCTCTTCTCTTCGCTGATGATGTGCTTATTGGTGTGAGGGCAGGGCAACCTGTCATTCACATGACATCACAGCAATAGCAAACCACAATGATTCAATCAGTTCCTGATGGACAAATCAAATCCCACCCTACATTTTTGTCTTGTTTGAGAAGTTTTTTAATGTATACTGTACAGCCTTGAGTCTTTTCATTTTAAGTGTCCTACTGTAAAAGTGATTTTGCTAAAGAAGTTGAAATTATTTCTTATTTATAAATAATGCCGTTGATAAAGCTTCACATGTAACATTCCTGTAACAGCAGTGACAGGTTCTGCCCAGGAGATGGCGCACTGACCTCTAGTTTGGTGGGCTTGTTCGAGTGTTTGCTGGGTTTGTCGGCATAGTGCCAGTTGATCTTGGCAGCCTGGCCGTCTTTAGGGGGCAGAGCGTCGGCAATAATGACTCGGTCTTGCGGCTGAATCATGCCGCAGTCTCGTGCCACAGAGATGGCCGTCAGCATGTTGTCACCTGCAGGAGAGAGGAAAAGACGAAGAAAATAAGAAATAAACCCTTACTAACACCAATACACTTTGATAGAGCCATTTTTAAATCCCATTCTTTCAGACCTTGGTACACATCCAATATACTGGTATAATGGTGCTTTTTTGTTAGTGAACAGATGATGGCTGGTATTTGGCAATGACCGAGTGTTCCTCATGATTGTAAGAGTGGGTCATGTACAAACTCAATCTGCTTATGTTCACAATGCTGCATTCAGCCTCGTCTGAACTTTGGAGCACTTGGCTGGTAATCTGGAGAGCTGAGAACCTTATTAGATTCCAGGAATACCTAATGAATTAAGCTTCAAAGCTCCCAGACTCCTGTCTGTCTGCCTGTGGCTGGTCACTCTAAACGCCCTACCATCTTCAAACAACATGGGCATATTCCACTCTTGATATGCTAATCAAGTAAACTAACACAAATAAGGTAAGCAGTAAGTAACTGAACAAGTCTGTTGGACAAAAACTGAAAATACTCTGTCAGAAAGCACAACTGCGACAAAACATTTATGATATCTAGCTTCATGGGCAGCACATAACTGTTCAAAAGTTTGGGGTCAGTAAGATTTTATTTTTTTAAATAAAGTACTTTTATTAAGAAAGAATGCATTAAATTGATCAAAAATGACAGTAAAGACATTTCTAATGATACAAAAGACCTATATTTCAAATAAATTCTGTTCTTTTGAATTCTTTAAAGAATCCTGAAAAAAAGACAGTTTCTATAAAAATATTAAGCAGCACAACTGTTTTCATCATTGATAATAATAAGAAATGTTTCTTGAGCAGCAAATCAGCATATTAGAATGATTTCTGAAGGATCATGTGACACTGAAGACTGGAGTAATGATGCTGAAAATTCAGCTTTGCCATCCAAGGAATAATACATTTTAAAATATATTAAAATAGAAAACAATTATTTTAAATTGAAACAATATTTTACAATATTACATTTTTTACTGTATTTTTGATCAAATAAATGCAGCCTTAGTGAGCATAAGAGACTTTTCAAAAATCTCACTGACCCCAAACTTTTTAATAACCATGTTCTACAATTTAAAATGACCCTTTAAAAGAATATTCAGGAACTGTATTAAACTCCCAGGTTTTCTGACCTGACACGGATGCAAGCTAGGAAAAATAACCAGCAGAACATGTTATGTTTACCTGTGACCATAACTGTGCGTATGTTGGCACGTCGTAGATCTTCCAGCACCCCTGGAGTTTCTGTTTTCAGCTTGTTCTGCATGATAATCAAACCCAGAAAATCCATATTTTTCTCTATTTGATCCCTGTAGAAGAGAAAACAAATACAATGTGACAAACATGATAAATGTCAATGCATAACAATTTTATTAAGAGAAAACCTTAGTTTTGATTGCCAGTAAAGAGTTTAATGAACTTTACCTGTTAATGTTCTGCACTTTGTGAAATGTAAGTTTGGATTCTAGCCGTCTGTGTGCCAGCGCGATGACCCGGAAGCCCTGTTTGGTGTAGTCCTCCAAAACCTCTGCAAAATCCTCTGGTACTGTGGTGTGTTGTAAGAAAAAAAATAACAACTTTAATCCAATGTTGATTTGAAATTCAATGCTAATTTTATGATAATATTGGACGAATCTTCCACTGACCTGACTCTCTCTTACACAGGCTTGCCACAACCTCTGGTGCTCCTTTCAGATAGGCGTCCATGCGTCTCTCTCCAATCTGACGAACGACCACGCTCATTCTTTGCAGGGTGGAGGAGAAGGAGAACTGCCGCACAATACCGATCATATAGGACGCCTGCATGAGAAACAACAGAAAGCATGTACACACCCCTATACGTCCATAATGAAATTCATAAATTCATAAAATAATAGCCATTGTACATACCGAGAGCTCATCGAGTTCTGAGAGTTCCTGAAAGGAAACCACAAGAGATTAGAACAATGTAATACAAACTTCATATCCAGAAGTGATGCTGCCCTCACGTGCAGTCGGAAGTATCGTAAACAAGAGTTTCCTAGTTAAAAATTGCACATGTACGCTCTTTCTGACATTTTTGGTGCGCGAGATTGTCCTGTTTTGTTGTTGCCAGTATGCTGGAGCATGAGTTCTTGAAACTCCGCCCTCTTCTGGAAAGGGGACCAAGAGCAACAGCTCATTTGCATTTAAAGGGACACACTCAAAAATGGCACATTTGCTCATACCCAAATAGGCTATAATAAATTATCAGTGGAGTATTTTGAGTTAAAGCTTCACATACACACTCTGGGGACACCAGAGACTTATTTTACATCTTGTAAAAAGGGGCATAATAGGTCCGCTAAAAATACAATTTTTAAATAAATGTTTTAGACCATTTTAGACAGAGAAATGCTCACCAAACATGCGGAAAACATTTATTATATCTAGCTTCATGAGCAGCATATGTATATTACCACTGAAAAAATTTGGGGTCAGTAAGTTTTTGTTTTAAAGAAATTAATTTGTATTCAGCAAGGATGCATTAAAAAGCCTTGCGCAACAGTGCTTCAGACGACCCGAGTTAGAGTCCCGACTTGTGGTCCTTTCCCGATCCTGTGCCCCTCTCTCCTACCCTATTGCTTTCTGTTTCTCCTGGACTGTCCTATCCAATAAAGGCAAAAATGCCAAAAAAAAAAAAAAATATTTATATAACTTTAAAAAATTGACCAAAAGTCATTTATGATGTCAAAAAAGATTTCAAATAAATGCTGTTCTTTTGAATTTAAACAGAAAAATGTTTCAACAAAAATATTAAGCAGGACAACCATTTTCAATATTAAAAATATTACTAATGATAATTTCTGAAGGATCATGTGACACTGAAGACTTGAGTAATGACTGCCGAAAATTCAGCTTTGCCATCACAGGAATAAATGACAATTTAAAATGCTCACCATGTCCTGTTCAGGTGATATCACTGGTGGCGGCAGAAGCTGATTTGGCGGTTTTACATAAGTGAGTTCAATGCGGTCGTGTTGAGCCGTCTCCTCTTCTGTGGCTTCCACCAAGATCTGAAGACCATAGATAGAGTGACATCAAAAAAATTAAAAACAAGTACAACTTGTTCCAAAACTTGAATGAGGACATTACAAACTGTTCTCCTGTCTCAGCAGACACTGACCCAGCCTGTGGCCTCGAACATCTTGAGGTCCAGTGGATCTCCAGAGAGCTGACCCTCAATCTTAGTGAGGGAGTGACAGGTGGCCATGCAGGACACAAACTTGGTTGTTACTAAGCTCTTATCATCTGCTTTTTCTTCTGAATGGTGGAATCTAGGGAAGAGAGATTCTTCAGTCAGTAAGGCAATTAAAGTCTCCTCCATGCTAATTTAAAAACAGCTGAGTAAGTAAGTAGGTAGGTAGGTAAATAAATAAACTGGTCATACCTGCCATCTTCTGCTCGTTGAATTCCCCACATGTCCAGACCATCTTCTGTGAGGGTGCCTGTCTGTAATTGTACAGAATAATGAAATATTTAAAATGACTAAAAAAAGCGAGCCTTAATTGTTTTATTTTGCATTATAATAACATTAATTAATAATTAAATACATTAGTTAACATGACCTAACAATGAACACAATAGCATTTATTAATCTTAGTTCATGTTAATTTCAACATTTACTAATACATTATTAAAATCAAGAGTTGTATTTGTTAACATTAGTTAATGCACTGTAAACTAACATGAACAATATGAACAGTTGTATTTTCATAACTAATGTTAACAAAGATGAATAAATAGCAAATAAATGTATTGCTCATTGTTAGTTAATACATTAAAGCTGCAGTCCAGCATTTTTCCTCTTTGTCGCCATCTCTGTTTGAAACCTACAATTGCAGTCATATGTGGAATTGTTATCGTTACGTGCGTTGTGCGTCGGCACGACTCCTCAGCGGATGAATCTAATGTTTGCTGTCAATCACTACACCGGTGTGGATACTGTACTTCAGAATCACAGATTCTAAATCTTGAAAGTATGACCAATATAAGGATTTTCACTGGAAAATATCAGCTGAACAAGTAAGTAACATTTCTGCTGCTTTTGTTTTGACCAACTGAGGAAAAAAGCATTAGGCCTACAATAAATTGTGCTGCCAGTGATGATTAAATCTAACGATTGCTTAGCTCGGATCATGCCAAACCGTGCAAATTATTATTACTGTTATACTTTGTTCTGAAAATGTTAATGTTAACAACAACTGCATTGCGTGACGATGTGTATTTAGTGTGTATTATCGTTACCTGTAGATTTCAATTTCTGTAGCCACTCCACAGTCTGAAGCCTTTTGCTTTTGACTACGGGTAAATCTCCAGTGAGGATTGTCATTTGAACCTTTCTGGATTACTATCCGCCATTAAAATGATACGTTTAATTATTTCAGCTGCTGTGAGAACAGGCTATAAATGATCCGCTACAAGCAGCATTCTCACATGATAAAGCCGACTAGCCTGGACTCCTTCTTTCTGTTTACAGACGTGACGTAATGACGCAAAGACGAACTGCTGCATGCTCGAATTTCCCGCGGAAATCCACCAGGTCGCTCTTATTATAAAGCATTATTACAAGCTTACCATTGTGAATCGAGCTAAGATAAGAAGATAGTTTTGAACACTGGCTGGATGTGTACTTGCTCAATTTGATTTTGGATCATTTTTAATCAAAAAAAGTTCCGGACTGCAGCTTTAACTAATGTTAACAAATGAGACCTTATTGCAAATTGTTTACAGTTTAATTTAATAAACAATTTTTGCATTATTATTAGTAATAGTAATTAATTATTAGTAGTAAAGTTAATTATAATTACTATTATTAACATTGTTAATAACAATGATAAAACAGTTTAATAAATTTTATTTTATTATTAGTATTAGTAGTAGTAGTAGTAGTAATATAAATTAGTAAGAGTTTATTAATAATGAATGTTATAATTTAATAGTAAATGTTAATAAACAAATAAATAAAACGTAACTAATTTATAATAAATCTAATATGCTAAATATTAAATAATTATTAGATAAATATTAAGTATAAAAATAATTATTTGTGAAATAAATCATTAAACTGAGTATTATATTATGTAATATATAGTTTATTATTGTACACTGAGGTGTTAAAATGTCACCCCAATTTACCTGAATTAACCCTAGTTTTATGAAAAATAACCAGATTAAATGATAAAGTGTGTGCTAAAGCAAAGTTGTTTTTAAAAGACACCCTGAATATCTGACTTTTATTTAATTTACGTCTAATTCAGGTTTCACTAAGACAAAAGGACTTCAGTTTTCCATATTTACCTTGTCAAAGCACACCAGGTTCAGCTGCCCACAGATGTTAATTCTTTGTGGGCTGATGGAGAATATCCCCACTTTCTTAAGACGCCGCTGAGCATAGACGATGCCCGCTGTCATGGCTGCCGGCAGCGCAGGGGGCACAGTGATGGTAATAATGTCCAGAGACTTGACTATGATTTCCTTTACTGGTTCCTGCAAAATACACATCATAATGGTGAGGTGCACGTTTTCCACACTATAGCTACTAGATTAATTCATTGAACAGGTCAACATGTACCTAGCATTTAAAATTCTGCTTAAAGCTACATCCTATTTACACAAATTCTGTTATATATCCTACATCTAAGAGGGACTGACATCACAACAAAAATGCTGCTGCTCCTTTTAAGACAGTAAAGATGGATAAAAACCTGATTTATGATTTTCATCACTAAAGAATAGAGAAAGACGATGCTGGCAACTGCCACCAGGCACAGCAGGAACAGGTAGGCGTCCCGGTACAGCTTAAAGTCTGTCGGTTTGGGGTAAAGGATGGACCGGATGAGCTGTCCTTTAGCTGTGCTGAAACCTAGAAAAGAAAAATAAGAAACAGCATTTTAAGGCATCAGATAAGCAGCACAATTAGGCTGTCTACTAAGGTACCAACTTTAAGGCAGCATCAGACATATCCCACAATGCATTGCAGTAGTTCTGGCTTCTAACCTGTCCGGACCACCACAGCTTTAACCATTTCTCCTGTGTAGTAGCGGGTCTGTATGACGTTTGTGCCGCAAAAGAGCGTATGTCTTTTGTGTTCCTCCGTGCTGTAGATCATGTCACCATCCACAGCCTTCTTGTCCCGCTGAGGGTTCGGAAGGTCTGTCTTGGTGACCGGAACACTCTCACCTAACGACAGGAAATGAGAGAGGAGAACATAGAAATATCTGTGAGACATATTTTACTCACAAATAATAAACAATTTGATCAAGAAAGAAATACAATCGCCAATCACCTGTGAGCATGCTCTCATTAACAATGCAGGTTCCACAGATGAGCACTGCATCACAGGGCATGATGGTCCCGTTGCTGGGGATAACGATGACATCACCGGGGACCAAGTCTGTGGACAGGGCTTCCTCCGTTTCTGTACAGCAAAAACAGAAGCCAAAGAGAGGGAGGGTGGGGGAAGAGCGAGCAGTGAAATAAAACCAGTCTGTCTCAGCAGATCACTTATTACCCATGCTTCCTTGCACAGGAGGCAGAGTGCTGACTCATCGTGACTTTGGCCACTGCATCAGGCTCCCTGAAGCAGGTAATCCAGGCCTGCAGCAGTGCCCGTCATTACAAATATACTTAGAGTTGAGGAAAATGCTATTATAGTACATCTGAGCCGTACCGTTTTCGCCCCTGCAGACCGTAACTCGAACAGTACTGTGTGTTGCCACCATGTCGTGTAGCATTTCATATTGCTGTAAAACAAAAGAAAATGTTCCTGTGAAGGACAAATAAACATTCGCCTGTCCTAATAGGCATTTAAAATACATTAACTGATAGCATACCTCAGTTATGCAATCAGAAAATTAACAACTCTAACCTTGGATGCGCCCCATGACTAACACCTATGTTTGATAACTCTAAAATCCTGATCTATTAGTAAAGACAACATGGAATCAAATTGTAACATTGTTACATTTCAATAAATGTCTATAGTTTTAATATGCATGATTCATCAGGGCTTGTTTTTCTACAAAAAACAAAAAATCATAAAAATGTAAAATCTTTGTAAAATTACAAAAATTTGTCCAATAAAATATTTTAATAATATTTAATATAGTTTATTTATTTATTTTTAGGGGCATTCCTGACTTTTTAAATGAAACTGTATTTAAATATTTAATAATATTAAATTTAAAATAGTATAGAGTACATTTATAATATGTATAGTGAACAATAAATATGTTGTATATTATACAAAATAGTCTAGAATTTTAATATTGACCATTTCTAGGTTAATACAGGCTGAAATTTTTTCAGGCATTTTTGTCTTTTTAATAAAATAATAATATTTAAAATAGTACAAATTTATATTGTGTATAATATACATATATTATAAATATTATTTATTATTTATTTATAAATATACATTTATACAAAATGTTGTATAGTATACAAAATAGCATAGAATTTTAATGATCCATTTTTCAGTTAATTGCCAAAACTTCAAAATAATTATTGACTTCTCAGTGTTGGTCAGAATCTCACAATAATCCCAAAATTTTAAATCAAGTTCTGCTCACTGACTATTCCATTCCACTCAAAATACATCATCATTACGGAAATAAAATATTTTGCAAATGCTGTTTCAAACCTGTTTACCTTTTGAATAGTGTAGAGAGAGGTAGCTATTGATATGACAGACATGGCGACTATGGCCATTGCGTAGTAATAGTATTCATCGGTACACCACAGGATAACACTGAAGAGCTGGAAGATGTAGAAAGGATTGAGGACCTGCGAAAGAGATGGAGAAAAGTTTCAGTTCACTTATTTCAAGTTCCTGAGAAGACATATTCTCAAACAGCAGAGTCAGCAGTGCTGTGTCATGCCGTTGTCCCGCCTGGGTCAGTTTCACATTTCACTCGTACCTCCTTAATTAGCAGCTTGAAAACAGAAGGCACTTTCACGTCTATTTCATTCAGTCCGAAAAAAAATTTCCTAAAATAGAGAAGAAAAGGACAAAGTGAGATTTGTACAGTGCAATCCAGTTCAGAATAATTAGGATGGATTCACCACAAAACATTGCATTTCATTATTAGTGACATCTTTTTTAAGTGTGGAAATATATTTTAATTTTTATTTGTTAGCATTACTTAACTACATCGCTTAACATGAACAAACAATGAACAACACTTCTACTTCTGTAGAATTTATTAATCTTAGCTAATGTTAATCTCAGAATACTTTTTCAGATCAAAAGTTAAATCTATTAACATTAATGTACTGTGAACTAACACGAATATAAAAATTTATGTTAACTAACATTAACAAAGGTTAATAGATGCTGAAGTAAAATATGGTAACACTATTTTACAGTGTCCTTCTTAAATGTTACATGTACTTACTATAGTAATAAGAGTACATTATGCATAATTACAAGCAACTAACCTTAACCCTACAGTAAGTACATGTTAATTAATATTACTGAGTACTTAATTGTATTATTACACTGACCCTTAAAATAAACTGTAACCAATATATTGACATTGTTAGTTCATGCTAGTTATTAGTTGCATTAACTAATGTTAACAAAAGAGACCTTATTGTAAAGTGCAACCAAACTATTATGTAAAATAGTGGGTTTTTAAACACTGTTGCTAGAAAATAATGGCATATTGTGATTTGTTTATAATTTTTCCATAAACAAAATGCTTCCAGGACCATCCCAATTACTTGGTATTAAAAACTTCATCTATGTTGGCCAACTTTACATTGGTGACCTTTAAAACAGTGGAATTTGCAAGGAAAAGCACATTTTTATAATTGTAAGACATAAAACCACATGTACATAGTCAATAAATGTACTGTGGCCTGATATGGTGAGCGACAGTTCTATCAACTGGCCAAAAACCCCCGACAGGTCAACCTTTTTGCTGAGCCTTTACCTTTAGAAATGACAAATTCACCTGTACTCCTGCTGGTTTTTGTTGAGCCCGGCGCTGTGCTTTGAGTGAACAGATGAGCAGGTCATGCTCAGATCCTCCAGGCCTCTGCAGAACAGAGGCGACAATAGTTTTAACAACAGTACCAGAGATTCACAGAGCAACATTTTCACTAATCTTAAAGGGATAGTTCACACAAAATTGAAAATTCTGTTAATTACTACTCACCCTCATGTCGTTTCAAACCCATGAGTCCTTCTTTAATCCTCAGAATACAAATAAAGATATTTTTAATGAAATCTGAGATTTCTGTCCCTACATTGAAAGACTATTCACCAAGAACTCTGGCGCTTCAAAAAGTTCATAAAGAGATTGTAAAAGTAATCCATATGAATCACTTTACTTTAATCGCTTTATCAGCGAACATAAACAGAAGCTCAACCATACTTACTTCATGTGCGAGAACAAACCTCATTGGTTCTTGCGGAAGCTCAAAAGTGATGCGTATCTCACGAGAATGAACCTCATTGGTTCTCGCGCATCAAGCAAGCATGATTGAGCTTATATGACCAAATCTGAATACCCAAGTTTTCTGATCAATGTTTATATGTGAATAAATATTCTTTTATATATTCTTCATTTAAAATTGCGTCTCTTCAGAAGACTTCAGCTGCTTTTCCACCATCGGGCTGAACGGTTCTAAGAATGGTAAGGAATGTTTCCAGTTATATTTGCATTTGAGCTTGGTTCGGCACAGCATGATTATAAACCATTCTCGGCCCAGAATTCTCAGCACGGTTGGCTAACCGTATATAATAAGCTATAATGGAACGGTTAAGCAACGAATACGGTTTGGCCCAACGATTCTTATAAATTTCTTTTACGGTCTCTTTATGAACGCATTGAAGTCTGAATAGACTTTAAATGGAGAGACAGAAATCTCTCAGATTTCATTAAAAATATCTTCATTTGTGTTCCAGAAGATGAATGAAAGTTTTATGGGTTTGGAACAATTTGGGTGAGTAAATGACAATTTTCATTTTTGGGTGATCTATCTACTTTAGATTCAAGAGCTATAATCAGACATGCTTGCTTACTTCAATACTTCAAAGTTGTGGATGGTGTCGTTCCAAAAGTATTTAGTACTGTGAAGGGTAAAATAACGTATCTGTAATACAAAAAAAGAAAAGGAAGACACTTATTCAGTCACCAATGAAGCTTAACTACATTGTAAAAACTAGAATTTGTGGAATTGCAGAATTTGTGTTGGAAGGATGAGGAGGATTTTGTGCATGTAATACCTGCACATGCTGGTCCTCTGGATTCCTGGTGATTTTCTCAGGGGCGGAGTCAGAGGGGTTGTGGGCGTGGTCGTTGGCCTGAGGGGAGGCGGTCTGAGAGGCCAGGTTGTCGTAAGGGTTCTTCCCAGGGGCCAGCATTATCCGAACCCTCGCTCGAAACCAGCGTTTAAACTCATCCTATAAACAAATACATAAACAGATTATACGCAAACACACATATAACCAAAACAATGGCATTATCCATTACAAATATGCAACAACTAAAATTAATTGTGATCTTAATGAACATAAAAAAACACTAGAAATGTTTCAGGCAAATTAGAAGACTTTGCATTAGTTTTATAAAACTTTGCATTTGTTGTAAAGGCTGGATTTACATAGTCCACATGCAACTTCCCAATAAAGCCTAGGAATGAAAAAAGGAATGTGGAGTAAAGTGACATACTTGATTGTCAGTGTTAACTTAATAACACAAACAGACACACCGAAGCACTATAATCATGACCGGCTGCCATTCAGCTGCCTCAGAGTTGAGTGTTATCAACCACTATAGATCATGACGTCTGAAGCATTATGCAATTCAGAGTTATGTTAAAGACTATCAAGATGAAGTATTTGAAATGTATAGCGATCATAAACTCCTCCACATAAGGTTAAGCAGGAAGACACGTGTACCTTTACAATAAGGTCTCATTTGCTCATTTGTATTAACTAACATTAAAGGGTTAGTTCAGCCAAAAATGAAAATTCTGTCATTAATTACTCACCCTCATGTTGTTCCACACCTGTAAGACCTTCGCTCATCTTCAGAACACAAATTAAGATATTTTTGATGAAATCCGATGGCTTAGTAAGGCCTCTTTTGCCAGCAATGTCACCGAACTTCTCAAGATCCAGAAAGGTACTCAAAACATATTTAAAACAGTTCATGTGAGTACCGTTTTCAGAACACTGCTTCATGAAGCTTCAAAGCTTTATGAATCTTTTGTTTCGAATCAGTTGTTCGGAGTGCCAAAGTCGCGTGATTTCAGCAGTTTGATACGTGATCCGAATCACTGATTCAAAACAAATGATTCGTAAAGCTTCAAAGCTTCGTGAAGCAGTGTTTTGAAATCGCCCATCACTAGATATTGTTGAATAAAGTCGTTATTTTGTTTTTTTTTGGCACACAAAAAGTATTCTCGTCACTTTATAATATTAAAGTTGAACTACTGTAGTCACATGAACTGTTTTAAATATGTTTTGAGTACCTTTCTGGATCTTGAGAGGTGCAGTAACATTGCTGGCAAAAGAGCCCATCGGATTTCATCAAAAATATCTTAATTTGTCTTCTGAAGATGAACGAAGGTCTTACGGGTGTGGAACGACATGAGGGTGAGTAATTAATGACATTATTTTCATTTTTGGGTGAACTAACCCTTTAACAATGAGCAATACATTTGTTACAGTATTTATTCATCATTGTTAACGTTAGTTAATAAAAATACAACTGTTCATTGTTTGTTCATGTTAGTTCACAGTGCAATAACTAATGTTGAAATTAACATCAACTAAGATTAATAAATCAATAAATGTCTCTAGTTTTATTATTTATTGTTTATTTCTTTAGGGAAATTTCTGTCTTTATTAAAAATTAAAATATTATTAAAAGTTTTTTTTAAATAATATAGAATACAACATTTATAGTATGTATTCTATTCAATAAATATTTTGTATATTATACAAAATAGTATAACATTTTAAAATGGCCATTTTTCTGTTAACAGCAAAAATTAATTGTCGACTTGTTTGTATTGGTCAATTTTTTTGCTGTATATTTATTTGTCATCAGGTGTAAAGAAAGCCCAAAAGGTTTTGTAGAGGTTTAAGACATACAGTGCTTCGTAAGAGGACGACGTCTGCGTCTCTGACAGCAGTCCGTGTGCAGGTGGCCTTCACACACCATTCAGGCATCCAATAGAGCAGCAGGAAAAGAAAACCGCCTGTACAAAGACCACCCAAACCGACCAGAACCAGCTTCCATCGGCACAGCCGATACCCACTCAACTCCTGCATGGAAAGAAAATGAGTGTGAATGAACGAGCTTTAAAAAAAAAAAAAAAAAAAACAGCATAAAAAGGAAGGAGAAACAAAAAGAATATATACCATCTCATCCTCCAAACCCCTGTTGATAATCTTCAGATCTTCCTTCTCCATCCTGATCTTCAGTCCTAGATGGATGACTGCTGCTGCGCTCCTGCACACACACGCAGAGATCACATGCTAAGTGTGTGTGTAGTGCAGTAAGGACTGTGTGAGGCCCAACAACAGCTGTTATACCATTGCTTTGAATTGACAACCAGCTGACCTGAGATGACACATAATCATGTGCACACGTAAACAAACACTCGGAGAAGAACTTCCTGTGAGTCATGATCCTGAGCACTACAGCTGAGAGACAGACAACAGCTGTCAAACCATTTGGGTATTTTGACAACCAAACACGATTAAAAATGTCTCTAAACAGAAAGAGAGATTTATATCCACAGGGTCAAAAATTTATTTGGACCTACCAATGGTAGATGAACTGAATATTTGAATAAAACTGAATAAAAATATTTCCTATCACTTTATTAGTTTCACATTAGATGTTTTTTTACATTAACATTCAATTTTACATTTGTATTAAAAACATATTTGGAATTATTTAGGTTTTCATAAACAATGAATATATAATATCAGCAAAGTATGGAAGCTTGTTTCAGCCACAGAATAAAACGATTTAAAAGATAATTGCAACTTTTCTCACAATTGTGAGTTATAAAGTCAGAATTCTGAGATATAAACTCGCAATTCTGACTTTATTACTCATAATTCTGACTCTCGCAATTGTGTTTATATCTTGCAATTCTGACTTTATTACTCACAATTGCGAGTTTATATCTCACAATTCTGACTATTTCAACTCGCAATTGTGAGATAAAGTCCAATTCTGAGTTTATATCTCACAATTCTGACTTTATACCTCACAATTGCAAGTTTATATCACGTAATTTTGACAAAAATCAGAATTGTGAGATATAAACTCACAATTATGACTATTTTTCTCGCAATTCTGACTCCTTTTTTAGAATTGTGAGAAACTCGCAATTGCGAGTTATAAAGTCCAATTGCGACTTTATATCACATAAATCTGACTTTATAACTCACAATTGCGAGTTTATATCACGTAATTCTGAGAAAAAAAAGTCAGAATTGCGAGATGTAAAGTCGCAATTACCTTTTTATTTTTTATTCAGTGGCGGAAACATTCTTCCACAGCAAAGGCTATAGGTGCGTCCCAATTTGCGTACTTATGCATTATTCTATGACGTTTTTAAGTACAAATAGTGTGAGTAGTGCGTTCACACTGAAAATTCCAAAAAGAAAAAGTGCACTTTAAATACCTGGATGATGCACTAAATTAACGGAAAAAACGAAGTGTGTAATGTTGGACACTTCATGCACTCAACTGTCGCAGCTTTAATTACGTAGCGGAGGGAGAGGGGGTATCTGACTCCGCTGTTAAATGATAAAACAACCTTATACAATTCACGCACTACATGGATGAGTAGATAAGCACATAGTGTATAAGTGCATAGTGTGTCATTTGGGACGCAACTTATATTTATGGCAAAAACAAAAATGTAAAAAAAAAAAAAAAAATATTATATATATATTATATATATATATAAAATTAAAAGAAAATATAAATATTTTTTCTTTTGTGGCACATGTGAGAATTATGCCACATCACCATACGGAATTATGGATTTAAAAAAAAAAAAAAACCTGATTCAGGCAACCTATGAATATTTTCCACAGAGGAAAAAGTTGTTCAAAGACATCCAAGCTCTGGACTTTGAAACTGAATTGCTCAAGTTACTTACATCAGCGAAGGTCAAACTATCATTCTCACAATTCAGATCAAACCACAATAAAAGTAACCACCCAAGTTACTACCTTTTTATTTTCAACTGGTGCTTACTGGGCATTCATTTTGGACCTTGGATGCAAACACTGAGGATAAAAGAGATTAACGGTTGAATTTCATGTGCGATTCAGAGCTGCAGTTGTCTTGAAGAGTGACAGTAATGTACAACGTCCTTGTGTATGTGTGTGTAACCAAAGCTGTTTGCTGAGGAAGGAGTTAGGGATCGGTGAAAAACACTGCGTCAGTCATTCAAGAGGCTCTTTCCAGCTCTCATAATCATTAGACAAACTGGCCAATCTGCCATTCTCTATACAAACCACCAGCCGAACAAAGTCTTGGTAATAAAAGACAATGTTTTCCGCCCCAATGTTATAAAAGTATTCTGTAACCCTTTGAAGGATTTATTCACCATTTACATAAGTTACATATATTATACACTATTAAGGGTGAATTTCATGCAGCTTGTCAAGAAATGAACACAAAGGAAGATATTTTGAAGAATATGGGTAACCAAACCATTAATGGGGCCCACTGACTTCTATTGTATGGAAAAAAATACTATGGAAGTCAATGGGGCCCATCAACTGTTTGGTTACCGGCATTCTTTAAAATATCTTCTTTTGTGTTCAGCGGACGAAAGAACTTCATACAGGTTTGGAACAACTTGAGGGTGAGTAAAAGATGACAGAATTTTCATTTTTGGGTGAACTATCCCTCTGAGCGAAGGACGAAAAAAAGTTTGCTGTGAGTATATGGGGGGCCTCTAGAAGGCAGCTCAATAGGTTTTGGAACCTGCTCAGAGGGGACAGCAGGGAGGAAACCAGCGCCATGCTGGTGTGGTCACCTCAACAATAGGGCAGCAGGGAAGCAGCATGACAGAAAACAGGGAAAGTGTGTGAGTGCGTGTTAGACAGACGGGTGTCAGTGGTCATGCCCCACTCACTGCTCTCTGCCCTCTGTCACAGGCCTTGATCTTATCAGGCCCCCGCACCCATACCACACACCACGGAAAGGGGAAACCCAACTCAGGACCGAGCCCTTCCTACCATTTTCCCTTTCTGGAGCAGCTGCTATGTGGCCACATTCTGCTCTCAACTACAATTTAGACGCAAATCGCGAATGCAACGTGGCACTTTTTTTTTAACTTCCTCTTGAGCAGACTGTACGATGAATGCAAGGAAACACCGCAATCATAAACCTGACAGGCCTATTTACCCAACCCACGTCAACGTGTCATGCAAGTACGCAAGCGGTTATTTAGGTTTTTTTTTCCCCCCCTCAGGCAATCTTTCAGTCACCAACCCAGGTTTAATTTGACAGCAAAAAGATCATCTTAAAACCAATTAATATCAGCATGAGCCGCAGACTGAGGCTGCATTTCACTGACCGATCAGGAGTAAATTAACTAATATTTCTTTTAAAGTAATATTCATTACTTGAGATGCGATATTAAAGGATTAGTTGACTTTCAAATGAAAATTACCGCAAGATTTACTCACCCTCAAGCCATCCTATATGGTGTATATGACTTTCTTCTTTCTGATAAACACAATCGGAGAAATATTAATAAATATCCAGACGCATCTGAGCTTTATAATGGCAGTAATGCACTACCAAACGAGTATGAGCTGAAGAAAGGGTCTCCATCCACATCCATCCATCATAAACACGGCTCCGGGGGGGTTAATAAAGGCCTTCTGAAGTGAAGCGATGCGTTTGTGAAAAAACATATCCATATTTAACAAGTTATGAAGCAAAATATGTAGCTTCCCCCAGACCGCCTTCCGTATTCTTCAAAAAGCTTACGCTGTACGTCCTACGCCTTCCCTATTCAACTTACGGAACTGGCGTCGCGTAAAGTCGTTTTGTTGTTTTTTTGGTGCACAAAAAGTATTTCTTGTCGCTTCATAACGTTAAGGTTGAATCAATGTAGTCACATGAACTGTTTTAAATATGACTTTAGTAGCTTTCTGGGCATCTGAAAGTGTTAATTATCTTGCTGGCAATGCAGGCCTCACCCATTGGATTTTATCAAGAATATCTTAATTTGTGTTTTGAAGATGAACGAAGGTCTTACGGGTGTGGAACGACATGAGGGTGAGTAATTAATTACAGAATTTTCAATTTGTAGCTTTAATAATGTTAAAATCGTGTTACATTTATGAATTTGACTATGTACTTATCCAGTTCGTTGCGAGTGCAGTGCGCTTCAAAGAGGCTCCGCCCACACACACTTTTGATTGGCTGTGATTTTTGATTGTGTCATTTCTTATAGTCGCATCAGGTGTGGACAGACAGATTACTTGTCGCTGGAATCTTATCGCATCTGATTAGGACAAGGTGTAAGGGAACTGCAGGAATAAAGCTAAATGATTTTGTACACATCCACATTCCCTTACCTTGAGATTCTGGGCGCTGTGGCCCTGGGCAATCCTTTCACCTATAAAGAGGCCTCTCTCTTTTACGCTCTCGCAGACCTGGACTCCTGAGAGGAAACAAAAGAGGAAATCTTAATTAAAGACCATGAATCACACAGCCTTCGGCCTTTTAATGGAAGCGTTCTGCAGCTCTCTCAAATGAGACATGTGAAGAACATTTTCAAAGATTTATAAGCAGCTCGCAGTGAGAGAAAACATTAAAGTGAACAGCGGTTCAAATTTTCCAACACACTAGCTTGGATTTAAACATCGGAACAAAGACACTGAAGAAATGAAATAAAGAGCTCTGTACATTAATAAAACAAACAGTGTCTGGCTGAAAAATATAAATAAGCCCCAACTCACAACACTGCCAACAGCGCAGCATAAAGCCCACAGGAAATTTATATCATGAGTGCCTTATTCTAAACATCTGACTCTATATTTGCGCAAAGACCGAATAAAATAAAGCTCAGAGAGGTTACCATGCCACCTGTGCTGTGGGAGTTGTAGCATCACTGCTAGACTTCACCTGATTGGTTGGATAGTCTTTACCATAACTTACTAATTTATCATTTAGCTGACGCTTTTATGCAAAGTGAGTGACTTACAGTACACTTATTAATTACACTTATTATTAATATAAAAGTTAAATATTTAAAGGGTAAATAAACATTAATTCTGAGTGTGAATGAATAAATAAAAAATAAATAAATAATCATTAATTTACCAATTCTGAGGGCAAATAAATAAAGCACAAATAAAACTTTATTATTTATTTACGCCATGTCAGCAACAAGGCTATTTTCATGGCGAAAACAGAACAAACAACAATATTCATAAAATTAACAAAAAGACATTTCAGATTAATACAAGACAGAAATTCTAAAATACATTCAGGTAAAAATGTATTCATTTAGGATGCAAATAAATAAATATTTAGTCATTTATTCATTCTGAGCACAAATAAACATTCAAAGCACAAATAAATATTTATTCATTTATATAGTCTGGCCGCAAATTATGGAGGGCCAAATTATTCAATCAAATTATTTTAATACAAGTAGATTATTAATGATGTCAATAGCTATGTTTTTATGCGCATTTTGGGATATCACATAAAAAAATACTGCCAAGATGCGCCTAATTCAAAAAATGTGCATAAAAAAAAAAAAGTGTATGCGCTCAATTGAGGAGGATTATTTTTTTTTATCCAATATGCGCAGAAAAAAAAAAAGCGCCTTTTGCCTCAACAGAATGTGATTGGATAACTGGCTATCTAACGGACCAATTTTATTGCACAGGATCTCAAACCCTGATCATTCTGAAATGCCTGAGCCGAAGTCTGTCATCAGAATGATTTGGTACAATTCCCTGCCGGATTGTCTTACATGATTGTGTTCCCAAATACCAGCATCCAAATGCAAGAGAGCATGACAAAGTTTATTGTGTTTCATCATTTATGATGAAGGAATAAAAGCAACAGTTTCTTCCCTGATTGCAGCAACTTCCATTTTTATTACAGATATTTTGTGCCAATTTCACAGGAAATTGTTCTTTTGAACACATGGGATGGAAACACTGCTTCATTCGCAAATGTTTTATGCGATTTTCCAATTTTGTGCACAAGTTAAATTCATTACTTTGGATGGAAACATAGCTAAATTCAACGTTTCAGTTAGCAACTTCATCCACAAGAGTCAACAACATATTTTACTGTACCTTGCTCAGCTTGTCATGAAAATCAACAAGAAAAACAGGCCTAAACTAGAAAGACTAAAGAATCGAGTTTGAAAAGTGACACCCACTATTGTTGAGTGATGAAAAAGCTAATGAAATTAAATGAGCTCATGCTTAAATGAAAATTAAATATATATATATATATATATATATATATATATATATATATATATATATATATATATATATACACACACACACACAATAAATATGTATATAATTATTTTTCAACAGACTGAAAAATAATTAAAAAAAGAAAAGATTGTTGGATGACTGGTCTAACAGGAATTATTAGGACAAAATTCACTTTTGACAAGCAACAATCATCTGATGATCAAATCTGAATATAGCCCATTGTGTTCCATGTTCCACCTCTTTTCCTTTCCACAATAAGATTTCTTCTCAATAAAAACAGATTTACAAGAATAAAAAAAAAAAAAAAAAAAAAGAACTAAAAACAAACAGCAAATCATTCAGAATACCTCAGTTAAGAGTGTCTGACAGCTAGATTTCACAAAGTCTGTCTGACAAGCTCATCCTACATGCATGGATTTCTTCAGCTGTCTGATATCCTTGCTGATTGACTGATTTGAAGTTTTCGGAGAGCGCTGCACCCGCTGAGTCAGTATTCTGCAGGTAGCTCCATTTACAGCCAGTTTCACAAGAACGCTCTCTGTGGTGTGCATCAAAACAAGCCGTTTCAGCAGTCAGACACAGCCAGTCTCGCTTTCCAGAAGTGAGAACCCAGCCGAAGACAAACGCTAACAACAATATGCAATGAACTGACGGCCTTCATGATAATTCATGGAGGCCTTGTCATGTTTTGGGTTGAATGCGCTTTCTTAATCACAGCCTGTTTTGTTTCCCACTGCATTAGGTCACCATCGCTTTGACCTTAACTGCAACAGCATGACTCCAGTATCACTGCGTTCAAAAGTTTAGGAGGAAAATCCTTTCGAACAATGACAGAATAGTCTCATGGCATATTCGCTGATAAGCGATAAGATAGACGGTAAGGGTTTAATAATTAGATGGCCTCAACAATGGAGTAATGTGTCACAATAAAGGCGTGTTTTGTTGCATGATTCAGACATCATAAAGATAAAACAGAGCAGGGGAAAAGGAGATAATGCTGAGAAAAAAATAATTACATGAACACAACATTAAGCTTACAGACAAACACAAATTCAAAACAAGCTGGTAAGTTGTTGATTTGATCTACGAGGACAGAGTATTGATTTCACAAGTTTCTCACAAAGTCCAACAAAACGTAAAAAAAAAAAAAATTATGCTTCTGTAGAAAACAAGCATAATCCCTTACTTTTCTCATCAACCTGTCTTCAACATCATATATAAAACACATACCCACGACATCATTTTATAATATGATTATTGACATTGCTTTGTGGATGACAGACATCAATTTTGGACCTTGAACCAAAACGACCTCTAAAACCCTTAAAAACATGATTAAAAACACTGTGGCAGCACCATAGTAAAGGGATAGCACTAAATATATATCATGGTACTGAATAATTACCACAATATTCATAATAAAATATCATTTACTTGGTACTCCAAAGTATTTCAAAGAACATTATATAAAAGAATATAATTTTACCAAGGCCAAAAAGTTTATATGAAGATTATTAAGATCGTTTTGTGGATGGCATGCCAATTTTGGACTTTGAACCAAAACAACCTATAAAACCCTTAAAAATATAATTAAGAAGCATTAGATACTGGCAGTACCATAGTAAAGCGATAACACATATATATATATATCTCATGGTAATGAATGATTACCACAATATTCTTAATAAAATGTCATTTACTTGGTATTTGCTAGTATTTCAAATATCACAATTGTACCAAGGCCAATAAACTTGGTTTTGCCATATTATTCACTTTTTTTGAGAGGTTTAAGTGTGAAGAAAGTGTACAAAAAATTACCACCGGTTTCCACGAAAAATAAAACATTGTTCTTACAGTAGTAAACTGTAACATGGTATTACAATAGCTGCCAAAGTCAAAACATTTAGGGGGCAAACAATTCTGAAAGTTTGATGGAAAGCCCATATTCATTAAGAATTTACAGTAGAACCTGTAAAAAAAAATAACTTAGTATGGTATTTGGGCAGAAAATACTGGAATAAGGGCATCTGGTTTTCACTGAATAATCTTGTTCCTCAAATATTTCTTTCAGGTCCTCAATTCACTTATTTGTCACACAACTTGTACATTAAATGTCAGCCTTCATATTCAACATAATTAATAGGAAATCTGCTTCAAAGTCCTCTAATAAGCTTACTGAAAAAGCTCAGCTAAACCATTTGAAAAACATTTGAATCTCAAACACCAACAGGGCAAAGCTGCTTGACTCTCAGCTGGACAAGCGGTTCATGGGCACATTTCTTGCCATCCTTCGGGATTTAGAGAACAAAAAATGTGTGCTTTTCTCATGCATTTTTGAAGCGATTCTTCTGTAGTCTAGGACAGCGCAGAAAAAATCCTCTAATCCGATTGCGGTCAATAACTCAGGTCAAAAAAGTATGATCAAAGTAGTGAAAGAAAGAAAAAAAAGGACAACCTCCTTACATTTTAAAGCTCTTGCCCATGAGAAATTCTCACAGATCGTTATCCAACTGCTGTGATCCTGTTTAAGAAGGTGCAAATGTGCACAAAAGCATCTGATTTTCATATACTCTGAACATTGTTCAGTGTCTACAAGTGTAAACCAAGAAAAATTCATTCACATTATAATATTTAAAGTTGGCCAATATCACTGCAAGATAAACGCAAGCATACCTGAAAAGTTCTTATCTTCTCCTTTAGCAATTATCCAGTTAAGTGAATAGTTGATAGATCCATTAAAACTTTGCAATCAAAATTTAAAATTCTCAAGCATTCCAAGACCCTTTCATGCAAGATATCAGTCTTTTAATTGCGCTACAGTTGACTTTATAGCTGAAGATGACGGCAAGACGGGAGGGAAAAAAAAAGAGACTGAGTATGGAGGAGGTGTACCCATCGAGAAAGAAGTGGTGGGCAGAAATAAAAACCAAAAGATCAAATGGAAAAGGGGACCAGAGTCTGGCCACATGGTCCTGGATTAGCAACTCCTATTGTCAATGCCGCTTGGGAAAGAAAAACCTGTGGACCTTCGAGAGATTACATTATGATTTTACATATAATGCTGCCATAAAGTACTGCAGCCTAGAGTAAATTACCCTTCATAAAAGTCAGTTCCTTTTGGTTATAGGTGCGGTACACAACCTTTATCAATCCGGAAGTATAATGAGGTCAAACAAGATCTAATAAACGCAAATGAAGTTTTATTCATTATGAATTTTAAAATAAAATATTTGTTAAAAATAAAATAAAATATTTAAAAAAACAATATATATTTAAAAAATAAATATATATTATATTTTTAAATAAAATATTTAAAACAATAAAGTCAAATGTTTTAAAAATAAAATTAAATAAAATAAAATATTTGAATAAAAAATAAAATAAAAAATTAAATTAAATTAAATTAAATTAAAAAAGTGGTTTAGTCAAATACCAAAAATGTCAAACTAACCTTAAGCAACAGTAACCATCTGTTATGGTCACATTTATTTGGTAAAAAATACAGTAAAATAGTAACATTGTGAAATATTAATACAATTCAAAATAACTTTTTTGTTTTAATATATTTTTAAAAAAATAAAATAGTGTTTTAAATGTTGAAGTAGTCAAACAGCTAAAACGTTTACTGGTTAAAAACTTCTACACTTTCTCTTGAAGACTCTTTTGGTGTAACCTGTGGTTTTTGGTTCACACTTTGGTCCCAAATTCTACATTCGTTACTATTTTTAATCCAGTGTCTTTTATCGCGCCTCCCATGAACAGAATCGGTTTTCTGGGACTTGTCGTAGGTAAACCGCGTACGGATGGCTGGAAAGGTCTTGTCCATTCCAATGCCGTCGAGGATTCTGAAAGCAAACACTAGGAAAGCTGCACAAGGGACTTGCACCATGTCACGATATGTCACACTTCGGCTCTGATTCAACACTGGCAGACTTTCTGTCATACGCTGTTGTCTTAGAGCACGTCTGCTAAAAGTATTCTGTGAGTAATCTCGGCATCACCTCAAAGCTCTTCGGTACATGAGAGCAAAACCGCACAGACAAATTTGTGAATTCCAGTTCGTCCATGTCAGCATGTCAAAGATATATCGCTGGAATAACTAAATATGTAGGCTATGACTGCAGAACAACGCAGTTAGTCATTTCCTTCATGGTGATCCATTTTTAGTTTTACACTCTTTGCTAAAGTTTCACTAAAGTTAAATGCTTTTTTGAGCCATGAAAATCATAATATTTACACTCCACAAAAATGTTGCAATGTTTGAGAGCTGTTGTGAACCTCCTGCCCCTTATAAACCTCATCTTAACTACATACATCAATGTCTGACCAGTGGCGCCCTACACTTGACCTCTGCGGTCAGATAAAAACAAAACTTTTTATCCTGTTTGACAAAGTAAATGATGATGATTTCTCTCTTTTCATATTAATCAAACTAACCTTAAATAACAGTAAGCAGTACCATTCAAAAGTTTATTCAAGAATTTTTGGTAAAGGTTTCATTTGTTAACATTCATTTGTTTACTGATGTTTTATAAAGTTTATTGCGTCCGTTTTCACTCCAAACAAATCACCACAAAAGCTAAACATTACAGAGCACAAGAAGTGCGCATTAAACTCTCTCTCTCCATTGCATTATCATCAACAAACAGCGAATTACACAAAACACTTATTACAACTAACAGTTAAATACATACGGATCTTATGCCTTTTCGGGGAATCCTTAATAAACGGACAAACTTTAAATCTGCAAAATAAAAGAACTGCGTGCTCTCCTCAGACCGTAGACGAGAACACCCATCAAAATAAGAGTCCCGCCTTAGTGAAGGAGATCTCATAGATATTTAAACTTACAAAAAATATTAAAATGTATACAAAAACAAATTAGAAGATTAATCACAATAAAGTCTGTTACAATAAAGAAGGATTAATATGTATTTAATTTATACAGCGAAGAATATGCAGTGCTTTTTTACATTTGTTTACTTTATTTCTGTACCTGAAAACTATTAAACCTACCTAGAAAGTACTTTCATATGTATCTTTGTTCTGATGTCTTTATGTAGGCCTGCTGAATGTTAAATGGATCCAATCAGCAATAAACCTGCTAGTATATTTTAATGCAGGTGTTTTTGAACTTTGCTTATTTAAAACATGATCAAAATACTATCTATTTTGATGACAAAATTTCAAATAAGAAAGGAAGTGACAAATATCGGTATCGGCCAATAATTGTTTGTTAATATCGGTATCGGCCCCAAAAAATCATATCGGTGCATCCCTAATTATCATCAATGCTGAAAACAGTTGTGCTTAATTTCTTTTTGGAAACAGTGATTTTTTTTTAGAATTCTTTGATTAATAAAAATTCAAAAGAACAGCATTTGTTTGAAATAGAAATATTTTCTAACATTATAAATGTCTTTACTTTCACTTTTGATTAATTTAATGCATGCTTGCTGAATAAGTATTAATTTCTTAAAAAAAAAAAAAAAGCATTCATAGCTCACACGGATCAAAAACTGCCATTTTTAGCGGATTCTGACTAACTTAAACACATCTGATTGGCTATTGCGTTCACGCACTCAACAGATATGTCTGTGATTGGCTTACAAAGCTCAATGCTGCAAAAACACTTTGTAAATAGAAACCTTTGATGGTCTTCACAGAGCACTTACACAAACACTTTACGAGAGCGTTTTAAAGCTGCCAGCTATCAGCGGGTACCAGTACTGCAGAGCAGAAGGTATCATCACATTAAATGAACAAATAGCGGGACAAAGAATCATTTGGCTTTTTTTCAAAGCCTCACCAAAGAAAATTTTTGGTAACCAAAGAGTTGGTGACCAGCAACCCACATTCTTCAAAATATCTTATTTTGCATTCTGCGGAAGAAGAAATTCATTCAGGAATTTTCATTTTTGGGTGAACTTTTCCTTTAATGTTAATACATTTATTATTGTTATCTTCCTACAGGTCTATCTGAGCTGGTAATTTTATGTCATTATTTAAGTATTTAATTTAATATTGTCCATTTTTACATTTACATTTATTTTTTATATAAGAAGATACTGTTTATCTTAAGTTATTTTAGCCGAGGGGCCCCCAAATAAAATTCTGCTTAGGGCCGCATAAAAACTTGGACCGGCCCTGGTGATGACACAACTGCCTTTTGAGCCATGGTACAAAAACCACAAATGTAAAAGTTAAAACTTATAATGATTAAAATGCGGATGCAAAACATCAACCATGCAGAAACATCAACAGTGCAGCTCAAGAAAGCAAAGTTCCTGACGTTAAGTTTTGAGGTTAATTTATATACAAACACTACCGTTCAACCGTTCGGGGTCAGTAAGATTTTTTAATGCTTTTTTTTTTTTTAAAAGTCTCTTGTACTCACCAGTGCTGCATTTATTTAATTAATAAAACACAGTAAAAACTGTAATATTGTTAAATATTATTACAATTTAAAATCAACTTTCTATTTAAATATATTTTCAAACTGTCATTTAATCCTGTGACGTCAAAGCTGAATTTTCAGCATCATTACTCCAGTCTACAGCGTCACATGATCCTTCAGAAATCTTGCTGATTTGGTGCTCAAGAAACATTTCCAAATAGATCACAAGTGACGAACCAACCAATTCAGCTGATCCAACACAAAATCTCTATAGCTCTGTTGTTTCATAAAGCACAAATTAAACATGAATTTTATTACTTGAATAATTTACACAAAAATGAAAATTCTTTGATTTGTATGACTTAAAAAGAGTATGTCAGAATGCCATTTTTAGTCCCCATTCACTTATCATCATCGTACCGTTCGGCAAAACGATGCAATTAAAGTGAACGGTGACTGAGGCTGTCAGTCTCTCACATTCTGCCTAACATCTCCATTTATGTTCATTTGAAAAAAACAATAACATACAGATTTAGAAGAACATGGCTGAGTAAATGATTGGCGATTCATTTTTCGGTGAACTATCCCTTTAAATCATGCCGCTAGATGAAACCCTTAAAACGTAGTCAAATTCAAAGGACACGTTCTCCACTACAGATCACAACAGCGTTACTGACTACTCGGATCCATATAAATCAATATATTAATCACTACAGCGAAATAAATACGATCTAGTTCATTTCCAGTCATTTAACAATGTAATAAAACCCATAAACTGTTCGAAGACACACGAGGAAGAAAGAAAACAGGCAGCCATGACTTCATACTGACACATCAATGAAGAGATCCGTGCATGTGTTTGTGTGTGCGAGTGAGTGAGCGCGCGCGCGCGCGCGGTCGTGTGTATGTGTCCGTTTTAAATCGCACTCACCCAGAACCACGGGACTGAGGATCACCTTTGGGTCATGATGAGAGCGCTATGATCGCGGACAAAGAGACGCGGGGTTCAGCTCGTGTGTGCTGCTGTCAGCAGAGCAGATGAGTATGTGTAAATGTGCCTGACTACCCAGATTCTGCCTCTCAGCATGTACAGGAAGTGATGCAGAGGATGTGAGGTCACCCCGTGGAACAGACTACGTCAGGTTGTGCCAGAGACTCTATGCGTGCGTCTCAATCAGCCCCCTAGTTCAGTAGTCAGCGCACTGATCAGGAAATCGGCTACATTCATTTACATGATATACTGATTCACGACCTAGGGAGCTAGGGAGCTGATTGAGACGCAAGGTATGAAATTGTGTGGCTCCAATTATTTTTCTTTTATTAAAGAATCTAATAGCCTATATATATATGTGTGTGTGTGTGTGTGTGTGTGTGTATAAACACAAATAATTCAAGTACTATTCAAACATAATTGTAAAAAATATATTAATAAAACTAATTATTTTAGTAAAATTACAAACTCACAGACAACTTACTAAAAAGTCTCTATTATGTTGTTAAATATATTTATGTTATAAATTTACACAATGTATTAATAACAATATTATTGGTCTAAACAATGGTTTTATATTTTTTATACGTTTAGATTTTTTCTTTCATAATTGTTTTATTGTTTAAATTTAGGGGTATTTGGGGTACTTATACTTTAATGTTTTAATGCTAATTTATTTTCATTTTATTGGAGAAATTGACTTTCAAATATAAACTTACTCTGAGAAATATTAAGAGTAAATCATGTGACAACTTGCCCCAGTCTCTTTATTATATTATGATTATAAAGATTATCTTCAGAAAGTGGTGAGATGATGTGAGAAAGAGATGCATTATGGATTTTTTTTTTTTCAATAACTGTAAAAAAAATGTAATTTTTTTTTCTCAATATACTGAACTGTTCGTTTGAAAGTTGATTTGAAAGCAAAGTGAATGTTTCAAAGTGAATGTTGCAATAACCTCTGGCGGGTTCTTAGTGACATTCAGGAAATGACATCACCACAGAGCTATGTGGCTGCCCCAAGCTAATCCTTATTGGTGCTGAGAGAGAGAGAGAGTGACCCTAAGATTTATCTAATCATACATGCTATACCGCATTAACACACCATACATACTGATAAACAGTGATAGTAGGCCTTTATCATATTCAGATAGCAACATTTAAGAACATGTATGGCCTTTCCTTTTTCCATGTGTTCATCTTTACTCCCTAGCCTGACTAACAATAGTTACACTATCTACTTTAAAATCAATATGATAAAAAACATTTGATAAGTGCAAGTGGTGAGCAGAGAAAAACTGAAATCATGTAATGATATAAGAAGCTGTATTGTTTTACTGAGTTGAGCTGTATTACATAATGAGTCGTCTAGCTATTTGTCCGTTCAAAGGTCAATAACCTTTCAGACCTGCTGTTTTAACAAGTCAAAATCTCGAACCACTAACTGCTCTTTTATAATTTACATTAAGAGGAAGTGATGTAACATTAAATTAAGCTTACAAAGCATTGTACATCTGATTAGCTTTCTGATCTTGGGTGTTTGTAGATTGTGGTAAAACCACAAGCCTTGAAACAGAAACTATCCATTGAAAACCACACAGGAAACGGATGAACATGAAGCATGACGTGTTCATATTGTCTTCTCGAAAAAAGCAGAAATGGAGTATCAGAAATTCCTACATTTAAATTTTAACTCAAGACACCTCATACACTCTTAAGGCCCGGTCAGACCAAGAACGATAGCTATATTAGCGTCCACACCAGCAGACAATATAGTTCTGTTTATTCTAAGCACAAGCTGCTGCAGTTTTGTTGTCTGCCGCTTTAAATGCTCGAGCTCTTTCAAGCAGGATGAATTCTGATTGGCTGTCAATGTTTTTATCGTTCATCAGCTGGGGAAAAAAAACAACAAAACAAAACAACAAAAGAAACGGTGATTCCAATGATATCGTTTTCTTGTGCCATTATCTTTGTTCTGTTGAACACAAAGAAAGATATTTTGAAGAATGTGTTAAACTGAACAGTGGCCTGGTTAACTTTCTTCAGAATATCTTCCTTTGTGTTCAACAGAACAAAGAAATTTATACAGATTTGGAACAACTTAAGGGTGAGTAAATGATAATAGAATTTTCATTTTTGGGTGAACTATCCCTTTAACAAAAAAAATAAAGGTTCTTTATTGGCATTGACGATTCCATGAAGAACCTTTAACATCCATGGAACCTTTCCAATGGATAAAATGTTCTTTATAGTAGAAAAAGGTTCTTTAACTTATTAAAATCGTAATCACACTAAGAAGAAAAAAAAGGTTCTACTCAGAGCTGTCCACAAAAGGTTCTTTAGTGAAGCAAAAATGGTTCTTCTATGGCATTGCTGCTTTATTATTAAGAGTGTTCAAGATGACTTACATGCCAACCCAAAAGACAAACAGAAGTCCTCGAGCACAACTGCAGCTTCACATGTTCTAATCCGTGCTTCGAGTCAGATGTGCAAACAGAATTCCACCTATTTAAACAAAGCGGGCAGTTTGCTTTCATTTCTCCAAGTTCAAGGGGGTGGAGGATTAACTAAAAAAAACTCAGGCCCCTCATAGGCAGGCCGCTCGCTGACACCCAGCCAGAGTTCAGTGACATCAGAGAGGCGCATCATCCACGGCATGTTACGTCAGACGCTCTGTGAAATGATGGCTCAGCATTGTCTGAGTCCACATCTGTGTAAAAGAACAAACTGAACCAGGATTATCATGCACAGAACCTAAAGAAAAAAAGTGGATAACACAAAGATTGAGAGAACAAATTGAGCTACTTTCATTCTATGGAAAAAAAAAAACAAGACATTTTTCAAAATATCTTCTTTTGTGCTCCACAGACCAAAGACATACAGGTTGGCATGATGATGAGTAAATGAAGAAAGAATTTATATTTTTGGACAAACTATCCCTTTAATATGTCACATTAGCAGGCCTACGTGATGAATCTGCAAAATATTCAGCATGAATCTTCAGAATTCAGTGGAATGTATTTAAGTATGGTAAAAGATTACTATACTCTTAATGGTAGCTGAAAGTATAATTAAATTAAGTTTATTAATTTAATTTAGTCAGCAAGGAAAAGTAAAAAGATAATATGCTGACACTAACAGCCAGGACACACAGCTGTCTCTATAGAAACTCTCTTGTCAGAACCCAAAATATTGGGCTAAATGAACAAATATGCAAAAGACACGGAATGCGTAGAGTTCCGCAGATTCCGTGTGGGTCTACACATTATTCACATCCCCAACGCAATGCCACCAGAACAAGAAATGTCCTCATCTGCTTGACATACTCTAATCAACACATTGTCTTGCTATCATGCTTTGAGGAAGTCTAATGAATACCCATCTGTTAAACCCGACTGACTGAGATACAAAGAGCATGGGAGGCAAAGTCACAAGCCAAGGCAGGCCGAGTCTGGTGACCAGCAGGGACGCTGAAAACACTCACCGTCTCGTCTACGCCTTATCTCGGGCTGCTGTGCCTTGTTCAGTCCAGCTCAAATAAACCAGCAGAAACTATCAAAATAAAGGAAGTGACCTCCGGACCTGGCGAGCCTGCAAAACGGTGATATTGTTTTTATTAGGGCAGTCAATGTGACACCTCCCTTCATTTGTCAGTGTTCTGTATCGTCTATGCAAATGACAGGTCTGATAAAGTTTTCAGAGCCATCCTATTAATCAGCGACATGGCTCTGGAGAGGAAAGAGAACGACAATGGAAAAAGCCATCAGCTTGAATGACAGGGAAGTGCCGAGAGCCTTAGCTGCCATGAGGGAAATATACGAGGGTAGATCAGCCTTCTAAAGGTACTCTGGTACTGCAACAATACATAGTAAACGATGGCTTTACACTGTATATGAACATGACATCCAGTTTTACACAGCTTTATTAAACTTACAATCAAATAATGTTATATAATTAATGCATGATCATTCAACTTAGTGGCACCGGGTTCAGTTTTCTAATTATTTGGATGTCAGCTCCTCCACTAGCTGTGCGCGGTTGCAGAAGCAAATACGGGAGCCAGGTCTGCCGGTTGACTCCGAAATCGAACCCACTGGCCACTCCTGGAGAGGGAACGCATCCGCTTTCTGCAGATCTTCAGGAGCTTCCTCTACCGGGATCCATTGCGTTTTTGTTTCTTCAAAGTCCCACTGCATAAATCAAAGAAAAAATCTAAGTGTTTTTTTAAAGAATTAGAATGATAAGAAATAATAAATATTCGAGTAACGGCACATAACTATGGAAGCTTGTTTCTGCCACTGAATAAAATTTTTTTTTTAAAAAAGGTAATTGCGACTTTTCATCTCACAATTCAGACTTTTTTCTTGCGATTGCAAGTTTACATTTCGCAATTCTGACTTTTTTCTCAGAATTGTGTGACATTAACTCGCAATTGCAAGTTATAAAGTCAGAAGTGTGAGTTATAAAGTCAAAATTTTGATATATAAACTCACGATTCTGACATTATAACACGCAATTGCGAGTTTTTATCTCACAATTCTGAGGAAAATGTCAGTCTTTTTTCCCCTCAGAATTGGACTTTATAACTCACAATTGAGAGTTTATATCTCACAATTCTGAGGAAAAAAAAAGTCAGAATCGACCCTTTGCCAGGAGTTTGATTGACAGGTGATCTAACCAATCATAACGCCGAATCCGCGATTTTGTCTGACAAAGCAGTCAGGGGAGTTGGTAGATTAACGTTGGTGGGCTTGAACTTGAAAAATTATGTGTACTTACATCTTTCTGTGGTTGAAATGTGGTTCATTCATGTTTATTTGATGATGTAAATTAAGAACGGTAAATTGCGAGATATAAAAAAAAGTCAGAATTGCAAGTTTATATCTTGCAATTATGAGAAAAAAAGAATTGTAAAGAGATGTAAACCTGCAATTGTGAGGAAAAAGTCAGAATTGTGAGATAAAAAGTCACAATTATCTTTTAAATTGTTTTATTCTGTGGCGGAAACAAGTTTCCATACATAAGAGCCTATTAACATTGATACAAGCTTTCAAGCAAACAAAAAAGAACCAAAAATAAATTCATTTTTAGTAAATAAATATATTTGATGAATAATCATTTAATTTAATAAATGGTTAATGAATAATTCATATAATAAATAAAATAAATGCATTTAATAAATAATTATTTTAAAAAATAATTTAAGAAATAAAAGCATTTAATGAATAATTCATTTAATAAAAAAAAAAAACAGTTAATAAACAATTTAATAAAGAAATTCATTAAATAAATAAAAAAATGCATTAAATGAATACATTTAAATAAATAAAAATAAATAAACTTTTGTGTTATGCAGAAGAAACCAACTCATATGTGTGTGGAACGAGATACGGGTGAGTAAATGATGACAATTTTTATTTTGGGCTAAACTATTCGTTTAAGGCATGAATAGCCACACAGGAGTGTTTAGTTACTCATACGCTCAGACACAAACAACCTCTCCTCAGAGAACAGAGTTCAGAAAACCCCTCAGCCGGTCCACTGTTCTCCATGCATCGGGCGGGCGACAGACCCGCTCCTAAAATAGCAGAGTCGCGGGCCAAATCTCCTGTAGACTGAACAAGCATTTTGTACCACTTCCGATGCAGAAAGGTCCTGCCCTGTTCCTTTATTATAGATCTTTAACAGCAGAACAATCAAGCAACAACATGAACTTCTGGAACACCAAGCCCAGCTTTCTCTTTCACTGCTGCCTACCGTAAGTGACTCAATAGAATGGAATTGCAAGAATCTCACATTTTGATTTGACATAGTTTTAACCAAATATGCCCATTAGACAATCTTTTCTCATTCCGATACTTTTTAGACTTGTTTAATTATTTTATTCAGCTCTCACAGCTAGTTATGTGTCTTTATACAACTTATTATATTACAATTTCGCCTGATGGTGACTGATGCTAGTGGCTCAAATTAAACAACCTCCAGTAAGAGCTGTCGGAAATCATACATTTATCACCTGAAGACTGTTCTTGACATCAAGAAAGATGTCATGGTCTGAACTCTGGGCTGTCCTTTATCACACACTGTGTCTGAGGAGGTTCACATGCTTAGCTTTTTCCTGTTTAGTGAATAAAACAAAGTTCAATTGTTTTCGTCCAGGGCGATTTGCCTTTGTTTTAGATTAAATGACATCCTCAATCACTTGGCATTCTCAAAAGCCACTTAGAGAGCCAAAAAAATTACTAGACCGCAACACAACAACATTTTCAGCAATACTGTTACAGGTACAATTTATATTTAGATGTTATATTGAGTGATCACAGTATAGAGAAAAGTGTGCAAGCAGTATGTTAAATAAAGACTGTAGATAAATTCTTTTGAAAGACTTTCAAGAAACTCAAAATGTTTTTTTTCTTCACATTTTACATGTGATTTGTTTCAAATTACCTTTTTTCTGTAAAACCACCTTCTTTGCTACCATCTACCCGCAGAGAGCAGTACTGCAGCCTCCAACTACTACACAGCATGTTCAATAGAGTTATGCTAGTTTTTCCCCCATGGTTTGTGTTTGATTAATTGAAATGAAATTTTAAAAATGGGAAAAAACGGATACACATCTGAAAAGAAAAAAGAATGGGGTTCTAACCTCTAGTTCCGAGCCGATAGAGGATGAATCAGTCGAGGTACCAGATGAACACTGTTCATCAACCCGCACCACCCTGACAGTCCTCTTCAGAGGAAGACTCTCTGATGAGCCGTCCCGTGAGATGGTCACCTCCTTTAAACAAACCTGGAAGAGGAACCAGTCATGAATTTGATAGTTAATCATTAACATACCTTCAGCATACTATTCAAAACACCATACAGTGCTGCTTGAAAGTTTGTGAACTACTAGCAGAATCTGTGAAAATGTGAATAATTTTAACAAAATAAGAGGGATCATACAAAATGCATGTCATTTTTTATTTAGTACTGTCCTGAGTAAGATATTTTACATACAAAATGTTTACATATGGTCCACAAGACAAAAAAAAAAAAAAATAGCTGAATTTATAAATATGACCCAATTCAAAAGTTTATGAACCCTTGATTGTGGTTAATACTGTGTGTGGTTACCTGGATGATCTACGACTGTTTTTATGTTTTGTGATGGTTGTTCATGAGTCGCTTGTTTGTTCTGAACAGTTAAACTGCCCGATATTCTTCAGAAAAATCCTCCAGGTCCCAAAAATTCTTTATTTTTCCAGCATCTTTTGCGTATTTGAACCATTTCCAGCAGTAACTGTATGATTTTGAGATCGATCTTTTCACACTGAGGACAACTGAGGGACTCAAACAACTATTAAAAAAGGTTCAAACATTCACTGATGCTCCAGAAGGAAACACGATGCTTTAAGAGCCAGGGGGTGAAAACCTATTGAATTTGAAGATCAAGGAATATTGTACTTAATTTGTCTTTTGGCAAACATTTAAGTGTCTTCTGTTACTTCCGAAGGACAGTACTAAATGAAAAAAAAAAGATTTAAACAAAAAGAAAATTTTGGACATCTTTATCCTGTTCAAAAGTTTTCACCCCCCTGCTTTTAATACATCGTGTTTCCTTCTGGAGCATCAGTGAATGTTTGAACCTTTTTTAATAGTTGTGTTTGAGTCCCTCAGTTATCCTCAGTGTGAAAAGTTGGATCTCAAAATCATACAGTCACTGCTGGAAAGGGTTCAAATATGCAAAAGATGCTGGAAATATGAAATTAAAAAAAAAAAAAAAAAAAAAAAAAAAAAGTCATAGATCATCCATGTAACCACACACAGTATTAAGAATCAAGGGTTCACAAACTTTTGAGTGGGTCGTTTTTATAAATTCAGCTATTTTTTTGTCTTGTGGATATAAATACTTTTTTATGTAAAATATCTTACTCAGGACAGTACTAAATAAAAAATAACACGCATATTGGATGATCCCTCTTATTTTATTAAAATTATTCACATTTTCACAGATTCTGCAAGGGTTTCACAAACTTTCAAGCAGCACTATATAACCACTTTATCAAAATAAAAAAACAAGTGCAAACCTTCCTCATTGGCTGTATGTTGACATCCATATAGAGTCCCATGTCAGCCCCTTTGGGAGAGATGCCTCTTGCTGAGAGGTGCTTCTTCCTGCAGCATTCAACGTTGTTGTTGCACAGCTGACCTTTGACAGAAGAGTCACCAAGTAAAGATTCAGTATCCGAGTCTAAAGACCGGACAGAAGGGCGTTTATGGCTGGATCTGAAACAGATGACGACCACAATCTGAAAGATCGAAGTTAAAGAGTGGATGGAGAACGTGTACATTATTTAACATGTTTAGAATTTCCACAAACATTTAAGCCCAGAACACACCAAGCCGACGCCGATGAACTAGTGGCAACGAAAGCAGGTTCCTGCGGGGTTGGCTCACGTGAGCGGCGTCTGGGTCCAAAGTTGCCCGGACACACCAAACCAACGCTTGACACCCGATGGCCAAGTAGCATGTCTGTTCTGCGCCTGCGTAAGAAGAAATGCCTTTCCGTACCAGCAGGTGGCAGTAGCTGAACAGCCAATCAGAATGATCAGATGGCCCGACTGACCGACGAGCTCCGACGCCGATTCCACATGTCGAATCGGCCGAAAAAAATGCCGACGGCGACCAACTTCAGCCGACGGTGTGGAACACACTGAGGAAACTTACTCGGCTGACGAACAAAAACTGCCCGACGGCCAACCGTCGGCTTGGTGTGTTCCGGGCTTTAAAAGCACTCCTATTATGGTATTTTAAAGGATCCTAATCCTTTATATGGAGGTCTTCTACAATAGGTTTACATCCATCAAAGGTCAAAAAAACCTAAATTTTCTCAGTATATACATTGCAGCATCAGATTTTTTCTCACAGTGTCTGAAACAGTTTAATAAAGGATTCGACCTCTCTAAATTCCTCCTTACCGAGAGCCTACTCTGCTCTGATTGGTCAGTCTGTTGTGATTGGTCTGCCGTTTACAGCGCGTGACAGAAACCCAACAGCTCCAGAGGCTTCCTCGGCACTTGGATACACTGTGAAATAAACAGTAACGATTGATACGGTTTTACCGTATCAATTTGAGTTCTCATCCTTTTGAAAAGTGGATTTGTTTTCGTGCAGTCTTCTTGACATGTCGACAACATGAACCAAACTCTTCCAGGCCTCAGCTACAACTTCAGTGTTTGAGGGCGGGTCAAATTAGGCATTGTTCATGGGCAGCCAATGAAGACCATTGGCTGGCATTATGCAAATTTGTTATGCGTAAGTTTGAGCAGGTAGTAAGGATGGAATTACTGATGACTCGTTTCAGGCGGTTCAGAATCGGTTCTTTCTTTTAGGAGCCATGCACTTTGATCTTTGCAGACTTCTTACATTCACAAACAGCTATATTACACACTATATGAAAGGTAATATCCAAAAAGCATAATTGGGGCACTTTAATTGCACAGCAAAACATTTAAATCCAGACTTCAATAATAAAGACATGCATTCACTCACAGCATGCGTCAAAGGATACAGAAAGATCCAGAACAGCACAGCTGATAGCAGAGAGTATCCATGGCATTGCTTTGATAATTGATCTTAGCTCTGTGTCGTAGAGAAGAATGGCAGAGCCATACAGAGCTCCAGAAACAGAAGACAGAACTCTAGAGGACACTTGCACAGCAGAACCCTGCTCTCCTTTATTCTGAAAAAGACAGAAATGTCATGGTTTACACAAAGTGCAATGAGGACTCAAGTATGATGCTCACATGCAGTGCATGCAACAGTGGTTCGCAACTGTATTCTTTCATTTAATGCTCTGTTGACATTATGAAATTTGTGCATAACTATTTTATTAGGCCAAACAAGAGAACAGACATGATTGTGTGTTGGAATGTGGAGCTAAAAATTATTATTTTTATCAAAAAATGCCACCCACAGCTTTCAGGACGAAGGGAAACTTGGCAGTCCAGCTAATTGCGAAGGACAGAAGACCCAGAACGTAGCCAAGGTTCTCAGTATGGTCCTGTTCCCAAAAGACACATGCAAAGTCTCTTGGTTAAAACTGACTTATCAGTATTTTGCATATGGCATAAGTTTACATATAGGTTGGCTCCATATACTCTCTCTTTTGAGAATGACTTTACTTACATTGAGGAAGATGCCAAGTAGCTTCCTCATGGTTGGAGATAGTCTTTTTGCACTCGAATGAGCTGGTAAACCCAGGTAAACACTGCCGCCCATTACAAACAGCAGACACACAGCTAGAAAATTCTGCCGCCTCCTCCTGGAAATCATTCTCATTTTCTTTCCTTGAGAGACCAAATGATACACCATTTATTGTGGCAGTACAATTATACCAATGAGTGATATATTATGTATATAATATCTATCCCTTACCCATTTTTGACTTATACCATAAATAAATGGAGAAGGATATTGACAGGAGATGAACAACATCCAAAATTGCCATATATGAAGCCATAGAAATCTGCAACAGATGCACAGAACATGTGACTTTCATTCAATGGGCTGTTTATAAGAAAGAGTAGACTGTTAGCATTGCTTACTTTTAGTATGGTAAATGTTGTGGCGTATAATGGGATGGATTATGGTTTAACCATTCTTCTTTTTATTGACAGACTGTCCGTAATGCTCAAATTCACTCTGGTCATGTTCAAACTTCTCGCTTCTGTATTTTACACATCACTTTTGGCGTGACATTATGTTTCGGTAGACCCTGCTATGTCACTGACTAGGCCGCATTAGAGGTTAACGAAATCTCTCTCTATTTCATTAATGTTATCCAAATTCATTCTGATGATGTCTACACTCTTCTGTTTCATACCCATTTCATTAGCATTTTCTTTCATACCCCCAAAAGCATTTTGGTCTTGTGTGAACACATTCAGCAGTGTTATCAAACCCGAATCTGCTGTTGAACAGTACCTGTTCCGGCCGGTAGGTGGTACTGTCAGTCGGGTGGTTTCAACCGTCATTGATTCAAAGAGCTCATAAGGTAATGATAAACTACCAACATATATCTAATTTCTCACCAGAAAATCAAACTGTTTGGAAAGGAAAGCGCCCACTGCGCTGCACAAGTTGCCCACGAAACAATACAAAGCGCAGACTGCTTCATCGCCCCAACTGTTGCTTCGCGTTTTACATCTGTGATAAAGAAGACTGAGAGGGAGAAACAAATTATTTAGAGTTTATCCATTCACAAACTTCGGGTTATTTTAATCGCACGACACTCACAGTGAACAGGAAACCAGTAATATAAAAGCAGACAAGACGTAAAGAGCAGCCGAGATGCAAATATGTTCTTCATATGTCGAAAGACAACCTTTAACAAACTCTGGGCTCCATCGGCGGACAATGTCTAAGAATGTAATTTTACCCATATGTTTCCTTTATACTGTCACCCATTGAGGGAGAAGAAACTCCGAGAAAATCAAAATTTTGTGTTTTTAACTTCTATCATTAGCTGCCCGCTGTATAACTGCAACCGCCCGTCAAGCACCAGCACCTGTATCTTTTTGGTAACGCCCACATGCTTTGCTCATACATATTAATTAGGTACTGTTACGTTCACCCAGCTGATTGGCTGCGGTTACAAAGCAAACTCTAGCCTTTCCTGTGAAGTGGCTCGCAAATCCCTATTTACATTAACATACGTAAAAGTTAAGTTTATATTTTGCCTCCAACAAAAACAGACATTTCCTAAAAGGCTGAAGCTGTACTTGTGTAGCTTATATATGCTACCATATGAAAACTTGGGGATATGTGATATGTGACAATGTGATATGCTGTTGCAATAATACAAGTTTATGACCTCATATTATTGATATATTGCATGAAATAATTCCAAGTATGTGATTAGAAGGAATGGAATAATTTGCAAGAGATCTAACCATCTAAAATATACAAATTCCCTTATATTTTAAGATACATTTTACCCTTTAAGAGGTTATTTACAACAGACAATTCCACAATACCTCATATTTAAACAGCTTGGAGAAAATTACAAACCAAAGTCCTAATGATGTAACAGAGAAATTACACTAAGAAACGGTCACTAACCTTAGATTATAATTGTCAGCTATGCTAGACATCTATATATTCTACTAAAATTAAATCAGCAATTTTATTAAAGAATAAAATTACTTTTAATGACATCAGGAGAGCTTCATTTATTAGCGTTTGTCTGCGAGTCCATTAATCTTGTCATCCCATACACTGATAAAATAGTGAAAATTTCTTTATTATTATGAATGACATTTCAAACAAAGAGGAATGTCCAAATGTCCAGCAGCACTTATGAATCACTTCAAGGTATGATGAAATTTGAAAATTCATTCGAGAGTCTTTGCATTAAAGAGTGTATTAAATCCAAACATCTTCAGAGGTCGTGCTTGCAGATTGATTAGAATAGGGATCACGCATCCAGATGTTTGGTGAGTCTTCTCACTTTCTCCTTCTTGTTCCGGTTTCCGTGTTTTTTCCAGGGTTTCCCAGCCTGCTGTTCTGTGTTTGCATTTGCAGCCCCAACAGGACCACTTCCAGGCTTATAACCCATCACCGTCTGCACACCCTTGGTTAGAGCTCGCACATTTTCCTATGAAAAATTACAGATTATGTGAGTGATTTAGACTTCACAATTTCATATTAATTTAAGAATCTGTGTTAATGTACAGTCAGCAGAACATTATCACAAAACAAATCCCTTCATGGGTTGAATCTCACTTGATGAAAGAAACTTTTATCCACTGTGTTCTCTATGCGTTTGACTTTTGATGGTTTGTCGGCATTGCTAGCAATCTGTTCGGCCTCTGCTATCTGCTTGGCAAACCTGGCATGCTGAGGCTGGAAGTCTTTAGGGTTGATGTGGGGTGGAGGATGGCAGTAAAGGAGTTTGCCCTACAGAGATTCAGAAAACAACAGGTTAGCATCTCCCATTCTCCATGTTCATAACTATAAAATTCCAGAGCTGGTAGTGGCAAATGAAGAGGCACTTACACTGACATAGTCTTTCAAAACATAACGGGCTGATCTTGACTGGTCTGGCTGGCCATGTGCTGTCATGAAGCCTCTCATATCTGCATGAAGAAAATAGATTATGATTGGTCAGTTGTAGCAGAGTTTAAAAAACGGTCAATTAATTGGTGTGAAATGCCTTAATGTGTACATCATTCAAAGTGAACTGACATCCATATGCCATGAGCAGCTCCTCATAGGTAGGCGGTCGATCAGGGTCCTCGTCTTCCCTCGGTCTGATGATGTTGATACCGTAGGTCCCCTCCAGCACAGCTCGAGGGATAGTCTGACATACGTATTTAGGTTAAGGGCAACATCCAAACTTTGCCACTTTGTCAGATGTTATAATGCTACAAAAGATTTCTATTACAAATAAATTTAAAAAGGGATCATGTGACACTGAAGACTAATGATGCTGAAAATTCAGCTTTGCATCACAGGAATAAATTATTCTTTAAAATATATTAAAAAATTATTTTAAATTGTAATAATATTTCACAATATTACTGTTTCACCACTTTTCATCAAATAAACGCAGCCTTGGTGAGCATAAGAGACTTCTTTCAAAAAAACAAAACAAAAAAAAAACATCAAGCAAAAATGCAATTGTCATGATCATTGCTGTTTAAAAAGGTTATCAAAGAGATGGCTGGAACATGATCTCTCATCTGATCGATGGGTAGGATCCCGCAGCAAATCATCTCAGCTTTGGTGGACACAAAAGATGGCATGACCAGTCCGGGACAATCACACAGGCAGAGACCAGGTTCAACAAACAGAGTCTGAAACATAGACACACCAAGAGTCAAAGAAACCCCAAGAACAAAGTGACCTTGTAATTAAAACAGGCTTATACATTGCTAAATTGCTAGTTGCTAAATTCTTGATTCTGATTGGTCAAGAGCTATTGGCATACAGCTTGAAAATTGGTGGTGTAAGGAATTTGTTAATCCCTAAGAGTAATTTAGGAAAAAAATCCAAAAAAATGACATTTCTGTCTTTAATTACTCACCTTCATCTTGTTCTAAACCCGTAATACCTTCGTTCATCTTTGGAACACAAATTAAGATATTTTTGATGAAAACTGAGGGTTTCTGAACCACACATTGGCAGCAACATCATTGCACTTTTCAAGGCCCAGAAAGGTAGTAAAGACGATCATTAAAAGATCATTAAAATAGTCCATGTGATTACAGTGGTTCAACCTTCATGTTCAGAAACCCTCGGATTTCATCAAAAATATCTTAATTTGTGTTCCGAAGATGAACGAAGGTCTTTAGAATAACAGGAGGGTAAGTAATTAATGAATTAATTTTTGGGTGAACTAACCCTTTCATTTCTAGTAACTCCATTGTGAATTGTTCCTTAATTAGAAAATAATCACCTGAAAATGCTTTGTGTGTCCAGGTGTAGCTGAAACTGAGACTTTCTTATTCCTCAGGATGGTGTTGATGGTGGAGCTTTTTCCAACATTCGGATATCCAACCTTAATGAGAATTTAGAGTGGAAATATGAATATGAGTTCTGATGGACAGTGACATAAATGTTTGATATATTATAAAACTGTAGTTTAAACTCACCAATCCAACTGTGATTTGTCCATCTTTGCATGTCGGCCCAGAATGCACAGACTTAAACATTTCCAGCAGCTCATTTTTGCGTAACAAACGGCTCGAGTTGTAGAAAGATGAAGCCGCTGTGGACTCTGCATGATCTTCATCTCCTGATTCCTCAGAGCATGTCTGCCATTCTGTCTCATCAACACAGACTCTTCCTTCTTCATCTTGTTCACTCTCATCTTTCTCTTCAATTGGTGAAGTGCTATTTTCCTCATGATGATCTGTGGCATTTTTGGAAGCTGCTTCCTGTTCTGTATCACTCTGATCCTCTTGGTCCATCAGCTCTTCCCCCTTAACCACCAAACATTGAGGAGAATCAAAATAATGAACACTCAGTTCTCATCACATAAATAATGCTACTGACAAGAATGAGTCGCTTCAAAACTTAATTCACTTAACTTTAAAGGGTTAGTTCACCCAAAAATGAAAATTCTGTCATTAATTATTCACCCTCATGTTGTTCCAAACCCGTAAGACTTTCGTTCATCTTCAGAACACAAATTAAGATATTTTTGATAAAACCTGAGAGCTTTCTGTCCCTCCATAGACAGCTACGCAACTGACTCTTTGATGCTTCAAAAAGTTCATAAAGAGATCGTAAAACTAAATTCATATGAATTGAGTGGTTTAGTCCAAATTTTCTAAGGAGACACGGTCACTTTATATGATGATCGCTCACATGATCCTTAAAAAATCATTCTAATATGCTGATTTGGTGCTCAAGAAACATTATTATCAATGTTGAAAGCAGCTGCTGCTTCATATTTTTGTAGAAAATGCAGTACTTTTTTCATAATTTGATGAATAGAACATTTACATTTATTCATTTAGCAGATGCTTTTATCCAAAGCAACTTACAAATGAGGAATACAAGCGATTCATCTCTAAAAAGTTAAAAAGAATAACAAATATTTGAGATATTTTTTGTAACATTATAAATGTCTTACTGTCACTTGAAATCAATTTAATGCATCCATGCTGAATAAAAGTATTAACTTCTATAAAAAACAAATTTACTGACCCCTAAACTTTTAAACGGTAGTGCGCACACACACACACACACACATATATATGTCTTACACATCTTATCTATATATCTTATTAATTTATCTTACCTTCTCCTCTGCCTCGAGTCGTTGTGCCTCAGCTAAAGCAGACCAGAACACCGCTCTGATCCCTTCTTTCTGGAAGTATCGAGCCCAGGCTCGCCGCTGTTCTCTAGTAAGAAGGTCAGCTTTGTTCAGCAGAAGCATGTTTACTTTGTGGATAGAGACCTCTTTTACATATTTTTCCTGATGGAGACAGAAAATGAAGTATGATTTAAAAAAAAGGAAGAGCAAGTGTAATTGTTTTGAGCCAATATCGCATTGTTACTTACAAGATCTGGACAGCGGAAGAGAAGTGGGTTTCTGGCATCAACGATTTGAACCACAACATCACTGAGGATTAAACAAAAATATTAGTATTCTAAGAAATCATCAAGCCTACATCACAGTGTGATTAGAATAAAATAAAATATCAATTGCAGAAAAAAGGCAAACAAGAGCTCACCTCCTCTCAATAACTCTCCAGAGTTGCCTCCAGAAATCGAGATTCCTCTCAAAAGGGGTAAGAATCAACTTCTGTTCCTCTTCCAACCTATAACAGAGAGTGCATCTGTTCACAAACACTATCCTGTTGGTGAATTTAATTTACTGGTCTTTGGATTGAATTTATCAAACATTCACCGAGCCAGTTCTCTTCTCCATGTAAGGAAACTGTCCCTCTCAGTTTGCTGTAGAACCTCAGGGCTTGTGCTCTCGTCCCAAGGAGGCCTGCAGTGACAGAACACAATAATCTGTATCTATGACAGAGCAGTGAAACTTTAATACAGGATTTTTAAAAAAAAAAATCACATTTAATTACACAACAACATACCTTCGGGGGATTCGTAAGAGCTCTTTGTTGTCCTCATGGAGTTTCTTCAGTCGTCTGGACTCCTCGGCGGAGAGCAAGCCGGCCCTCGCTTCAGCTGGGACAAATTTTATGTTCATCTTCTCTGCAAAACAATAACACATATATCATTCTGTTCCTAGCAGGGTTATTTTAGTATGTTTAGAAAGTAAGCTATTTTCTTTGAATGTGCGAGACTTCCGATTCATTAGCTACTATAGGGAAATAACTAGAAGAATAACAAAGTGCAGAAAAAGGTAAAACTATACATGCTACAAACTAGTTCGTTTATGATTATGATAATTAATTAAAATAGTATGATAGCAAATACTAGTTATATATAGGAATATCAAGATGCATAACAGACTGTTTTTCATGTCACTGAAATTGTTATAATATTTCTTCCCTATTGTGATGTATATCTGAAACGGCTTCTCGAACAAGAAGAAATCCTAAGGCGGGACTTGATTTTGTCCAATAGGAATTGATTGGATGGTTGTGGTTTGCTATTGCTGTGATGTCACGTGAGTGACAGGTTGCTCCGCCCTCTCGCCAGTAAACACGTCATCAGAGAAGAGATGTCACAGGGCACGTGAATTAAAATAAAAATGTTTATTATTTATAATAAATGCTGCAATATTCTATAAAATAATAAAAATAGTCAAATTTGATTTCATGCTGACTTTAAATTTTTCATCTTATATTTTATTTTAGTTAACAATAACAATCCCCGGTTCCTAGAAATAATCATATAAATGATCCAGAGATATCACCTACCTGCAACAAATTCAGTTCCAGCGAGTTCAGCTGTGGCAAGAAAGTCATCCAGAGAGCTCTGCTCTGTGACAGACTGTAGGTTAAGTCGACCCCAATCATATCCATCATTCAGCTCGCTGGTGTGGAGCTAAAAGACATGAAATAATGAATAAATATCAGATTTGTTGAACAACACTGGCTTAATTTACATCCACTGAATCATGTTAACACTCCATCTGTTTCCCTATTGCCTAAACAAAACATTCTATTTCAACAGGATATTTTGTACTCCAAATGTTTTTGGTTTAAGATAAAAAAAAAAAAAAACTTTAAAATCATAAATATTTGTTTCTGCACTTTATTTTATGTTACTCATATCGTACGTTTTTCGATCCCTCCATAATAAAAAAATTACAAAATAATAAGTCATGCTTCTCCAATTATTTTATACGTTTTTCTATATTGAAAGAGCTCTACAGTATTCTAGACTAACAGTATATTTTTAAATAAGCTTTTATGATCCGACAGTCACTTTTTCCTACCCATGTGTCATTTCTCCTGTATCCACGGCCTGCGTTCAGTCTCTCCTTTATTAAAGCTCTCCCCAACCCTGAGCCTTCTCCACGAGTCTTCTTCTTTCCCATTTTAGATAATTTACACGGTTAAACAACAATATAAATGTGTCAGTGAGCTGTTCATGGATATACGAATAGACAGAACTTCACCCATGTGACATGTTTGTTATGGCAAAGGAAGGAAGTCACACGGAATGGTTTATGAGGGGAACCTCCTATTCAGAAAAAAAGGGCGTTAGGAATAGATCCCTTTTTATGTTTGTTCAGCTTAGTCAAGTGCATATGTTTATATTTTAAAGATTGACTGAAATCGCAACACGTTTGGTTTGTTACAGGGTGTCTCACTAAAATATGTCCGAGGAAAAACCAAAGGCTTTGCTTTGAATAGTTCCGGATGTGGAACTGTTTTCAAACTACTTGAAGTCAGTGAACAAAAATGTGACACTAGACCACAAAACCAGTCATAAATCGCACAGGTATATTTGTAGCAATAGCCAACAATACATTGTATGGGTCAAAATGATCGATTTACCTTTTATGCCAAAAATCATTAGGATATTAAGTAAAGATCATGTTCCATGAAGATATTTTGTAAATTTCCTATCGCAAATATATATATATATATATATATATATATATATATATATATATATAAAATTATTTTTGTGAGTGGATATGCATTGCTAAGGACTTCATTTGGACAACTTTAAAGGTGATTTTCTCAATATTTTGATTTTTTTGCACCCTGAGATTCCAGATTTCAAATAGTTGTATCTCTGCCAAATATTGTCCTATCCTAACAAACCATACGTCAGTGGAAAGCTTATATTTTTAACCCTTATGACTTGTGTTGTGGTCCAGGGTTACAAATAGACTGTCTGTTCCCTTGCATTGTTAGCATGCCACCAGTAGAGGGCATTACATAACAAGTTTCAGATTCGCCCAAACCCTTCTTCCTGCTCTATGGCCCAAAAGGGGCAATAATACTAATACTAATAGTAATACTTATAATTAAAAAAAGATAATAATAATAATAAGAAGAATAAATATTATTGTTAATAATGATTATATGTAATATATTTAATCATTGTAATATTTAATTAATAATTACATTTTGTTGTTGTTAATATATAGGCTTATAATAGGCTACATGCTTAAACTTTATTACGACAGGTAATTTTCATTATTGTAGAATATGTCGTAATAAGAATAATGATAATAATAATAATAATTAAATATTATTGTTAATACTAATATATGTAATATATTTAATGGTAATATTTAATTAATAATTACATTTTGTTGTTGTTGTTGTTGTTAATATATAGGCTAATAATAGGCTACATGCTTAAACTTTATTACAACAGGTAATTTTCATTATTGTAGAATATGTCGTCGTAATAATAATAACAGTTGTTGTTATATATATATATATATATATATATATATATATATATATATATATATATATAATATCAGGTTGAATACTTAAATTTAGCTATTTTTAGTCTCAAAACTAAACAGATATAAATTTACTCCTTGACATACGTATAAATCTGTGCATAAATGAAAACAAATTATCCGATATGTAACACTTCACATAAATAAATAACTTTAATAAATAAATATATGGACACTTGAGCAACAGCTGGGCGAAATTTAAGGCCCGTCTTGGTATCGCCCTACCTCCCCTCTGTGAGGCTGAATTGGTTCATTCCGATATATAAGTCACTGTTTCATGCTTGGACAGTACAGTGTGTTATTTAGTGATGCGGCGATTATAGCGTCCGACGCGACACTCCTCCGCTCACAGGTCTATGAAGTGCTCTGCAACTTTGAAAATGTCTTAAAGCAAGCCGATAGATGACTAAAGCCTGTTTCGTGGTAGAATTTAGGCGTAATAGAAATACTAGAGTAGATTTAGTATTATCATTGTCCTCAAGACGACCAGTATGTTGCCTTGGAAGAAGAATAAGTTCGAGCTGATCGAGGAAGACAAGCAGCAGTCCAAGCAGAAGGGCTATGCCGTGAGCCTCAACTACTCTGCGCTCACATCCTTCGCCAAATCCTGCCCAGAAAGCGCACTCAACAGAGTCGGGAGCATGTTCAAATCCAAGAGGAAAAAGGTGAAAATCACCAGCGAGGACCCTACATATACAGTCTTGTATCTGGGGAATGCCACCACCATCCAGTCCAAGGGGGACGGATGCACGGACGTGGCCGTCAGTAAGATCTGGGGCAAGAGCGAGATGGGCAAGAACGGCACCAAAATGAAGTTGACCATCAGCTCGCAGGGCATCCGCATGGTCCACGTCGACGAAAAGGCGAAGAGACCAGGACATCTCTATTTATTGCACAGGATCACCTACTGTGTCGCAGACCCGCGGCTCCCCAAGATATTCGCCTGGATCTACCGGCACGAGATGAAGCACAAGGCGGTGATGCTGCGCTGCCACGCCGTGCTGGTGTCCAAGCCGGAGAAGGCGAAGGCCATGGCGCTGCTCCTCTACCAGACCTCAGCGACAGCCCTGGCCGAGTTTAAAAGACTGAAAAGAAGGGACGATGCCAGGCACCAGCAGCAGCAGTTGATCGGAGAGCAAACGATTCCCTTGGTGCCCTTGAGGAAGCTGCTAAACGGACAGTGTTACTATAAACCCCCGGTGGAGCGCAGCAGGAGCGCACCCAAGCTGGGCTCCATCACGGAGGACCTGATCGGAGAGGAGGAGGAGGAGAAAGCCATGCACTTTGAGTGCGAGGATATTCTGGACAACGACAGCGACTGTATGGCCAACGGCAAGCAAGAACTGTGTCAGATTATCAATGACTTGGGCTCCATGAGTATAGGGAACGACGTGCAGACGCTAAAAGCCGACCTGAAAGTGACTCGCCTGCTGTCCGGGGAGAGCACAAGCAGCGAGTCCTCCATAGAGAGCAACCAAGACCCTGTTTCTCTGCCTAATGGCATTGTGGATGGGAAAATGCAAGAAGTCGGCTGACCGTTCTTGAATAAAAACAATCTAGCCACACTTACATTGTAACAATGATGAAGAAGAAGAGCGTTTGGGTGCATGAATGTGCCACTTCATCCATTTGACTTGAACGCGCGCTGTTATTCACGGGATGTGTGTGGAAACCTAGTCAGCTGCCTACCTAGACATCATGTTTGGGTGAAAAGTGTAAAAAAGTTCACTAAAATGTAATTGCGGCCTTAAGTAAAATCAAAGTGGTGCCAAAGTTACAACCTGCACTTTTTCAGCCATTTTGAATTGGTTTCCTGATTAGGAGAGTTGAGTTTAAATGGCAGAAGTGATTGTGACAAGATGGAAACCAAGACAAACTTTTTATTTTTTTACAGTGGAGGTTTTGAGTTCAGCTAACTTCACCAAAATGCTGTCTAGATAGGCATCTCACTAGGTTTTGAGACAAGCCATGGAGATGTTTGTGGACTTACAAACACTCGCACAATAATCCCTCATTAGGGACCTGGATGGAAGTTGCTCTGCACAATAAGATGCTTAAAGTCTCTGCTTAGCCTCTCTATGGGGAAAGAGGTTTTAGGAAAGATCTGTTTACCTAATATGTTTCCCTCAAGGAAATGTTCAACAGTCCTGAAATATGTAACTCAATCTTTCTTTCTGTCTATATTTCTTTCTTTCTTTCGAAAGAAGCGTCTAAACTAGTTGAAGAACGAGTTACAAAACTACTTTCCTTTCAGGATGTTCCATTTTTGTTTTAAATTTTGCACTGTGGTGGATTTCATACAAGTATTACGTTATTATTTATGTGCATAATATTGTTTTCCTTTAAATGTTCTTACAGACATGTTTTATCTTTGCTGTGCAAAAGAGACCATTTTCCTGATGTACAGAGATGTATATATTAAATACATAATGTGTAAACAAAATGCATTATTTTTTAAACAATGTGGTTTGTTTCTGTGAACACCAATAAAAAAAATCAAATGCACATCGATGTTGAACATTCTCTGCAACATCAGCTGTAAAAACAAAGTAGGTCAAATATCATTTAGACAACTTGAACTTGAATATGCTCCCAAGTGCGCTTTCAGAACCATACAGGCTTACTTTCCCTGTGGAATCTCACAATAGCTGGCACATTTGCACTTGAGGGGGAGCTGCATATTCCCTGTGGTGAGAGTGTTAATAATGCTGGCAGAGATGTCACTTCCTACAGCAGTAGTGTTACAAACTAGCAGCTCTTCTTCGCTGTACATGTTCTGGGGCCTCCTTCCGGGTCTGCAATTGTAAACAAGTTAAAATTATGGCAGAGAGAAATACAATTGAGAGGCAGAAGTCAATAGAATTTAGATTTGTACACACTGTAAAAATTATTTCCATGATTTGTTATCGCAACATTTTTTCTTTTGTCAAATCAACTTAGATAATTAATGTGGTTCAGATAACGTAATATTTTGAGTTTCTGTTGATTAAACCAATCGCCTTCATTGTATTAACTCAAATTTTTAATTTCAATGAACTCAAAATTAAGTCAACTCAACAATTCTTTTTTTACAGTGCAGTTATAAAAAAAAAATGTTAGACATGATAATATATAGGCTACTCTAAAAACAGGACAGTGAAATTTCAGATCTGAAGCAACAGTCTAAGCATCAAACAAGTTCCTTCGCGTTCAGTTTCCCACCTCTATGGGATTCTCCATCAGAAGCTTCCATATGCATATATGTAACACTGCAGAACAATAAACGGATATGCTAAAATGAGCCTGCATATGATATAATTAGCCTATAAGGGAACAGCCTGTTACCTAAGTGATAAAATGTGTTTTCTGTGCTGGTGCTTCCTTTATGGAGCTTATTAAATGTATGGTTAATAGCAGATGCATTAACAGATACAGGCCAGCTTCACAAATTATGTAGGTCACAGATACATTTACAAAATGAGCTTTATTCAAAGATAATTTCTGTCTCCAATTATCAAGAGTTAATCTTTGAAATAATGTGTGTGCAAAGCTTTCTGCTTTTAAAATACCCTTAGATTCGGCAGAGATGTAAACAAAAATGAAACACAGAAAGTTTAAACTGTCTTTGGAAGAGTCGACGTTAATTCTCACCCATGTAAAATCCATTTCAAAGTAAACTTTGTCTCTGGCGCTCTAATAGAAAATTGCCTAATTGATTTAATGGCTCATGCGTGAAATTGAATTAAAGAAAGCACATTATTGGAATGCATCACGGCGTTGATTAACTAAATAAATAGCAAGAGGCAAATGCTAAAATCTTGATATCTGCTTTTTAATAAGTGCTATAGCCTTCATTATTTTGTAGTGTTGCCTAACTTTCTGTTGAGACAGGATTTGGTATGGCAAAGGAAAGCAATATGAACTTAAATAATTCATGCTGTTGTTTACAGCCATGTAGCCTCACAGGTTAGTCTCCTGTTACGCCTGTCTAAAAAAAGAACAACTCACCCAGAGTCTCTCTCTGTCTCACACACACACAAACACATTCCCTCATGTTTTGCATCACATTTTGCGTTGGTGCATGTGAACAAGCCATAAATACTGTATGCAACGTCATAATATCAACCACAGCAATTGTTTGGATTAGAATCACGTTATTTTATTTTGATCCCATTTGTTTATTGGTTAGATTAGTCCAAATCAAAGTCAAATACAACAAAAGGTCCAACTTGTTTGGTAAAACAAAATAGTTGCTATTAAACGCCTTGGAAACAAAACAAAACAAAACAAAACAAAAACAACAACAAAACAATCAAACCAAACATGAAACAAAACAAATCAAACAAAACCGGTTTTGGCTGGTATCTGAAGATATAAATTTAGATGTTTAAATTTAGCTTAAATATCTACAATAATCAAATGACTTTATAGTGTGACAACACATCCTATTTCAATCTCAGCATGAAACGAAATCGAATTGCCTAAACATCTGCAGAAATGTGAAATGGGAGTAAAAGTAATAGGCTGTTTAAGACAACAATTAGCATGATTTTGGAAATTTGATGAGATATAACAGATAATACACCCACATGCTTGTCTCATGGAGACAGAATGTTCACCACTGAGTATCTAAACAATACTCTCATTTTGAAAGTAAGACGAGTGAAAACAATTATCATCGTAGCGCTCTTAGTGCGGATGTTATCATTATATATGTATGCAGTCACAAAGTTTATCTTTCACATCTTGTTCCTGTCATGCCCACCTTTTCAGGAGTCAGTGGCATTGTCTCAGAGAGCTCATGAAATGTTAACACTATAGGGGCCTGTACTAGCAAGTGACTCCTCTCCTTAATGTTTTCTACACAAACGGTTCCCCCAGAGAGCAATACATTTCAGCACGGCTATTTTAATCCTTCTACTTACAGACAGGAAATGGAATAATAACAGGAAAACGGGAAGAATCACAAGACACACTCCAATCTGTACACTTAGATTGGGAGATTTCATGGAAATGTCCCTCTCCAAGGGCTCATGTTTAATTTCCACTCAGCCAGCGTGTTTTTACTTTGTAGGACACAACATGGCACCTGCTCAGTCATGTGCAGCCTAAAAGACAAGAAGCAACTGCTTTTTTAGATAATTAAGGAAAATATAATACAAAGCAGCATGTCAGGTCTTATGAAATGAAATAAAACCATGACGAAAACAGGATGACGATTATCGAACGGCTGTGCAGCTTTCTTACTAAAATTAATAATAAATGTCAAAGTTGACTTAGCCATTTGAGATGTTTTGCAAGATATCTGGTACAAAATATTATGTGACATAGCTTACAACTATCCAACATGAACAACACCTAGAAAAAATAAATAAGATAAAATAAAACAAAACATCTCAACAGGGTATCATGAAAAATAAAATAAAATAAAAAATAAAATAAAATAAAATAAAATAAAATAAAACAAAACAAAACAAAACAAAACACCAAACACCTCAACTGGGTATCATGAAAAATAAATAAAATAAAATAAAATAAAACAAAACAAAACAAAACAAAACAAAACACAAAACACCTCAACTGGGTATCATGAAAATTAAAATAAAACAAAACAAAACAAAACAAAAAACAAAACACAAAACACCTCAACAGGGTATAATGAAAATAAAATAAAATAAAATAATGAAAATAAAATAAAATAAAATAAAATAAAATTAAATTAAATTAAATTAAATTAAATTAAATTAAATTAAATTAAATTAATAAAATAAAATAAAATAAAATAAAATAAAATATCAACTGGGTATCATGAAAATAAGATCCAAACAGGGTATCATGGAAATAAAATAAAATAAAATAATAAAATAATAAAATAAAATAAAACACCTCAACAGAATATCATGAAAATAAAATAAAATATCTCAATAGGGTATCATGAAAATAAAATAAAATAAAAAAATACAATACAATACAATACAATAAAAAAATAAAATAAAATAATTCCAAACAGTGTATCATGCTGCCTTCATAAATAATAATCATTTAAATAAAAAAAAAAGTGTCAAGAGAGAGGAGAGAGGCGCAACGCCATGCGCTGTACAAGCACATAAAAATAAACCATGTCCAGACAGCATCACACCACCCAGTCATGGTTTATTTTACTACATGTAATGTTAGTACTTTATTTTTACCACTGTGTATATACTCAGAACACACAGACACACAAACATCAGTAGATAACTTTAAAACCAAAACAAGCACATTGTGTCAAACAGGGTTATTTGAGTATACAGCGCTTTTCACAATACTAATAGTGCCAAAGCCGATCTGCAAATAGTGCCTTGCAATCCGACAAATACGCTTATTAAACAGGAAAACCACCAATAGCATCAACTGAAATCTGAAGTTGCTGAGCATTAACTGGATTGTTTGACGTCTGAAAGTGTCATTAACCGAGGCTGTTGATGGGGGAGTTCCGTCTCTTTGATGTGCTAGTGGTTTGTAGGAGTGGTAACCAAGTAAACACAGGTGAAAGACTGCTGTGATGGAAAAATCTGGTGGAAATCTTTGCACTATAGCCTACCCATCAAAGACCAGTTTAGGAGTTTGGGGCTTTCCTCTGTGGTATAGTTAAGAGGATTTTGCAACAAGACAACAGTTAATTGTAATATATGACTTAGCAGTGCACCATTCAAATCCCTGAATATTTTAAAGCAAATTGAGAGTGGGCTTGAAGCTTGAACAGCATTCTTATCAGCCAATTGTTTCCATCTGATTTTAAGTGATTTATTATTAGGGTTGGGAGAAAGGAATCATGTTCCAGGACCAACAAGATGTTGATCCAGGAACAATTTTACTTGGAAAAATCATGGTGACCCATCTCAAGAAACAGCAGTCTCTTGGAAATGGAGTGATTCATTTTGTTTGCTGTCATTTCTCTGTGTTCATGTTGACAAATGGTTTATTTCACAGCCTGAAAAAGCCAACTAAGCAGATCAGAGGATGAGAGAGCAAAGAAAAACTTACTTCAGAGGCTCATCGATATCAGTCATCAACAGCAACTCTTTCCAAAACTGAGTGGGAAGTAATGCACACCCCTTAAATTTGCACTCTTGAACTAACACCTATTTGCAGTTTCACAAGAATGTGTGCTATGTAAGTGAAATATGCAGCAAGTTATCACATTCCAGCATTCATGTTTTATTATTATTATTATTTAAAATGTGATTTATTGACTTTTTGGATTTGAAAAGTTTTGGGGTTCAAACTGGGCGTACTTAAAGGTTAGTTCACTCAAACATGAAAATTACCCCATTATTTACTCACCCTCAAGCCATCCAAGGTGTATATGACTTTCTTCATTCAGATGAACACAATCAAATATATATTTACAAATATCCTGGCTCTTCCAATGGCAGTGAATGGGGGGGGATTGTGAAGCAAAAAAAAGTGATTTCATCCATTGTAAAAGTACTCCATACGGCTCCAGTGGGTTAATAAAGTCCTTCTGAAGTGAAGCGATGGGTTTTTTGTTTAAAAAAAAAAAAAATGTATTAACTGTTATAGCTTCTGGCAGACGGCCGTACGCATTGATTTGCGGCAGAAACTCTGACCTGACGCATGACGAACACTGAAGCGCAGAGGAGAGAGCAAAACAAAACACTTGTCATGAATAAGAAGTCTAAAACAAGAAATTTTAAAGAGAAATGTCAGAGGATTTCGATATAAGAGAAGAGGGGCTTGAGTTTGTTGCACAGCCCTATGTGTTTCAATTGCGAGAGGCGTCTAAGCTTACGATACTCCTACATCCTACGTCTTACATCGCTTCACGGGTTACTCATGTGGTGCAAGTCGACTTGCACAGTATGCGTACGGTCGTTAGCTAGTTATTTTACATTATAAAGTTTTGAATATATGGATATATTTCTTACAAAAAACCATCGCTTCACTTCAGAAGGCCTTTATTAACCCCCTGGAACCGTGTGGATTACTTTTACGATGGATGAATGCACTTTTTGGGCTTCAAAATCAGGCCCCCCATTCACTGCCATTATAAAGCTTGGAAGAGCCAGGATATTTGTTAATATAACTCCGATTGTATTCATTGGAAAGAAGAAAGTCATATACACCTTGGCTGGCTTGATGGTGAGTAAATTTTGGGGTGAACTATCCCTTTAAGCAGTTTCCAGGGGGTAAAACCTATAAAAATGAAATAAAATCAATTTAAATAACTAACAACTTGTTGTAGTTAAATTCATTTTTTCAGCTCAATAAAGAAAACAATATAAGGCTAGAACAGGAGAAAGTATTTTAATGGTAAACGTACTTGAGTTGCTCTGATGTGGTGGTCTATCTGAGACCAAAAAAGCTGGGAAACACTAGTACGTTCAGTAACGTCAATAATATTTGTTCAGTGACAAAGAAAGCGACATCTCAACTAAATCCCCCCTCTGCATTGTTCAGAAAAGTTTCCGTCACTGTTGATGTGGAGAGACAGCGGGAGACTGTTTTAAAGTAAATCGCCATCACTTCCTTCCTGTTTCCTTTCATTCAGATTTCCTGTGAACTTTGTAGACAAATAAGCCACAATTTGATTCACAGGGTCCCTATGCAATGTTCACCATTTCCTACACTTGAGCAGGAGATATCTACTGGAGTCTCTTATGTTCATCAAGGCTGCATTTATTTGATTAAAAATACAGAAAAAACAGTAATATTGCTAAATATTTTTGCAATTTAAATGAACTGATTTTGGTTTTAAAATATTGTAGGATATAATTTATTCCTGTGATCAAAGCTGAATTTTCAGCATCATTACTCCAGTCTTCATTGTCACATGATCCTTCAGGAATCATTCTAATATGCTGATTTGCTGCTCAAGAAACATTTCTTATTATCAATGATGAAAACAGTTCTTGTGGAATCCATACAGTTTTATTTTCAGGTTTCTCTGATAAATAAAAAGTTCAAAAGAACATTTATTTGAAACCGATCAATTTAAAGCATCCTTTCTGACCTTACTTACAACAAAATATAATATTTTTAATGTCTGTTTATTATATTTAAATTAGTGTAAAACTTACTACAATTTGGAATCTTACTTAAGATGTGCGATGAAGATATAGTCTTTGTCTCCACATGGTTCTTACTGAAATGTAGCCTTTGTCACCTGCACATTCTGTGACACAGACAAACACACATGCACAAACACACATCATTTTGTTGCATACATATAAAAGCACAATGAAAGCTGTAACTGATGTCTCAAACTTGACATAAACAAACTCTAATTCATTCTGCATGACAGTTTTGCTGATCTGCCTCAAGTCAGTTTGCAACCGGTTTGTCCCCTTATGTAATGCCAGTGTGGCTGTGAGCTCTGCATGGGAACGCAGTCTTGAAGCACAGCCAGAACCCAGTGTGATATCAGTGCTAAGTATGTAGTATTTCAGGTAAGACTTGTGACTAGACTCTTGCCAAAAGTTCATTTGTGTACAACAACAACAACAACAAACTGTATGTGCTTTTTAACTGTACAGTAAATGGAAAGGTCATGACATATGATAGTGGACTTTGATTTGAAGGAAACGTCTTCATCTGGCCTAGAGAAAGAAAGTGACATGTTAGAGATTGTGGGCCGAACTCTCCAAACTATCTGACATGTGCTTGCGAAGTAAGTGTGAAGGAGGAATTCATATCATACCAGCTGAGCTTTACAGTCCAGTGAAGTTCAAGGAGATTTTGATCACACAGAAAAAACCTGTTTGATCAAAACCCAAGTTACATTTAATCTTCCATGGAATTCAAATTATATATATATATATATATATATATGTATATATCATACATACATACATACATACATACATACATACACACACTACCGGTCAAAAGTTTGGAATCGGTAAGATTTTTAATGTTTTTAAAAGAAGTTTCATCTGTTCACCAAGACTGCATTTATTTAATTAAAAATACAGTAAAAACAGTAATATTGTGATATTATAATATTGTTTTCTGTTTGAATATATTTTATAAAGTAATTTATTCCTGTGATCAAAGCTGAATGTTCAGCATCATTACTCCAGTCTTCAGTGTCACATGATCCTTCAGAAATCATTCTAATATGCTGATCTGCTGCTCAAGAAACATTTATTGTGTACAATTATACAAAATATTTGTGTACAATGTTTTTTTTTCCAGGATTCTTTGATGAATAGAAAGTTCAAAAGAACAGCATTTATTTGAAATATAATCCCCTGTAACATTATAAATTTCTTTACTGTCACTTTTGATCGATTTAATGCATCCTTGCTGAATAAAAGTATTAATTTCTTTAATTTCTTTTCAAAAAAATAAAAATTCTTACTGACCCCAAACTTTTGAACGGTAGTGTATAATGTCACAAAAGCTTTGTATTTCAGATAAATGCTGTTCTTTTGAACTTTCTATTCATCATGGTATCCTGAAAAAAAAAAAAAAAAAAAGTACACAACTGTTTTCAACATTGATAATAATCATAAATGTTTCTTGAGCAGCAAATCATCATATTAGAATGATTTCTGAAGGATCATGTGACACTAAAGACTGGAGTAATGATGCTGAAAATTCAGCTTTGCCATCACAGGAATAAATTACTTTATAAAATATATTCAAACAGAAAACAATCATTTTAAATTGTAATAATATTTCACAATATTACTGTTTTTACTGTGTTTTTAATTAAATAAATGCAGCCTTGGTGAACAGACGAAACTTCTTTTAAAAACATTAAAAATCTTACCGATTCCAAACTTTTGACTGGTAGTGTGTGTATATATATTGTGGTGGGGTGGAAGGATTACACGACAAGGAGAGCTCAGTTTAAGGCCCCGGAGGGTGGATTTTATTGAAAGACAAGTGTATACGTGAGTGGTGGGGGTGCTCTTGCTTGTAGGAGTGCCCTCAGTCGTGTCCAGGTGCGGGTGAATCCGTGCGGTGCTCATGGCGGTGCTGATCGGTCACACACTGCTTTCTGAAACGGGATAGAGAGAGAGAAAGTTGTTGCTGTCTCATGGAGAGGCTTCTCCCCCTTTGTCTGTGAGCATGCTGCTTATATACAGGCAGGTTGATCAGCCGCAGGTGTGGCCGATCAGCCTGTGACGACCTGTGAGCAGGTGCTCCTCGTGAGTTTCAGGGCAACGCTGATGCGGACTCAGGACGCTTGTCACAAAATATATATACATATATATATGTGCTCACCAAGATGTCATTTATTTGATCAAAAATACAGTAAACATATATTATTGTGAAATATTAAAATTTAATATCATTATTTTTTTTAATATATTTTAATATATTTTCAAATGTATCATGTATAATGATGGCAAAGCTGAATTACTGCAGTCTTTAGTGTCACATGATCCTTCAGAAATCATTCTAATATGATGATTTGCTGCTCAAGAAACATTTCTTCTTATTATCGATGTTGAAAACAATTGTGTTGCTTAACATTTTTTTCAGGATTTGTTTATGAACAGAAAGTAGATTTACTGTGGTTTTAGTTTCCTGTGAAAAAAATAAATCAGAAATTTTCACAAACAAATTGAATTTGCAAAAAAGTATGCTCTTAAAGGGATAGTTCACTCAAAAATGAACATTGTCATACACACAGTAGTCTTTTCCTTTCAATTATTTTCAGCTCCTGAGGTGGATCTCAAGTAGCAATCCTTTGACTTTATATCAGTAATATTTTTGCATTTCCCTGTGGATTTTGTGTTCACCTGTTGCGTAATGATTTTGCTGTCTGCATGATTCTCTCTGATTATCATTCTGAGAATGTTACATCATGCTTGCAATTGGTTGATATAATCTAGACGCACAATGAGCATTATATCCCGCAGGTGTGATTCTGACTGTTTTCAACATTGATAATAATAATAATAAATGTTTCTTGTGCATCAAATCAGCATATTAGAATGATTTCTGAACGATCATGTGACACTGAAGACAGGAGTAATGATGCTAAAAATTCACAGGAATAAGTTACATTTTAAACTATATTAAAATAGAAATTTTAAACAGTAATAATATTTCACAATATTACTATTTTACTGTATTTTTGATTACTTAAAGCCTTCTTTCAAAAATATATATATATATAAAAAAAAAAACCCTAACCCTTTTGAAATACATACTAAGTTGTTATGTTGCATGTTCTGATAATGGAAAGAACTGAATGGAAAAATATTAGCACAGCTGCATTTTTTTAATTATTCTCCAGTGTTGAGTGATGGCACAGCTGAGCGGCATGATTTGCTAAAAGAGTTTCGCCATTAGTGCTAACCTTATAAAACCCTGAAGAACAAAAACAATTAGCCACAATCTGTCCCTAGTTAATGGGGACAGTGTGCAACCTCCTGGGAAGCGCAGGGAAAGTATTGGACTGTCAGCATGGAAAGATCCATTACAAAGACTGTCCATTCATTTAAAAAAGACCGTCCTACTGCGATTTGCTTGAAATAGGATGCAGCAACAGCGCCCACTTCCCCTGAACACCCTCAACGCAAACGTGCTAAACGTGCATTCGGTAAACAAGAGAACACACACTAAAAATAGAGCCGAGTCTTTCAACTGTGGGCGCTGACTTCAAGGAAAAATGCTTTGGGACAAGGAGAACAGCTGGCGTCCGTTTCTCCGTATTTGTTTCTTGCTCTCTAACAGAGAACGGAGGGGAAGGGATGAGTCGGTCCCCAAGCTGGTCTGCACATGCTGACTGAGACTCATTAGTATCCATGCAGTGCCGCATTTCATAGGTCATTGGCTCAAACACGGCTATGTAATGACCGATGCACAATGTTCTGATTTATAGCAAAGATGAGAGTTAGGGAATAAGGGATGGAGGAAGACACAAAGGGAGGAGGAGTTGAAGGGAGTATGGAAGCTTTGGGAGAGGGACTGATGCAAAACAGGAACCACAGAACAAGTGGAGGAAATGAAGGAGATAAACAGGTGTGATAGAGGACAGCGTAGGGGCCAAGGCATGCAGCATTTTCCAGGTTCCATGTTCTGTGATGCATATCTGTATTTTATGATCATAGAACATTGTGAAATATAGTGCAATCAAATAATTTTATATAATTGATGTTTTATTTATTTGGTTTATTGAGGTTAATGCTTTTGAAAGAAGTTTCTCATGCTCACCAAGGCATTTATTTGGTAAAAATCCAGTAAAAACAGTACTATTGTGAAATATTATATAAGCGTAAAATGTTTTCAATTTGAATATATTTTAAAATGTAATTTTACAGTCTTCAGTGTCACATGATCCTTCAGAAACCATTCTAATATGCTGATTTGCTGTTTAGGAAACATTTCTTATTATTATTAATGCAAAAAACAGTTACTGCTTACTATATATTTAATATTTTTAATATTTTTTCAGGATTTTTTGAAGAATAGATAGTTCAAAAGAATATTTTTTGTAGCAATGTAAAAGTCTTAACTGTCGCTTTTGAACAATCCATGCTGAACAAAAGTATTAATGTCTTTAAAAATATATATATATATAGTGCTGTCAAATCGATTAATCACAATTAATCGCATCTAACATAAAGAATTTAAATATATAATATATGTGTGTATAAAAAAATATTATATATATCACTTTTAAAAAACTCCGTAAAAATAGGGCACAATGCACTGTATTAATTTGACGGAATTTTCAATATTTATTTTTTGAATTTTGAACTTCATTGCGTTGTTTTTTTAAGGTTAACGGAAATGTCTGTAAAATTACTGGATAATGTCCTGGTAATAAGCTGCCAGTACTTTTTCTGTTATTTTACGGATTTATTTTTTACTATATATATATATACACACACACTTTTAGGTTAGATGCGATCGATTAATCATGATTAATCAATTTGACAGCACTAAGATTAGTTTTCATATATAATATTGTTTTAGTATATTTTTTTATATATAACATTTTTCTTGAATGATGTCTTTCTTCTCACATAATTAAATATTTTCAGCTCAAATCAATATTTCATGTACATTTATTTGGTAGCTGTGAAACAAGTATGATGATATACAGTCTGCTATTGCAAAATAAACCCCTTCAGGATCACGTGATCACCCTGCCTCGAATTATTTTGTGATAATGACCATCTGAATCTACATTCAGTTTTGCAAATTTTAATGTTTATAAATTAAGGTCATTAATCAGTTAAAACAAATTCAAGATTAATACAAAGCAAAATATCCCTTTGAGCAAATGCAAATCAGGCATTAATTGTTCACATGTCAAACTGGTTTCTCTCCTCTATAGAAGTACCACAGGAAACAAAATATTCTCAGATCACTCAACACCTCAAAATGACACCAACACGTGGCTTGCAACATTTCTCTTTACAAACTATAAGCTTTCAACAACTCTCTAACGGTCTGTAAACCTTCCTCTTTTTCTTACAAGCCCTGGTTTTGTACCTCCGGCAGTCTGAAATGCTCAGGCCACTGCACAGAGCGTAAACAGGAAGTGGATGTGGAGGTTGAGGGCTCTGGGGAGGACTCGAGGGTGAGCAGAGATCAAGACCAGCAACAGCAGAGGGGAAATTAGCAGACAGCTAGCAGCTAGTCAAAAAACAACTTCAGTCCATCTGACAAATGACTTGAGCATTGCAGGAATGTCTGTGAAACAATGGCTTTGAAAGGTGATTTAGCAAACAAAGGGATTTTTCCATGATTTTCCTTTGGCAGGGAGAAAGGCAGGCGAGAGCTGCTGCTGGGTCAAACTGGACTGTTAATTGGGTCATTTCAGATGCCATAACATTTTTTTTGTGTACAATGTTGAGTCGTGCGTGAACATGTAACAATGTTAACTAAATTTCTACATTTTCTGAAGAAAATGGTGTTTGCTCCTGCAAAACTTGCTGTCACATTGCTAAAGTGTTCTGAGTGAGTGCCAGGATAAAGCTGCAGCAGTTTTTTTAGTGAATTGTTTTGCAGATGCTTGGGTGTTCTGAGTGGTAGCTAAGGCATTGATAAGTGGTTGCTATGGCATTTTGGTGGTTTGCTAGGGTGTTGTAAGTGGTTGCTAGGGTGATCTAGGTGGTTGCTAGGGTATGGTGTTGTTATATGGTTCATAAGGTCTTCTTATGGTTGCTATGATGCTGGTAAACAATTGCTAGGATGCTGCTAAGAGGTTGTTAGGGTGATCTAGGTGGTTGCTAGGGTATGGTGTTGTTATATGGTTCATAAGGTGTTCTTATGGTTGCTAGGGTGCTGGTAAATAATTGCTAGAATGCTGCTAAGTGATTGCTGGGATGTTCTAAGTGGTTGACAAGGTGTTTTGGTGGTTGCTAGAGTGTGCTGTGGGGTTTCTATGATGTTGCCAAGTGGGTGCTAGGGTATTCTGGTGATTGCTAAGGTGTTGGGAATTTGTTGCTAGGATGTTCTGGTGCTTGCTAGGACTCTGCTAAGTAGTTTAGGTAGTTGCAAGGGTGTTGCCAAATGGTTGCTAGGGTGTTCTGGTGGTTGCTAGGGTGTTCTAGTTGGTTTCTAGGGTGTTCTAGGTGGTTGAAAGGGCATTGCTAAGTGGAAGACAGTGTGTACTGCTGATTGCTAGGGTGTTCTAGGTGGTTTCTATGATGTTACCAAGTGGTTGCAAGGGTATTTGGTGATTATTAGGGTGTTCTAAGTGGTTGCTAGGGTGTTGCCAAGTGGTTGCAAGGGTATTCTGATGGTTTCTAGGGTGTTCTAGGTGGTTTCTAAGATGGTGCCAAGTGGTTCCAAGGGTATTCTGGTGATTATTAGGGTGTTCTATGTGGTTGCTTGAGCATTGCCAAATGGTTGCAAGGGTATTCTGGTGGTTGCTAGGGTGTTCTAGGTGGTTTCTATGATGCTGCCAAGTGGTTGCAAGGGTATTCTTGTGATTATTAGGGTGTTCTAGGTGGTTTCTAAGATGGTGCCAAGTGGTTCCAAGGGTATTCTAGTGATCATTAGGGTGCTCTAAGTGGTTGCTAGGTTGTTGCCAAGTGGTTGAAAAGGTTTTTTGGTGGTTTCTAGGGTATGCTGATGGTTTCTAGGGTGCTCTAGGTGCCTTCTATGATGGTGCCAAGTGGTTCCAAGGGTATTCTGGTGATTATCAGGGTGTTCTATGTGGTTGTGTGGGCGTTGTCAAGTGGTTGCAAGGGTATTCTGGTGGTTGCTAGGGTGTTCTAAGTGGTTTCTATGATGTTTCCAATTGGTTGCAAGGGTATTCTAGTGGTTGCTAGGGTGTTCTATGTGGTTTCTATTACGTTTCCCAGGGGTTGCAAGGGTATTCTGGTGATTTTTAAGGTGTGCTAAGTGGTTTCTATGATGTTGCCAAGTGGTTGCAAGGGTATTCTGGTGATTATTAGAGTGTTCTAAGTGGTTGCTAGGGCATTGCCAAGTGTTTGCAAGTGAATCCTGGTGGTTGCTAGGGTGTTCTAGGTGGTTTCTATGATGTTTCCAAGTGATTGCAAGGGTATTCTGGTGATTGCTAAGGTGTTCTCGGTACCACCCAGCCAGAACACTCTACAAGCCTATGATATTCTGGTCTCCAGATGTGATCATTAATTTCTGTAGCACAAATGGCACAGGATGATTTATGTTCTTCAAGTTTTCACTGCTTTCTACTATCAAGCTTCATAAGTAGTTTTCCATGCCCCTGAAAGTATATTCTGCCATTTTGTACCAACTCAGAAGACAAATCACACCGCAGGGCTTGAACGCACCTTATACAGTACATATTTAATGTTAGGTATGACTTACTTCTATTACTTTGTATTTTTCACATTCATAGATGCTCTTAATTTAAAGTCACACCCTTAATGCTGCAAATACATTTTCTTTTACCAGTGCGACAGGTTCAGACTGTCTCTGGTAAAAACCAATATTTTCACACCCATTCCACATGCACTAAAGTCATGTACACTTCCCTCAGCCAAACACTTCTCTCCCATTAAGTCAGATTAGTGAGTATAAAGAACTTAAAACTGTTTTACAATCCTTGAGCTCTTATTCAAGGCAATAAACTTCCAAAAAAAAAAAAAAAAAAAAAAGCCCAAACACAAAGTAATGGGTGTAAATGTCAGTGCCAGTGGAAATACGCATTTACCTTTATGCCAGCTGCAACTCCTGGAGCAAAAACACAATTCCTGTAACAGAATACTCAGAGAGGGTAAAATGAGTTATTGTTGTGGGATGAAAACAAGGGCCTCATGGCCAAAGGAAGCCAAAGTGGGAAATGCCCTCGATCTGCCAACATTTCAAAACAATAAGAACTAAATCTGACTGACTGTAGCCTTCGAAACGTCCTGCTGGTTTCCACACAAACAATAGCCAGTACCTTTCTCCACACACACTCACATTTGATATGTAGTTTACATAATACTAGTTAAGATGTATGCCAGTTGATTTCAGGAATGCAGACAGTCTTCATGGAGACAGAGCTGTTTCAGCTCCCAGCGGACCGATATAGTGTTACGCCTCCAGTAAATACGAGAAGCCACTGTAACAAATTGGGTTCAACTGTCCCTTGCAGTCACTATTGGTACAAGTTTGTGCTTGGCCTGTGAGCACAGACCTTTGTTTCACACTACTGTCCCAAAAGGGAAGTGCTGATGATGTCACTAAGTTTTACTATAATGTGTCATACACACTTTCAGTATTTGTAGAACTACAGTTAAACCTCCAAAATACAAACATAACTGAAACACAAACACTCAAACACCCCAAGACAGCTGTACACTGAAAAGAAATCATTCAACACCTGCTACATGTGATCAGTTCCTCAAATGGATCTCCATTACTGATTGCTATCAGGATGTGAAGAGAGTTTCAACCAGAATAACAAAAAGTTTTTATGAAAAAAATTTCCTACCCTACACAGCAAAATCTCCAGAGTTATATCAATTCTGCTCAGAGTACATATGGTCCCTCTCTAAATAGTGTTAAAATAACACTAAAGCAGAGTTAAAGTTAATGATATAATTAAGCAATTAATTAAGTGATGATTGTGCATTAGTGATGAACACCTGCTGTTAACAAGAATCACTGAATAAAAGAGAAACACAAGAACTACAACTGACTTCAGTCACAGCCTTATTAACTGCTTAATTATCTCATTAACTTGAACTCTGCTTCAGTGTTACTTTAACACTATTTAGAGAGGGACCATATGTACTCTGAGCAGAGTTGATTTAACTCTGGTGATTTTACTGTGTACTTTAAGAGATGAATTTAGAAATTAGCATACAAAAGCATATTGGTTTAAAAAGCTTAGAATGAAAACACAACTAGGAGAGAGAGTAAAACTAGGAGTAACCAGTAAGGCCCGGATGAGGTCTGTCAATGTTTCTTAACGTCGCATGCCAGGACTCCTTAATGAGCGGCCATCTGTAACATTACCATGGTGCTTCAGAGCAACTTGGCCGCATTTTGATTCACTCACACAACCACGTGCAGAAAAACAAGAGAAGAGATCTCTGTGGAGAACAAATTGTTAAATTGGCATCTTCTAGGGCAAAGCCAAGATCATGAGGGTCAGTAATAATAAAGCAGACTCAGCAAACATCAGAAGAAAATGTGTTTCACCTAGGGAGTTTCACAGCCTTTGTACATTACAACTTTCTTGATGTTTCTCAGATGCACAAATTGTATCTGGCCTTGAGTACAAAAAAAAAAAAAAAAAAATACTTGAAATAGAATGAGACAAGATAGTTTTGTAGCATTTTACAATACATAATATAACATATGTATTTATTTATTATTTCATAATTATTTGAATTTAATTACATATTTCTTTTCAGGTTTATGCATCTAACATTAAATTTAAAGTAGGTAAAAAAAATTATTCACTCAACTTAATACAAAGTAAATATTTTGCAGATAATATTTAAATAATTCTCATCTTTGGCTTCAGTACACTGACAATATTTCATTTTGGAAACAACGAATTGTATTAATAATATCACATATAATAATTGTCCCACACAGTATAAACAGATATTTATACATGAAAATATATAATTATGTTTATACTTTATGAAGGGTGTTCCTCACAAAAAGATCAGCATTAATAATTTGGGATCCTTGACCTCAAGAAACCGCTTTAAAGTCAAAACACCAAGAGGAGATTTCATGAACTCAACAGATTTCGTTCACATGAATGCGTTTGGAGGTTGATTTAATTTACACATTACTAAATGAAATTACATTCATATCAACCTTATGGCACTCATAAACAAGATAGCTGATGCTGCAAATCAACGGCAGGTTACTTTCATAAAGTCACCAGAACTGGGCCATCCTGAAGGCCTTTAGTGAAAACCCTCAAGCTATCGGTTCCCAGCCTGAAAAAGTCTAAACAAATTGTGTTTTTACCCATTTAATCTCTCCACTCTAGGGTTAATATTATTTTAACAATCAGCCTGCCACCACAAAATCTTTTTTACACGTGTCCTAATCGCATTTAACCTCTTTTATTTGGATATGAAGGGAAACAGATCATGTTCTCAGCCACTGCTACATGTTCCCTTAAAACACATAACTGGATGATGTAACCCATTAGAAGTGGAAAATCACTATAAAATATCTCATGTTTGTCTGCCACAAAGCTGGTTTTCATCTATTTGCAGTGTTTGTGTAACAGGCTCTTGTGCTTAATCCCCTGTCTCAATACATCATCTCTGAGCAGTTTTTACTTCTAGAAAGCACCTATTTCTATTCAATGCAATAATGAAACATAGACAGACCTGTAATACTACTATCACTAGAGCTGCTTTGTCAACACCTTATGCACAAGCATTGGAGTCATTGAACCTTTATGGGCTTAAGAGTAGCATATTACAGAAACACTTAAGCAAAGTTCATTGGCTCATAGAGTAACACAAAATGTGCCCAATAAACATGGAAATAATATGGTACAATGTCCAAAAGACAATGGTGCTGTCTAGTAATTGATAGCACAGGAGAACTGCACATTCAAGGATTTTATGTAATGATACAGTGTCTGGCAATCATTGCTTAATTTCGAGGAATTAGAAGGTTACAAAATTATCCAAGATGCAAACTCTCAGAATTTGAACTGAATGACCGACAAAAGCAAAACAAACTGAAAGTTCTTGCACTCACACAGACACACACACAAACAAACAAAAGCATTTCCCTCAATAGACTGAGTGCTTTGTTGTCTGCTGTCATACACCATGGTGGATATTATTTATTTAGGTTTGCTAAGGCAATCACTATTATTTTTCCTTAAACCCTTGACCCCATTTATTATACTCGCCTCAAAATTTCTGCTACAGATATGAATAAGAATCACATGATCTTTAGGAGAACATTTTTACATGATGACAGAATGAATCATTAGCAAGAATTCTCTGCACTCACATTCATCCTCACATTCCTAACCGACTTGTTTTACCACTTAAATCTGCTACGAGGTGAATCCAAATGTTGAACATTCTTTAAAGGGGACCTTGTTTATAATTTCACTTTTTAAACTTTAGTTAGTGTGTAATGTTGCTGTTTGAGCATAAACAACATCTGCAAAGCTACGATGCTCAAAGTTCAATGCAAAGGGAGATATTTTCTTTTAAAGAATTTGCTGTATAAACGGCTGGTAGGGACTACAACAAGCTTCTTCTCGGGTTAATGACATCACAAACCCCAAATTTTACATAAACCCTGCGGAAACACACAACAAAGCGGGCGAGGCCATGTTGGGCTGCTTTAGAGAAGAGGAAGAGTTGTTGCAGTAGAGTGTTGTTGCCATGCCGTCATTTTACGCCAGACTGCTTCACAAACGAGGGTCAATTCAATGCAGGATTTGCACAAAAGATTAACATGACGGCACATGCTAGATTATGAGTTGAATCAACTCCACAGCAACTACATAAATTTATCCACTAACCATTCAGAAATGTCCAGTTGCATTCTAAAAGTTGTAACTTCTTCCTGAGTCTCTTCATCAGTGTCGACTCCGGTTTGAACAATGTAAGGCTGAACACCGTTACTGAAAATCATCATTTTGGCTGCGTGAGATTCTCCAGCTTTGTTGTTGTTGAGCAACCAAAGCACGAGCTGTTAAAGATCCGCCCACTTTTGGAAAGGGGGCCGGGAGCAGCAGCTCATTTGCATTTAAAGGGACACACACAAAAACGTCATGTTTTTGCTCACAGCCAAAAAGGGGCAAATTTGACAAGCTATAATAAATGATCTGTGGGGTATTTTGAGCTAAAACTTCATAGACACATTCTGGGGACACCAGAGACTTATATTACATCTTGTGAAAAGGGGCATAACAGGTCCCCTTTAAGCCATATGTTAAATGGGAAATAAAGGGGTAACCGTATCATTGGCCAAATGATTTTGTTATGAATGAGAATTAGTCGCACATTTTTCATATGACAAATGTATAGGATATAGGTTTACACAAAGGTTTGGGTCCTGAATACAACACATACAACACAAACCAACTAAATGAATAAAGCACAATACACAAACAAAGACAATTTTTGAGGTTACTCCTTTCTGACAATGCCAGTGGCAACAATAAAACCTGAAATATGCTCCATTATGAGCATAAACATTGCTTTTGTTCTGTGCAGTGCATATTTAGATGTACCTGATGCAATAAAATGTAACAAAAGAACATAAGAAAAACTAGAAAACAAAAATGAGGATGCAGAAGTAATTCTCCATTATAATCCATCCGTCATGCTGCAATACAAGTGGTTTGTTGTTCAGTGCTTTTAGATGCTGATGCAGAAGCGTATTTAAAGGTTAAAATGAGTGGATTGACATAATAAAATAAAATAAAATACATTAATAATTAACGTTGAGTTATTAGAGTACTGTCTGCTTAATATCTGCTTATTTTGATGTTCCCCCAACAGATATTTTATTGACTATAAGTAACTTTGCAAGTGCATATCAACTTAATCTACTAACCCGAACCCTACCAGTCTACTAATACTGTACTAATCCTCTGATGAGAGTTAGATGACATGTAATGAGTAATGAGAGTTAGTTGACATGTAGGTGCATTGTTATTTATAGTCAACAGAATATCTAAAGAGGACTATCAAAATAAAGTTTAACCAAAAAACGAGTTCACTGCACAGCTTCAATCTGGTTTAACCAGTCTACTGGTGTTTAGCTAGTCATACTGCTGGTCTCCCAACTCAAAAAAAAAAACTGGGAAAGAACAGCTTTGGCAAGGTAATTTTTTTTTGCTGTCATACCGAGAAATCTTGTTTTTTATTTTTCGAGAATGAAAAATGGGGAGTGAGAGAGAAAAGAGAATCTTTTATACACAAATACACAAATCTGTGTATTTGTTATTTACCCCTTTACAAGGGCAGCTGTGTAAAGAAATTAGACAGCAATAAGGCCTGAAATCTGCAGCTAAAAACAACCCCATGTCCCAGATCCCGGCCGTGTGCCCAACCGCATGAACGCTTTCAAACTCACCCTTACCAAAACAGGACCGCTCACTGCCCTCTCCTGATGACAGAATCATTGAATAACTAGTGATTTTGAAGGTAACTGGGCCTGGCTATTGTATTTTAGTTATTTTTATCAGCATAGGGGCCGGATTCTTCAGCCAAGCATGTGGCCTAAAGCCATATTCTACGGTAGTTACATAACCAACAATAAACAACAGACACATAACATGACCTGATACCACACAGACTCACACACACACACACACACACAATCACTGTGACATAATTACACTACACACACTTGATCTGAGCTCACATACTAATTTCATCAGAGCTCATCAAGTTGTTTAGCAGCTAATGACCACATTCTCAATGGCTTTAAAGCCATGGCACAGGACATAGTTTAATTAACGCCTAAAAATCTTGTGCAGATGCCCATGACCTCCATTTTTGTATTGTACGCTCTCATTAGGGAGCGGGGTTATATAAACACATGGAGCTGATAATAGAGCACACTTTCAAGTTTGGAAAATCAGTGGAGAGCATCCAAAAATACTCTAGAGGGTGAGAGAGATTTTACCCAGAAGATTAAATCCTTTTTTCTATGGAAGCCTGTTTCCGCTACAGAATAAAAAAAAAAGGTAATTGCATCTTTTCATCTCAAAATTCTGACTTTTTTTCTTCACAATTGAAAGTTGAAAGTTTATTTGAAAATATCACATTTTTTTCTTGCAATTATGACTTTTTTTTTTTTTTTGCAACTGTGAGAATATAAATAGAATTGTGAAAAAAAAAGAATTGTGAGATAAAAAGTCAGTTCTCTGAAGAAATGTACAAATCATGAGAAACTGTTGTGAGAAAAAAGTCAGGATTGTGAGATAAAAAGTCGCATTTACGTTTTTTATTTTGTAAGAATTGTGAGATATAAACTCAGAACTGCAAGAAAAAAGTCAGAATTGTGAAGAAGTTGTAATTTCCTTTTTAATTTTGTGGATGAAACAAACAAACAAAAACAGAATTGCGAGATGTAAACTCGTAATTGTGAGAAAAAAAGTCAGAATTGCCAGATGTAAACTCGCAATTGTGAGAAAAATAGTTAGCACTGGGAGATAAAAAGTCACGATTACTTTTTTAGTTTTTCATTCTGTGGTGGAAACAAGTTTCCATTCTTTTCCTTCCTTTTCACAATCTAAACTTCGTGGCTGCACTTTGTGACAAAGAAATACGCACTGACAAATATGACCTATTTCTACTGTAGTATGAAGGCCAAATAGACTCAGAGTTTTAGTGTCTTAGAAATCCCTCAGCTTTCATAACAACAGTCCCTGATGCCGCACACCCTGAACATCCTATTTTTACACAGGTTGTACATCATCCCGGCTTCCATTACAGGAGCAAACACGTGCAATGTAGTCACAACACAGCTGGGGATTTTACCCCATTTGGCAACACACCAAAATTAGACAATAAATTTAGTTACACTTACTGCACCACTGAGGGCATCTATCCTCATTAGCATGGCATAAAATACCCCACTGTCATTGCTGGTGCCGCCCATCTGTCTGTCAGCCTTGGGAATAGGCTAGAAAGCTTGCAAGGCTTATTGTGACTAATTACAATGATCAAGCTTATTTTGAATGTAGAATATGCCATAGTTCATCTCAAAATCAAATGAAAGAAACAGAAAATTTTACATTTACAATATTTTCATCACAATTCAACATGTTTTCCTCTCTTTACCATATTGCAAAAATGAATGTGAATTTTTGAGAACCTTCATTTTGGATTTACAAATAAAAAATACTGATAATAATAGCCTAATAATAATAATAAAAGGTGTCCATATGCATTGCTGTTATGAGAATTCTGAGGAGCAATGAGCTGAAATCTCACGCTTAATTTTAAATTGCAAGAAATATATATTTATTATTTTTAATATGCTAGTTTTATCCAGGTGCTAGGTTGTTTTTCTGTCACTCAGCTGCTGGGTCAATGTAACCCAATGATGGGTAGTCTGTGCCAAACCAGTTAAAACTGGATAAATTCTTCAATGGTCATTCTGTTTTCTGTACTGAGAGAAAACTTCCTGAGGGGAAACTTCCTGAATGAAATTAATGTTTGTATTACATTGTATTACACAACGTCTGTAGTCTCACATTTACCTTCTTTGTTTACATGTACGCTGCAGCTAACGTCTACAAACGCAGCATACACCGGATCTACACTCAGAGCCTTCATGGAAGTTTCACCTCCCGCCAGACGAATGGCGCGACCCGGGTTGAGGCACGACTCGACACCGCTGTCACGTGTGACAAATTTGCAGCGCGCTCCAGCTGTGGTTGCGCTATTCGCTTGACGGGTTGAAACGTAAATGTCTGGCAGACGAGATGGCAAAAGGTAAAGTTGTTTTTGATTGCAAACATGAATATTAATTTAGTAGGCTATAAGATTGTCATTTAATAAACTACAACAGCCTAATACCTGTTTTCCTCAGATTCACACAGACTGCTCTTGCTACTTCCTAAAACGTTTACTAAATGTTTTAAGTAGGCTGTTTTATGATTGTAAAAGACTGACTTGCCATTGAAAAAATATCTTAAAACTGTCCCTGTGTTTTATATATATATATATATATATATAGATTAGATAGATAATTTAGAGCGCATTTTTATTATTTAAAATGAAAAACCTTCAATATCAGATTGATTGGCTGAGCAGAATGCCACAACCCAGCAAATAGGTTAATGTATAAAACCCAACAAACTGGTTCTAAATAACCAAGCATGTGTTGACCCTGCACTGGGTAGTCAAATAACCCAGAAATGATTATTTTTAACCCAGAATTTCAGCTGTTGTTGTAAAGTTTCACCCAATTACAAACCAAATAATTCAAAAAATACACATGCTGGTCAATGTTAAAATGCAGCTGTCACTTCAGACAATGCATGTATGAAGAGCTCTGCTGAGAGGATGCTGGGAACTTGAAAGAATACAGACAACAAAGAGAAATGTGTTTTTCAGAGTGCCGTATGAGTCCCTCAAATCTGATGCAACCGTAGTGCACTCTTCCAGCCCAGATGCAGCAGGGTTGAGTACAAATACAATGTAGAAAAACACATTTTTGAATAATGTGTCCACATTTTCTTCTTGATTGTGAATTTGTTTCTAACTGAGTATGGCAAATATGCATTTTCAGTTATCAAATCACAGGCACAAACAAGAGCTGGTGGCAACAGTTTAAAATAAAACACATACGTAACAAGATAATTTAAAAATCTATTCTGGGCAAGACTGGGCTGATTACTGTGACGGGCTATAATAACATCTGAGTGTCGCTCATGGACAGAGAGGTATGAACAGGAATAGACAGATGTTCTATGTGGGGGTCAGGGACGGGCAGCTTCAGTTGACTCACCATGAGTCCTGTTTAACCTTACCAGTTGTTTTTCTTGCTTAATGCCCCTCTCGCCTCGTCTCCCGAGAGCTTTAAATGCCACCTGCAGGTTGTTGTCATATATCTGACAGCACAACAGCGACTAATTCAATCTTATTGTGTTTGGCTTCAACAAGCTGTTTAAATTCAATTTCCTCCGCAGACCCTTTGCTAATGACAAATGTTTCAAATGATTACTATAACACTGTCCAGTAAACATGCAGTGCTAACTGAGAAGCTAAGACTAAACAACAGCTAAACAACAATGCCATGCTCGTTTATTGGATAGCTGGTATTAAAAGAAAAGGATGCTTGGCAGTAGTGTTTGATATAGCAAGTATGGCAGACTTTAAATTTGCCTTAACTACCCTATATATTAAATAATAGTACTAAACCAACAAAAAACATGGTAATACTTCATCAAAATGCATAATGTTTTTAAATGCACATTTTCATATGAACAACCAGTCAGTAATGCCACTATTTTAACCATATCACAGTTAGTTGTAAGCGGAATGAGTCTGATTCACTAAAAAGAACTGACTCATTCGGTTTGTAAGTCACATCGCAATTTAAGACACATTTATTCAAAATTTATCAATTATGAAACAAATTCAATTCAGATACAAAGCAGCTCTACAGAAGACATTAGTTTATTCAGCTCATTATTCAGTTGAAGTCAGATAAATGCTAATTCAATTCAGTAACATAAGAATCATTAGTTCTTCTTCTTTCTGAGTCTCTCCATCAGTGTCCGACTCGGGTTTGAGCAATGTAAGGCTGAACACCGTTACTGACAATCGTCATTTTGGCTGCGTGAGATTCTCCAGCTTTGTTATTGTTGAGCAACCGAAGCACAGGCTGTTAAAGCTCCGCCCTCTTCTGGAAAGGGGGCCGGAAGCAGCAGCTCATTTGCATTTAAAGTGACACACACAAATGGCGTGTTTTTGCTAAATAGGGGCAAATTTGACAAGCTATAATAAATGATCTGTGGGGTATTTCGAGCTGAAACTTCACAGTCACATTCTAGGGACACCAGAGACTTATATTACATCTTGTGAAAAGGGGCATAATAGGTCCCCTTTAACAAAGCATATGCAAAAGACTTGAAGCGGAGGCTGTTTTACAGAATACAGAAGTTTGTTGTGCATAACCTGTATTACATTGTATGTTCTGCACTGTATCAATAGCAGCATTGCAGCAACACAGAATAAGTATCGCACCACACTTTGCAACGGTAAGCACGTGCAAGAATGTCATTCGCTTCTGGTATGTTTTTAAAAGAATTCTTAATCAGACAAAACAATTGCCTAATGTTTATGAAAACAAGAACGCAATTCTGGGACAAACAGGTCAACTGAGGTCTAAAACACAGTGAAAGGCAGTTAAGACATTCACAAACACATTTATCTGTTGTTCCTCTAATAACACCTTTAGCTACTGAATAATCGCAATACACCTTTTTTGTCCAGACACACCTTCACACACATTCCATTGAGAACAATCTACAGTCGCTCGGTGACAGCAGGGTAACGCACCCATTTACACTGATATGCTCACAGTCTGTATTCCACTATCTCTTTTTTCAGACCAATGATAGTCCACATTTGTTCAAAGATACGGCACCACACCGACCTTTAGTGTCCTTTACAGTTTCCCAGGCCTGTTCCCCTTATCAAAAGCCATGTCATCATAAATGAGAGAATGCAAAGAAACTAAATGGCTTCTGAGGGAGTTTAAATGACTGTTCTGCCCCAGTGTCTTCTTTTGATCTCAGCATGTGATAATTCACAGCTATCAATTGATAAATGTCATTGCTGTGGCATTTATGTATCTCTCAGTGCAAATTTAGCTCACCATCAGAGCTCTGTGCAGTTCTAGATTAATTAACGTCCCTGCCTGCAAGAAATAATCATGTTTTATTTCTTAAAGGGAACCCCTGGTGTTAAGACTTGTATGGCTTAATATAACGTAAATTAAGTCTCTTACTGAAATATGTAGTAGAAAACCCATAAAAGATTTACGTTATATAAAAAAATCCATGACATATTTGGACAATAGGTGGCGCCATTTTGTTTGCGTTCTATATCGGTGACGTCAAATGGTTGCACTCACTGAGCTACTGTGCAGCTTTTGGTTGTCATTTTCAGTCGATGAGCCACAAGAGAAGCGATGTAAGTCTTTACTGCTTTCCTAGCGATAAGAGTAGAAAAGAATGGGAAGTTGTGAAGAATGTGGACGAATAAAACTTCCTAAAGATCCACGTTTTTGTTCTCTTCACAAGCCCTGGTTCCTTTGAGGCTTTTAGAAGTCCACAGCTGAAAAAGCTTACAGTTGCCGATGGATATAAGTGTATGCTTTAACCAATTGCCGTGCCTGTCGTGAAGACTGACGAAGGTAAGCCTATAACACATCTCGATTGAGACAGACTGCCTCAAAGCTTGTGTGTGCTGTGATGCACGAGATATCTGTGATCGCATAAAACAGCAGCATCTTCTCAGCACGTTTATATTCCGAGTTGTGTTGCATTAAAAATAGCAATATGACAGTGTCAGAAGCTCAGTGAGTGCAACCTTTTGATGTCACCGACATAGAACGCAAACAAAATGGTGCCGCCCATTGTCCAAATATGTCATGGATTTTTTAAATAATGTAAATCTTTCATGGGTTTTCTAGTACATATTTCAGTAAGAGACATCATTTACGTTATATTAAGCCATGCAAGTCTTAACACCAGGGGTTCCCTTTAATAATCTTGTATAATAATAAAAATCATGTCACTCTTCTACCGGAACTAGACTAGCGGACGGCCATTACAGGAAGCCAAGGATTATAGTTTATAAAATTATAAATATGGATATTTTTCTGACAAAAATGCATCACTTCGCTCCAGAAGGCCTTTATTAACCCCCTGGAGCCGTATGGATTACTTTTATGATGGATGGATGTGCTTTTTTTGGGCTTCAAAATCTAAGGTACCATTCACTCATATTATAAAGCTTGAAAGAGCCAAGATATTTTTAAATATAACTATGATTGTGTTTGGCTGAAAGAAGAAAGTCATATACCCCTAGGATGGCTTGAGGGTGAGTAAAAAATGGGATAATTTTACTTTTTGGGTGAACTAACCCTTTAAATAATTTCAGTGAGGTTTTATTAACGTTAACCTGATGTTAACTAGCCTGACTCACCTATTCTGAACATTTTTCAGCATACACCCATGATAACATGGAATTCCTGATTTATTATCTTGGACATTGTTATCAGTGGCCATAAAGTTCAAGAGGAATCTGCGACATAAGCTCAAGTGTTACTGAATCTTGAAGAGCATTACACAATACAATTTAGTTCCAAGTTCCAATTGATTGTCAAATTTTTATGATGACTAAATATGGCAGCATACAGATTTTACATACACTGTAAGAAAAGGATTCGTAGAAAAGGTACTGGTAATTTTGATAATAAATTCAGCCAGGACATTATCTGTTAAGTTTATGTACATTTCCTTTAACCATAACACAAAAGACAATGCAATTCATAATTCAGGTAAAACTGTAAAATATCAGTATAGAAAATTCCTTCCTAATAGTACATTGGCCCCTATTTTTATAGACTTTTCTTAGAGTTTATGTATCATTCAGTCAGTTGATGTAAACACACACTGTTGCACTACACTAGGCAATACTTTTCCATTTTTAAACACACAAAACATAAATAATGACATAGACATACACTATACAATAGTGGTTCTCAGCTGGTGGGTTGCAAAGCAAAAAAGGGCTGCATCTGTTTTCAGCAGGAAAAAACAGCAGGGGAAAAATGCAATCCATATAATCATGCACAGTTAGGGCAGCAAAATAAATAGACTCAGCAGCTTTAAAAATGGAAGAGAAAACATTTCTCATATCTTTTGCTGTCCACATCAAACTTGGATATTGTACATGATACACTGTAAACCCTAATGCTCAAAATAATTAATTGGTTTGAGTAGGGCAAACTCAAATTAAACAAATTAGTTCAATCAAATGAACTTTTATGAGTATTTAGAACTTTCTTTTTCTTTTGAGTTCACGAAACCGACACATTTTAAGTAAACTGAACTGTTTCATTGTTTTGAGTTTTATGAACTTGCTTCTTTTATTTAGACAAACTTAAATTTACCTGAAACTGGGCTGGGATTTCTATTTCCCAGCATGCTTTGCCATGACACTCAAAAGGGAAAATAAATACTAAAATTAAGTGTTAATACTCAAGATGCTCAGAAATTTTCAAGTTAGGAGTAATTAAAATGTACAAGTACAAAATTAAAACTTGCCAGTTCTGCTTACATAAACTTTGAATTTCTTAACTTAAAAAAAATGATGTTACTGATTACCTCAATTTTTTTTAGTTTTGCCAACTTATTTGGGTTTACAGTGTAGAAGCTAGGCAAATTAAACAGATGCTAACATCGATATGTTTATCCTCAAAAACCATGATCAAAGCAAATAAAGTGAAAAAAAAAAAAAAATTCAATAAAAATAATAAAATTATATTCAGTCCAAGTAAAAGCTGAGAAGAACCAATTGAGAACCTGGATGGATGGATGGAACTTTAAAAAATGGAAAAAAAATAAAATAAAAAATCCTTCAAACCTCAAGGACAAGTAGGTCATGTCATGAAAGTTCACTCTCAGAAATCTAATGCCAGAAGCTTAAGTTGACTTCTAATATATCAGCTGCAGCCAGTTTGGCTTAAGGATCACTGTGCAGACTTTATTAGTTGGAAGAAAGTTTTTGAAGGATGAAATAAATCGGCTTTGAAATTTCTGACACCAGAATTATCATCACACCAGATGATAACGGCTATCTAGTGCATCAAACCAGACTTTATTAAGAAATTTCTCTGCCGGTATGCGTGCAGGATACAGGCCCGCAGAGAATAATCCAAGAAGAGTGAATCGCAGCCAGTATATTCTGAAATTAATTTCATTTTGTATGCTTGTAACGCTTGTTGTATGCTTCTGAGGCTTAATGATCAACATTTGTTGGTCATGTAAAAAAAAAAAATCTAACCCAGGAGCTGGAAATAAAAAACCGAGTACATGTGATAAATTCTTTGAAGCACAAAAGAGACATTTTTTATTTGGCACAGGGCAATAACAATTAATGATGAGGTGGTTGAAAATACACCAAACATTGTAAAGAGTAAAGAGTTTCTACCTTACTTTACGTTATGTGTAACCAACTATACTCAGGATGATTTATTCATATTAATTAGCTTTTTTACTACATGAAGCACATATATATGTACACTCACTGTTATACCTGTTTCACATTGGACACATAAGCAGTGCATATTTTTACTGTTTTGTAATTTATCATCATTAACAGAAAATCACTGAAGAGCCACAGTTTTGTTACTTAACAGAAATGCTGTTCGCGATGTAAAGGTTCACAAGCCAGTTTCAAAGTTTCGTTTTGCTGACGGTTTCTGTTGAGTTACCTTTTTACGTGTTTTTTCTACTCATTATAGAATTGTATACTGTTATAGTACCAAATTTATTTGTTTGTTTTAATTGTTTATTTATCTTAATCTAATTTTTATGTATTTTATTTATTTATCTACTTATATTATTGTTTATTTACACATTTATTCACTTATTTTTTATCTAATTTTATTTGTTTAATTATTTATTTATCTACTTTTATGGTTTATATTAGTTTACTCATTTATTCACATACTTATTTTAATCTACTTTTTATGTATTTGTTTGTTTTATTGTTTATTTTTGTAAAAGCACAATGTGAACCTGCTGCTGTTACGCTGCACCAAGCGCATATGCATGCAGTGTGAAACAGGCCTTATTTTTATACTGTATGTGTTTGTATCATTTGAGTTTCAGTTCAATGTTTTTCTCATATAGAATTTTGACACTCCTGCTGAACATTTTCAGGGCTGACAGGTGAAAATGAAGCCTTTGAAGACCACTGCTTTCACACCTTACTGTGGCTTCCATAAGTCTCCCTGAGTTGAGGAAGAGTCTAAAGTTAGTGCTACGAATTGGATCATAGCTTTGCAAAGCATGGAGTCTAATCTCTTAGGACAGACAGGTTTGGTGGACACTGACTTCCACTTTTCTGTATGCTTATAGATCTGGGTAATTAAAAGCAGGTTCATTCTTAAAAGTCTTATCTAGAGCAATTCTGAATATCAGAAAGTTTTCTACATGTTGTCATTACACTTATAGGTTACAGAAGACATTTTAAAGTAAACATTAACGTTTCTGAGCAGCTCTAGTCAGGCATGTCTCTCCATCGCACTAGATTCAACACCGCCCAGCGATTGGCCAGCCAGAGCAACAGCTACATGAGAAATCCATAACACTTTCTCAGAAACTGACTCAGCAGTTACAAGTTAACCTCGTAAGCACTTAATATCTGTGCGTTAAATATCCATTTAGACACAAGCGAAGTCAAAGGTCACATTTTCTGAAATCAAATCTGTCATTAATCTTTCATTTGTCGCATTTTGATTCTTTACATTGACTTAGCAAATCACAAGGCTTTGCCAAACCTAAATGGTATGAAGAAGCTACTGTGACTATGCAAATGTCACTTTTAAAAGGAAAACAAAAACATGTGCACTAAAACTCATCTGGTTCTTAAAATCATAACTGTGGATTGCATGCATTAGCTTTCACAAAGTAAAGAAGATTATTTGTTTTTACTACAAGGCATGATGAATGAACGCGGTGAGCTGGTTTGGCCGGTGTGTGATGGAAAGAAGCACATCCTGCTGTTGGGATGCATTTCCACCTGTAAACTTGATTAATTGTGACTTCTCTAAAGGACAAGGACAACCTTGGCTTAAAATTTAGACATTTGCCTGCAAGACCCTGCAGTCTGCACAAAATAAAAAGTGACTTTTGCGTCAACTAAGACAAAGCTAGCAGCAAAAATAAACCTTGGAGCTTGATTTTACCTGCTAACCTGCTCTATTCTGTCCAAAAGGAAATGAGGAACAATTTAGGAGGGAATCTGTTAACAAATGCTTAATGTAATCTGCATGCCGCAATTCAGAATTCAGGTCCATTTTGAGTGCCCTTTGATATGAATGTGTCATTATAAATGAGAATTAAGCTTTAATAAGTACAGAATTATTTAACAAGTCATTACCCTTCATATTAAAAAGATAGATGGACTGTAATAAGGGGATATATCACTATCCTTCTTTTGTCTTTCAGCAGAATGCCGGCAAGCACATGGGGAGAGTGCTCTGTGAGAGCAGTGCAGCGTGGGAAGCTATTAATGCTTTCTTTAAAAAGCTTCTGATAAAGACATGTGAACACAACAGAGAATAAACAGCATGTTGCTTCACACACACCAGCATCAGGACTAGGGCTGTTAAAACAATTAAAACAATTTAATCAAATTAATTACAATATACTGATTAATTATTTGAATTAATCACTTATATCCATATTTTCTGAGAAAATGAAGAAAATTCAAATGCATCGTATTACTGAGGCAGGTGATAGCTGGACTGAAGACTCAAAATATTTGGAATTTATGTATAATTAATTTTATTTTCAACATTATTATTTTAACACATAACATTGTATATTAAAATATTAATTCCGTATTTATATATGTATTATATATAAACACTATATTGCCAAAAGTATTGGGACACCCCTCCAAATCAATGAATTCAGGTGTTCCAATCAATTCCTTGGCCACAGGTGTATAAAATCAAACACAGGCATGCAGACTGCTTCTGCAAACATTTGTGAAAGAATGGGTCGCTCTCAGGAGCTCAGTGAATTCAAGCGTGGTACCGTGATAAGTTGCCACCTGCGCAATAAGTCCATTCGTGAAATTTCCTCACTACTAAATATTCCACGGTCAACTGTTAGTGGTATTATAACAAAGTGGAAGGAATTGGAAACAACAGCAACTCAGCCACGAAGTGGTAGTCCACGTAAAATCACAGAGCGGAGTCAGCGCATGCTGAGGCGCACAGTGCGCAGAAGTTGCCAACTTTCCGCAGAGTCAATAGCTACAGACCTCCAAACTTCGTGTGGCCTTTAGATTAGCTCAAGAACAGTGTGTAGAGAGCTTCATGGAATGGGTTTCCATGGCCGAGCAGCTGCAACCAAGCCTTACATCACCAAGTGCAATGCAAAGCATCGGATGCATTGGTGTAAAGCACACCGCCACTGGACTCTAGAGCAGTGGAGACGTGTTCTCTGGAGTGACGAATCACATTTCTCTGTCTGGCAATCCGATGGACGAGTCTGGGTTTGGCAGTTGCCAGGAGAACGGTACTTGCCTGACTGCATTGTGCCAAGTGTAAAGTTTCATGGAGGGGGGATTATGGTGTGGAGTTGTTTTTCAAGGGTTGGGCTTGGCCCCTTAGTTCCAGTGAAAGTAACTCTTAATGCTTCAGCATACCAAGACATTTTGGACAACTTTATGCTCCCAACTTTGTGGGAACAGTTTGGGGATGGTCCCTTCCTGTTCCAATATGACTGCGCACCAGTGCACAAAGCAAGGTCCATAAAGACATGGATGAGCGAGTTTGGTGTGGAGGAACTTGACTGGCCTGCACAGAGTCCTGACCTTAACCTGATAGAACACCTTTGGGATGAATTAGAGTGGAGACTGAGCCAGGCCTTCTTGTCCAACATCACTGCCTGACCTCACAAATGCACTTCTAGAAGAATGGTCAAAAATTCCCATAAACACACTCTTAAACCTTGTGGAAAGCCTTCCCAGAAGAGTGAAGCTGTTATAGCTGCAAAGGGTGGGCCAACTCCATATTAAACCCTACGGATTAAGAATGGGATGTCATTAAAGTTCATGTGCACGTAAAGGCAGGCGTCCCAAAACTTTTGGCAATATATATATATATATATATAAATTATAATAAAGATATATTGTATATATGTATATAATTATATTTTACATTTATAAATTATATATTATATTATATTCAAATATTATATTCAAATATTATATTAAATATTATAATAATTATTATATTATTTATCAAATTAAACATATATACTGTATAATCACATAATTATATATATATATGATAATGACATGATAATTGCACAAAATGCATGATTTCATATATATATATATATATATATATATAAAACATACATTTTTACTTCTTTGTATATTTATTTTATATTATATACATTAAATATATGTACATAATATTACATATTCTTCACACATATATATATACACACACACACACACACAAATAAAAAATAAAAATGGAAAATGTACTGGTAATCTTCTGCCAGGACATTATAATGTAATTTTAGAAATTATTCATTACCCCTAAAACACAACACAATGCAATGCATAATTCAAAATACAGGTAAAACTCCTGTAAGAAACTAATACAGAAGATTCCTTCATATTTATACAGTACATTGTGCCCTATTTTTACAGACTTTCTTTTACAGTGTATGACAGTGTATGAATTACACTAAAAAACAACAACAAAAAATATTTAAAAATGCATGATCTCACACAGTAAGCTCAAAGACTACACTACATCTGCCTAGCAACTGAGAGGACAAACAAAACCTCCAGCCAATAAAAAGAGAGTACTGGTATAATGAGAATGCAAAGAGTGTCTCTTGCACTAGACTTGCATCAGACTCGGCACCAGACTTACTCTGAAAGAAAAAACTGTTGAACTGGCACACCGATATAAACAAGTAATGGGTTTTGACATATGAATTACAGTAGCCTGACAGCACAGGTGTTGTGAAGAGCACATCCTCACTGGTGTCAGACTCTTGGCACTGCCAGGGGAGTTTCTCAAGGTTGAGTGTGTCATTAATACGCTAAACAGCAGCCTCAGTCAAAATATAAGAACTGACAGAACTCAACTTCAGTGATTCTTAGTGAACTAAAGATAAGCAGCTATACGTGAGAGGCTTCTAAAATGACAATTGACAAAATACATGGACTCTGTCATCAGTGACTGAAAAATTCTTAGTTACTGTGAAAACATGTTAAATAGACAGATCATCCAAAAAACGAAAATAATGAAATATATAAAGTAAAAAGGTTATAAAAATTAGATTTTTTTTTAAAAGAAGCCTTTTCTGCTCACCAAGGCTTCATTTATTTGATCCAAAATACAGCAAAAACAGTAATATTGTGAAATATTTTTACAATTTAAAATAACTGTTTTCTATTTGAATATATTTCAAAATGCAATTTATTTCTGTTGGCAAAGCTGTGTTTTCAGCATCATTACTCCAGTCTTCAGTGTCACATGATCCTTCAGAAATCATTCTAAAATTAAATAAATAATCTACTTATTAAAGAACTGCACATGGGTTTAGAACAACACAGTGTGAGTATCTAATTACAGAATTTTTCAGTTTAGGTGAACCATTATTTGTATTTTATTATTTTTAGTAGAAACAGAGATCGTGCCTGAAACAGTACATAAAATGGCAGACGTCTGTTTAAAAACTAATTCAAATAGATTTCAAGTGGTTTTTAATTATAAGCTCTGAAAGATCGTGTCTCAGATTAAACAGACTCAGCTGGGTTTCTTTTCATACTAGGACATTAATAGCCCTTCCTTTCCACAACTTTTAGCACAGTAGCTGTGGGTGAAGCACTCAGCCACTGTATGAATAGTTCAGAGTTAGTACATTAATAACAATAGTCCTGTACTAAGTTTACAAAGTACAGCATATGTGTCAGTATAAATAAAATGCAATGAGGCGCCTTGTCCTTACAAGAGCAATTACAAAGGAGTACTTCTAAAAAGAGCACAGGAGTATTAAAAGGCCTTTAAATAAGCTGAACTCCAGCCTCAGTCACTGGGTGAGACAGAAGGGTTTATTTATAGACACCAGAGGAAGATCCAACAAACTGTAACAGGAAGAGTCCTCTCAGGAACATAAGGTCAATGGTGCTATCAGCCAGTAACGCAATGTGCAGGACTCTTGTTTTTCAAAAAACAACAATTGCCTGTGGTAAAACCAACATTGAAGTGTATAATAGCATAAAAAAAAACAGGGCCTAATGGATTTGTGAAAAGAGACCATTTCAAATGTTTGATGCATGAAGCCAGGTAGCACAAAAACCTTTTATGTGTTCCTTGCTCATAAAACCAGGCTTTTATGCTTTTACAGAGCAATTCAGGACAAATTCCATCAGTTATTCACATATGTATGTCAATTCTGCAGCTTGGTTTTTGAATTTGAATCTATATTAAATAAAAAGCTGGTGGAATCAAAACATATTTTCTCACATTTCTGTGGTTAATCAACAATTTTATTGAACTCTTACCTGTCTCTTAGGACAATGAGTGTGTTTTCACAGAGCTTCCTTGAAGCAAGCTTGGGAAAGTAGTAGGGTGCAAATTATGCATTGCATGAGAATCAGTCAATAGTAACACTTAGGCACAGACTTGAAATGCGAGCTGACACCCTACACTTTTGTGCAATGTTCTTAGACATTAAGGCATACATTTAAAATTGATAATAAAACAGTTTCTAGTCCCAGATTAAAACAACATCCCAACCATGCTAAAATAAAAGCAATAAGCCCCAAGAAGCCATGGTTTACAGTGAATTTATAACAGCTAAGGGCGTTGATAGGCATGACCCGGAGCTGTTATAAATTATAAAATATTACCACACAATACAAATATTAAAGCCAAAAAATATGTATCAATGCAACTTTCATGAAGTAAAATCATTAAAAGCCTTCCTTCCGCTGGAAAAAAATAGTCCCTGACCGAGAACAGCAACAGAAGTTACATTTATTACGCATTAGATGGCGGCAAAGATTGTCTTTATGAGCGAGGCACTCAGTCGCAAAGACTTTTATATTGAAACTTGTTGTCAACACGGAACGACGCAAATTACAAATGCTTTGACTAGCACTGTCAGTGTCAGCAGGGCACGTGAAAACCCATTAAATGTTAGAAGGACAAGTTCGCAGCGGACATTCAAGCGGATTTTTATTATGAACATAATACTGACCTGAAGGAAAATGATAATTTGAATGCAGGTAATACACTCGATTATCTCTCTCACAATACTCTTCTACATAATGCAGTAAGCTTCAATGAACAAAATCAATAGAGAACAAACAAATGTTTACGTTGCTAAGAGTGGTTTCTATACACATTCAGTGGCGCAGCGATACTTACGTAATGCGGTCAGCTGTATGTTTTCGGGAATTTTACAACGGCTTCGAACCAATCAGAATCAAGGGCCAGAACTATCCGTTTTATAAAACACAATACTGCATGATATGATGCCAAACAACCAAAATTTTGTAGGATTTACTAAGCTAGGAAATGATTTTCACTCAGAAATTGCTAGTAAATTTCACAAAGAAGTTGCAAGTATTTTCTTGTAAAACATACTCCTGTAACTCATTAAATTATTTTTGTATTTTTGTAACTATACTCCATTTTTTTCAGTGTATCACTAGCACATAGGCACAACTCCCCATTATTTTGTTTAAATAATTATGTTTCTTAATAGTTTTTGTTATCCGCGATGCACATTTGGTTTTTATGTTATACATATTCTGTTGTTTAATGAATGTTTATTGCATTATTTTAGTGTCGTGCGTGTTACCATGATGGTGTTTTGTAAAAAGCACCACATTGGAGTTCAGCCAGTCATGTTTAACCACAAGGGTCTGTTACTTGCTTTGCTACTGCAGGTATAGTTATTGAACAAATCTTAGTTAAAATAAGGAATAAATAAAGCAAATGCTCTTAACGGACCAGTTAAATCAGGCTACGCCCTGCCTCTGTTCCTTTTAAATTTATCCCAGACTTATGAAATAGCTATCCCTGACCTGTTAAGGCTAGCTAAGCCGGCTCTAACTTGGTTATGTTGTTGTCAGTATGTGTCTCCTGTTGGTGTATTAGACCGGTAACAAACAGAGCAGGATGATCTTCTGAAATCAGACACACAAACATGAGAAAGCCCTGGGAGCACACTGCATTGCACTAATGGCCAACACAAGAGCAGCTTAAAGACAAACACACACATCGCCTCTTAATGTCTTTACATGGATAATGTTGACTGATCAGTTCAGAAAACAAAAGGATACATTGTCATATTCAAACTGAAGTGACCTTGCTAAATGCACATAAAATCCTGAAATAGTCATTTCACTGAAAAGTACATTCAGTACTCACACAAAGTCCACTAGTGAAAATCCTTTTGAACGTTTCTAATTTAACAGCATTCTTTTCATTGCGAATTATATTATCAGTATAAAAATGTCAATTTCTGAATGTATTCATGTTTGGTATGTCTCCCTTTTAGCATTGAAATCTGACTTTTTAATCAAAGGAGTTCACGTTCAGTGCCACAAATTTAATTTGCTTCATAACCTTCAGAACTTTATCAAAAAATATCTAAAACATTATTTTCAGATTGAAATAAAGAAAAAAAGAAAAAAGGAATCAGAGATTTTCATGTTTAAACTCCAAGGTTTTTGCTAAGGCCCAAGGGTTTGGGGTTGTGGACATTCTTATGGTGTCAGCAATTTGATGTTGTCATGATTTTATTTTCTCGCAGCTCTGTAATTTATTAGTCACATGATTAGTCATATGACATGGCTTTTATGGTACAGTTGATTGGCTGGCACGTCCTGATTTTGCTGAGTTAGACGCATTCCTGGAACAACATTTCTGTCCGAAAATTTAATCCTAACCATATCCCTATTCCTAAGCCTAACCCTATACCCATACCTTACACCTAAAAAAAATTGAGAGAAATGATAGGTGAACAACACTGATGTAGAAGCACCTAACCCTGGTTGTAAGTCTAAACTTAAAGGGTTAGTTCACCCAAAAATGAAAATTATATCTTTAATTACTCACCCTCATGTCGTTCCATACCCGTAAGACCTTTGTTCATCTTCAGAACACAAATTAAGATATTTTTGATGAAATCCGATGGCCAGCAAGATAATTAACACTTTCAGAAGCCCAGAAAGGTACTAAAAACATATTTAAAACAGTTCATGTGACTACAGTGGTTCAACCTTAATATTATAAAGCGACGAGAATACTTTTTGTGTACCAAAAAAACAAAATAACGACTTTTCAGCAATATCTAGTGATGGTCGATTTCAAAACACTGCTTTGAAGCTTTACGAATCTTTTGTTTCGAATCAGTGGTTCGGAGTGCCAAAGTCATGTGATTTCAGTAAACGAAGCTTCGTTATGTCATAAGTGTTTCGAAATTTCAATAGTTCACGTGACTTTGGCAGTTTGATACGCGTTTGAACCATTGATTCGAAACTAAAGATTCGTAAAGTTTCGAAGCTTCATGAAGCAGTGTTTTTTTGATATCACTAGATATTGTTGAATAAAGTCATTCGTTATTTAGTTTTTTTGGCTCACAAAAAGTATTCTCATCACTTCATTAAACACTGTAGTCACATGAACTGTTTTAAATATGTCTTTATAGCTTTCTGGGCATCTGAAAGTGTCAATTATCTTGCTGGAAATAGAGGCCTCACTGAGCCATCAGATTTCATCAAAAATATCTTAATTTGTGTTCTGAAGATGAACAAAGGTCTTACGGGTGAGGAACGAGATGAGGGTGAGTAATTAATGATTTTTTTTATTAATTTTTGGGTGAACTAACCCTTTAAACTGTAAACTTGTCCCTCAAATCTGATTGGTTGATTGAAATGTTGTTCTGGGATCAACAAAGATGTTGATCCAGGAACATGTTGTACTTGGTAAAAACAGGTTTTGAGAATGGCTCTTGCACCACTCGTACATCTAATATTGACATGAATGGGGAATTCTAAGTCGAAAGAATCATAAAGCTCATTGGCTCATACACAATGTAACTCTAAAACTGAAAAAGAGAGAAAAAAAAACACAAAAGACTTTTACCTAGCTGTGATAATACAGCAATACCAATACAAGCTCGTCCACATGATCTTGGCAGGACTGCTACAGTATGTAGCTCCTGTTCAGAGGAACTCTGTACGCCTCCAAACTGGGGAGTGTCTTTGTTGGACTACAGCCGTCTCTATGTCTGATAACCTCCAGGACGTAAGCTCCTCACAGTCTCAACTTGAATGAGTGCCACTGAAAACAAAGAGTAGGTTGTCAAGGAAGTCAGACTTGCAGAGCTTAGGAGAGAGAGATAGACAAGATATATGTGATATAAATAGCAGACCTTGCTTGCTTGCTATTCTTTTTTTCTTTTCTTTTTTGGGTGGCCGATGAGTGTTTTCAGATGAAAGACAATGGGGTCCCTGGTTTGTATGGAAAATCCTTGGAAGGGCTCCGTCCAGTGAATGCTGTTTATTTATGAACAAAAAGAGGCACACATTGTATACTGTATATTTTAAAGGTGAATTTCAGAAGCAGATAAATGAGATAAAATAAGAGTGCACTTTTAATTGCAGAAGGCAAATAGACTAAAACTGATTCACACTAAAATCAAAATTCTGTCATTGTTTACTCACGGTCATGTTGCTCTGAATCTGACTTACTTTCTTCAGTGTACTACAAAAATATACTTATAAAAAGGATAGTTCCGGCTTGATTCTGATTGGTTAAGCCGCGTTCGAAGCCGTTGTAAAACATACAGCTCACCGCATAACATAAGTATCGCTGCGCCACTGAATGTGTATGTTGCTAGAAACCAGTCTTAGCAATGTAAACATATGTTTGTTCTCTATTGATTTTGTTCATTGAAGCTTACTGCATTATGTAGAAGAGTATTGTGAGAGAGATAATCGAGTGTATTACCTGCATTCAAATTTAGCATTTTCCTTCAGGTCAGTCTTATGTTCATAATAAAAATCCGCTTGAATGTCCGCTGCGAACTTGTCCTTTTAACATTTAATGGGTTTTCCCGTGCCCTGCTGACACTGACAGTGCTAGTCAAAGCATTTGTAATTTGCGTCTTGTTCCGTGTTCACAAAAAGTTTCAATATAAAAGTCTTGGCGACTGAGTGCCTCGCTCATAAAGACAATCTTTGCCGCCATCTAATGCGTAATAATGTAGCTTCTGTTGCTGTTCACGGTCAGGGACTATTTTTTTTTTCTAGCGGAAGGAAGCCTTTTAATGATTTTACTTCATGAAAGTTGCATTAATACATTTTTTTGCCGTTAATATTTGTATTGTGTGGTAACCATTTTATAAAAGCAATAAGCCCGTGAAGCTGTGGTTTACAGTGAATTTATAACAGCTCCGTGTTGTGCCTAACAACACCCCTTAGATGTTATAAATTCACTGTAAACCACGGCTTCTTGGGGCTTTTTGCTTTATTACACTACCATTCAAAAGTTTGGGGTCAGTAAGATGTATAGGTTTGGAATGACATGAGTGAGTAAATGATGACAGAATTTCCATTTTTGGGTGAAATATCCCCTTCAGTACACGATGCAGAGCTATAATTGGCAAGAAATTAAACAGTACCAGTAAAATTGTTCTCAATGTGTCTCATTTTGAGTAGCTGTGGTCCCTACCATTTATAAGATTTTCTACGATCAAGTGAGGGATATCTCTACAGAGCCATCTGGAGGATTACAGGCTGAGATGAAGATTAGAGAAAAGTAGTTTTAAATCTCAATGTGTGAACTTACTAAGAGAACTGCAGTGAATATAAGAAGTGCTCATTGCATTGCTGTGAAAATAAGTGTTCTTTGTGTATGTTTGTAAAAACTTTACGTTCAAGCTAATTTAGAGAGCCAATTCCATCACTATAGACCATTTTTGTTTACATCTTTGATGTATTGAGTACTAAGCTGCATTTGCACAAGCTCACTACAATGGTAAAGTGTGGAAAAGGAACGCAATTATCTGGTCCTTTCATTTTCAAGAGGCTAATGGGAATTCCTCCAATGCCATTGAGGCAAAGTATCTTAATTAGTAGATCACCTCTGACCTCTCTCTGTTACCCTGCATAAAAGCAAGCGCAAGAGTTTCCTCTTTGCACAGCTCGATGCCTGACCTCAGTCATACCTCTCAGACGGTTTCTTTGTCAACTACATTGGCTAATGGACAAGGTGCTTTGATTATGAACATTTGGGGGTGTAATAAAAATGGCATGAACAGTGATGATGCATAATCAGAGTGGTGTCATCTGAGGCCGCTGTTCTTGCTCAAGACAGCCACGTTTGCACACGAGTATGCTGATCTGCCACTACCTAAAAATGGAAGCAGTCTCATATCAAGTTTCCTTCAAGGGTTAGTTCACCCAAAAATTAATCAAAAAAATCATTAATTACCCTCATGTCGTTCCATACCCATCTTTGTAAAACAAACTAAGATATTTTTGATAAAATCCGATGTCTCAGTGAGGCCTGCATTGCCAGCAAGACAATTAACACTTTCAGATGCACAGAAAGCTACTAAAGATGTATTTAAAACAGTTCATGTGACTACAGTGGTTCAACCTTGATGTTATGAAGCAACGAGAATACTTTTTGTGCACCAAAAAAACTAAATAACGACTTTATTCAACAATATGTAATGATGGCCGATTTCAAAACACTGCTTCATGAAGCTTTGAAACTTTACAAATCTTTTGTTTCGAATTAGTGATTCGGAGCGTGTATCAAACTGCCAAAGTCACGCCCCCCAGTGGTGAACCACTGAAATTTCGAAACACTTATGACGTAACGAAGGCTCGTTTACTGAAATCACGTGACTTTGGCAGTTTGATACACGCTCCAAACCACTGATTCGAAACAAAAGCTTCGAAGCTTCATGAAGCAGTGTTTTGAAATCGCCCATCACTAGACATTGTTGAATAAAGTCATTATTTTGTTTTTTGGTGCACAAAAAGTATTCTCGTCGCTTTTGAACCACTGTAGTTACATTAACTGTTTTTAGTACCTTTCTGGGCACTGAAAGTGTTAATTGTCTTGCTGGCAATGCAGGCCTCACTGAGCCTTTGGATTTTATGAAAAATATCTTAATTTGTGTTCCGAAGGTCTTCCGGGTGTGGAATGACATGAGGGTGAGTAATTAATGGCAGAATTTTCATTTTTGGGTGAACTATCCCTTTAAGCAATGGGACTGACTGATGAACCACAAGCATTAAAGGGATAGTTCACCCAAATATGAAAAGAAGATATTTTGAAGAATGTTGGGAACCAACCAGTTTTCATGCCCTTTGACTTCCACTGTATGCTAAAAAAGAAAAACCACAGAGACATTTCCCAAAACATGTTCTTTTTTTTTTGTTCCGCAGAAGAAAGAAAGTCATACAGGTTTGGAACCACATGAGGGTGAGTAAATGATGATTCATTTTTTGGTGAACTATCCCTTTAAGAATCTGCTGGTGAGGATGTAATCATGTTGAACAATAGCACTGTGGTGGGAATAATATTTTAAGCTAAATACACACTCATTTTGATGAGGCTTCACAATATTAATGAGGTGTACAATACGGCAATTGTTGCACAAGAGGTGTGCAATAGATTGTCAGGGCAAACCAAAGGAATCTTTGAACTATAGAATACAATAATCAGCCAGTGCTCAGTCTGTGTTGAACTTGGACTAATGCCATCAACCTATCACAGCAGAGCTCTGCCTATCGCTATAGAGATCAGCCTATCACAGCAGAGCTCTGTCTTTTGGAATAGAGTGCAACAGTGCTGCCGTTGAACACGTTTAATAAAAAAATGAATTGAAAAAAATGGCTTTAACAAAAGCATATACAATCGATTAACAACCTTGTAGCTCACAGTAAGTTTATCTTTAAAGTTTTTTAAGTTGTTGTTAAAAATCAGTTCCCCTATGGAGAAAATCAATGTAATTTTTACTTCCAGAACATGACTGTTGCACTCAATCTATCGCACACATCTGTTAGAGATTAACCATCAGAGCAGAGCTGTTTATCACTATAGAGATCCATTAATCACAGCAAAGCTCTGCCTATTGCTATTAAGATCAACCTATCACGGCACACCTTTGCCGTTTACCACGTTTGTTGCCGAATCAACTGTTTAAACAGGCTTGAAATGCACACTTGCTCTTCATATTATTACTGTACTACGGTAGATCCGCTAAGCCAATCCAATTTACTCACAAGAGTCTGTTACTTGCTTTACACCAGCAGAATTTGAACTAATTCTGTAAAAACAACATGAAAGAGAGAAAGTGAAAACAAAACCGACAACTTCACAAAAAAATTAGAGCCTGACCGATTTATCAGTCTGCCGATTTTATCGGCCGATACGAGCCTGTCGCAGATAGGCCTATATCTGCATCGGCGTATATGCCGCAGATATGCCACCGATATGAACAAAGGTATTTTATTCATTTTCTGTACCTGAAAACTACTGTTAGATACCTGAAATACCTGCTGTTGCTTGAAGTTTGATTATATTCAGCACACAGCTCAGCACTCGACAGATCAGGCTATACTCTCTGTCTCCTCTTGGGGTGTTCGAACGCTTGCAAACAAAGCAGGATGATCTTCTGAAGTTGGCTCAGAGATCCTAAAACACAAACATGAGAATATAAAAAAAAAAAAAAACCTTGCAGATTTATGCTTGTACTGATAAAAATGTTTATATTTTATTTCCAGTTCCACTGGGATGTCTCGAGTTATAGCTGCTTTTCCTTTTGTATCTTTCCATCCATTAGAGTGACTCAAATACAAAATTGAATCTTCAGATAAAATGCAATTCCCCTCAGCCTCATGTAATACAACTGGCAGACACACAGGCAATAAAAAACAAATAGGAAGTCAAATATTCTTTTTCACTCTAAGCTTGTACATGCAAACACAGTGTGTAAGAAGTAAGAAGATACAAAAGGAGAAATGTTCTGTTTCTACTAAGTTATAGTAACCAAATTACTTATACTATAAATATAAATATATCCATATTTAATATCAATATACTGATATTAAACATATATTATTTATTTTAAAATTTAAGATTGCTTACCTCAGATTGATTAAAACTGCAGTCTGGCATTTTTCCTCTTTGTCGCCATCTCTGTTTGAAACCTGCGATTGCAGTCATATGCGGAATTGTTTCCCACGGAAATCCACCAGGTCGCTCTTATTATAAAACATTATTTCAAACTTACCGTTGTGAATCGAGCGAAGATAAGGAGATAGTTTTGAACATTGGCTGGATATGTACTTGCTCAAAAACTGATTTTGGATAATTTTTAACCAAAAAAAAGTTACGAACTGCAGCTTTAAATTTTACTGTTTTATTTCACTTTTATTGAACCTGTGAGCATCACCAACAGATCAACATAAACAATAAACTCTGTATAGCATTCCAAACCGCACCAGTCATGTGGAAGTATGTTAATGGAGACTTTTCCCAGAGGCTTTGCAGATTAAAAGAAAGATAATTAGAAAAGGGAACACAATTCCATGAATCCCTTCCATCTGTCATTAGATGCAACATTGCTGACAATATGTGTGAATCAGAAGATACTTAGGAAATCTAATCCACATTACTGATTTGTGGAGCATCATTTTTCAAATACATTGCAAATATATAGCATTGGTATTAAAAAAAAACTGGATGATACAGATCTCATGGAGCACTGGCTTTGTCTTCAACAAAAACAGTGACACCTAGCTGTGGGAACTGAATCTGATTGTTTTGTTGTAGCTGATCAGTGTGGTTTAAAGTGCATAGGTTATGAATGATCAATAATCTGTAATACATTTATTTTAGGTTAGGACATGTTTTACATGTTCAATGAATCTGTCTCACACTGTGACCTATTTGTCAATCCGAACAGAACAGACTGTGAAGAATGTTCCTTTGGCTCGCATCTTTCTATTCATAAGACATTTCCTCATAAATATTTGATGAGTACACAATACACTGCACCAGTCTGGGCTATGTGAATCAGGGCAGATACATATCTGCACATTTGACATATTTGCACATCAGACATTACATACATATGATAACACTTTATAATAATGTTCATTAATTAACAACATTAGTTAACATGAACTAATAATGAACTGCACTATACATATAGAGCCCAATATAATACTGTATATGGGTCAATGACATATGACATGACGGGTCATTTTTTTTGTCCAAAGACTTTAATAATAATAAAAAACAAAGATATGACATTCAAAGTATGTAACTATCTCCTTTATTGAATCCAAAAGTTTTTGATTACATTTTGCTACATATAAAGGTATTTTAAAGTTTTTGAAGTGTCAAAAGGTCATTCGGTTTAACTGTCCAAAGACCAATACAGCCATTTCATTTGTGATTACAATATATTAAAATGTAATAAATGTATATATTTTTTTATTATGGCATGATTTTATAACATCATATTTCAAAATAGTGCAAAATGGTATTAAAATTATGTGTAGAACTCATTGCTTTATTATGAGAAATAACATCCGTAAAAATTTTTTTTTCATTTGGAGTAACCAATATAAAGGGACCATTTTGGATCAAGTCATGCGGTCAATATCATGTAACAAGATGTGACATAATTCAAGTACCTGTAAAGGACCACATGGTCATGAAGCAAAGTAGCTAACTCCCTCTGAACTATTTGAAAAATTCATGTTTTCACTTGTCATTCGGTACAACCGCTATAAAACATGGAAAATGTTGTAACATTTTAAAAAATTACTAAATATAAAATGTTTGATTGTTCTTTTGCTAGCTAGCTAGATATCAGCCTGTTAGCATTGTTTGAAAATATCGTCACTCAGTATAACCAAAAGTGTAATTCGGTAAAACAGAAATTTTGGTTAAACCATATTACTTTTTTGGTGACAAATTCTGTCCATCTTGTAAAAAAATGACAAAAGCAGTGTTTAACTTGTTAACACTTAATAATACTTCTAAATTATTTGTATCTCCATTATGTTTTTTTTTTTTTTTTTTTACACTTTTAAAAACCTTATTCGTCAATGACCCATATAGTGCATAAAACCATGTTATCATTAATGTCCTTCAATAAGCTACATCTGAACTTAATCACACTGTCAATGTCCAAATTGTGCACAATCAAGATAAAGCAGCTGGTTTGAACATCTACAACAGGATGTACTGATTATTTGGCCCACTTATCTTTCTCAGGAATTCAGAACATTAAAAAAGAATGCCTAAGCATTCTCACATTTGTAGGTGTGAAAAAATGATCAGAATGACCTTCAGGCTTTTGGATGATGAAATCACCCAGTTCTGAACACGTGCAGAGCTGGTAAGGTGTGTCAGACCTGAAGCATTGAGTTTAAAATGTCATCTAAAAAATCATGTTAAACCTTGATGACACAGATTACATTAACAATCTATAAATAAATAAATATTTTTTTAAAAAGTGTTAAATTACAAAAGGGTTTAGAAGTTTTGTCACTGAGAAATAGGGAGATTACTCAGCTTTCAGAAGAAACAAGCCGAGTTCACATGATGCATGACTCAACACTTTCTTTGTATAATTCATACAGTCAGAGTAATGCCTGCTGCTGCTCTCAGAGTGTGAGAAACAGCATGCCTCCAGCTTCCAAATATGCTTTTTTTTTTTTTTTTTTTGAAATACCACTTGAAATGCACCACTGTAACAGCGGCAGCCCGTATTCAGAGAAAGCCTTCAAGTGGTTCCTCTTGTTTGTGTGCTATTCTCACTACTCTCTTGATTGCCTCTTATCAAAAGCAATGACACAACCCATTCTGCCCAAGACTGAAAGGCTTCATATTCAGAGGTGAGACAGTGAGGGAAAATGTCTTCTGCTATTTAATAAACTCTTGTGTAGCACGTCATCATGCCTTGATCTTTATGTATACTAGCAAATGTTCAAAGGGTTTAGTTCAGAAATGTCTTTCTGTGACAATGTGTGCTCACACCAGTAGCCTGTTTAATATGTGTGATGAGCATCAACGCTACGCTAATAGATTCAAAAGTCTCTACATGCTTTGTTTTTGTTGTTTTTAATGCTCAACACGAACACACACAAACATATATTATGTATATAACATATATTGTTACAAAAGATTAAAAATAAGTGCTATTATATACATACATATATTCTGTATATATATATATATATATATATATATATATACCCCATTTAAAATCCTGATTCTCATTCTAAAATAAAGTACATTATTTGAAAACATAAGAAATGATAGTACTTTAATCCTCTGATGCTGACTATTTTTTTCTTGAATTTTTACTTCATTGGAATGGTATGAAACTTGGTAAAGGTTTTGGGACTTGCTGTGTGAACACAAAAAAATCAGGGCCATGACTCAAAAAGCTTAAATGGTCCTGAAAAAACAGTCACACTTGTACTGTTTGGAAATGAATGGGAAGCGAATTTCATCTAGTGGAAATGTTTGGTACTGCGCCCAAACAAAATCTTACTGAAAGCTCATTTTTTGAGATATCAATCTCAAATTTGGAACACAACTTTTTTTAGATTTTTTATGCATTTTTCATAATAATAAACTTAAACTTGTATAACTTTTTTTTTTTTTTTTTTTTTTCACATTTTAAACTTTTTTCACTAATCTGCCAAGTGTCTTCTTTAAAAAGAGACCAAACTTAAATCTGTGCTCCAAAGCATTCAAGATTTACGAGTTTAAGTTGGAAATTTCATTTTCTGGTTTATGCTCAAAAAGTGATAAACAGATTGGATCATAACTATTCCATAAACATAATTTAGTACCATAAAATCCCCTAAAAATACAAAATATTAAATATAACACATTATCAAACTAAAATATAGTACATTCATTTCATTGATATTAAAAAAAGTCATTTTTGACCACCACGCGAGCAGTACTTAGAAGGTTAACATAGAACATCAGCGATTCTGTAACCATCACTGATATCAAACTGGATGCTTATTTGACTATATCATAACTACTAAGCTGCTATGTAGGCCAGCAAGGTAACTAACTTTGGCTTGAGAAGATGGCAGGTAGGTGTTCAGCACTTGTTGTAAACTGTGCTGACATCAACGGCATGACACTCCTCTAGAGAGAGTTTATGACTATGTTCTTCACGTCTTTTGGCCAATGACAGTATTGTTTACACAGTGTGTCTTCTGAGCTCCTTACAAGAGTTAACGTGATCTCAGAGGCTTAAACAGAAGGGAAAGTGAGAGTGTGAATGAAGGACAAAAGTTCAAAACAGGGCAAACTGAGGACAAACAACCAAAACACCCTTGATTCATCTGTTTAAGTATAACTACCAGTGTTTTGGCTATCTGTGTATGCCATACTGTATATAGTATAAATAGACCATCACCGCGGTGAACAGGATGGTGCATATGTACATTTATCCCACCCCAGAGATCATGAGTCCAGTTTCAATCCGAAGCATTTTCTTCCCAGCAAGTTGGATTTATCAGCTCTAAGCTCTGAGTTTATAAGGTCACAGTGAAGAGCATCTCTATCACCCTATTTATAGAAGCGCATCAGTCAAGCTACAGCGCAGTAAATCGCTCCAATGACATTTCAATGCAGAGCTGCGATTCTTATCATTCTCACCTGACCACACGCACAGCATATTCTCTGTGAAGTACACTGGGTGGTTTACAGCTTCATCCAGAGAAACAGAGAAAAAACGGGAGAATCTCACAAAAACATATCCAAGTCACATTTGGCATCAATATTTGGCATGAAGAGGAAAAAAAAAAAAAAAAAACTACTTTTAAGATGAATAAGTTTTTTTTTTTTTTTGCATTGTGGCATTATTTTCATGACAATTAAGCACATTTCCCCCCAAAATTGTTCAATGAAGTAAGATATCCACTTTTTAATTTTGAGGGTTTTTTTTATTTATTTATTATATATTTATTATATATTTATTATTAGTGTTGTCAAATCGATTAATTGTGATTAATCACATCTAACATAAAAGTTGTGTATCTATATATATATATATATATATATATATATATATATATAGTGCTGTCAAATCGATATATATATATATATATATATATATATATATATACACACACTCTACCAGTCAAAAGTTTGGAATCGGTAAGATTTTTAAAAGAAGTTTCGTCTGCTCACCAAGGCTGCATTTATTTAATTAAAAATACAGTAAAAACAGTAATATTGTGAAATATTATTACAATTTAAAATAACTGTTTTCTGTTTGAATATATTTTATAAATTAATTTATTCCTGTGATGGCAGAGCTGAATTTTCAGCATCATTACTCCAGTCTTCAGTGTCACATGATCCTTCAGAAATCATTCTAATATGCTGATCTGCTGCTCAAGAAACATTTATTGTGTACGATTGTTGTACGATATATTTGTGTACGATTGTTGTACGATTGTTATTCATCTTTGATGAATAGAAAGTTCAAAAGAACAGCATTTATTTGAAATATAATCTTTTGTAACATAAATGTCTTTACTGTCACTTTTGATCGATTTAATGCATCCTTGCTGAATAAAAGTATTAATTTCTTTAATTTCTTTTCAAAAAAATAAAAATAAAAATTCTTACTGACCCCAAACTTTTGAACGGTAGTGTATAATGTTACAAAAGCTTTGTATTTCAGATAAATGCTGTTCTTTTGAACTTTCTATTCATCAAGGAATCCTGGAAAAAAAAAAGTACACAACTGTTTTCAACATTGATAATAACCATAAATGTTTCTTGAGCAGCAAATCATCATATTAGAATGATTTCTGAAGGATCATGTGACACTGAAGACTGGAGTAATGATGCTGAAAATTTAGCTATGCCATCACAGGAATAAATTACTTTATAAAATATATTCAAACAGAAAACTTAAATTGTAATAATATTTCACAATATTACTGTTTTTACTGTATTTTTAATTAAATAAATGCAGCCTTGGTGAGCAGACGAAACTTCTTTTAAAAACATTAAAAATCTTTCCAAACCATACATCAATGGAAAGCTTATTTATTTCTAAATCTCATGTAAATCTAAATTTCAAAAAATTGCCCTTATGACTGGTTTTGTATATATATAAATCCATTAAATCTTTAAATCGTTCAAAAGTGACAGCAATCTTTAAATTGTTTAAATGATTTCTACACATGCTCAGGCTTTGCTCAGATAGGCAGCAAAAATAATATTTTTTAGTGTATCCAACTCAAAACCGTTTAGCTTTTTGTAGTTTGATTTCATGACACAATAATAATACAATTTTATCCAAAATTCAGAGATGTTTAAAATATGTAACATAAAAATGTGCAAAATTGTCTGGAGCTGTGTCCAAATGCACTCATTTTATGGTGTACTACGTGATGTTCTCTATGTAGTGAATAGTGTATGAATGAGTCAGTGGTTTTGGACAAAGCATGTGCATGAATGCGTAAAATGCTTCATTGCTGACAGAAATAAGGAGTCATCACACACAAAATGACAGTGCAGACAGTGCAAAACGGATTTGGTCGTGTGAACAGAGCCACAATTCAACTTTTGTGTACCATTGATGTTTTTCTTCTCCAAAATGATTAAATTTAGACCTCCTGATCCCTTTTATCTGGTTAATCCAGTTGGTCTGGAGATTAAACCACTTTGCATGATTGGTGAATTGAGCCTTGGGCGAAATCCCACTGTCAGGAAAGAGCAAAAGAGAGTGAGATGAAGTGAGAGACAGCGTTTGACAGGCCATGAAACGGTCTAACTGATTCTAGCAGACGCACCATTTTCCATCTACTGTCAAAGAAAACCTGCCTTTCTGGATTTATACGCTGTGATGTTTCTGTTTTACATTGTGAAGAGGTAGAGCGGAGATTACAGTGGTATTAGTGCACATCCTGATGTACTCATGTATAGATAACCTGTCAGTCAGAGTAGCACCAAAGCTCATTAAAATTCCCCTCCTATGGTGCTGTGCACGTGTATTGTACCTGTGATTTGTTCTCACCAGCACACTCTCAAAGTCAATACAACGCTCAGTTATGCAGTGCTTATAAAACAATACTTAATTTGAGCAAAACTCTTTCCAAAGAGTATCACAACAACTTATTGTTCAGTGTAACTGATAATACGGCAATGTATACAAGGCACTATGGGATTTTAGACTGAGGGGGAGTAGAGGCAGAAACAACTGACAGATTCAGAAATATCCGAGGCTGTGATAAATTTCCACCTCGTCTGAAGAGCTTCAGGGAGGCATGGATATATTAAATGGCAGCATGGAGAGAGGCCTCTGGGAAAGGGCTGTCAGTGTGGGAGGTAGGTAGGGATATATCACCACGCCGGAGACCAGATCAGCATGATCGTCACGTCTCCTGGTGAGCTTCGGTATCTTCTCATGCTGCTCTCCTAAGCCGCATCACAACCGTATGCAGCACACACCGCGGCTCAGCTTCAACACACACACAGAGGATAACACACAGCTCAGAGACACACAACAGTACTGCACGGTATAGATCCTTCAATAAATCCATCATTGATGATTCTTGATAAGATCAAAGATCAAAGATGAAATATTAAATATTTATGCCTTTTGTATAGTCACAGAAACTAACTCACTGTGTTTCAGCATCTGAGAGAAACTGCGTGTTTTTCCCTCTTGTGATAAGTCATTTCAAAAATCATGGCAACGGATGTTAGTAGGCTATGTTTAAATATATCGCAGCCAGTATTCCTGTAATTCTTTTGTCTCTTACCAGTTTAATAAAGAACTCTGTCTCATCTTCTGTTAAAACATACCGCGGCATCTTTAAAGAATGATCGACTTTTACGTTAGCCAGGTGACCTGTAAATGCTGAAAAACTATTTCCTTTGCCGTTTTGCTAAATATTCCTTTTTCGAATTGCCTGAAAAACCACCTAATGCGAGCGTAAAAACTTTCTTTGCGATATATGGGAATTTTTGTGGAAATTACGTGTTTTCTTTGGGCGTATTTTCAATTCGCAATTTCAATTTGCGCAATTTGAAGTGTAATGATAACACAGCTAGTGATAGCTGACATATTTCTGTATATTTCTGAAGAGCTAAAAAAAATATCATTTACTCACCCTCATGTCTTCCAAACATCTCTGACTTTCTTTATTCTGTGAAACAAAAGATATTTTGAAGAACGCTGGGTCCAAACAACATTTGACCCCATTGACTTTCATGATACTATATAGCCCAAAAAAACCTCTGCAACTTTATTTTAGTCCACTTTAGACATACTAAGTCACTTCGCACCTACACGTCAACTACCACTCATTAGAGTATTAATAGATTGTCTGCTTATTATCTGCTATTTTGATGGTCCCCTAACAGACATTCTATTGACTATAAGTAACTTTGCAAATACATGTAAACTTATTCTACTAACCCTAACCTAAAAGTCTACGAATACTCTAATAAGAGTTAGTTGACATGTAGTGCAAATTATTGAGAGTTAGTTGACATGTAGTTGCAAAGTTACTTAGTAGAATGTCTAAAGTGGATTATTGAAATAAAGTGTAACCCATTTTTGAATATACAGGAATGACATGAGAATAATGATAGATTTTGTACGTACATAGATGTGGTCACATGCTGGTCACGTGCTGTACTGTAAAAGTTATTAATAGTCATGAAACCCAAATTAAAATTTTTATTAGGGGTAAAAACAAATCTGTTGTTAAAATACAAACATTTAAAAAGTGGCTTTAATAAAAACTTGTTTTTTTTATTACAGATTTAAAATAATAATGAAATCACTACTAACAGTTTAGGTAAAAAATATACTGAATATGTAATGCAATGCATATATTTACCAAAATGTTATTTTTTGCAGCTAATTAACAGGATATGCACACTGAATGGCTTTCCTGAAGTAATTGTAACATTAAGTGACATACTATATTGCACCACTACAGGTAAAGTAGTCATGTGAAACATGTAGCTAGACTACAATACTCAAGATTACTAGCAGAATTTTTGTCAGTCCTGTTGTACGTATATACTGTAACATGACAATGAAAGGTTTGCATTTGTCTGAGGATACAGACCCATTAGGTTAAAGAACTTAAGATGTTCTTTAACTCCGAAGGTCTTCCTTTATGCCCATTCACATAAAACACAAAGATATGTCGAAATCTCAGAATTGTCGGGTCCACAATTCTCAGAATAAAGGTATTTCCTTGGCCTACTTTTTCTTCTTCCTTAGTTTTTTAAAGTATATTTCTAACAATAAAACCTTCAGTTGGTGCAAGTAAGAGGAGGTCTTCCGCACACACCTGAAAGACATGATGATACACACTTTGACGGGATGATCATGGTAAAGGGGTCATGGTTGGTAATCGATTTCTTATATACCTGAAGTTAATGACATTCGGACATTGAAATATTCACTGCAATACTTATTAAATGACACAGCAACATAGCTAATGTATATTCAGTGCAAAACAGACATTGTGACCAGTGTTGTCTGATTACAAAACAAATGACTCTTATGATTCGGTTCTTTTTAGTGAATCAAACCCATACAGTACAGCTGTATACTTAAACTGTTTTACTTAAACTGGTTGACCATTTTCTACAAGTTTGGTCATTATAGTTGCAGTCAGACAGGTTCCGTTTTTGAGGCTTGTTTAAATAGACTGTATTTTTTTTTTACTCTGAGTACTGTTCTAATAGTACATCAAGCACTTTAATATCAAAATATCAAGAAAATTTGATTCCTTTTGATAAGACTCCAGTAGGACATGCTGAAATTATCTACACCAGACACACACAAAAAGATTTCCTGTGACACCAGTTATCAGAGAATATTCTGTTCAGCGTTTAAAATGGAATGACACAGTATTTCTGAACTTCAGAGATATTTAATATTTTGTTCAATAAGGTCTATCAAGGTTTCAGGCTGTGGAATATAACGGTCTGATTAAACTGATTTCTGGGATCCTGCAGTTTCAACAGTCTAGCAAATCTGCCTGATGGATCTGATCTGTTTGAGCAGCAATTTCCTGCTTCTCTGATCAGAGAGAGATGTATGCCGCAGAAAGAAAGAGTATTGGAGAATTAATAAAACATGAGTAAGAATATCTAGTACAGTTTAGTGATAAATCAATTACCATAAAACTTCAGGTAGGCCTACTACTCAGCTCTTGGGCCTATTGGACTACTGGATTGTCATTTTTGAGGGGCTGTTTACACGACACCGTTTTCAACTAAAAACGAAAACTTTTTATGGGTTTTGGCCATTCATTTAAATGACAACGGCATTTTGGGGGCCTGAAAATGCAAACTTTTAAAAACGGGTTTCAAAGTGCAAGTTTTTGGAAAATGATACCGTTATTGTCCATGTAAACAACAAAAATGCGAATTTGTGATAACGGTGACATCATGCGCATGCATTATATGTTCAGTTTATAGGTGTGTAGTATTCCTTTACAAAGTGACATCGCCAACTACTGGCCTGGCATGTATAATACAGCATTTTTAGCCGATTTTAGTCGATACACATACTCTCTCTCATCATGTAATTCTAAACCTGCATGAATGTCTGAAGAATATCCTGCTATTTTTTAAACATTTGTGTGTAATCACGGATAAAATTTAAAATTACATCCAATCACGGATAAATTTTTTTATCTGCCTCAATTGAGCACATTTTGGCAATTCCAAGCTGTGTTTTTTCACAATAAATTCACATTAAATTTGGTGGATGGAAACATAGCTATTGTAATATGCATCGCAACAATGGCAGTGGGCCAAACCAAACTACCTGGAGCCAGACAGGCTTAAGACTTTCAGCACACTACAGCATAGCTGGATGATAACGGGGTTATTGTGCCAGGATAACCTATAAATAGCATTGTCTCTGGATAGTTCAAGAGGCTGTTTTGAGTTATGGAATATTATGGAGCTTATTGCATAAAGGCTCTTATTGAGGCTTCACACACTTCATATAAATGGAAAAGACATGGAACGAGTTTTAGGAGGTAGGTTTTGATGCCACTATATGCCTGTACTAATGAATATTAAGTATCTTGCCCTCACGTTGCCAATTAAACCGTCCAGTTATGTTAGCTAAACCCTGTTTTAGGCATAATCCAAAATTTGGCACATCAATGTTTCACATAACTCTATTTCGTACTGTGCAATTTTGGAATTCAAGACTAAGAATAATGAGCAAGAAAAGTTAAAGTATAAAATGTCAAGATCACATTTCTATAAGGGCATAAAGTTTAGAGAGTGTTAGAGAATGCAGCTCTATTATGACATCTGACCTTGAGGCTGAATATGCAAAAAAAGTATAATTAGTCAATATTGTATGCATAATGATTTAATGTATTCATAGCCTGTCTCTAATATAAAGTATTATGAAAATATTATTTCACATTTTAAATATTAATGTATTCATTTTGCCTTATAATAAAGTGGTTTTATTAAAATTTAAACTTCTCACTGTATAATTTAGTTGCTGTTTTTATGTCATTCAGTCTCAAGCTCACTTGTTTGTCCTGTTGAGTTTCATCTAAATGGAGCATGAATAAGAACATCATGTACTTACAGCAAGGAAAGTTCTAAAGAAGCCAAAGTTCAGTCCAGACAAAAACGCGCACACACACTCATACAGTTCAGTGAGTCTTTGACTGTTCCTGGGACTATATCGATCTGACCTCTGCAGACCAATCAACTGTCTATGGAAACATCGATGCAGGCATCAGGCCTAATGCATTTTAAATAAGTTCTAATGTTCCCAGCTCCACCAGGATGAATACAAATAGACCATTACAAAACCGCAGAAAGTGCAAAGTGAAAAAAATACCATCAAAAATGTTAATAGAAATCTATGAAACAATTTAAGCATAAGACAAAAAGACATAAATTCGGTAATTCGCACTGAACAGGACTTAACATCAATGAATAAACTCATGACTGCATGTAGGAACTAGTTTTAAATGGCCAAACCTAATGAACTCCATAAGGTTATATTTCATATCTTAATCTTAAAGCCTTTTTCTCAGTAGCCGGGTTTCCATTACAGATTTGTGCAAAACTTTTTCGACTTTTTCGAATTGCCTGAAAAACCACCTCATGCGAGTGTAAAAACTTTTTTGCGATTATATGGGAGTTTTTGCGAAACTGACGTGTTTTCATTGGGCGTATTTTCAATTCACAATTTAAATTTGCGCAATTTGAAAGGTAATGGAAACGCAGCTTGTGAGAGATGAGGCCTTTTCTTTTTAAATCAAGTGAGAACAAGTGGAAAAACATTTTTTTTTTTTCCACACTCATGCCCAGATGGACCTCCATGCACAGGACGGGCTCTAATACTCAGCAGGTACTGAGAGGAAACACCTAACAATGATGATATCACGTGATTTCCCAACCGCTCAACTGAGAACATGAAAAATGATACGACGGATGGATGGATGGATGGATACAAGATCTTGACCAAAAATTGATGCACCTCTTGATGGAAATAACATAACAACAATTATTTCCATCAACAGGTGCATCAATTTTTGGTCAAGATCCTCCAGCACATCCCAAAGACTTTCAATGAAATTAAGGTCTGGACTTCATGCTCCCTCCCAGCCATTCTTTCACATTTTGAGCCTGATGAACCTTGACATTTTGGAATCCATAGCCATCCTGGAATATAGCCATGATACATCTTACTTTTTGGCTGGACATTGTAGATAGATAGGTGGATAGATAGAATGACAGAGAGACAGACAGAGACTACATTTAATTATGAACTAACCAATGCAGTTTGTCTATGTGCACATACTAACTCTCATCAACACTTAACACTGTATGTGCACATAGACAAATTTTGGCAATAGGTCAGAAACGAGTTGAGAATAAAACAGGTTATGTAAGTGTTCTGCTTCCTTTGATGGACAAAAACAAAACATGATGAGTACACAGGGTTTTATGACAGGATGTGACATGCTGCTGCTGCCAGTCATAGGCACCACACGTTAAACTCAATTTCCGTAAAGAGAGAACAGAACCCAGCCAGCTTCATTAGTGCTGGTGCCATCCAGTAGAAACCAGCCAGTGTGTCTCTCCACAACCCTCTCCTTATGAGGTTCTGGACAACAGATGGCTTCTCTCATAAGGCTAAACAAGTGGAGTACATGCGGAACTGGCCCAATTTATTCATTCATCAACTCACTTTTGCATTCGCTGGGAAGCTAAAAACATCCACTGCGCAAGCGAGAAGTTATTTATATATTTTACTGTGGCTTATTTAGTTCACCCTGCATATTAAGGCATGAGAATGATACTCTTGACACGTTCACCCCTTCACTCTCCATACACTGCCTGAGTCACTGCTGTAAACAGATGGAGGCCAATGGTGACCATCTGTGGCAGAGACATTAGCTCTTCTGACACCCATCTAGCCTTATACATGCTACAGACATAGTGTGCCAACTCTGACTATAGTGAATGGCTCTATTCTTCATGCTGACACTAGCCTACTTAACCTACAGGTAAAGATCATGTAGCCTGAGAAACTGTAAGGCTAATTTATAGATTAGAAATGATATAATAATGTGCACTATACTGTTCAAAAGTTTGTGCTCAGTAAGTTTACATTAGAATGATTTCTGAAGGATCATGTGACACTGAGGACTGGAGTAATGATGCTGAAAAATCAGCTTTGAAATCATAGGAATAAAGTATATTTTAAAATATATTCAACTAAAAAATACAGTTTTTACTATCATTTTGATAAAATATATGTAGCCTTGGTGAGCATAAGAGATATCATGAAAGGGTTAGTTCACCCAAAAATGAAATTTCTCTCATTAATTACTCACCCTCATGTCATTTCAAACCCGTAAGACCTTCGTTCATCTTCGGAACACAAATTAAGATATTTTTGATGAAATCCTAGAGATTTTTTATCTCCCATAGAAAGCAACGAAATTACCACATTCAAATTCTAGAGAAGTAGTAAAGACAACGTTAAAATAGTCAACGTGACTACAGTGGCTCGACCTATGAAGCGACGAGAATACTTTTTGTGCGCAAAAACAAAACAAAAATAATGACTTTATTCAACCATTTTCCCTCTTCCCTGTCAGTCTCCTACACAAGGTTGAACCCCTGTAGTCACTTTGACTATTTTAACAATGTATTTACTACTTCTCTGGAGCTTGAATGTGGTAATTTTGAACGTGATAAAATTGAATGTGGTAAAATTGCTTTCTACGGGAGATTAAAAAAACCTGATGCTGACTTCACATACGTTTTAACAATGACAGATTAATTGCAGCATTGCCTTAGTCTACATCAGATGAATTACACATCTCCTGCTGATTTGTGCTGGTTTTGTACATTTGATGCTGTCCCCTGACTCTGCACTGTCAATTGTTTCCATATTGCGTAGATTCAGTAATATACTCTGATTACTTGACACAACAGCCTCTTTATAGAGAACCACTAGAGAGGAAAAACACTGCCATACGCAATCAATTTAAAGAACAGAGTAAAACTCAAATTCTCCGGATCTATTGTCCATGTTTACGTCTCTGTTCATGAGCACGTGGCACATGATGATGTGCATGTGACGACAGCCACTCCACGTGTTTGCTCTGGGGCTCAAAACCCATTTATAGATGTGTCTATAGCAGTCAACTCTTGAATGGGAGGGGAAGAACATCACTTCACCATTTAAAGAACCCATTAAATCAAAATGGGAGTTTTAGCTTTTAGTCCATGTGTTTTGGTTGCTATACACTAGTGCGACAAAAATAACTTTTAGTAAATTTGCTTTTGAAATGTACAACATATTCTGTGAAAATGTGCCCAAGATAGTGATGATTGATCCTGTATTAAAATGATTTTTGCCCAATCCAATGCTCTCTGGAATGACCCATCCCAGTAATGCCACTAGCAACCAACTAGCAAACAAATTACAATTATTCCCTGATTTTTCACTTGAATTAAAAAAATAGACATTTAAACAAGGAAAAATTTGCATATCAATGATTAAAGAAAAAATCTAAGATTGACGCAACTTTCCATTTCCTATTTTTTCATGACCTATTTCCTGCTAGCCCAGTCACTGTCCATTCAGAACATATTGGTTTCCATCTTTTGTTGAAAAAATAATTCTTTCTGCCTGGATTGGATGTACTGAAATTGTTGAGGTTAAAAAAGAAAAAACTACCCTTGACACCACAGCACGTGCGAAGGTGGCTCATTTCGACACGGATGTCAGGTGGACCATGGGACACGTGCCGTGTCTCCCATCCTTTTGACTGCTTCTTGAGAATTCAATGCTTATTGAGAAATGCTTATTGAGAATTCAAACAAGAGACACACAGGCAAATAGCACTATGACACATTTTTGTCAAAGCAGATAATGAATGGAACATGGAAAAACCCAATGATAAAATGGTTGATTATGAAAAATAAAGCTTTTCATTCACAAGTTACTGAAAGGAATTTGGGAAGTGACGTCATCTGCTTTGCTAAAAGAGAATTCCGAATGCATCAGTGAAAATCTTTAGAAAAAGCCTTGTGTGATTACAGAAGTCATTTATCCAAAAAGTTTGCTCTTTTTCAAGCCATTACAATGAATGATGATTTCAAGCTATTGAAAAGTATCATGAATGCATCATACATCTGATCCACATCCTTTGAGTACTATAAAAATCCCATGAAGCAGGAATGTCCGATTTGCGAATACATTGTTCTTTTAAGTCAGATATTTGATTCAATTCACAAAACCGATCTGAAGGATTCATCCACAAATTCCCCCTGACTCAATCTAGTTCCTCATGGCGGCAGAAGACTTGGATCTTTATACCACAAGCACCTTAAAAGCATCATAAAAATGATCCATACCACTCGAGCACTATATTCCAAGCCTTCTGAAGTCATATGAATTGATGTCAAGGAGAGCTACCCTAGCTCTCCTTGTACATGTACATGCACATAAAAGAAGTTGCAATATCAGATTCATGAATGAATCTTCCTTTTGAGTTGGATATTTTCAATGAATCAGTTGATCCAGTTCTCGCATTCTCAGTCAATGGCCTGGTTCACCATACAACGCAATCGTAATGTATGTCTTCAGAAGACTTGGATACTTTAACCAGCTAATATAGTTACAAATCATTTCTCTTATCTATACCAACTCAATTCTAAGTTATAGATATCAGCAGGCTCAATGATAACAGACCTTTAAGCATAACAGCTGAATTTATGCTTTGTGGGGTCATTCTGGGACTCTTATAAGGTGCTCTGGGACCTGGGTAACTAGTGGCCGTCACCAAGCATGGTTGAGAAGACAGCACTGGCCTTCAGCTCAAGGACACTTTGCTTTCAATACATTTCCAATTTAGTCCACTTCATTAGTTCTCATTCACCTCTGGGACTTCCCAAATAAAATACTGCCGATACTGCCATAAAGTCTAGACGATGCACATCTTTTAGACAGAGATTGATTTTAAGGGGCCATGCACTTGCTTTAGAAAAATGTCAGTGCAATTCTGTGCTTCATTTGAAGTCATTAGGCTGTCATTATGACAGTGGAAAGAAGAACAGAGGCAAACAAATGAAAGAAAAAAATAGTATTGATTGAGGTGCATGAATAGAAGCATCTACAAAAACGACTGTTAACCTCAAAGTTACTGCAGTTCACATCTACTTCCAAAGAGCTGCATCTGATGTCTTCAAAACCATAATTCTGTGTTTTTAATCTACTAAAATTAAACAGACAAAACAAAAGCTTCTGGAAAAAAAAAAAAAAAAGTTTTCGGTCACACTTTAGTGTAGGGTCCAATTCTCACTATTAACTAACTATTAACCAAGACTTTTGCCTCAATAAACTCCTAATTTACTGTTTATTAATAGTTAGTAAGGTAGTTGTTAAGTTTAGGTATTGGGTAGGATTAAGGAATGTAGAACATGGTTATGCAGAATAAGGCATTAATATGTGCCCTATAAGTACCAATAAACAGCCAATATCCTAGTAATATGCATGTAATAATGCTATGCCTACACAGCAAAATCCCCAAAGTTAAATCAACTCTGCTCAGAGTAAAATCAGCTCTGCTCAGATAACATTTGGTCCCTCTCTACATAGAGCTAAAAAAAACCTGATGCAGAGTTAAACTTGAGATAATTAAGCGATTCATTAAGTGATGATTGAGCATTAATGATTAACAGCTGCTGTTAACAAGCAGAATCACTGAAGGAAAGAGAAACACAACAACTACAACTTTCTTCAGCCACAGCCTTAGATGAAATCAACTAAACATAAAAGACACCAAATCTCTCAAGATCTGATTAAACAACTCCACAAACAGCACTGCCAACTTCATTTATTACTAAGCAGATTTACTTTATAACTCTGCTTCAGAGTTATTTTAAGTTATTTTATGTAGAGAGGGACCAAATGTACTTGATTTTACTCTGGGGATTTTGCTGTGGAGTAATAATAGTGAGAATTGGACCCTACACTAAAGTGTTACCCAGTTTTATATTTAAAATAAATAAGAGATATTAATGGATTGATTGGCTGCAAAGATTGATTTCAAAGAAAGCACTTCTACTAGGGTCACCACAATTTTGCCAAATAAGACATGTTCCTAGTTCAACATATTTTGTTGATATTTTGTTGATCCTGAAACAACATTTCTGTCCACAAATTTTGTCCTAACCCTATTCCTACCCCAAAACCTAACCCTATACCCATAACTTACCCCTAAAATGGAAATAAAAAATAGAAAATGATAGGTGAATAAGAATGTTGCAGAAGCCACTAACCCTTGTTGTAAGCCTAAACTTGAAATAAACTGTAAACTTGTCCCTCAAATCTGACTGGTTGATTGAAATGTTGTTCAAAGATGTTGATCCAGGAACTTGGTGAAATCACGTTCACCACTATAATAGGCCGCTTGAAATTGCTGGTAATTTACTGGTGCTTTAATGCTTTCATATCTGATGTTTGTTGACAACCTCAGAAAGTCAAAATAGAGTCAGTTTTATTTTGACCACAGGATATTACAAGCATGTTTTTCACAGTGCAGAAATTATTATATAAAATTGTCAGAACATAATGACGGAAAGCAAGAATGATGTGATCTGCATGTTGCATTATGCATAATGTTTTGCAAGGGAAGAAGCCTTGTGTTTTTAAATGCAGGACATGCATATCATAAATGAACACAGACAGCTTTAACATTTATAGACTCTCTCTATTCAGCCCTCTCTATACAGAACAAAACCTATATGTTCATTCCTTTGAACAAAGTGCATCAAATGTCACCATGGCCTTGAATGAAGTGATTTCTGAGAGGGTAGCTTAGAAATCCCTGCTTCTTCCTCCTCTGTACAGTACAGAGCGGCTGTTCTAGAAAACGACTGCGACACTGAGGAAAATTACAGGGCTAAAGTGCACCACAACGGCCCTCCAGCCCTTCAAATTAGCTGGCATTCTGCAGAGCTCTCGTCTGCCCGAGTGCTAATTAACATCGACAGGGATGGTGAACAGGGGTTTGGTAACAGACTCTATTATACTGTCCTCCAAAAACAGATTATTTGATTTATAGTGTTAGTAACTGATTCCAAGAGAGTAACAGGGACAAAAAATAAAACAAGAAAACACCAGTACAGTTGGTACAAAGGAAATTTGTGTAATATTCTTAAACACATACAGTGGTAGACGAAGTACACACTAAAGTACAGATAACCTATAAAAAAATATTACTAGTATAAGTACTCATTTTTAGTTTTACTTGAGTAAAAGTACAAACATAGGCCTACTTGATTTTTAATGTACTTAAGTATTAAAAGTAAAGTACTGATCAATGAACCATATATTTATTCTAGCCTATGTTTTTAGGCTTTTAAAAATGCTTTTTCAAACTTTATAGCAAGGCTTAGTCAAAACAGTATTCAAGAATTTTGGTTTATTTATCAATTAAATTAATTAAATTTTCGAATTTTAACCTACATTAGCCCAACTTGAACACAACATTCTCTTATAAGATAATTCATTTAATGATTTTTTTTATCATTAAAAAAGTTTTTATCATGGGTTTCAATTAGAATGAAGATGAGTTTTATGGAGAGATGCCAAACTCATGACCTAGTTTTTTCATGGCCAGGGGTTCGCCTGAAGGCAGGGAATATCGATCCAGCATTCCAATGATTAGAAACACACATAAACACAGCTGACAACTCCCAGTGTGTGTTCAGTGATTTGAGCTAACCTAGAAACCTAAAGAACAACCGTGCAGAGACAGTCGAGACAGAGATTGTGCCCTAATGGAAACAATGATAAGAGAGAGAGAGACTCATTTTCATGGATGTGGACATCAGAAGTTCATTGTCCCACCTATTTGGAACCCATTACTATAGCAAGATCCAATTCCGCACACACAAACAGTAAAAAAGACATCACGTGTAGGGCAATGAAAAGATATTATGAAAGCTAATTTGTCTATTACACACATATAAAGCATTGCCAAAACATTTTTCAGTAGATATGGTTTAGTACTGATTTAGTACCATAGGCGTTTCTTCAACTGCAGGAACCAATTGAGTTTGATTATTATAAATTAACGTTCTTTGATTATTATAAATTAACGTTCTTTGATTATTATAAATTAACGTTCTTAACATTTTTTTTTCTTTTTTTATATTGAGTTCACATGGAAACGTTTTACTTTTAGTATTTCTTTTTTACTACTTTTTAAATGTCTTTGCATTCCTCAAATCTGGAAAATATGAAGCATCAAGAAAATCAAAGAAAACTGACGCACTTGTGAACAAAATATGTGCATGCACCTCCAAATAAACTAGTGAGAGTATGGAAAGTGTTTTAAGAGTGTTTATTCTGTAAAAGCCCACAGTGCCCTTTTAAAGAAATGCCCAGGTGTGTTTGTCTCTCTCATCTTCCTACTGTGAAGAAATAAAGGAATAGTTTGTGAAAGGGAAAAAAATCTTTGTAGCTGATCCTGCCATTCACCTTTGACTGCTGGATCAATGTCTGTGCTTAGATGTCAGAGCTGACTGCTTTTATTACTATTAAATGAGTGAAACTGAAGCTTTGCTGAAGCTCTTTTATCCACAACCCGACACTTCAGTCATCCAACCTATTTTACATTAAAGGGGTGATATAATGCCATTTTTACAAGATGTAAAATAAATGATGTCCCCAGAGTGTGTATGTGAAGTTTTAGCTCAAAATACGCCACAGATCATTTTTTTATAGCATGTTAAATTTGTCACTTTTTGAGGGTGAGCAAAAACGCTCAGTTTTTGTGTGTGTCCCTTTAAATGCAAATGAGCTGTTGCTCCTACGAAGAGGGCTTAAATTTCAAGAGCTCATGTTAGCACATAGTGTTAGCAGCGCCGATTACCTCACGAAGACTCACTGAAAATGTCAGAAACTGTTCAGCCTTTTATGTTCAAACTGGAGTCGGACAATGATGGAGAGACTCAAGAAGAAGTGACAACATGTAGAATGCAACAGGACGTTTCTGAATGGTTAGTTGACGAATTTATGTAGCTGATGTGGGATATCTTAAAGTCATTGATTAGCATATTCTGTCATGATAATCTATAAATCGCTCGTGTGGGAACTGTTGTAAGGTGCCAACAGAGCCAGAGAATATATGCTGCATGAAGATAGAACAGGTTTAGTTTAGTTCAATTACAGTTATAACTTATGTTGGCATCTTGCTTTTATGACATGCTATTGCATTTGTGTTATGTACTGTATTGCAATAACATGGCCTCACCCCTTTGTTGCGTGTTCCCGGGGGCAGGTTTTATGTAAATTTTAGGGTTAGTGATGTCACCAACCCAGGAAGAAGCTCGTTGTAGTCCCTACCAGCCGTTTGTTGTAGAATTCTTTATAAGAAAATTTCTCACTTTGCATTAAACTTTGTTTGTGCTCTAACAGCAACATTACACACTAACTAAAGTTAAAAAAGTAAAATCATAATGAACCACCCCTTTAAAAAGCTCTTTTCAATTCTCTTTACTTTGTTAAAGTACGATGAGAACTTCAAAACCAGCACGTCGATATTTTTGAAACAATTTATGCTTTTCTTGATTACAGACTGCTCGTTTTAAACAAAAGTACAGGTGTTTGTTATAGTTCTTCTGTCTGTGGATTGGGGGCATCTGGGTTCGTTGCATCTACAGCTGTAGCCAAGCTTACCTGGTAAAACCAACTTCAAGACGTCTGAAGGATTTTGTTTCCAAGGCTTCAGATCACTGAGCTAAATTATTCAGTTGTGTTCAGTTTCTATAGACATGAACTTCTACACCCACATACTGCACCGACAATTGAATGGCCATTCAAATGAAATGAATTACAAATAAAGACATTCTTGGAACGTACAGCACGTGTCACATGGGATCACTGTGTGATACTTTTGCATCTTTGTTTACAAAGCTTGATGTTGGGCACTATTCACTGCTATTATATGGATGAGCACGAGCAAGACATTTTTTTTTTATTTAAAAAATTCTCCTTTGCGATCCATAAAATAAAGAAGGGCATATGGCATTAGAACAACACCAAGGTGAGTAATTTATGACTTATTTTTCATTTTAGGGTGAACTATCCCTTTAAGTCCACTGCTATGATATGAGTTTCCTCCTTTAATATGTTTATGGTATTAGTTACACAGCAAAGTTTAATATTTAGAGTTAGGGGTTGTGAAAATGGCTTATTAAGCACCACTAATTGACAATGCAGTTTAGATTAAAAAAGTCAACAATCAGTAACTTGCATCATGTGACATTGCTCTTTGCAATGTCATTGAGGCCAAATAGCTAAAAACATTTAAATCACTGACAAGATGATGCTTTCCTTGCCCTCCAAATTTTAGAAAATCAGATTAATGTTTATCCACAGTGATCCACAAACATTTTTACAGGACACTTTTCTCACAAAGTGGATAATGGCTGATGCTTCACACTTTGGTGCAAATGACAATATTGTTTTTATTCTATTCATCTCTTCAGGCTATTATTAGGCAGAAATCATGTGCCAAACAGGCACACGTGAAAAACACTAAAACCACTTTTAAGATCCTGTGAAATGAAACTGGTCCACTGGATATACCAGTTATTCATTCACGTGCACAAGTCACGTGAGTTTTTTGTTGCGCATTGGTAAATATGTTTCCATTGTAGTTCATGAGCATGTCTTCTTATCAGATTGAAAAAATTATCCGCCTCATTTGAAGGCATAATTTTTAAAGCATTTTTTGTGCATACTGGCATTTCCATCCATTTTATTGTTTGACATCCCAAAATTTGCATAAAAATAAGTGGATGGAAATGAGCTATAGTGATAAGCTCTTGTATCTTTAAAGGTACAATATTTGCACATTATTCTCTGACAGTGTGAAATAAAATAAAAACAGCCAAACTAACTAAGCTAAAACAAACTGATTCAGCAACTGGTCTACAATTAAGAATCAACAGACAAATTAATTATGAACCAATTCTTTTAATTATTCACTTTTTACTAACTCGCTAAAAAGTGGGTCATATAAAATTGCTCGCTCACATCAGGAAGAGCTGGATGGGCATCAGGATATGTCAGTTAATAATCAGGCTATACAGTAGCCTATATAATATAGTTGTGATTAATTATTTGCTGCCTCCTCAAAAGTATTTACAGACTTGTTAATGGAATCATGAGGGAATCTGAATCATTAAACAATTCCCATTGCTGTTCACTAACACCTGACTTTCTCAGATCTGAGTTGGAATGAAAAAAGAGAATCACTTGGACAGAGTAAAAGGAAAGCAGGATTGCAGTGGAGGGGGTCCTCCAAGAACATAACATGAATTTATGTAGGTCATCGATTCAGAAATGTGCGTCAGTGGACAAGACAAGAATGAGTGAGTAAGCAGGGACTTCAGTGGAGGAAAGAAATGAGAGAGGTCAGGAGAAATTTGGTTTATTATACCTAAGCCATCTGCTTAAACGTATGAGAATGTGTTTCTGAAACTCATGTGATCACAAAACTAATCAAGCAGTGGTGTACTGATAAGTGTGCAACCAAATAACCATCCAAAAGAGCATATCTACACCTTGCAGGGCTGACACTCTTAAATAATAAAATGTATCTTTATATTTTATAATATGATATAATAATAAATAATATAAATAAATCCAGAGTTAGAGCTGAAGTTTGTCTTGAGAAACTTGGCTTTTCTATTTAAAATTCTACTTTTGTGAGTACTAACACATTAGCTAAGTTTTCATCCAAAGTTGCGAATTTAACTTTTCCGCAAAATTGAATATTGCATAAAACATTTGCGAATAAAGCACCGTTTCCATCCCATGTGTTCAAGAGAACAAAAAATCTACAATTGCAATTCTGAATAATGTTTACTACCTCAATTCAAATTCAATTCAATTCCTGATTTGAATTCAATGTAAACAGAATTCTTAATTCAATTCTCAATTGACTGTTCGCAAAGATCCGCCCCCTTTAGTTACTGTTGCTATGTTCAACAAGCCATGCCGCTCTCACGCCACACGTTCTCACGCAGTGAAAAATACATGGCTGAGCAAAGACAACGTGTCGACAGACAAGACAGAGCAGGTTACTTTTGATATGAAACAAAGTCTCAAATTTAAAATTTTGTAATTTTAACTTAAACAATAATTTAAGAAATTTAAACAATAAATACCGTATTGTGGCACTTTAATTTGTTGTGACAGAACGCTGTAGCGCCTCAGTTCAAGCGGCTAGTGAACCGATCATCTCTTCCTAATAGTTCATTTATAGCATCAAATAAACATGAATGAACATCAGAAGGAATGTTGTTACAACCGCGGAAAGATGTCAGTACACACCATTTTCAAGTTCAAGTCCACCGACGTTAATCTACTAACTCCCCTGACTGCTTTGTTGGACAAAATGGCGTATTCGACATTATGATCGGTTAGATCGCCTGTCAATCAAACCCCCGGCGAAGGGTCAATTCTAGCCCAGCTGGGAAAAAGAAAAAAAAAAATTCAGCAGAAGTTAGGTTGGTTTGTTGCTGGTCCAAACTAATACTCAACTTGGAGAATGGAGCTGCCATTTTTAACAGTCCCCTGACCTCAATCAACCTGACACTTCATCTTATGAGCGAGAACGAAAGCTCAGGTCAGCCAGACTAGAATAAACCCATCTTAGTTCTTTAAAACTCCCCAGACACTAAATACAGGCTCTCACTTTAGAGTTACATCAACAATCTCTTTATTCAGGAATATGTGTGTCATCCATGCATCACTAAAACTCAAAAGCACCTCAAGGGAAAATGGCCACCTGGACGTGAAGTCCATTATCCATTCTCTCAAGTGACCCTGTTTATAAGCAAGACAGACTGAATCTCTCATTTTCCCGGCTGTCTCTAAAGTCATGGCTGCCAAGCAGATGGACAAATCATTGTTCTGCTCACAAGACAGATGAATATACCAATGTCACAGTACGAGGAGAGATGACAGACAGAATAATGCCAAGAAATCTAGGCAGACAGCACACACACCAACACAGGTCTGTCAATTTTCATGTTATTTAGATCCAGTAGCAATGTTTTCCTGCTCTCAGAGTGGACTGTGAAGTTGTCTGGATCAGCTTGGCAAATTTCCTCAGGGTCACAAGTCAGAACAGATTTAGTTATAAAATTACTTTAGAAAGAATATTTATCTCCAGCATTATGACATTCTGAGGATGTAAACAGATGGCATTGTTTTATGGGATGCTCAGATGAAACAGGTGCTTGTGCATGTTTGCATTTGGAATATTACTATTCATAAAAAGGATTCATTTTGGTTGAGAGACGAACGCTGGAGTGATTTACACAAATAAGCTTGCACGTGCCATCTCTACTGGAACAATAGGAATTGTGTTTTGGGGGTTGTTTGTTTTTGGGTTTTTATCGATACAGCCTGGACTACTAAACTTCCAATAACCCAGAACGCCCACGAGACGAACCCAATTTAATGAGTCACACTGCAGAGAACTCCAGCTCTGCTTCAGTCTAACTGGAACACCATCTGCAATCAACAACGAAAAAAAAAAGCCCATCATATGTCATCTAGCTTTGAAAATGTCTCTTTTGTATCTGCAGACTTTTGTCAGAAAGGCAGGTATGAATCACGACTCACGTGCAGGTTCAATAAAGACTAATAATCAGGCCACCCATGTGACGTGACAGCTGGAGATGCTTCACAATCACACGTTTAAAGCATGAATGATTACTATGAATAATTACCACATATAATTTCTGTGAAAGCTACATACTTATCATAACTAATAGTTGTGGTGTATAATAACAGTGACAAAAATGACACAGCATGTACTGTGTAATGTAAGACGGGGTTTCGTTCTGTATGGTGAAGCAGATAGTCTTGTTCTATCAGATTCCTGAACAACTCTCTGTGTTTCACAGCGTGTACTGAGAGACTGTACAGAAGCTTCTGGTGTAATCATTGTGGCAGCTTGAAATGTGTGATGCTGGAGCCAATCATGAGAGAAACACACTGCCTGATACACATACTGTATAAGAGTTGAAGGATTTTTGTAGCACTAACAGTCAAAAATTGCGTTAAAGGGTACCTATTATGCCCCTTTTCACAAGATGTAATATAAGTCTCTGGTGTGTCTGTGGAATGTGTCTGTGAAGTTTCAGCTCAAAATACCCCACATATCATTTATTATAGCTTGTCAAATTTGCCCCATTTGGGTGTGTTTTCCTTTAAATGCAAATGAGCTGCCTTTCCAGAAGAGGGCGGAGCTTTAACAGCTTGAGCTTCAGTTGCTCAACAACAACAAAGCTGGAGAATCTCACACAGCCAAAATGACGATTGTCAGTAACGGTGTTCAGCCTTACATTGTTCAAACCAGAGTCGAACACTGATGGAGAGACTCAAGAAGAAGTTACAACTTTTAGAATGAAACTGTGGAGTTGATTCAACTCGTCGTAACTTTGCAGATGTTGTTTATGCTCAAACAGCAACATTACACACTAACTAAAGTTAAAAAGTGAAATCATAATCAAGGACCCCTTTAAAGCCAAAAAAACCCTAAATTATATTGTTACATTTATAAATTAGTTTGAGACTACCGTTTGAAAGTTTGAGGTCAGTACGATCTTTTTTTAAATTAATACTTTTATTCAGCAAGGATGCATTAAATTGACCAAAAGTGACAATAAATGCATTTATAATGGCGCAAAAGTGTTCTATTTTAAATAATTGCTGTTCTTTTGTCTTTATTTTTAACTTTGGTACTCTTTGGTCACTTTGACTGAAAAAATTTCACATTTTTTCTTAATCGGAATGGTATGACACTTGGTTTATTTTTTTGACACATGCTATTTAAAAAGAAAAAAAAAAAAAAAAAAAAGAAATGTGGACATGATTCGAAAAGTTTAAATGGTCCTAACATTTCGGGGGGTACAAATCTACAAATCTGCCACAACGCAGGAAAAAAAAAAAAGCACAGCAATGAAGGGGTTAATTGAAATTTAATTTAAATAATTGAAAAAAAATGTACGGATTGATTAATTGTATTGTAAATTGTCAAAACAAATGGACCATAATTATTGCATAAATATTACTTAGTAACATATAATTCCCTCAAAATATGAAATATAAGTATTACTGAACAAATAAATATTACATTGATTTTACTTTTGAATGAGAGGAGTATGAGGAGCATCAGAGGGTTGAATCCTGAAAAAAATGTATCACTGTTTCCACAAAAATATTAAGCAGCACATTTGTAAAAAAAAAAATGTTACTCGACCACCAAATCAGTATTAGCATGATTTCTAAAGTAATATGTGGGTTTCCAATTATTTGCCTATAAAGGGATAAATTCTGATCCCAAACTTTTGAACGCTAGTATATATATTTCTAAAGTCCAGATGCATCTTGCTCTCAACTCACAGAAAGAACTAGACAAGCTTACACATGAAATCAGGACACCTTTTTATCCCCTGACAAAGCTTGCCATTGAGATTTTAAATGTGCATTTGTGAAACGTAGAAAAAGGACAGAGCGGGAATACAACTGAAATGAAAGAGAACTAAAAAAAAAAGAGAGAGTATAAATGAATTACAGAAAAAAATAAAAGAGTACACAGAATAAAAAACTTCATTCACTGGCGTCACTATACAATATTTTGAAAAGAAAAAGAAAAAAAAAAAGTTGTTGTTTATGTTCAATCTAATGTGGTTCTCACGTTGGCCATTCCTGGAATGAATACATTCACACAATGGAGCTATCAGCAGTTTTGAGATCAGCTTTTGATTGTGTCTAAGGGGAGAGAGCAGCTTTATAAAGAACAAGTCCTCACACTTTTCTGCTGAAATACACAAAAACGTTCTCCTGGGACTGCTGCCTGGACCGTTTCACTGCAGAGGTTTAACAGATGATAAAAAGTGAAAGTGTGTGGTCGGAGGTTTCAGAAGGGAGGAAGAAAACCTGCTGTGAAGGAAATAAAAGCAGTGAGGGCCAGTTAGATCTGTGCCACTGAATACTAATACTGAGAAAGCCATTTACATAAACTTTACCTTTTTTTAACACTTTTAAGTATTTTATCATTATAAATGAATCACTATACAGTAAAACTGTTTATTTTGGGATGCTGATAAATATAGACACCAACTAAAGCGAAGACGCAGCACATCTATCTGAATCTCCACACAATCCATTTGAAAGGAGAAAAAAAGATTAAAGAATAAGTGAGGTGTCTGCAAAAAAGGGTGTATTATTTGCGATGCCCACCTACTGTATGTCAGCATGGATTCTCTACTGATACCTATTATTTCTGCCACCAGCGGATCTGATTTCCCTGATATCATGTCTGCAAGAGTCACAAGGGAGCCAGAGTGGTTTATCCCAGACCGTCACACTGACCTACATTTTGTGACACATTTCTGATGTTCTACCTCATGCAACAGTTTCTTATAACTCCATGAGTCATCGCAGAGACTCTGAAATGAGCATCAATACTGTTCCACCTGATCACTGGTGCCTTCCACAACGGCAATTTCACACAATAAAAGAAACAAATTTACACCAACCAAGACAGCTGGGTGAGTGATGTTGTGACAGTGAGTCATTTTAAAGTGCATGAAGGGATAATTGATTGTGAACAAAAAGGAGCATGAATGTGTATGATTCTAGCCATAGATGAATGACTCCTACAGCAGATAGTTTGATAGTTTAATAGTTTGTTTGATAGTTTAACAGGCAAAATGAACTTAAAGGGTTACTTTTTACTTATTTACTCACCCTCGTGTCAACTTTCGAAATACAAAATGAAGATATTTTAAATTAAATCTGAGCGCTTTCTGTCCCTCCATTGACAGTCCTCGCAACTACCACTCAAAAAGTTCAAAAAAGATTGTAAAACTAATCCATATGAATTGAGTGGTTTAGTCCAAATTTTCTGAAGAGTCTCGATCACTTTATATGATGAACAGATTGAATTTTGATCAGCGAACATAAACAAAATCTACTTGCTTGATGCGCGAGAACAAACCTCATTGGTTCTTGAGGAAGTTTAAACACATGCTGCGTAACACATGAGAATGAACCTCATTGGTTCTCGCGCATCAAACAAACATGCTTGAGCTTCTGTTTACCTCAACTGATGTGTGAGTTGATGAATGTTTATATGTGAATAAAAGCCTAAATTCAATCGGTTCATCATATGAAGCAATCGAGTCTCTTTCGAAAATTTGGACTAAACCACTCAATTCATATGGATTAGTTTTAAGATCTCTTTATGAACTTTTTGAAGCATCAAATGGAGGGACAGAAAGCTCTCAGATTTCATTATATTATCTTCATTTGTGTTTCGAAGATGAACAAAAGTCTTATGGGTTTGGAATGACATGAGTAAATGATGACAGAATTTTCATTTTTGTGTGAACTATCCCTTTAAATGGAAAACATGCTGGGAAAATATGGGAAAATTTGACACACATATCGAACCACTTCAAGCTATTGTAACCAGTGCCCATATCATGCACTCGGAACTGACTTTGCCCCATTTACTGTAGTAAAGTCTACATCTGCTACAGGGAACATTTGCCATCTCCATTATCAACGCTGCCTGTACCTGCTCGGAATAAAACATGCAGCAGCAACCAGAAGCTAAAAATACAGATCATGGATATGATTTGTGCTTGCTGTAGTTGCCAGTGATCCTTGATTTTAAGACAAAATTGAAAAATGCAAAAATATTTGGAGTAAAATTCACTTTGATTTGATAGTTCATGGACTTAATACACATCAGTTTCCAAACCATTATAATAAAATAATGTTTAAAATAGATTAATCACTTCTGCTCAGAAGTTTGTGGTCAGTAAGCTTTTTTTTTTATGTTTTTATGTTTTAAAGTCTCTTATGCTCACCAAGGCTGCACTAATTTGATTAAAATATAATAAATAGAGAAATATTTTGAAATATTTAAAATATTGTTTTCCATCTTAATATATTTTAAAATGCAATTTAATCCTGTGAATTTTCAGCATCATTACTCCAGTCTTCAGTGTCACATGATCCTTCATAAATCATTCTAATATGCTGATTTGCTGCGCAAGAAACATTTCTTATTATTATCAATGTTGAAAACAGTTGCGCTGCCTAATATTTTTGTGGAAATAATTTTTTTTCGTGATTTTGATGAATGGAAAGTTCAGCTTTTATTTAAAGTCATCATGAAATCAAAATTGATCCTATTTACTTTGTAAGTGCATATTACTAGTCTTGCGTTGAACAATTAATCCAATTAAGTTTATACACAGAAAAAAATTGTTTGTCGCGGTAATTTTAAATCAAAATCAGAAAAGTTACTTCCGGTCTGGAATGGTGTTCCTTCTCTGATGACGTCAGTTTGACGGCTTGGGTTGAAAATGCGTAAACCACTCCTCTCTAACCGTTAGTCTGCTATGAGCGAGAGACGGAGAGGAGGAGCGCTAAAGTAAAACACTGCCCTCTATTCAATATTCCATTTCACTTGGAAATACATCACAACACTGGAGAAAAGTCGTTTGCAACTTCCGGCTCACGGGGATTTTAAAAATGAAATCTTTTGTAACATTATAAATGTCTTTACTGTCACTTTTGATCAATTTAACTGGTCCTTGCTGAATGAAAGAAGTGTGTAAATTTTATATAGTGACAACTTTGTCCCAATGGACAGAATCAAGTCTCAAACGGACATTTTTGTATATACTGTTTCAATCTACCACAGTGGAGAAGTAAAACTTTACATGCACAGCTTCATGTTAGCTTCTTGGTTGTCTTCTTTACAAACAAAACTGTAAAAAGCTCAAAAAGACCGTCTAAGACTAGAAAATCCCTGAGTCAATCAATAATCACACTGCTGTCATCTCAAACCAATCCGTATGTGGCATAAATCAGGAAAATAATTGCCCGTAAAAGGTGAAAACATTGCTGATAAGCACTTTGTTGAAGAGTAAAAAGAAAGAAAAATCTATTTCAACTGCTACAGAAGATCAACTGCAGACATCAATATTTCATCTTAACATGGCGATCACTCTTCACTCAAGCCTACAGTGCAATATTGGATAATTATTTGAAGACTGCTGCGTTTTTTTCTCACATCACATCAAGCTTTTAGAAAGCCGTGTTCCAGCAGCATTGCTCAGCGACAGAAAGATTATGAAACGTATATAACGGAAACACCTTAATTTGTTGACCTTTAAAGGCCAGTGAAACGGAGATACCTGTACCTGAAATATTGCGTTTATATGGGAAAATCAAGAACATTCAAATACCCTTTAAATGCTAAACGATCGCAGTGAAAGCTGAGATCTATCTGAGGGTATATAAGTAGTACAGACGTGATTATTCTCTCACCATGTTCCCATTTCCTCCTACAAACTGACATGGCAACAGACTGTCAGCGTTCAGTCATTATGGTGTGCGGTGACTCAACAAGCTAAAAGCACATGTGTGAGAACAGCAGGCTATTGATAACACAACCCCACACACACACACACTCATAACTCTTCTCAAAAGTCAAAATGAAAAGAAAATTGACCCTATTTAAACCACCGTTCAGAAGTTTGGGGTCAGGAAGATTTTGTAATGTTTCGGAAAGAAGTATTTTATGCTCACCAAGGCTGTATCTATTTGATCAAAAATACAGTAAAACCAGTAATATTGTGAAATATTACTACAATTTAAAATAACTGTTTTCTATTTTAATGTATGTTAAAATGTAATTCATTCCTGTGATGGCAAAGCTGAATTTTCAGCATCATTATTCTAGTCTTCAGTCTTTATGATCCTTCAGAAATCATTCTAATATGTCACCGGTTGGAGTTTGGGTTCCTTGCCGCTGTCGCCTTTGGCTTGCTTAGTTGGGGACACTTGACATTTGATATTCAACAGTGCTTTGATCTGCCTGCATTGACACCATTGTATGCGAACTGAACTGAGCTGGATGATGACATCACTGTTTACTCCAGTGCCGATATAGATAAATTAACTAAATTAATAACTATTGATTCTTACAACGGAATGAATCAATACTGAATTTACTTAAGATGGATAATGACACCATTTTCTTTAAGAGCTGCTGTGCAGCCAAAATTATATACCAGTTATCACTGTAAAGCTGCTTTGACAAAATCTGCATTATTAAAAGTGCTATATAAATAAAGGTGACTTGACTTGACTAATATGTTGATTTGATGCTCGATGATTAAAACAGTTTTTCAGGATTTTCAGGATTCTCTGATGAAAAAAACCTTCAAAAGAACATTTATTTGAAATAGAAATCGTTTATAACATTATAAAAGCCTTTACTGTCACTCTTAAACAATGTGTCCTTTTAGAATATATATTTTATACATATACATACATACACTACCAGTCAAAAGTTTGGACACGGTAAGATTTTTAATGTTTTAAAAAGAAGTTTCGTCTGCTCACCAAGGCTGCATTTATTTAATTAAAAATACAGTAAAAACAGTAATATTGTGAAATATTATTACAATTTAAAATAATTGTGTTCTATCTGAAAATATTTTAAAATGTAATTTATTCTTGTGTTGGCAAAGCTGAATTTTCAGCATCATCACTCCAGTCTTCAGTGTCACATGATCCTTCAGAAATCATTCTAATATGCTGATCTGCTGCTTTTTGTACGTTTATACGTTTTAAAAAAATAGTCTACATACTCTTTAACAAAAATGTATCCAGCTTAGTGTCCAAAAGAACTTTTCTCTTTTGGAGAGAGAAAAAAAAAAAAAATCCTATTTTTAAAAAATCTAATCTTGAAACATCAGGATCCATTCTGGTATCTAATGCCCCCTTTTCACAACCTAATCAACTGCAGATGGATAAAATTATGTCCCACCCTACATTTATTTTTTATATGACATTATGTTAAAATAATTATATTAAAATAGGTTGCAGACATCATTTCATATCGACTTTAACAGTATCTATTATATCTATCATATTTAAATGAGAGTGCCAACAGTGAGAAAAATCTGTGGTTTTGTCTAAAGATGGCACAGAATACGACTTCTATCATTGGCTGGGCATAAAGTTCATGGAAGCATATCGCACCTGGGTAATTTAACCTCATTATCCTGGACCAAAATTTCTGAAACTCAATTTCAGGCACAATGCACGGCTTTCATGTCAACTGGCAGAAATCCAATGACGTCCATCACTTACATTTCACATGGCTAACTGACTTTCCAAAAAAAGAAAGTTTGCCGATGTCTACAGAAAACACGTACGATACATCTGAAAGGCAAAACTTCCCCCAACAACTAAAACAACCCAAGGGATTGTGTTACTTGTTACTTGAAACAGCTAAAACATACATGAGATACAAGCATCACTCCATTATAAACTAGATTTGAACATTTTTTTTTTTTTTTTTTTTTGAAAATGCAAGTTGTGCTTGCTTACACAAAACTTTCCCAGACAAAACCGGAAAAATTGTTCATGATTTTTAAAGTTGTCGATGATATTGTGGTCCCTAAATATGGTCAAAAGAGCACACATCTGTCTTTATGATGTTCTAGTGAGCATTCAATCATTGTAAATCTAGAATTTTTGCCTATTTTATAGTCTAGCAAGTGAAATTTTCTAAAGTAAAAAAAGAAGAAGAACAATATCACATGATTTAATATAGTCCACAGCACAAAGAGTTATGCACAGAAATTAATACTAGAAAAATCTCTGTGATGCTTGCCTTACATTTTGGCCTACTGTATATTCATTTGCTCTCACTTTTCAGTTCAAAAACTTGTCAACTAATTCTCAATGGGATGCATCCTATCTTTTCTTACGTTCCCTTGATGTTAGGTAGCACTGCAATTCAAAGAGAACAGTTCTGAGAAAATCTTATTACGCCACAGCACTTCTGACAACACACAGAGCTCTAAAGAGGAAGAAAGAAGATGATATGATGTTCATTTGGGTACATTTCAGTTTCAAAAAGGCCCCAATGTTCAGCACAGCGAGTCACAGCTCCAGTCTGAATATGTCCCTATCAACTAAAAGAACAAAAGTTAATTGAATATCACATGTTCTGCCAATGTATCTGTAGGACAATTACATTATGATCATTTAAAGGATAGTTCACCCAAAAATAAACATTTCTTGAAAAATGAACATTTACTTTCCCTTATGTCATTCCAAATCTTTCTTTCTTTCTCTCTCTTTCTTAAGCACGCAATGGGCATTAAGTTGGATAAGTAATTGTCAAAAAATAAATGGAAATGAATGTATTGTCTTTGTAACTAAATGTCCTGACTCTTTCCGATTTATTTATTTTATAAAAATGCATCTGCACAACATTTTATATAACTTATTTTCAGATTTATAGGACAAACAAACAACGGATGCACCTGGTGCTTTCATGACAATAAACCTAGGTATATAAATAAAAATATCAGGATACAATTTTAGGAGTGGAAAAATAGGTTAGTGTGTTACAGTAATGTAGGTCAGTGCTGCCCCTCACCTGCAGTTTTCTGAGTGTGAGCAAAGCCCAAAAAAACCTTCATCTTACTGACAACAGAGGGCCTGAGGAGACGGTGGACAAAAAACATCATTTAATCCGACTGAAAAGGAGGACTGGGGTCACTTCATCCCCCCCTCACAGGCTTTACAAATGTCATGTGTGACGTGATTCAGCTGATTGAGTTACACCTAGCAGCGGATGAGTGGATACGGTGATGTGCCCCTGCCAATATATGAGCTTGAAATTAGGATAAATTCATGACATATTGAATGGGATGACCGCAGTTAAGATACTGCACGAGTCTGACCCACATTTAGAGTCCTTGCAGCAAATATATTTACCAAAAACGCTCTAATCCATCAAGATAACTGTTTACACTGCAAACGCATCAATTATTTGACAAAAGTGCTTAGTTTAATGACAAAGATGCATCTGTGTTGATCAATTAGATGCGTACATGAGGAATTAAAAAAAAAAAAAAATTCTATGGCAACAAACAACCAGCAATATGTGCATGTGTGAACTAGAGCAAGAATCACTATGACTATTGCTATGGTTAAGGATTTGTACAAACCCCTAATTGGGCATTCACACTGACAGCGATTTGCAGCGTCAAAGTGAATGACCATTTAGTTAATTAAAACTAAATGAGGGATGATAACTGAATTTTCAGTATCATTACTCCAGTCTTCAGTGTCATTCTAATATGCTGATTTGCTGAAAATTCTAATAACGGCCGATTACGTTACTGTCAATATGAACAGGGATTTAGACTTAACTTTTTCATTTGGCAGACAATTAGTGTTGTCAAAAGTACGGACCACGGTCGATACTGAAATTATAAAAATGTGACGATAGCAGCATTTCCCCCTAGCATTTTGAGCACTGTTGAGTGGATTCTTAAACACCTCTGATTGGCCATTATGTTCACGCACCCAACAGATATTTCTGTGATTGACTGCAGTGATCAACGCTTCAAGACCAAGATGTAAATAGACATCTGTAAAGCTCTTCGACTTGGTACTGAAGTCAGTACTTTTGACAAAATTACAGACAATAAAAAAGCCACTGAGCAAACGCTAAAAAGACTCAAGCAACCATCTAGAAACCATTCGAAACACATTAGCAAAAACCAGGAAAGTCGTTGCGCCAAAATCAACAAAGTTGGCGACATGTTTTGCAAAGACAAGCAGAACTCAACATTCTCTAAAAATCTAGTTGTCACTACTAGGGATAAGACAACAATTTCATGACGCACACCTAATCATCAGAATCGCAAAAATGCTCAAGAGGACTTGAATTGAGGGTACGTTTACACAACAATGATGAACTAAAAACAGAAAAGCTTTTCCTTCACATTTTTCACATACAGGCGACAACATTGTCAAAACGATCCCCCTTTCACACGGATCCGTGAAAACGACTAAAAATGCTGTATTATGCTGCCAGGCCAGTAGATGGCGATGTCACTTTGTAAAGAAATACTACGAGTCTATAGACTAAACACGTAATATGCATGCGCTTGATGTCAACATTATCACAAATTCGTGTTTTTGTAGTTTACATGGAGATGATAACGCATTTTAAAGCTTGCACTTTGAAACCCGTTTTTAAAAGTTTGCATTTTCAGGACCCCCAGAACTTTTTCTGCGTCTTGGCCGTTCATTTCCACGACAGTTTTACGTTTTTAGTTAAAAGCAGTGTCAAGTAAATGGCCCCTCAGACTGCAAATGAGTTCACGACAACATCTCATTACTGACAGGAAAACAAATACTAGAAAATCTTTTGGTTAACACTCAATTTTGCTGTTAATCTTATTGAAGTTGATTTAAACTGCTAAAGATAATTCTAGACTGCTACTCTGAGGTGATTTATACATAAAACATTTACATATAAGTCTCCAAAAAAGGACATAAGAAACACTTCGAGCAGGGGTACAAAAGATTCTCTGAAGCAGCTGACAAACAGGATGAAAATCATGATGATTGTGTTTTGAGGTGACAGAATTTAGGTCACATCGCCACTTTGATTTCCTCGACACCCATGCTGCAAAACACTGCCAGCTCAGACAATGCTGTGAAAATTGGAACAAGTTGAAACTGGGATAAAGGATACAGACCTCTGCACAACACATAAGGATGCTTGATCAAATAACCAAAACCCATCCTGGAAATTCAACTGGAGAGTGATCCAACGATTGTGAGAGCTCCACTTCCAAGTCAAACTGATATAGCCACACTACAATATGCAAAATCATGTAGACTACTGCTCATTTTTAATGCATAAAGGAAGAGAAATGTAAAAGAAACTTAGGAAATAGCATGAAATTTTATTCTGACCAACAATACATTTGAATTGAGAGAACAATATATTAGATATATTACTCGTTCACTTCTGGAATTTTGTTCATTAGCTACATTCAATTTCTATGACATACATTACAAAACAAGTGATTGATTTACATTCAATACTCAAAATTGAAGGAAAAACAGGTGGTTATATAGAGAAAAATAACCTGTTCTGTATAAGTCTAGTTTGTAAGAACTAGTTTTGCTCCATCAATTTCCCTGAGTGGTTCCTTTGAAAAAGATTTGTTCACAAAAAACAAGATAAACACACACATAAAAAAAAATGCATGATAAATGTAATCCAATTTTGTGTAAATTGTTCATAAAACAAATTGTGATGAGCCTTTATGCCTATTTATAATACCGTTCAAAAGTTTAGGGTCAGTAAGATTTTTTTTTTTTTTTTTTTTTAAAGAAATTAAAACTTTTATCCAGCAAGGGACGGATGCATTAAATTGATCAAAAGTGACAGTAAAGACTTTCATAATGTTACAAAATTTCTATTTCAAATAAATGCTGTTCTTTTGAAATTTCTGTTAATCAAAGAATCCTGAATGAAAAATTAAGGGTTCCACAAAAGATATTAAGCAACAAATTGATAATAATAAGAAATGATGCTGAAAATTGTAATAAATTTCAAATTGTAATAAAATTTTACAACATTACTGTTTTTTACTGTATTTTTGATCAAATAAATGCAGCCTTGGTGAGCATAAGAGACTTCTTTTAAAAAACATTAAAAATCTTTCAGACCCCAAAGTTTTTTTGTAGATTTAAGTAAGATTTACACAGAAATATGCTCTGCTTATCTTTCATGAATGAGACCAAATGTAAATTATCACATAAGAAAGAAAACAGGGGTGGGGGAATGTGAATACTTCATGTTATTGGAAACTCTGCTGAGACCAGCAGATTAAAGGTTAATTAGTTAAACATTTTGCCTTTAACTTGATCAGTCAAAAATAGGTCTATTTAACAGAAACGGCTAGACAAAACATGACCACACTCCCACCAAAACAAAAAACAAATGAACTGAAAATCCCAAAACATGCAGTCCTTAACTTCACAATATTCAACTATTAACACAGAAGAGCTTGAAGTGGGATCTCATGTCTGCCTGGCAACACATGTGAGGACTCATTACCAAGTTCTTTCTCTCCAGCCTGTTGATTTGGCTTTGCAGAGATTATGATACGCATTTCACACAATCCTGTGCAGAGTTTCGCCAACAGCAACATCGCTCAATAAATGCCAGCCAACCACAACAGCTAGTGCTCTGCCCTCGAAATCTAGCCAATATCTCCCTCAGGGCAGAGGCTGTTCCCTTTGGAATACTCCAGCAAATCCCACTTCCACATTTCTCAGGCGGATTAGAGCACTTTGGCAAGAATGTTTTCCTGATGAGGCCGATCAGATGTTCTAGATGCTATCTTGGCTATTCTAAAGGCGATACAGTTGCACATCACAGAGAAAACAGATTTCCAATGTCAGCACTCACACATGCAAAAACTCAGGAAAGTGGGTCAACACCCTTTTCCCCATCATCTCTGCATAAAAACAGAGAAATGGAGTGCAGAATGTGGCATAAAGTGGGAATGCATTGCACAGAATTAAAGTTAAGAGAGATTAAAAACAGTAAAAAGTGCATTACGGAGATAAGTAGTACCTCAATGTGACTGCAAGAGTGCAACTGCACCTGTAAACAATACAAAGAGTGGCATCAAGGTAAGGAAAAGAGTGCCATGATTGGCTCCTTTCCAACCTGCTGTCTAAGAGCATTTTGATGAGACACCTGCATGAGAAAACTACTGAGAGTGAGTCAAAGCCATACTGAATTGAGAGAAAATGAACTAGTATTTAAACCATTTCTTTCAGCAACTTTGGAAAGGCACCAACAGCCTCAAGGGTGTTAAATGACTGAATAATGTGGTAATGGCTGGAGTATATAGTGTAAATTGAATAGACACTATTAACACCTCTAACAATGATTCACTTCTGCCTTGGTTTAAAGTTTGTTCCATATGTGCAAACAAAACTCGAGTTTAATCAAAAATGTAGCATTCAAAGACGCACTTTGACCCTCAATCATCAGGTATAGGAGTGTTGCAATTGCCATGGTAGATGTGCACTGGGCCATCGCAGTGATAGTACAGCTGGAAGACGTCACCATACCCATGTTCCCTCCACCAAGTGCAAAGCTGTCGGTTCCAGCCACAGGAAAGCGGGTAAAACAGTTCCCTGTGCTCCATCCCGATCATGGTGAAGAAATCCTGATCGCCCAAATGTCCCCGGAAGTGGTATTTCTCTGCGAGCCGGGCCACCCGCTCGGGCTCCAGAAGCTGGTTGTATAAGGTAGAGCGACGCATGGCGTCGAGGTTCAGAAGCATCACACCACTGTTGAAGCCAGGCTGACCATCTGGTGGAGGGTCGCCTACACGGGACTTGGGATTCTCTTTGCGGTACTGCCAGAAAGTGTGCCTGAAACACACAGAGAAGACATTGGAGAGAAGATTTAGGCAAATAATTATAGCTTTAGTATCATACCTAGGTTTACAGATACAGATAACCCTTCCAAAAAAAAAAAAAAAAAAAAAAAAGGGAAAAAGAAGTTTGACTCGACTCCGCCCAGGTTTTTGTTCTCAACTCAAAGCAAATCAATTTTTGCAAATAAAGCTGTTTTTAGCTCAAAAACTGAGGTGAAAGTAATGCTGTTTCAGGGAGTAGAGACTTCACTAAAGAATAGTGAAGCTTAAAACAAAGGTACGCAGAAAACAGCAGAAGAACAATATTTCAGGTAAAGGATGCATAAATCATAGATAAGTACATTAAAGTCTAAAAAGAACAGAGAGCTGGTCTACAACAGAGAACCAGAACCCTCAGTTCTGCCTGAACAATGCTAAAGTAGTTACATAGAATGGCTAAATCATAATA